>CM076570.1:1588099179-1588709275 GCA_034641835.2 Pinus albicaulis
TGGGGTGTATTGGTAAGTCACTCTGTGATGTGAAGATCATAGTCGCAGTTTCTCAAACCACAAGTCAAGCCTAATATAATCTCTAGAAAACTTAAACAACTTGACAAACAAAAATAAATTTTAACAATAATGATGATTATTTTTTTCACAGACTATAATTCATGTTAGTATGAATTCTTCGTCGAAGTGTACAAAAAAGAACCACTTTAGCTACGCATAACTAATAGCCCTAACAACAATAATGGCTGCAAAACATCTTCAGATCTGCAATTAGTAGTTAAAGTGCTGCAAAAAACAGATCTATAAATGGAAAGACATTAAGCAGTAAAGTAAAGAGTTTGCTCCATGCATCCAACAGACAAGACAAGAACACGATTTTTTTGAATGAATTTTTATATTACAGGGCACCTGGGAGGAAACAAGAAGGTGTATCCAGATCTCCTCAATGGGATGGGTTCTTTGTAGTCCTCAGCACTTCAGATCTAAGCTTTCTCTCTCTTGTAGATGTAGAAAAACCCAATGTAGAAGGTAGAGCTCAATGGGAGAAAAATGGCAGAAATGAGACCAAGTGTATAGATCCAGAGTGATCTAATATGCAACAAAAGGTCAAGAATGATGGGGAGAACCCTCCTATTTATAACAAAATATTGGGTCATTCTAGATCTTGGTGCATGATTAAAATAATGTTAACCAAATCTAGATCCACCTCTATGGAATATTTTATTATTATTTGTTGGAGGGAAAGGGTGTTTGACTTGGGTCAAATCCCTTGATTAGTGAAAAATAAATAAATAAATGATTTATTTATCTTTTTAAGAAAGTGGTTGGGAGATAATCAAATAAATAATGATTTATTTGATTAATGGTGGGTGATTTGGTCATATTTAACAAGGAATATTATCTAAATAAGATTTAAATAATTATTCCTAGAAAATAACAAGATAACTAAGGGTTTATCTCATTAATTTCTTTGTTTTTGGGTTAAACATGATTGGGAATAATAATTAAATTATGGTTTAATTAATTATTCCATGAGGAAAATCAAACAAATATAGGTTTGTTTAATATTTCCTTTTGGGGTTTCCTGTTTTAACATAGTGAAAGCGGTTTTACTTAGGGTAAAACTGGTCTTACATGGTGTACTTGGGTCCATCTAATGATAATAAGTTAGATGACCAAAAATGGTGTAACAGATTGCCCCCCAGCGTGCGAGTGTCAGGAGCAAATCGTATGACCGAAGTACGTTGTAAGAACACAATCACTAGACAACAAAAAGGGATGTCAGAGAGAGAAATGTGAGGTAGATAGTGTGCTGAAGGACTAGACCCTGAGGAGACGAGACTCGCAGGTGCAACAAGTCTCTATTATGAGAGGGTACCTGTGCTGAAGGCGGCGGGGGAGGCATACCTATGCCCGCCGTGACAAAGTACAAAAGAATAGTGTGTCTAGTAAACAAGGGACCGAACCATAGAGTACAGCTGGCATAATCAAGGGCCAGATAAAAATACAATGAAGAGTCTCACATACATGCTGTGCCTGGGATAACAGCCAGGACTAGTACAATAAAATCTGAGTACATGAGATAAATACAACCCAAATGCCCCTTGTAAATGGGGAAGGGCTCACAAAATCTGACTGATACATGCAAATCATAGAGGTGCTGCAAGTGGCTAAGGCCAACATCATCAAAATCTGGAGCGGCATCAAAGGCTGCAATGAAGAGGTCATCAGGGCATGTGGGGGGCTACCTGCAGGGCCACCCCCTCATGAGGGCTGAGACATCTCACACACGCCCGGGAATCATCAAGAGCTGCTGCTGGGTCACTGGACTGTCCGGTATACGAATCTCGATCATGCTGAAAGGAGCTGGAGAAGCAATCAAGTCAAAGGGAAGTGAGAGATCCCCCTGCCTGATCCGAGGCACCGAACAAAAGTGGAAGCTGGAACCAAGGTATACCGCCCTCTAGACCTTGCTTCTGGAATAAATGTGCTGATGTCGACAGAAGGAGGTCCGCCGTAGGTGAGGCAATGAGAGATCCTCAACTAAGGCACGAGAGAAGGACAATAGAGCGACGGACAGACTGACACTAATGATGATGATGGAAATGGGAAGGATGGAGTGGCGAATGGACGACTTCCCTTGTTAGAGCATAAAGGGCATGAATGACATGGTAGCGACTGGCACAATATCGAAAGGATAGGGGACGGTGGGGCTGAAGGTCATGATATGCGACACAAGAGAGGAACCAAGCAAAAAGAATGGAGGGCTCTAGTAGGGTGTAAAAGGCCGCGGGATAGACTCCATGAATGCAATGATGACTCAACTCGGATGCTCTAAACAAGGGCGACATGATAGTGTTGCCACACAGTAAAGGCCCCAATGGGGGACCAAGGAAGCATGAGTACAAGGTGGGCACTCATGACGAAAATCAACACGAACATGGACAAGTAAGGGGGCGATATGGTGCCCCAAGTACAAGTGTCGTAAGTGAGGAAATTCGATTTTAAGGAGCGGTGAAGTGACCCTTCGTGGAAAAAATGTGTCCGAGTGAAGTATCAAATCACCAAAAACTAACTAAAACCCATTTGAGAGCTCGGTGAGATCTGTCCAGCGGTGCTGACGGTTGGTCGAACGGGGCTACGGTGTGGTTGCAGCAGTCGAAAGGAGAAACATGGGTTCTCTTGAATGAGGCAGTTTTCCCTCCAAAAGCATTCATTTGCTATTGTTGCTGTGGTGAATGTGGAGAGAAGGCCCTAAATCTTGCGGCGAACGTAGCGGACAAACCGACCGTTGGAAGCGAGATCTGTCAGTTGGAGGTACGAGGCCCAACCTTGCTCTTGCATGTTGTTGGATGACATTTGCAGTTTAGGGCCCAAAACCCCCAGAAACAACCCCTCATTCATCTCTATGGCCGGGTCGCACTTTTTGGGGCAAAAAGTACGACCCAGGACGCAGGTTTGGGGGCAAAAAGTGCGACCTGGTCCAGAAAATGGCAGAAAACTGCGACCTGGGAGACGAGGAGGGCTTGGTGCTGTTTGATGGCTGGGAGTTGGGTTGTGGTGTGTGGTTATGGTTTTCCCGATATGGACCCTGACAAAAAGAATGTGGTTGTGCAGGTATGGCAGAGTTGCGGGTCAACTGGGGAGAGAGGGATCTGGGAACACTTCGGACAGAGATCCAGGCGGATCAGGGCGTTCGTCGTGTATTGGCCAGATATAGGGGCATATGGTGCCCTCTCGGATGTGTGTAGGGGCAAGTGGTGCCCCCCAGAATGTATGGGGGGGCATATTGTGCCCCCAGTTTTTGGATTTTGTTTGTAACATGCTATGGGCGTGTCGGATGTATATGTATGGGGGGCGTATGGTGCCCCCAGTTTTTGGAACATGCTATGGGCATGTCGTAAGTATATGTATGGGGGGGCGTATGGTGCCCCCAGTGATGTATGTAGGGGCTGGTGGTGCCCCCATTTTTTGAGTTTGTGTGACATGCTGTGGGCATGCCAAAATGTATTTATAAAAAGGGGAATCTAACCACATTTTAATGATGTGGTGTGCCATTTGTTCTGGTTATGGTTATGCAGTTTGAGAAAGGAAATGGAGTGTTACCAATCTCTTTTGGTACTGCATATAGGGATCAAATGGACTTTAAGTTTCCGAATTGGCATACCTGGTGTCACTATCCCAAAAGGAGGATTTGGAGATAATGAACTGATGCTCTCGTAGAAAATCTATAGGTTGGTCAATAATAATGTCTAAGAGACTGGGTTGCTGATGTAAGATGAGGGAACGATAAGGGGTATCGTCCCGAGAGTGATCTGAAGTGATATGGGACTCTAGAGGTTCTTCTAAATGTGGAAGAATATGGGGTCTAGAATCAACACGACCAGATACACTAGGAGAGTGGTGGAGAATAGCTTCTCTTGGTCTCTCAAATGTGGGTGCCCCCTTACCCAAACATTGGGTTTCGATGTAATGAACACAAGGTGGATGTGGTGTGAACGCATGGGTTCGATGTAAGGGGGAATAGATGAAGTCAGGGGTGGGAATTTCTTCCATAATGTCGTCATCGTGATAGAAGATGGGGTGACTAGTGGAAGAAGAACTACCTGACGTGGTGAAGTGGCCTGAATCATCATCATGAGAAGAGAGGTTCACATGCGCATCGTCACGATGGGTGACCGAAGAGTAAGTAGATAACGGATCTACCGATGTTGAGCCCAAGATGACCGCTGAAGGAAGGTCAAGCGAAACAACAGGGGAGGATTCAGATGGAATGTTCCCCAATGGTCTCATGGATGATGACAGGTACAAAATGGTGACTGAGGGCTCCGTTGGCTTAACAGCGGGAGGCGGAACGTGAATGTCCTCTGGTCCGATCGAAGCGGCCTTGAACTGGCGGTACAAGTCCAAGGAGGAACGGTACTCGTCAAGGCAGGGACAGAGGTGGGTGTAATGGCCGTGAAAATCGCACAAGGCACAAGGGTGGTTTGTGCGCAAGTGTTTGAGTTTCGGGAGGGAGTCGGGGATAGTGACATGTACTTCTGGGAGATCAGAGTCGGGGAATGTCTCGTTGACCAGAAGCTTGAGGTGGGGCAATTCAGGACACATGTGAGTGGCATGACCGACGACATCACACACAGCGCATCGAATGGCGGGCTTTGGTGGTCGTGGGGGGGTAACGGATGTTGGGGGGGCCGGATCGTGATGGGTTGCCCCCCTTCGGGCTTTGCCTGTCTTCCCGGGAGCCGTCACAACAGGAGAAGGGCTCTGTGGAGGTGCTGGGGGCACAGTGGCTATGGAGGAAGCGAGGGGGACCGGTTGAACCGGTGTCAAAGCCATGTAAGGTTTGGGGTGACTAGGGGGGGTGGCGGTTGGGGGGTCAAGGTACCAAACCGAAATACCCAAGGTCAAGTTAGGGAGAGAGAGGGTGGCCATGACGGGGACAGAATATACTCCGGGAGGGGGAGCCAAGAAGGGGATCTGTCCAGCAGGGTAGTGACCGGGAGGTACGGCTCCAAGATGGTTAAGGCCGGGGGGAACCGAGCCTGGAGGATAAAGAGGTTCGGGGATACCAGCTGTAGGGGGAGGGCCGGAAGGAGGAGGTCCGGCTGGCGGAGATGAATGGCTAGGAGCGGGTTGCGGAGGGCGGGGGGAGGGTGCGGACTAGCCGAGGCAGGCCGTTTATGGGCAGCCTGAGACGATTGCATCATGCAAATATTCGACAAGCTGGGATCCGTAATAGGAGGGGGGGGAAGGTGAGGAAAAGTACCAAGCAGGGTGGAATCTTTATAAACGCCGGGGGAGACACTGGTCAAGGAATCGACGGTTTGCTTGTTGGCTATAGAAGATATGGTCGTCTCGGAGGAGGACTGAGACGACGGCTCATGATACGATAGTTGGTCAATGGTGACTATCTTCCCGTTATGTGGAAAAGACATCTTGCGGAAGACCGCGGATGGGACAGCAGACATGGCATAGGTGTAGCTTCGCCCCAATAGAATGTTGTAGTCTAGAGGGGCGTCGATGACTTCGACATCAACGCAAACAGTCTTACCGGCGAGGGTGATGGGACAGTTACGAAACAGGCCAATAGGCTGGGAGGCATGACCGTCCCACGCTCGAAGGGTGATCGTGGAAGGGCCCAGCTCAGGGGATCCGAGTTGCTTCCAAACCGAAGCGGACATCACACAGGTGGATGCCCCCTCATCAATTATACACCGGGATACAGTGGCGTTCCGGATTTTGACTGGGATTTGGAAAGCAATGGAAGGAGGAAGAGGAGGGTGGTCCGATTGAGTGGCGTCGAAAACAATCATTTGGTCATCAGCAGGATCAACAGCGCCCACGGCAGATAGTAGAGCCTTCCGTTGGGAAGGGCACGACTGGAGGAGTTCCAGTGTGGAAATGGCAGCAGGGGATTGTGCCAAATCATCTACTATATTGTACGATTGGGCGGCTCGACCAGAAGCAACATTTCGGCGTAATGGACCCTTTGGAATCTTTGGGTGAACCTCAACTTTGGGTTGAGGGATGTGTAAGGGGCCACTGGGTGTCGAAAGAGGCTCTGTAGAACCTGAAGATGGAGGCTCGGAAGCAGACTGAGCAGGAGGCTTGGGGTACTGGCGAGACCGAGTTTGAAGGTGAAGGTCGACGGAAGGGGACGGATCGGAGCGCATCATAAGGATCTGGTAGTCAGAGGAACCAGAAATGGACGAGGGCGTGGCTGCATGGCTGTCGGGGGGTTGGGTAGTCACGAATCCCTGTTGAGGGAAAGGATCAGTGAACACAGCTGGCTGGGTAGTGGCCACATTAGGAGGAGCGTGAGGGGAGGCGTGGTGTCCGCGCAATGTGGCTTGAGACTCCCACATCTGTCGCATCTGGGGTAAGAGAGGACAATCGTGAGTGTAGTGACCGTAAAAACCGCAACACGAACAGGGCTTGTTTGTGCGAAGCGGCCTGTCCGGCCTGGGCGGGATGCCCTGAGGCTGGTTGCTAGTGTTAGGGTCCATACCAGAATTGGGTCCTCGGTTACCGGGGGCAGATGGGTTCTGTTTGCCTCGCCGCCTTCTTTGAGAAGAAGGGGGGTTAATTGCACCCTGCTGTGCAAATACTTTCCCTGGAGGGGGTTGTATGTGCTGTTGCAGGTTGTGAGGAGGCAAGGGAGGCGGAAGCGCATATGCTGGAGGAGCTGGCGCACCAGGCTGTGGATAAAAGTAAGGGTTGGGTTGGGCGACATTGAGGTAAGTAGGAGGTTGGGCAAAAGGAGGAGGCATGCCGTATCCTGGATACATGTTGCCGGGAGGGGGAAGAGTGCTTGAGGTGCTGGCCCCTCCCTGAGGGAGACCATAGCTCATAGGAGGGTGAGCGGATGGGTGGGAAAGAGATCCAACAATACCGTCGGCGGAATGAGATGCCCCCGGGGCGTTAGCGCCACCGGGCCTGGGGATGTCAGGAAGAACGGTATAAACATAACCAGATTGAGCGTAGATCGGGTCATATTTTAAAGCTATTTGGAGGGCGGCTTCTTCAGATTGAGGAAAGTGAGAGGCGACATCTTTGCCGATGGGAGACGGGAGGGTGCGAAGGAACCAGTCCATGTAAACCCGATCTTCAAGGGGAGGGGCTCGACATAAGCTCCGTCTTCGTCGCCATTCCTGAACATGGGCAGAAAGGCGTGTGGAAGAGGATTGCTTAAATGAAGTCAAGAGCTCCGTGCCGGTGTCGTATCGGAGAGGGAGCTGGAAGTACGACAAAAAGGCTTGGGCAAGAGTCTCGAACGTGGTATGGGAGGAAGTGGCCTGTTCGACATACCATTTAGAAGCTTCGCCGGTAAGCGTGTGTTGGAACAAACGAAGACGGATGGAGTCATCGGTAATGGAATTGGAGGAACACCACATGTGGAAAGATCGGACGTGATTGGTTGGATCTTCGCCATTAAGGCCCTCGAACTTAGGGATATCAGAGGGTAGTTTGGTGGGCATAGTGGGCCAGGTAGTATTATGGTGAATTGGGTCGTTAATCAACTGATGGAAATCGGGGAGGCTGAGGCCTGCAATGTACGGCAGCACAGGGGTGGCCGGAGTAGTGGTTGTGACGGTTCCGCTAGAAATAGGGCCGGCATTGGGGCCGGGAGAACCGCTAGCGTTAGGCCCTGGTCCAGACATGGTGAAGGTAAAAGGGGGAGAACCGGAAGGAGAAGGGGGACCCGATGAATCAGGAGAGGAGTCGGAGTGCGGACTCGAAGGTGGACTGGCTCGACGACGGCCGTGCGGAGCAGGTCGATCAACCGGAAACTGAGGGTGAAGGCCAAGAAGTCTCCGAGAAAGGCGCCTTGGGGGCACAATGATGACAGGAAGAAGGAAACCGACAAGGGCAGAAAGGGACAAAATCAAGAAGGTCAAGGGCAGAAAAGGTGCAGTGACAATTGATTTTAGAGTCTTTGCCAGGCGGTGTAAACCAGGCGCTTCTTCACTTAGGGTCAGTGTGTGGTGTGCGTTAATTTTAATTTTTAAACCCTTTCCGTTGTTTGAGAGCAAGAAAAAAGTGTGCTACGTAGCTGAAAATAAACCTACAGAGAACAGAAATAAAATGCTGAAATAACGGAAAAATAACGGCTACGTATGCATCTATCTAACCCAAGAAGGTGGGTCTCTCACAACTATGCTGAAAAGAAAGGGGAAAACTATGGAAACACACACAAAGGACGCTCGACAGATCTGGGGTCAAAGGGGACAGAGATCTGGAGGATAAAGCTGCAGACAAGGGGTGCAGATCACAGCCAAGAGACAGAGGCAAGGTGGCTGGAAAAAGGGAAATCAGCAAAAAACCCGGGGGGGGGGGGGCAAGGCAGAGGCCTCTAGAAGAAGTCCAAACAAAACGACAAGAGGTGATTTGAAAGGAAAATAGGCTGATTTCGATGGATCTGAAAGTGAGGTAACAGATCTGGAAAAAGAGGGGGCTGAAGCTCTGAAACCGACGGCTGAAACAGCTGAAACTCTTCCACAAAAAGTGGAGGGTACTAAAGCCCTAAGGGACTGGGTTTCCACTTAGATGAGTAAAAACAGATCAGATCTTGGTCGGGGGGGGGGTGAGACATGGTGGAAAACACGGAGAGAAATTTGCGGCGAGAACCCGGAAAAAATTTGGAGAAAAATGCGCGGAAAAAAGAGCGAGGTCGCCGAGTTCGACTATCGAGTTGAGGTCGCGGGGAAATAGGCCAGGTGCGTCCGGAGTCGGGTTTTGGGCCAAAAGGTGCGACCCCCCCGTTCCGGCTGTTTCGGCGGCAGATTTTCTGAAAAATTGCCGTCTCAGGTGCGGCTGGTGTCGCTTACCTGCGCAATAGGGCCGGAAACACACGGAAGTTAGAAATTTTAGGTTTTTAGGGTTTTATGTGAGAAAAATGACATGAAAAGAGAAAAACTAAGCAGCTAAAAAAGAAGCCCTAGGGCCTGAAGTAGCTGGATATGCAGGAATATGAAAAACGACAGCGGTCGTAATTAAAACCCGTGTGGAGTCGCCATTTGTTAGTATGAATTCTTCGTCGAAGCGTACGAAAAAGAACCACTTTAGCTACGCATAACTAATAGCCCTAACAACAATAATGGCTGCAAAACATCTTCAGATCTGCAATTAGTAGTTAAAGTGCTGCAACAAACAGATCTATAAATGGAAAGACAATTAGGAAGTGTAAAAGTAAAGAGTTTGCTCCATGCATCCAGTTCGACAAGACAAGAACACGATTTTTTGAATGAATTTTTACATACAGGCACCGAGGAAACAAGAAGGTGTATCCGCATCCTCAATGGGATGGGTTCTTTTTGCAGTCCTCAAAGATTTCCGTACTCCAAGCTTTCTCAGAGATGGAAGAAAACCAAATGTAGAAGATAGAGCTCACTGGGAGCAAAATGGTAGAAATGAGACCAAGTGTATAGATCTGCAGTGATCTAATAGGCCACAAAGGTGAAGAATGAAGGGGAAAACTCTTCCCACAAGGTCAAAATATTGGGTCATTCTAGATCTTGGCATGATTAAAAATAATGTTAATCAAATCTAGATCCACCCCATGGAATATTTTATTATTATTTGTTTGGAGGTGCGGGTGCTCGATCGGTCAAATCCTCGATTAGTGAGGAATAAATAAATAAATGATTTATTTATCCTTTTAAGGAAGTGGTTGGGATATAATCAACAAATAATGATTTATTTAATTAATAGTGTGTTGCTGATTTGAATATATTTAACAAGGAATATTATTTAAATAATTATTTTAGAAAATAACAAGATAACTATGGCATATCTCATTAATTTCTTTGTTTTTGGGTTAAAACATGACTGGGAATACAATTAAATTATGGTTTAATTAATTATTCCTTTTGGGGCTTCCTAATCATAGTGAAAGCAATGCATTTAGGGTAAACTCCATCTTTTACATGCAGGTAATTTAAGTCCATCTAATGATGAAAGGTTAGAGGACCAAAATGGTGTAACAATATCTATATGACTGTGGTTAATAATTTGATAATTTAAAGTAGTCAAGAAAGATAACAAAGGACCATCAAAATTGAGTGCAATATCTATGTGGGAGAGTACACAATATCTAAGGGGAGAATACAATATACAAAGGAATAAAAAGAGTAACAAGAAGCATATCATTGTGTCAGTAATTTGAAGTAGTCAAGAAAGATAACAAAGGACCATCATCAAATTGAAATGAAAAGACCAAGTAACTTTCATGAAGATAAGCATTAACTAGGTTCACTATTTAAAGGGTTCATTTTTTAATGAAAAAATTTATGAATAATATGGAATGAATCATTGCATTATGATAAATCTTATTTAAATGACATTTGATCTATGAATAAAAAAGAAAAATGAATCATCTCTTCATATATATATATGTGTGTGTGTGTAAGAGAGAAAATAAAAAGCAAAGGTAATTCCACCGTTTCAAAGGAGAAATGTCCTAATACATTAAATTATCTCCTAATACATTAAATTATGTTTGGTTTCTAGAAGTATTAATCATGAAAGAAAAGGTAATTCCACCAAGCCTAAAGGAGCATGTCCTAATACATTAAATTATGTTTGTTTTCTAGAGGCATTAATCATGAAGAGTCATGAGATCCACATTTCGACCATACTATTTTCAAGTTAAAGGAGCATGTCCAAATACATTATTATTTTTGGTTTCTAGAAGCATTAATCATGACTTTTCTTTGAGATCCACTGTTCCATCATACTATTTGCAAGTTCACATTTCCATCATGCTATTTGCAAGTTCTATATGAAGATATTTAGTCTAATAAATATATAGTATAGCCCATATAACATATAACGACCTTTGACAGTATGAGCAAAGAGTCAAAAGACAGAGAGGCCTCCCAGCAGAGTTCCACCTGTTCATCAAGGTAAGCAACATAATATCGGAAGTGAAACAATGACACCACTAAACACATGTGAATTTAGATATTAAATTGACATTTATTGAAAATGACATGTGCATGGTTTATCTTAAAGTTTGACTTAAAAATTTTATGGTAGAATTCACATCTAAAATTAATGGGAGGAAGCCTTTAGTTTGTGGGAGAAATGACACATGTAGACATTTTACATTAAAGTGGTTGTGTTTTATGGATATTAAAGTGAAGAACTTCTATTTAGATCTATTCCAGAGATGGACTGTAGGGGCATCTATTTAGATCATCATATATATATGTGTGTAAGAGATAAATAAAAAGCAAAGGTAATTCCACCAATCCTAAAGGAGCATGTCCTAATACATTAAATTATGTCCTAATAGATTAAATTATGTTTGGTTTCTAGAAGCATTAATCATGAAGAGTCATGAGATCCACATTTCAACCATAGTATTTGCAAGTTAAAGGAGCACGTCCTAATACATTATTATGTTTGTTTTCTAGAAGCATTAATCATGACTTTTCTTTGAGATTCACATTTCCATCATACTATTTGCAAGTTCACATTTCCATCATGCTATTTGCAAGTTCTATATGAAGATATGTAGTCTAATAACTAATTAGCAAGTTGTGATTTCCTAATACATTATTATGTTTGGTTTCCATCATATTATTTGCAGAATAGTATAAAGATATGTACTCTAATAACTATACAGTCTAGCCCATATAACATATAACGGCCTTTGATAGTATGAGCACAGAGTCAAAAAACATAGAGGCCTCCTAGTAGAGTTCCACCTGTTCATCAAGGTAAGCAACATAATATCAGAAGTGAAACAGTGACACCATTTAACATATGTGAATTTAGATTGATTTCAACTCTTTTTTCAAAGGAGAAAAAACCCTGTTTCATATATTGATAACAGTTCATATACAAAATCCTCTTGATATACCCATAACAGGTTATCAAGTATAAAAGATCAGATTCTGTCTCATAAAGAAATACATTACAGCAGTATAAAAGACAATATGTAGTCACATTACATAAATACATTACATATGAATTTAGAATGATTTAAACTCTTTTTTCAAAGGAGAAAAAACCCAGTTTCATATATTGATAACATTTCATATACAAAATCCTCTTGATATACCCATAACAGGTTATCAAGTATAAAAGATGAGATTCTCTCTCATACAGAAATACATCACAACAGTATAAAAGACAATATGTAGTCACATATAAAAGACAATATGTAGTCACATTACAAAAATACATTAGAGTAGTATAAAAAACAATATGTAGTCACATTATAGCAGTAGATCATTCTAGTTCAATCATTCCAACGTTGAGGAATTGAGAGAAGGCTCAGTAACAACATAAACTTAACAGTGATAGTAGACTTCCATGCACAAGGCAAGAATCAGCTAGAGCGGATGAAATTGATGGATCCATAGGAACAGTAATGACTGCAGCAACCGAATGCATATCATACTACCAGAAATTCAACATACACCTTACAGCAAAAGGTAATGAAATTTAAAGCATAATTAACAGCATAGATGCTTTGTTTGGAATTTTGGGGTTTCTTGTTCCCACTTGGTTGTAAAGACAAAATTTCTATAGCAATGAGTTCCTTGACTTCTACATGACACCAGTCAACTCAAATTAAAATCAAGAATTCCAAAAGGCACATTTGCAGTAACAGTCCAAATTTAACATAGAAAAGGAATCTATGAATATCGTTAAATGGTTCAATGGAGAGAGCAGTTGTTAGAATTATATTTTATCTCCTTTATTAGAAAAGACAAAACATTTAAAACATACTTTTAATGTTTTTTCTTTAAAAAATATATGCAGGGACCACCCCAAATTACCGACTCCAAGCCCATAAGGAGCTCTCTTCAACCTGCTCATGGCTAGATCGATTTCCAATTTTTGGACTATTCCTAGCAAGGAGTATAACCCGCAGGTGGACATAGACCTAGATGGCATAGGCATAGACAGCAACAGAGTCAACAGGGGCAAGGAAAATTTCACTCGCGGGAGTAAATACATCTAGGAAAGCAGCATGGGTCTTTCCCTTAGGGGGGATGTTTTATTCCCTAAAGGCGTGCGCCAATGATGCAGCAGACCAGCTTTCTAAAGTGGGTTTGCAACAAGATATGGGTTGTTTGAGGATAGAGGACAAGGACCAAGGCGTGATCTGTGTGTCAGATCAACCACCATATGTATAAATTTATTTTGCTGTCTCCTTTTTTTTATATCAGAAAGTGTTTTTTTTTTTTTTGTTTGATATACATGCCCTAGACAGTTACTCTTACTTGCATTTTTTTTTAGACTTCTATTTTGTTGTTTATCCTGTCTAGGTTGTTTTCCTCTCTGAGGAGGCCCGGGTTAACAAAAAAAACTATTTCTGTTTTATGAACATATGGACATACTTATTTTTCTAGATATGAATTGATCTATGGGATGTTTTCCTCTTATAGAGGAGGTCTGTACACGAGATCAATGGTTTATCTTTAGGCATTTGACAGATGACAGTGTACCTTTCATCCTGTGAGCTCTATGATCTGGGAATCATACAAACATAAAATAAATGCGTAACACATATACTATGTAACTTTTTTATTTTTGTTAATAAAAAGTACGTTTTTTTTCTTGGAAAAAAAAAATGTAATGAAATTTAAAGCATAATTAATAGCATATATGCTTTGTTTGGAATTTTTCATAACATATGTTTAACATAGGAGGAGTAGGAGGAGAAATACCTGGTAGTTCGCTTGCTTGAAGTCACTGCAGATAATCACCAACAGCGCGGACGGAAGCAGCCCCAGACTAGAAACAGCACAGACAAAAAAACACATGAACAAATAGATCAAAGAAATAAAAGACGTGGTAAACAAATGAACTTCGCGGGTGATATATTTATAAGAACTAGTTCAGCCGAACTACTTTAAGAGTAAAAGTTTGACTGAACTCAAATTTCAGCCAAACTTTTGTTGTCGGTTTTCCCATCTTTGGCAAAAATTCTGTTTGCCCATGTCGTCAGTGTGTCGTCAATCTAAAGGGAAGCATGAGTTCGGCCAAACTTTCTTATAAAGTTCGGCCGAACTATTGCCAAAAAAAAATTTATGTCCCCAATTCTCACAAAAGTGTAACCCAACTTCACATTTCCGCCCCTTACTCTCCCATTTGTTTAAGAATGTTTGATTAAGGGAAGGGAGATCATGAATGATGTTAAGGGTTGAGCTCTTGAACCATTTCTTTACTTCTCCTCCCAAACTTTGGGCAAACATTCTCATCTATATGGTCTCATCCTCTATTTCTTAGTAGTAAAAATAATCAATCATCTTATCTACATGATTCTGGGAAGTTGTAGGGCTAGTTCCATTAATGTGAGGGGTTCTAGATTGACAGTATTGTGGCATAGGTAGTAAAGGTTGTGGTAGTACCAATGGGGAAAACCATGCTACCATGATTTGACGTAAAGGAACCCAAGTAGGGTTTATAAGAGGAGGGTTTCTGAGTGGAGGTGGGGAGTGAAATGGAGTGGTTTGAACAATGGATGTATGAATGGGGGTGGAAGATGTACTTGGACCAGCAAGATGATTTTGAGGAGATTTAGAATGAAAGGAGTCAAAGTGTTGGAGAAATTGAAGATCAGGAGGAGTGCAAGGAGAGGCTTCTCTACTAGGACTCCGTTGTAATCCTGTAGGCTCAAGGTTTTTTGGGTTATGCAACTCTGAGACTTATTTCTGAATAGGTTTCTTCTATGGTGTAAGTTAAGTTGGATTTCTTGCAAGGATGTGAGGTTTTCAGGGACAAAGCTTGCTTTTTGAATGGGTCTAACAATAGTTGAATCTTCAGCCATAGAATTTTTTCTTAGGATTCTTTCTGGGTCATCAACTATGGTAGAATGATTTGGGTTAGGGTGAGATCTGGTGCTAATTCTTTATGAAGACATATTTCAGACCTACAACATAGAGAGGTTGAAAGTTTATGAGAGTTTCAAAAACCAATGTATCTGTAACAGTACTAAATTCACACAGTATGTGACTAGGCTTTATGCTCTTAGGTTTGATTAATACATTCCCAAGGGCGTCTGTGAGGATTAGTGGAGTCAACAGGGATACTAAAGACCAGTAGAGTCACTAGACGGATGATGTTAACTGTTTTTAGGATTTGTTTGTTGTCCACCATCAACAGTTGGATAGAAATCTAAAGATATTTTTGGGTTTTCTGATGTCTTTATGTAACATTAATATTTTTAATAAGTGTTTTCCAATATTCTCATTATTGTTTTAGTATGGTGAATCAATCAGATACCATTCCAGGCTAAACTTGATTTATCAAGGTTTGACAGGGGGTTTGTGAGTTCTCAAGGAATATTTATGTTGTTACTTACTTAGATTCCCCAATGGAGTTGCCATTATGTTAGGTCCCCGTAATTTTTCATATTGGCAAGACCAAATTCAACAAGAGTAGCATCAAACTAACTTTGGAGCCCTAGGACCTAGCCTTTCTAGAATCAGATAGGGCTCTCTCTATATTTTTGTAAAAGATACAACTTGATTGATTTTTAGGGTATTGATTTTAGGCTAGTTATAATGATAGGGTTTGTTTGTTTTGTTTTGTTTGGTTGGGTTGCTTTTCAAGAAGAACGAATAGAGTAAGAGAAACTTAAACCATTGGGATATGGGGTCTGTGAAGGTCTTGTAAAGTACAATAATGAATCAAGGGTGTTTCATAGGGCAATTTGACAAAGCCAAATGGACCTTAATAACTTCTGTGGGAGTGAAATGAACATTAAATGGTTAATTTAGTAGTTTTAAAGGGTAGTTAAAAATTCTTCAACATATACTATAATATGAAGAGACTTTAAGAGTACTATGCATTAACAAAGAATCAAAGGAAAAAATTCTTTGACCTAGCTTTATCAAGTAAACTTTAAAACAACAATCCAGCAAACCCTAGAGAGTAGGGAACTCCTAAATTCTATAGCTATCTACCTTCATAGAGAGATAACATTCAAGATAACATATAAGTGACAATCAAAGAGCAGGGAACTCATAATTTTCTTCAATCATACTATAAATACCTTCAAAGTGACTCTTCAAAATTGAACTAAAGGACAGGGAAAACCATAAACTTCTTTAGCATAAACCCTAATAAGAAAACTCCAAAGAAAGGCCTTAAAAACAATGTTTTAAACAACACCAAAGGAGAGGGAATACCATAAAATTCTTTGGCTTGGCTCCATTAAATAATTTCTACGGTAAACAAGCATAAGTGGGATCAAAGAGGAATTGGCAATATGATGCAGAGTGTTGTCCTTGATGGCAACCTACTTGGCAAAGGAATTGGCAAAGGACAGCAGAGAAGAATAGACGAGAAATTTGTGTTATGGGCAAAGTCTTTTTGCAATAGGAATGAAGACATTCGTAGTTCCAGACTACGGAGGAGCGGATTTTATTTAAAGATAGTCATTTCGAGCTTTCAAGCCTTCAACAACCAAGTATGAAGAAAATTGATTAAAACAGCGGAAAGACTTAAAGTTTCTGAAAAGGGAGGACAAGTGGTCCCCACCACTTTAGCGCAAATTGCAAGATCGCAAATTTTGAAGTTTAAGTGTCCTGTTGATGTGGATATTTGCGATGTGCGATCATCGCGCCATCGCACCATTGCAACATCGCAATGTCGTAAAATCACCCTCCGCCCAAGCCAGAGTTTGTTGATTGTTGCGATATGCGATTATCGCAATATTGCATATTTGTTATCTCTGCCATCGCAAGTTCTGTTGTTTGCGATGTGCGATCATCACGCCATCACATGATCGCAATATCGCACATTCAAGTGTTCCGCCACATGTTTGATCGTCAATTTGCGATGTGATCCCATCGAAAATCGCAAATGTGAACTTTGCGCATTTTTGTTTGATCGCGCCATTGCATATCACACATTGCAAATGGCCAACTGCGATGTGGGCCCAGGGTCAAAGAATGAAATCCAGTTTGTTTGAAGATTGATGTTCGGGTCAAAAGTTCATCAAAAGTAATGTTACGGGGGAAGTCTAAAGTTTTAAATGAACGGAGGGGGTGCCCCCGCAGTTGAACAGGAAATCAAGCACTGACCATAAATCAATGGTGGAGAATTACTATGGGGGCATTGCATGCCAAGTCAGCATCAACCGTTTGGTGCCTCCGCAAGGACCCACAGAGGGTTATAGTTATAACATTTGAACATTTTGTTATGAAGTGTGAAGGAAGCCCCCCGAATTGAAATAATATTATTTGGAAGAGATAAAAGACTACCTTTGGGACGATTCATGCATGGAAGAACGAAGGTTGGGGTTTTCAATTTAAATTGGATCGATTTTTAATACGCTGGATTATCTATTGTGACCCCATCCAGGAATACCATTAACGGTTCGTGGTTTTGACTCATGGTATTGAAAAAGGAAAAATATATATAAGGAGAAGAAAATCATAGTGCAAAGGTGTGCAAGTGTTTGGGTTTTAATGAATACTTCACTCTCAAGTATATCCGTATGGAATGGGTATGAGTTGAAAGATTGATCTGAATTAATAATGCACCCATGAAGAAAATGATGAAGAGGGATCTCTAGATCTGAAATGTATTTGTATTTTCTAGATCTGTTTATGGAATGAGATGAGGCGAATATGTATCTGAAGTGAAGGATAAAATCAGAGATATATATCTATTCTGAATATTTGCACTACCCTACAATGTTTGAAGATATATACGCGGTTTGGATTCAGCAAAAGCGTGTATGAAATGAGAAGTTTGTCTTGAAATAGTTGTTGAATTATACGCAGATGTATATGCAGAGGTACTGAAGGTCGAAGCCTTCAGTCAGGGGGTTGTAGCTCCCTTCCAGGAAAGGCTGGTAAACGAGAGCAGGGGGTTGTAGCTCCCTTCTAGGAAAGGCTGGTAAATGAGAGCAGGGGGTTGTAGCTCGCTTCCAGGAAAGGCTGGTAAACAAGAGCAGGGGATTGTAGCTTCCTTCCAGGAGAGGCTGGTAAACGAGAGAAGGTTGTAGCCTTCTACAGGTGGGTGCCTGCGTGCTGGTATGAGTCTGCACCAGCATATATTGTAAGAAGTTTTCTCTATAATAAAATATTGAAGACTGAGATTACAGCAGCGGTGGTTTTCTCCCGAATTGGGTTTCCACCTTAAATCCTGGTGTTCATATGTGTTGCTTATGTTTTGTTATTTCTGTTCATGCTTACTGATTATGAATGATGCAATGATCTAAGTAAAGACATAATAATATCTCTGGACATACAAGGTGGAAGCAGTAATGCAACATATGGCTTTAAGGGAAGGAAAAATAAAAATTGTCAGTCAGCTCTAAATACTGATTCACCCCCCCCCCTCTCATTATTTTTCCCAACAATTGGTATCAGAGTAGGTTCTTCTGCAGAAGCTTGATCGCTTGAAGGAGATCCATCACAATGGGAAGTCAGGAAGGAGTACTCTCTCTAAAGCCACCTCTATTCAATGGAAGTAATCAGCTATTCTGGAAGATACGAACAAAATCATATTTGCAAAGTCTTGGTGCAGAAGTATGGGAAATCGTGGAAGAAGATTATCAGTATTCGGAAAGTATTCCTACTGATGCAGCAGAAAGGTAGAAATATGAAATCAATGCCAAAGCAGTCAATGTTTTATTAGGAAGCGTGTCTGAACCAGAATTTGCTAAAGTGATGCAGCTAAATGCAGCAAAAGAAATATGGGACAAAATCATTCTGAGCTATGAAGGAGATACAAAGGTAAAAAGTGCAAAACTCCAAACTCGCAGAATTGAATATGAAAATTTAAGGATGCATAGTGATGAGAGTATTTCCAGTTTTTTTTTGCATCTAGATGATATTGTAAATCGTATGAGAAGTTTGGGTGAAACCATAATCGATACTACTCTGGTGGAAAAATTCTTAAGATCTTCGACTTCAAAATTTGAGTCAAAATTGTCAGCTACTGAAGAAAGGCAAGATCTGCAAACCCGTACTATTGTTCAACTACATGGTATTCTAACTGCTTTTGAAATGAGAAAAGAAGGTCCCTCTCAAATCAAAGAAGTTGTCTTTAAGGCATGTGCAAAAGGAAAAGAAAAGGAAGTTGTCAAGGAATCCAGCCATATATCAAAAGAAGAAGAAGAAAATTTTGTGAGAAGACTCCAACTAGGTACTGGAAGATTCAAAGGTAACCTTCCCTTCAAGTGTTTTGATTGTTGAAGAGTTGGTCACTATGCTGCTAAATGTCCTTATAGAGAAAAACATGATAAAGGGAAACAGCTTGAAAAGGGAAAGAGTTATTATACAAATGAAGATGATAATAAAGTGTCAAGTAAGGATGAAGAAGATTCTGACCAAGTTCTGCAAGTGCTCATGGAAAAGAAGCAAAAGAAGAAGGCTACTCAAAGAAAGGAGATATCTCAGAAAACATGTGCAGCAGAAAATGAAGAAGAGGAAACAGATATTGATTTTTGTTGTGATTCACTTTCTCGTGCATGCAATTGTGAAGATAGTGAAAGTAATGTTATGGGTCTAGAATCTAATCTCAAGATCAATGATGAAGATCAAGTTAAAAAGAAGGAATCTATATACAAAGATGTGATCTCTAGAATGAATTAACGGATAGAAATACTAAATGGACAGATAGACAAGTATCAAAAGGTGTACGTTTATGCAACCAATCGAAGTGAAAAACTTGAAGCAGAAATCATCTGTCTAAAAGCAGATCTCAAAACATCAAATAAGAAGAATGATGAACCCCTATCGTTCGAAAAGGAAGGACTTGAAGCAGAAATCATCTCTCTCAAAGAAGATCTGGAAAAGTCAAACAAGCAGAATGAAGAACTTCTACAAATATTCGAAGAACAAGAAAATGGGTTGAAAGAAGAGATTCTAAAATTGAATGATCAAGTAGAAGAAGGAAGAAGGAAAGAAGAATGTATGATGAAGTAATGCCAAAAATTGGAGGTTGAGGTAAATATTTTAAAAGGTAAATTAGAAGAAAAGGATAAATTCTTGAGGTTTCAAGATAGTACTAAGATTCTGGATAATATTCTTAGTAGTCAAAGGTCTCCTGCTATTAAATTTGGCCTTGGTTTTCATGAAACTGTTAAGGGAGAATCTAGTTCACAAGGAAGTACTAAATATTCAAAGGATATCAATGCAAAGCCTGAAGTGTTGAAAGAAACAAAATATCAACCAACAATCATGAACTCTCAAAAGAAATCATTCTCTCCTTTGATCAATAATGTTGAATGCTTTAAATGTCATAATTATGGGCATGTTGTAGCCAATTGCAGAAGCAGATTTCTTCAGTCACAAACAAGCAGATTCTACATAGAAAGGCATTCTGGTTTCTTTAAGGGATATTGTTTTTCATGCAGCAAGTTTGGTCATAAAGCAGCTGATTGCTATAGAAGGAAGAATAGAAAAACTCATTATGATCCCTATGATTACTTTTCTGGTCACGCAAGATGTTATGCTTGTAACAAGTATGGACATGTAGAAAAAGAATGAAGGATGAATAGATCTGAAAAATTGGACAATTTCCAGCACACAATAAGAAATTTGAAGAAAAGCTCGAAAAAGAAGGAGGACCGGCCAAAACCGTAGGGGATAATAATCCTACTGCAGTCATCCGCTTTTAAAGATTACTTCTCATAATGATTGCAAGAGAAGATGTGAGATACATTATAGGGATTAGTAATGTATCATCACAAGAGGAGAATCTGAACAACAAAATTGCAGAGATCAACGATCAGCAGGATCAGCAGCAAAGAACAAAGGAAAAATGCATTTACAAAGACAAGCAGTACATTGAAGGAGAATTGTCTGAAGACAGGGTTGATTTGAATTTACAGAAATTATAATTCATGCGAAAGTTAATTCATGTATGAAGGAGAAATAAAATCTGTGTATGGTTGAGTTTTGGTGATACTCTGTTAGTTGGAAAATACTCAGAGCAATCGGGGCTTTGATTGGTTCAATTCTCATACAAAATTTCCTGCAACTCTGTGTGATGATCTATGGATAGATTCGTGCTTTTATCGGGTTGCTAAGGTCTCGGTACAGTGAGCCATGGACGCATTCTATATGTTCAGAACACATTATATATATATATATATATATATATATATATATATATAACCTGTGAAAAAATACTTAAAACAAAGTTTAGCTTTAGAGATGGCGCAGATTATTAAATGGAACCTTGGATAATTTATTAACATAAAGGGCATAATTCACATATATATATATATATATATATATATATATATATATATATATATATATATATATATATATATATGCAAACGGAACCTGGAGTACGGAGCGATTGGACGGATGGTCACTATTTAAAAACTATGAGTAGTGAAGGTGGTTTCTAGGTTTCTTCGCACCACCTTTGGATGATAGGTTGTATTTACTAAATTGGCAGCGATTCCATTCAGTATCCAACACATGTCCCAAGCGAAATTTCAAAACCACCCTTTAAAGTGCAACTTTGCGCGTTAAAGCCCGTACCAGGACGGTGAGCGAAATTGATTTTGCGCCGTCGATCTGAAAGGGGGCAATCAGACGATGATCGTGCATCAGACTTGCCCAGAGTTTAACCAAGATGCGTGAAGAATAACACAAGTACGATGCGCCATCGCGCGTTATTGCTTGTGCAAGTTGCCGAAGCGATATCCGTCGGATTGGATGATATTGCACAATGGAACGTGAGCCCTTCGATCGGGTTGATTGTTAGCAATGGGCCTCAGTCTTAAATAATATTGATTAAGCCGTCGATGATGCATGTGGGGCTAGATCCAAAGGTTGGAGCGGCAGGGTACAAAGTAAGAAGAAGAAATACTTCTTGGTCACTCTTCTAGGAGTAAAGCATATAAATAAAAGACTTTGGAAGACTATTGAATGTGTTGATAAGCTTATTGATGAGTCTCCTAAAGCTTCAAAAGAAGATCAGATCTGCTTCAAATTAGAAGATTAAATTGGATACGTGGATTTCCTAAACGACAGTCGCGTATATACACGAGTTCATACACAGAAAACTGCGTATGGTTGGTTGATGACAAATTTTGTTTGGGGTCAGCATTCTTCAGCACAGCTACAGCGCTGTTTGGTATCTCTGATATTGTATGGTTTCTCTGGTGATGTTTTGGCTCTTATATTTTTGTTTCATTCTCTGATTTTGGATGAAGATGCCTTGATGATTTGTTGTTGAAAGTATTGAGGATGCACAAGCTAAGGGGGAGCCTTGGTCATATGCAAAGGATGCATTGGATGCATAGTTTCAGGGGGAGCATCAGCCTTCTGAATGTAATGCATTGTTGGCATTATGATGATTCTAAAATATGATCTCTCTCTTGAGGTCCTTTTGTTCTTGATTGTAAAAAGTCATATTTGTAATTTGATGAAAAGGTCATGTTGAGACCTATGATGTAAATTGTAATATTCTTTCAAGGGCTTGTTCAAATTTGTAAACCCACTTGGTTGGGTACTTGTGTCACATATGTAAATCCACTTGGTTGGATCATTGATGTATGTATGAGTCCTTGGTGATAGGAAGGTCATAGAGTCATGTACTTCATTGAAAAATATGTTTGAAGATTCAGCATGAACTCAGGGGGAGCATGGTCACTTCACTGCACATCAGTTCTACAGAGCTCTTCTTTCTACATGAAAAGAAAAACCTTGTCTTGGTTTTGGTCCGCCCTTTGCCCTTGATGTCAAAGGGGGAGAGTAACATGGTGTTTGAATAGGGGGAGAGCATCATGGTGTTTGAATAATGGTTATAATCAATGTATCTATCTGTTGTAGTGAATCAAACACCATCATGGTTGCCATCAAGTCCAAAGGGGGAGATTGTTGGCAATATGATGCAGAGTGTTGTCCTTGATGGCAACCTACTTGGCAAAAGAATTGGAAAAGGACAGCAGAGAAGAACAGAGGAGAAATTTTTGTTATGGGCGAAGTCTTTTTTCAGTAGGAATGAAGACATTCGTAGTTCCAGACTACGAAGGAGCAGAGTTTATTTAAAGATAGTCATTTCGAGCTTTCAAGCCTTCAACAACCAAGTATGAAGAAAATTGATTAAAATAGCGGAAAGACTTAAAGTTTCTAAAAAGGGAGGACAAGTGGTCCCCACCACTTTAGCGCAAATCGCAAGATCGCAAATTTTGAAGTTTAAGTGTCCTGTTGATGTGGATATTTGCGATGTGCGATCGTCGCGCCATCGCACCATCGCAACATCGCAATGTCGCAAAATCACCCTCCGCACAAGCCAGAGTTTGTTGATTGTTGCGATATGTGATTATCGCAATATCGCATATTTGTTATCTCTGCCATCGCAAGTTCCATTTTTTGCAATGTGCGATCATCACGCCATCGCACGATCGCAATATCGCACATTCAAGTGTTCCACTACATG
This sequence comes from Pinus albicaulis, assembly GCA_034641835.2. Taxonomy (NCBI): domain Eukaryota; kingdom Viridiplantae; phylum Streptophyta; class Pinopsida; order Pinales; family Pinaceae; genus Pinus; species Pinus albicaulis. Next base: position 1,588,122,565 of record CM076570.1, read on the forward strand.
TTTGATCGTCAATTTTCGATGCGATCCCATCGCAAATCGCAAATGTGAACTTTGTGCATTTTTTTTTGATCGCGCCATTGCATATCGCACATTGAAAATGGCCAACTGCGATGTGGGCCCAGGGTCAAAGAATGAAATCCAGTTTGTTTGAAGATTGATGTCCGGGTTAAACGTTCATTAAAAGTAATGTTACGGGGGCAGTGTAAAGTTTTAAATGACCGGAGGGGGTGCCCCCGTAGTTGACCAGGAAATCAAGCACTGACCATAAATCAATGGTGGAGAACTACTATGGGGGCACTGCATGCCAAGTCAGCATCAACCGTTTGGTGCCTCCGCAGGGACCCACAGAGGGGTTATAGTTATAACATTTGAACATTTTGTTATGAAGTGTGAAGGAAGCCCCCGAATTGAAATAATATTATTTGGCAAAGATAAAAGACTACCTTTGGGACAATTCATGCATGGAAGAACGAAGGTTGGGGTTTTCAATTTAAATTGGTTCAATTTTTAATACGCTAGATTATCTATTGTGACCCCATCCAGGAATACCATTAATGGTTCGTGGTTTTGACTCATGGTATTGAAAAAGGAAAAATCTATATAAGGAGAAGAAAATCATAGTGCAAAGGTGTGCAAGTGTCTGGGTTTTAATGAATACTTCACTCTGAAGTATATCTGTATGGAATGGGTAATAGTTGAATGATTGATTTGAATTAATAATGCACCCATGAAGAAAATGATGAAGAGGGATCTCTAGATCTGAAATGTATTTGTATTTTCTAGATCTGTTTATGGAATGAGATGAGGTGAATATGTATCTGAAGTGAAGGATAAAATCAGAGATATATATCTGTTCTGAAGAATTGCGCTGCCCTACAATGTTTGAATATATATACGCGGTTTGGATTCAGCAAAAGCGTGTATGAAATGAGAAGTTTGTCTTGAAATAGTTGCTGAAGTATACGCAGATGTATATGCAGAGGTACTGAAGGTCGAAGCCTTCAGTCAGGGGGTTGTAGCTCCCTTCCACGAAATGCTGGTAAACGAGAGCAGGGGGTTGTAGCTCCCTTCCAGGAAAGGCTGGTAAATGAGAGTAGGGGGTTGTAGCTCCCTTCCAGGAAAGGCTAGTAAATGAGAGCAAGGGGTTGTAGCTCCCTTCCAGGAGAGGCTGGTAAATGAGAGAAGGTTGTAGCCTTCTGCAGGTGGGTGCCTGCGTGCTGGTATGAGTCTACACCAGCATATATTGTAAGAAGTTTTCTCTATAATAAAATATTGAAGACTGAGATTACAACAGTGGTGGTTTTCTCCCGAATTGGGTTTCCACCTTAAATCTTGGTGTTCATATGTGTTGCTTATGTTTTGTTATTTCTGTTCATGCTTACTGATTATGAATGATGCAATGATATAAGTAAAGACATAATAATATCTCTGGACATACAAGGTGGAAGCAGTAATGTAACATATGGCTTTAAGGGAAGGAAAAATAAAATTATTCAGTCAGCTCTAAATACTGATTCACCCCTCCCCCCCTCTCAGTATTTTTCCCAAAAAAAACATCTAAACAACGGAGAATAGACAGAATTAAGGTGCCTCTCAACAGCATATATCAATCTAAATTTTCTACTCTGTTATAAAGGAAAGATGAACAATATGGAAAACATAAGAGATAGTAACTAAATTGGAATAACATCACCACTTTACAAATTCCATGAATCCTAAAAATGTGCTTACTTGATTATCATTCGTCCAAGACAATTACAAAACTCCAAAGCCAAAAAACTCTTCACCATTGAAAGTCTATGTGATTTTCACCTCAACAATAAACCAAACTCACAATGAAGCTTACATGTAGTATTTAACTGCAAAATTATGAATTAAACCCTAGCTAGGGTTTTATAAGTCATTAATTACATATTTAATGCATTTGAACTTTGAGACCATGCAAGGCCCAAGGCACATATATCCTAAACTCGTTAAATACAAAAATAACTTCTAACATATCTTCTAAGCTAAATTTGGAGTGATTTGTCTTCAAAGCCTTCAAAATATATTTTTCAATAAATTTTGATGTGTTTTTTTCACTTTCAGGCTAGGGCACAGTGCCAAGGTACAAGGGCGCAGTGCTAGGCCAAGGGTGTAGCGCTAAAACTGAAGAAATGTCCTGTGTTGCTGCTAATTTTTCGAGGCATTCCTAGTGTCCAAATGAGCTCCATGATAGCTCATTGGAAATCCTGTCATGTCTAGTTTACATATCTTTCTTTATTTTCCATATTGGTTCCCATTTTCTTAGTCAAATTGTGAGACTTATAAGCGCACAATGCCAATGCTGAAAAGAGCCCATAGAGGTGATTTTTAGGAATTTTTTCGCCCTTTTGAGGGGCCAGTTCTACTCCAAATGACCTGAAATGTTCTGAGGATGATATCCTTACCATGAGGAACACAAATATGTAAACCTTTTCTCAATTGAGTGTCCCAATTTAAACCCTTTTTTTGCTAGCCAAACAGTCAAAAATCAAAAATTTGCACCAAGTGCAAAAATTTGGGATTTACCTTGTTGATTATGATTTGGATGCTTGGAGGGATACATCAGCAAGGATATTTAGTTTTTCCTTATCCTTTTACTCATTTATAGCTTGAATTTTTGCAAGGGATCTTTTCAGCTTGGCCCTTACAGTCCTGTTCCTCATGGCATAATGCTATGCAATCTTCTTCTGCATGTCAATGTCTCTTTTTTCCTTCTCAAGTTGACCTTCTAGGTGCAATTTTTCCCTCTATAGCCAGGACTCCCTATCATAATTGATTTCCATGGGACGCAGCTCACTTGGAGTGAGCTTCTCTGCCAATTCTGTTTCATTCTCTCTTTCTTGGGCTAAGGCCTTCTTCAACCCAATTGTCCTTGGCCTCTTCCTAGGAATTTGTTCTTCCTCATCTTCATTGTCATCCAAACTGCCCAACGTCTCATCTAGCATAGCCTTGGGCTTTCCAACCTCTTTCCTGGCTCTGATTTCCCTGACCTCATTGATGTCTTTCTCTATCTCTAACGGTTGTTTTTCTACCTCAAGGAATTTGATCACATTCTTGGCCTTACCAAGATTATCTTGTAGCTCCCTAATCTGGGAATCCTTGCTCTTGATCGGGATATTGGTGATCCTCTCCTCATCCTCACTCTCAAGTTCAATAATTTGAAACTCTTGTTCAGTTTCATGCTTATCCTCCTTTTCGACAATGACATGCTCTACAACCTTTTCCTTACCCTTATCAAGTTTTTTTGTTGAAGATGAAGGCAGGGTCCCTTCCACAATATTTGGAGCAAACACCTACCTATGACCTATTTGATAGGTCAAAGGAAAAGGCTCTATGTCAACCATCTCAGTGTCATCTGTGTCTCTTCTCTCTTTACTATTTGATTCTCTGGTATCATGAGATGAGGTTGAAGGATTGTGGAAGGGTGATGAGGGATTGTCATCATGGAGTGTAGGGATGTCAGTGGATGGTGATGCATGAGTAGTGGGATGTGATGGAGAAGGAGGATTGGGAGGATGAGAAGATGAAGGGATATCTTGCTGATGATGGGTTGGTGGAATAGTTAAAACTTCATGGGCAATGAAGGAATCCCATGGAATGTTCTTTTGCTGGAGTTGATGCATAACCACCATCTTGATAAGTGAGTGTTGGAATAGGCTCTAAATTTTCTCAGGGTAGTTTCCCTTTTTCACTATGTAGGCCATTTTTTCAATGATTTGGAACAGGTAATATGGTATATGCAGCATCCTCACTCTAGTGAAGTGCATAAGAAGCCAGATGTGGTATGAATAGAGGGAGGAGAACCTTCCCTCACATGTGAAATACTTCATTATGATCCTCATCATGGGTGCATATCTATCTAATAGATGTGAAAAAAGGAAATTTGGACTTGTGGTGGCCTTTATACATAGGTTTTAGATATGGGTCAAAGTAACTCATGTCTAGGTTTCCTTGCTTAAACCATTTCTCTCCCACGCTTGGTATTCTTGTAGCATTTGCAATGGAATCTATAGATAACTCAAATGTAACCCCAGGAAGATTCAATTGCTTGTCATGTAGTTTAATTATAAATAATCTTGTTAGCTTTGGATGGTTCTATACTTGCTGCACCTTCTCACAAAATTTAAAGCAACCTACATGTTTGAAGCATAAAATAGTAAGGGGAGATGCCATAAGCTCTCTTGTATTGATGGGTTCAAATCTGCTTATCTTTCCTCCCTTCTGATCATACCTCCTTGGCATTTTTTCCTCTCCACCACTACCATTGTCTCCCTCTGCTAAAATTTTCAAAACTCTATTTTTAGAAACCCTAGGGCTAATGTGAAAATAACATGAAGGGAGGGTAACAAAATGGAAATTTTTCAAATGAATGGAATGGGTATTGTAACGATGAATATGAATGGAAACCCTTAAATAGTGTAATTTATGTTTCTATCACCAGATTTATTTAAGGAGGACGAATTAATGGCAAAATAGTAATTTCAAGCTTGAACACCTAGGGTTTGATTTAGGGTTTCATTCCATTCATTAAATGATGAACAAAATATCTTGAAGATGAGCTCATGCCATGCAATTACCTCTTATCATTGTGTTAGAGGACCTTGGAGGAAAATTGAAAGTGTTTTGAAGGGCTTGAATTGTTGAAGGGCATAGAAACCATCTCTATCCAAAGGCGCAATGCCAATGTTGAGCGTGCAACACCAGTTCTGAGTGTGTAGCGCCAAGGAAATATTTGCTAGAACCTGTCGAGCAAGAGCACAACACTTTCTCAAGGGTGCAGTGCCCACTTCTAGGCATGTAGTGCCTTTTCAAAATGTATGGGGGGGGATTCCAAGGGCATAGCGCTCAGTCCCAGGAACGTTGCGCCGAACAAATTCACCCAATTTTTGCTTGAAAACTCACAAACTCACTTGGATGAATTAATGAGATCATGTGAAACAAGGCAAGATATTCATGTCAATGGATCTTAACAATTTGTGAATGGAAAGAAGAAATATTTAGGGTTCGATCTAAATGTAGAGGAGAGATTATCCAAATTGTAGATTTACATTCCAAAAGGAAGCACAGATATTGTGTTAAAGCCTGAGCAGGGTGTCCTAAATGAGAAATCAAAAACAAAAATTTCTTATAAACAATAAATAGATAAATCAATGGTGGAATAAAACAAAAGAAGATACCATCAAGATGTAATTCACCATTAACACATAACACAAGAATATGGAAAACATCAATGTCCTTGCATTCATCCAAAAAAGGTGCTTACATCCAGATAAGCATTTTACAATAGTTTCCTCCCTTTAGCTCTAACAACCTTTCCCATATTACATTCTGCATTTTATAACATTCCCATATTACATTTCATATCCTACTAATCAGGAAAATAAAATCCCCGCTTTAAGTATTTCGGATATTGTAGGAAATTGTCTATTAGTTCTACCCAAAATAAGAGATTTGATCTCTTTTGAAAATATGACCAAATCTCCCAACCTATTACAATATATCTGATCTCCCATATTGAAAAAGGAAAACACAAGCAAATCTGTCTATTGATTATGTTATCACTCTAGTAATTCTCTAGTTGTGAGATTTTTTGTTTTTAGTTGAGAAAACTAGAGGTAACCACAGACCAACTTTTAAACTCTAGGATCTAGCCTTCCTAGGGTTCAGAGAGGGCTCTCTCTATAAGATTTAACTTTGTTTTTTTTTATAAAATATTACGTTAGTTATGATTGTGCAATTTATTTTGGTTTTGATTGTTTGGTGGGAAAAATCACTGCAAGAGATGGATAGTGGGAAATCTATTTGTCCATTGGGCTAAGGAGTCAAAATTCAAGCATATAGAGCTGGGATCAGGGTCAAAAGGTCAAATTTTTTCAGGGAAAGATAGGTAACCCTTGGAGATCTTGGAAACTTGTTTTTTGAGATGGTATTATCGGGATAAAGAGAAATGAAGGGTTCTTTGATCCGGAAAATGGAAGTAATAGGCAGAGGTCAAACGAGAGAGGGAGCAAGTAAGGGTTCCTTACAATGGAAATTAGATGAAAAAATATAAATGACAAATAGTTAATATGGGGTGATTTTAACAAATCATGAAGTAATCCTCCTATTCATTCATTTATATTTAGAACACATAATGGATTTCATGTAACAAAGAAAAATAACAATGACAAATTTAGAAAATACTTCACTTCAAATATTTCATCACATGAATCTTCAAATATGATGCTAGTTGATTTGATCCAGTTTGCTACTCGAAATTTGAACACAAAAAGCCTTCAAGTCCACAAAAGTGACTATAGAAATCTTCAACAATTTATTCCACAATAATACTTCAAAGAGTGAAGTATTTATACATAATTGTTTACAAAATATCCTAGAATTCTTCTAGGAATTATCTAAGGAAAATAAAATATATTTACAACAATAATAGAGACAGTTGCTCAACAAATCAGCAAGTTGTCCTATTAATTTAAATAAAATATAAAGTGATTGTAGATAACATGCAACTCACTGTCTTGTTGTCTTCCTTGCTGGCTTTAGATATTTCAAGTTTGTTTTGAAATCTAATATGCTCATCTGATACTCTTTCGACCATTTGTAAAACATGTTTACTGCTATAAAAAATCTGGTTTGACTGATAAATTAAAAAACTATTTTCATTGTTGTCTTTTTGCCTTCTTACTTTTTACACTAAATCTATTAATGACTGCCAATCTTCTTCACTTGGAATTTTTTATTTTCTTCAACTTTCTGAAATTTTCATCTACTTCTGTGTACTTGGAGAAAGTTGGTTTGATGAAAAACAAATGTTTAATTTCATGTTGTACATAGAATAAGTCTTGAAAACTTCTAAGTAGTACTTTCCCTATTGGAATGCCTTGTCCACCACCTGATTTTTCAACTTTTTCCTTGGCATATTCTCTGATATTTTTGTTATAATCCTACTGAGGCATTAATTTTTCATTGATGACCAAAATATTAGGCAAACTTCTTTGCCTCAAGTTCTCAAATTTGACCATAAACCTGGTTATGGACATTTTCATGTTCTCACACTTTTCCTCTAACTGCTTCATCATGTTCCTTTTAGTTATAACCTTCTTTATCTCAAGGATAGTTTCTGCTCTATCAGTAATTTCAAGTTCTTCTAAACTCTTGCATGTTCTTGCTGTTGAGAAACTTTATCAGTTCTAAAGCTTGTTTTGGTTTGTTATCCAATTCATCTTTAGTCTTTTGAGTTTCTTCTAATGTTGTTTTTAATAAGTCTCCTTGTTCAAAAATCACTTGGATGGAGTGCGATACACCATTGATGGCTTCTATGATTTTGTTCCACAAATTATTTTTCACATAGGAAATTTGTTCCTTCAAGGTCAATTCCTTCTGCAATTTCTTCAATTCTTAATTTAATCTGATGGTCTTTTGCTCATGATATTTTGCGTTAATTTGAGCCAATTTGTTTGAATTCTCTATATTTTCTACCATATGTTTTAATCTGTTGATTTCACTTGTCTTAAACGGAATTTATTCCATGACCTTTACCAGTTTACTGGCTTCCTCTCTAGGATGAACTATTGTTGTAGATGATTATGTAGCTGAGGTTGTCGATGAAGTCATTGGCACGACAGTAGCCAGTCATTCTTTGGGTGCCAACTTTTAAGCTAAAGTTGAAGGCACAACTGTAGTGATTATAGGAATAACTGTAGGAATTTCTGGTACTTTTCATGTTTCTTTTTCCATAAAAAATTTGTCCATTTAAATCTTCATTTCCTTGATTTGGGTTGTCAACTAAGAAATCAATTTCATCATGTCATCTTTTTATTTCTATCCTTCTATTATTTTCTTTGTTTGATAATGTTCACTTTGAGGAATTTTAAGTTTTTTCCTCAAAGCTGCAATATCCTCATTCTTTTTCTTCACTAATAAATTTTCTTCTTTGACATTAGCAGTGTCATATCCCACCTGCAAAACTAGTTCTTCCAAGGAGTTTATCTTGAGATCTTTAGCATACAAGGATAATTTCGTCTGATCTTTCATATTGGAAATGGTGTTTTGGAGTTTCTGAGCACTCGTGGCTTTAGTTGTAACATTAGAGTACAACATTTATGAAGTTTGTCTATGGAATTCAATCTGATCAAGAGCATGAATTATTTTTGTTGGGATTCCTACATTAATTTTCTTATAATCTGCCACTTTCTTTGGATATTTTACTATTAGCTGCAACATTGACATGATTATCTTTTTATTTGAATAATAAAATGAAGACAGAAGTCTGTTTTGCACACTTTGTGTCTGCTTGAGATATTGAGAATAAATATTGTTTTTGATCTCTTCATTATTTAGCTTGATCTGTTTTTATTTTTCTTTGATATCTAGATCTTTCTACTCAGCTGCCTTTGAGGATGAAGCTTCCACGCTCTCTTTCTTTTATATTAACTATGCTTTTCCATTGTCAACTTGTTCTTCATTATGATTCTTAGTAACTGGCTCATTGATGATGATAGTGGCAACATCTGTGGTGGTATCTATAAGATATGTTTCTTCCTCATTAATGGTTACTTTATCTTTACCCATTGAATTTAACTTAGGCATTTTGTTGTATATTAACTTGAATTTAGTTTCAGTTGTAGTTTCAGCAACATAGGCACCTTCTTCCCTTACTCTCTTGGTGGATTTTTTTGGTTTATCTACAATATCTAAAGTGTGACTAGTATCACTTTTCTTCACTGCATATATTAAGGTATTATCTGTCCACTCAGTCTTATTTGCATATTTTTCTATCTCTAGATTTGTTTCATGAATGAAGGGGGTTAATTTACATTTAAAACTTAGTTTACTTAGGATCCCTTGTGGACCGTAATTCCAAGGAAATTTTTCTGCAAATCTAAATTCCAATAGCTTCTTAGCTGCTTCTTTCTCTGCATCCCTATGATTGCAGATGAATGGCCCTATCTGATTCTTTAATTTGAATCAAGTTTTCTTCTTTTCTGCTATGAAATTTATAGAATCAGAGTTTAGGATTTGCCTGATATACTCCAAGGCAAAGATCCTTATTGAAACATGTTTGGATAACTTGAAAGGTAACAAATTTGACCCAAAAACTCTAACCTCGGTATGTTTTTCATATAGTTACCAATCACCAACTTTATTATGATCTGACAACTGTAATATCTTCTTCATTTCTACATTAATCCTTGGTTGTTCTTTTTTTGTTAACATTTTTATCACTTGATGTATGAATAATTCTGAAAATTCTGTATAAGTGAAATCTACACACTCTTTCGTGGGCAAAGTGATATGAGAAAATGGTAGAAAGAGGATTTCCCTCTATGTCAAGCTTTTCAAGAGTAACTGGAAAAATATCGGATTGAAAATATAAAAACATGTGGAAGAGGAAGGATATGTATCTTAACACTCCTTCAATTGGAAAATTGATCAATTGATATCGAATAATGTTTGCAAAGAAATGAGCATAATGAAAGATTACAGATGGGGGTTGTCCTGGGGTAAAAGTGGATAGTAAACCCAATATGGATTCATCTGTGTGTTCATCAGTAAAGTACCCTAGGATGAAGGAAAGCATAGAAATCACGTCTTGAACATTCTGTGAATCTGGAAGTGGAATATGGGGTATTTATTTGAGGAATTTCTACATGAAAGGCATAAATGTCTAGAAAATCATGAATCTCTTGGGAAAATATAGGCCAATATACAGCTTGGTGAGGACCTCTATAGAAAAAGGGACTACTTGAGGATCAGGTTGAAGTTGTAGCATTTGGTTAATAGATTCAGCAGAAATGGTGAGAAGCACTTGTTTTTTAGCATTTACTATGGCTCTCTATTCAGGCACATAATACTGTTGACATAGCTTAATGATTTCTTGGCATGGATGAGTTAATGGAACAACATATTTGGGAAAGTGGGATTCCAAAATATGGACTTCTTGTTGATTATCTAAGGACTTCTGATATCTCCAGCTATGAATATCTAACAGATTAAACTCAACAATTGGGTCTGATATCTTGTAATCAGTATCTGCTAATGGAAAATGTTCAATGTCTATGACATGGGGTTTTAAAGGATTTACAACAATAACAGTCTTAGAAGTCATGGCTAGAGTTGATTTTGGCACCTTTGAACCTTCAAGATTGCTTGAGCTCTAATTTTTAGGCATTTTGGATAGTTCTGAAATTTTAGATAGTTTATAGAGGTATTTGTATTTTAGGAGAGGTTTCTTGGATGAAGATAGTCAAAATATGGGATTCTCTTGGGGTTTTCCTTGTCAATTTTGGATTCTCAATAGGATTTATAGGCTTTTATTGGTTTAGGCACAAGAAACAGGGGTTTCTTAGGATTTTTCACTAAGCAATTGGGATAAAAATCACTTATATATTGGGCACATAGGCTTTAGGATACCTTCAGAGGATTTCCGGATAAATTTGGAGTTAAAATAGTTTATACAAACTACTAAAAACTCATGATTTCCCTTTAAAATAGCATAGCTCCATAAAACAGGGTTTTTGCAGGAAATTTAACAGGGTTTGGCCTATTTTTTGGGCTTTTTGATAAAGTTCAGTGGTTGGTTTTTAAGCTCTGACTAAAATTGTCCTTTTAAAGGTATTTTCAAATTTGAAATAGGTCTGAATTTCAAATAAATACCTGTTATATGTAGGTATAAGGTTTTGAGGAGGTTTCTGAGGATTTTTGAACAATTTGAATAATTTATGTCTGATCATTGGAGCAATACAAAGCTCCTTGACGGTCTTCAAATAAGTTCAGGTTTAAAATTTGCGTTCCTTTGGCATCAAACTTGGCGAAAAAAGGTTCGTTTTACATTAGGGGGGCTTATACAGAGTTAATGCACAAAAAACAGGAAATGAAATGCATTTTCAATGTCTATTGTGCGTATTAGGGCAAACAACGCCAGCATTTACTGAAGGTCAAGTCAGGCAGGAAAATGGTTTTTCAGACCAAAGGGTAAAAGCCACAAGCAGTTTATCACATATAGTTTGGGTGGTAAGAATTTTTGGAGCAACTCAATGCGATCCAATGAGAATCGACCACGTGGAGGAGAGAGGAAATCACAATACTACCCATTTCGTGCATAAATGAAATGGGGAAATACAAGCAAGTTTATTTGTGAAAATGTGTTTCCGTCGTTGGATCCTAGGGTTCAATTGCGAAAGGCCCAGATTAATCATGGAAGCTATGTCGGGATTTGGAGTGAGGTTGGGGTCTAATATAAGTGGCGGGGATGGGTTTTAAACTTTACAAATAAAACATTTGATAGGTTCAAACCTTATTTTATATGATGGCGGGGCTAAGTTTTATGTGTTAATTAAAACATTTGCCAATGTTTTAATTACATATCGGCGTGGATTTTTTATTATTATATAGTTTCTCAACTTTTAACAATTGTTTTCAAACTATAGGTGGCAGGGTATTTATATATAGATATGTTAAACCAATGGGATGAGGGTAGAATTTTAATATTGCACGCATGGAGTATTCAAAACATTGGTTTAAAGTAAAATAAAGGGTTTTTGTGGGTTTATTTAAAAAGGGATTTAATACTATACAGGTGGGTGTAATTTGTTCAGGAATTAATATATATAGTTAGTAGTTAATATGAAATAAAAAGGTGAAGCGTAGGGGAAATGAAAATACATGTTTTAAATCTAAGTAAAGTGAAAATGATAGACAAAATAAAACATTTGTTGTTTTTTTTGTTTTTCACATTTTTAACTTAGGATAAAATGTATTTCATGGATTTTGAGTGTTTTGAATGGAAAATGAAATTAATTACTTAGGGTTTTACTTTTACTAAGTAAAAATGGGTTTTTACTTAGGAAAGTGATTATGATTTATGAAATGAAGGATAAATGCTGATGAATGTGGGTTTTGTGTAGGGATTCAATATTTTTAACCAATCAGTCATTGAGCGTTGGTTTCGATCCCAACAGAAGTCAGAGAAATGCTTTGAGCCTTTTTTACTAATAGTTTAGAATACTAAATATTTGTAGGGAAGGGGAAATTAGTAATTTTTTCTTGATGATACCTTATTACATGCTTGCAAAGCTGCTTTCTACCTACCCATCTTTATTTATAACATTTTTTACTTCATTTTCATGGGTGCATTTAGGCTTGTAGCCCTAAATCATTTTTCTTTCAAACCATAAACCTATCTAAGTGTAATCTTATTTCATCCGAGGGATCAGATTAAATTTTTGAGCTCCTCATCTATTCTTTATCTTAACTATTGATTTTTCAAGTTTATACTGTTTGAAATATCTTTATTCTCTATCTAAAACATGAAATTCAAAGCATGAAAAGCTAAGATTTAACTATTTAACCAATCATGGATTATGGCATTTATTGACAATTTGCACATAATCATTATTCTTGTAGTAAAATTAAATGGTAGTGGTATTTTGATTTGCGCACTTTCAGGTCTTATTTTCATCTCTTTTTTCTTTTGGGGTCTATCTTTTTTAAGTCCTTTGATCTTTCTTTTAGGATTTTTTACGCTCTTTTCATTTTTATTATTTTTCATTTTTCAAAATATGAGAAAGAAACTTGCATAAACAAAGGTATGTACATATTTACAAGACTATCATAGTCAATTCAAAAATTATGAATCCTATTATTATAGGACCCTAACAGATTACACATTCGAATTTGGAAAATATGACAACTTGCTAACAAAATTGGATTTGGTTTGATCTTCGTTAAAGGCCCACTCTGATTAAAACTAATGTGTCAGCCTGTTGATGATGAGTTGTAATTAGAATATAATTTGGAGGCTTATAAGATGTTGTAGAAGTTGAGTTACCTTGATTTGAGGACATTGGTTGTCTTTTGGCAATAACAGAGGTTTCGGCAGCTAAGGAAGGCAAGATAGGGCACGCTTACCTCCCAATTATTATGATTTTCGACAGCTATTTTGGGATTCTTAACGGTATTTACCTGTCAAAAGTGAAATTCTTATGAACATAACCAAAACATTTTGAGTTGTATTTCTACCTTTGATGCATTAATTATCACCACTTTCACTGAAATCTAGAGGAGCCTGAGCTAAAGCATTAAGTGTGTGATAAGCCTGGGGTTTCAGCTTCTTGTGAATGAGTGTATACCTTAACACCTTTTTCCTATTTTTCAACTTGACATTATGCTGACACATTCCTTTGTTCTTATGCTTGAATTTTTCATATTTTATTTCCATTTGATCCAGTGTTGAACTGATCTTGCCTAATGATTGCTTGAGGGTCTCATTCTCTGCCTTGAGCAATCTTTCAAAAAAATTCATCTCATTATTTTCCTCTTGTAACTTATGTGTTTTAGACTTCCTGCTCACCTTCTTATGTGAGGAGGTTTTAACTTCTTCATGGGCACCTTTTACTTCAACTCTTGGTCCTGCTCCTATTAATAATAATTAATGAGTACATTCTAATAGGTACAATTTGTAATTTCATCGAAACCACTTCCACTATTCCATCATTAGTAGAATTATTTAATAAATCTTATCAGGAAAACTCCACCTATTTTCACATTCTTTTTTCAATTACATGAATGGGAAGATGTTTTCCAATATATTGAAAATGGTTTCTATTGATGTCAAAGGTTGTCAAAATGAAAGAGGAGATCACATAGTCAAACAACAAAGTGTGAAACATTTCCAAGTGTGTATGGCACTCACTCTAATTCCATAAGAACAAACATATATGAATTATTTTGTTAATATAAACCAACTAAAATATAAGTAGGCTATATTTGGATACCCTATATTTCAAGGAACTTTTACTCCAATTACCTAGCTCAAATGCGAGCATATTAGGATATATTGTTGGAAAGATTATATGTTGGTGCAAGCTTTAAACTTTTATAAAAATTATTATAAACCCCACACTGAAACAAGAACCACCACAAACAAACTTTGAATTATATTTAAAAGAGGATATCTTAGCTTTATATGAAATCACAACTCCAAGCCTTCCATTCTAATAGCCACTAAGTCATGCGGATATATGTATAATTTGCACTAGTACGAAGGACATGATTAGCCCTTGGCCCTTAAACTATTTCCTCCTTTTTCTCGTAATGAAACCACACGATGAGACATCAGTCCCCTTATCCATACTTGTGCACAAATATAAAAAATACAAAAATAAACATAAACATAGAGATGCATCTTAGTAAAAATTGTTGGTGGAGGTTTGTTTGTCCCTACAAGTTTTTATGAATTCCACATCAATCACTCTTCTTTTAATTAATATTCTTAAATTTTCAAGTGAACAAACCTCACTGGATGCCCCTTCCGTATTGGGTTGAAATTGCAGTAATAATTTTTCTCTAATTGGAGTTGTTAATAGATAAAATAAGATGCATAGATATGATATTTAATATCGATGTTTTGAAGCCACTATCAAAGTCCATTATCAAGACATGGAAAAAATATGAAGAGGAGAGGAGATATATATAGTGGATACTTATGGTTAGTGTTGTGTGGATTAATCCGTCTTGCGGACAAGACCGATCTCCCTAGTACTAAAAGAATCTAGCAACAGACAGCCAAATAGACTAATCTTTCTCTAAGCATTTATGATCTACAAAAAGCTCTATAGAGGTGTAAAAGACTTACCGTATGTTGGGAGAAATACTGAGAGGGGGGGGTGAATCAGTATTTAGTGCAGACAATAAAACTTTGATATTTTCTTTCTTAAAAACCCATACGCTACTTTCCTGAAGCCAAATCGCGTATACACGCGGATATCCTTTACAGAAATCACATATATCCAGTGAATTAATGATGCATTTAATTCTTGACTTAGATCATTGCATTAATCATTCATCAGATGTTTAGAAAACAGTAAACAGGTGCAGAAAGAACAGAATAATCATCACACATAAGCAACACACATGAACACCAAGATTTTTAGGTGGAAACCCAATTCGGGAGAAAACCACCACTACCGTTGTCTCAATATTCAATCTTTATTATTAAGAAAACTTCTTACAACATGTACTGGCGCAGACTCATACCAGCACGCAAGCACCCACCAGCAGAAGGCTACAACCTTCTCTCGTTCACCAGCCTCTCCTAGAAGGGAGCAACAACCCCCTGCTCTCTTTTACCAGCCTCACCTGGAAGGGAGCTACTACCCCCTGATATTAACACCAGCCTCTACTGGCAGAAAGCTTCTACTTTCAGACTGAAGGCTTCAACCCTCAGATCCACTGCAGACCACGTTTCATCAATTTTCAAAATGGATCAAACAGCTTCAACACAACCCTTCACTTACCATCAAACATACTTTGCCCATTTCATCAACCAGAACAGTGAAACCACTGTAACCAGAATATCAGAGATAACCCAGACTTCAGAATAGATATGCAGATTCACATTCAACCATGAGCAATTATAGGTTTAGATACCATACGCGCCTTTTATTAAACAGTTCCGTGTATATACGCGCTTTTCATCAAATGAACCCGCGTATACCTCTGTGCAATTTTTCAGAACAACCCTAACAGCCCATACGCGCCTTTGTTTCAACGTATCCGCGTATATACGCGATTTTCATCAGATGAACCCGCGTATAAAAAATAATCTTTGTAGAACAGATCAGATCTATGAACTTACCCAAATCTCTTCAATTTCTTCAACAGGATTGCGCCAAGTCTTCATTACTCCTTTTAGATCATTCTAGAGATTCATCATTTCCAGATCTAAAGATTTTGAGCCTTCATCATATTCATAGGTACATCATAGATTCAGATTTATCAATTAAGAACAGAGTTCAACCATGAAGATAAACTTCAGAGTGAAGTATTCATCAAAGCCCAGACACTTGCCCACAACTTGCACAATGAATTTCCTCTCCTTATATAGATATAGCCTTTTTCAATACCATGAGCCGAAACCACATCCCTTCCGATGGTATTTCTGGACGGGATCAAATAGACAATCCAGCACTCAATACAATGGGTCAATACCATGGTAGTAACCCCTGGTTTTATAAATTTAGAGCACAATTAGGCATACGCGACTTGGGCACGATCTTTTACGCATGCATACGTGACTTCCCCTAAACAAATCCACGTATGCTTTGTGACACACCTTGTTTAACATTCTTCTTGCTCATACTAGAGATTCTTTCTTCTGCAACTTCTGTACTGATTGTAGATACATCAGATTTACATCATTAACAAGTTCATCAAGTACAACTTCATCAGACAGGTTTCCATCAAGGAAAACACTCTGCATCATATTGCTAATCATCTCATTTCATCAATTAAGTTGCCATCAAGGACAACACATGCCAACAATCTCCCCCTTTGGACTTGATGGCAACCACGATGGTGTTTTATCAATCTCCCCCTATTCGAAACACCATGTCATTCTCCCCCTTTGACATCAAGGGAAAAGGGCGGATCAAAACCATCATGAAGTTTTCCTCCTCATGAGAAAGAAGAGCGTTGTAGATCTGATGTGCACTAAAGTTACCAGGCTCCCCCTGAGTTCATGCTGAAAACATGTTTTTCAATGAAGTACATGACTCTATGACCTTCCTATCACCGAAGTCTTCTATTGTAACACTTATATGCTCTACTTTGAGAGGAATAACCAAGAAGTATTCCTTCATCTGCTCTTGGTTCAAATTTGCCAAGATTTTCATCATTATTTTTGATAAAGCATTTGCTCCCAAAAACTCTAAAATGCTTCACAGTGGGAGGATTACCATACCAGAGTTCATATGGCATTTTTTCACTATTTACATGAACATGTGCCTTGTTGACAATGTTTATCGCTATATGTGTTGCTTCTCCCCAAAATGTGTCAGGTGTTCCAGAATCATCAAGCATGGCTCTAGCCATTTGTTGAACAATTCTATTCATTCTTTCTGCTACACCATTCTGTTGTGGAGTGCCAGCTACAGAAAACTGTCTTTTTATGCCATGTTGTTCACAAAATTCAAGGAATTCATTTGATGTATATTCACCTCCTCGATCAGATCTAAGACATTTGATTTTTAGATCTAATTCATTTTCAACCAGAGCTTTGAATATCTGAAATTTCTCAAGTGCTTCATCTTTGTGTTTAAGCAACCCAATCCAACACATTCTAGAGAAATCATCAATAAATAAGATATAGTATTCTTCACCATGTGGTGAATTTTTCCTCATAGGTCCACAGATATCTGTATGAATAAGTTCAAGAGGCCCACTTGATGATCCTTCCTTGGCATTAAATTGCACTCTGGTCTGCTTACCGAATTGGCAAGATTTACATATGATATTTTCAGGAAGAGTAATATTGGGAAGACCACGAACAACTTTAAGTCTTCTTGACTTGTTGATTTGTGAGAAGCTTAAATGCCCCAACCTTCTATGCCATAGCCAATTTTCTGAATATTTGCTCAAGTAACATTGTTCTTTGCAGTTCTTCAATACATACAGGTTTCTTGGAGTTCTGTTTCCTTTTATAATTGTTTTACCTGTATCAAGATCACGTACCACACATTATTTTGAACTAAAGACAACTTCAGTTCCTTGGTCACACATTTGACTTACACTTAACAAGTTATGTTTTAATCCATCCACATACATGACGTTATTGGCTTTCACCTTTTCTTTTAGGAAAACAGACCCTTTTCCTTTAATAACAGCAGGTGTATCATTTCCAAAAGTAACATTCTTTTCCTTTTCTAGAGCACTATATGCAAGAAGTTTGTTTTTGTCATCTGTCATGTGTTTTGAGCATCCACTATCAATGTACCATTGATTTTCTTCACCTTCAGCAAATAAAGCTATGCCACAATTTTCAACCTATAAATCCTTCCTTTTCCATACTTCGGTGCTTGAAGGAACATGTTCTTTTGGCTGGACTTTGCTCCTGCATTCAGATTTTTCATGGCCAAATTTATTGCAATAAGTGCATTCAACTTCATTTTGAAGAGGAGAAAAGTTGTTATAGGTATTCTTCTTTGTTCCAATATCAATCCTTTTCTTTCTTGCTTCTCTTGTCATGATGGTTTTATATGCAACACATTGAACAAATTTATGACCAAAATTGTGACATGAGAAACATTGTCCATTGAAGTAGAAATTTCTGCGATCATGAAATCTTCTATTTGAATTTACCTGCTGGTTGGTGTTCCTTTGAAAAGTATTCGTGTTGAAGTTCTTTGATTTGAGCTGATCATGCTTTACCTGTGAAGGTTATTTATCCCATTTCTCAGTGGCAGAATGTTGTAGACCAGTTGTAGCTGCTTTTAGATAATTTGGTGTTGAAGCCTGAGAAGATTCTCTGGTATATCCAAGACCTGTATTTATAAGAGGAGAACGTTGTACCTTGATAATTTCATCTAAGGTTTCAGATCCTTTAGCAAATCTAAGATTCAGAGTCTTTACTTTCTCAAGTTCTTTTCTTAGACTTACCACTTCACATTCTAATTTTTCATTGTGCTTCTTCTCTTCTTCAATCTGATTTTTCAGAGTCTCTATGATTATTTTACTTTCTTCTAAGCATATTTTGAGTTGATTGTTTTCATTAAGAAAATCATTGTCCTCTAAAGCATCCATAAAAGTATCCTTTTCTTCTTTAGATTCATTTTCAAATGCCATGAGTAGTCTAAGATCTTGTTCACCTTCTTCCTCACTGTCAGATAACCCATCACTGTCTTCGTGAGTATAGTAACCTTTTCTAGTGCTAGATCGGTTCTTATTTCTTCTTGCTACTTCCTTCCCTTTTGCAGGAGCTTCTTTATGACGACATTTAGCAGCATAATGACCAACTCTTCCACAATTAAAGCATTTGAAAGGAAGCTTACCTCTGAATCGTCCTGTGCCAAGTTGAAGTTTCTTTACAAAATTTGCTTCATCTTCTTCTGAGATATATCCTAATCCTTTTGCTTCTTGTACGCCTTTCCCTTTTGTAGAAGCTCTAAATACAGCTTCTTTGACTTCAGATGATCCTCCTCTTCTCATTTCATATGCAGTGAGTTGCCATGAAGTTGCACCATAGTAATATTTTGAAGATCTTGTTTTTCTTCAAGGGCAGAAACTTTTGACTCAAATTTTGCCGTTAGTGATCTTAAAATTTTCTCAACCAAAGTAGATTCGGCCATTGTTTCTCCCAGATTTCTCATACGATTTACAATATCATCAAGACGTAAAAATAAACTGACAATACTCTCATCACTATGCATCCTTAGATTTTCATATTCAATTCTGAGAGTTTGGAGTTTTGCACTTTTTACCTTTGCATCACCTTCATAACTTAGAATGATTTTGTCCCATATCACCTTTGTTGTATTCAGCTGCATGACTTTGACAAATTCTGATTCAGTTAGACTCCCCAATAGAGCATTGACCGCCTTTGCATTTGTTTCATAATTCTTCTTTTCCGTTGCATCTGTTTGTACTGCAGCTGGATATTGATATCCTCCTTCAACAATAGCCCATACATCTGCTCCCAGAGACTGAATATAGGATCTCATCCTTGTTTTCCAGAAGATTAAATTATTTCCGTTGAATAGCGGAGGCCTAATAGATGT
This sequence comes from Pinus albicaulis, assembly GCA_034641835.2. Classification (NCBI taxonomy): domain Eukaryota; kingdom Viridiplantae; phylum Streptophyta; class Pinopsida; order Pinales; family Pinaceae; genus Pinus; species Pinus albicaulis. The sequence continues at coordinate 1,588,142,139 of CM076570.1, forward strand.
TGTTCCATCTTGATTGCTCATCTTGCTTGATCTTCCTTCTAGCGGTTAAGCCTTTTCAGAAGGACCTGCTCTGATACCAATTGTTGGGAAAAATACTGAGGGGGGGGGGGGGGGGTGAATCAATATTTAGTGAAGAAAATAAAACTTTGATATTTTCTTTCTTAAAAACCCATACGCTACTTTCCTGAAGCCAAATCGCGTATACACGCGGATATCCTTTACAGAACTCACGTATATCCAGTGAATTAATGATGCATTTAATTCTTCACTTAGATCATTGCATGACTCATTCATCAGATGTTTAGAAAAAAATAAACAGGTGCAGAAAGAACAGAATAATCATCACACATAAGCAACACACATGAACACCAGGATTTTTAGGTGGAAACCCAATTCGGGAGAAAACCACCACTTTCGTTGTCTCAGTCTTCAATATTTATTATTAAGAAAACTTCTTACAACATGTACTGGCGCGGACTCATACCAGCATGCAGGCACCCACCTGCAGAAGGCTATAACCTTCTCTCGTTTACCAGCCTCTCCTGGAAGGGAGCAACAACCCCCTACTCTCTTTTACCAGCCTCACCTGGAAGGGAGCTACTACCCCCTGATATTAACACCAGCCTCTACTGGCAGAAAGCTTCTACTTTCAGACTGAAGGCTTCAACCCTCAGATCCACTGCAGACCACGTTTCATCAATTTTCAAACTGGATCAAACAGCTTCAACACAACCCTTCACTTACCATCAAACATACTTTGCCCATTTCATCAACCAGAACAGTGAAACCACTGTAACCAGAATATCAGAGATAACCAAGACTTCAGAATAGATATGCAGATTCAAATTCAACCATGAGCAATTATAGGTTTAGATACCATACGCACCTTTTATTAAACAGATCCGCGTATATACGCGCTTTTCACGAAATGAACCCGCGTATACCTCTGTGAAATTTTTCAGAACAACCCTAACAGCCCATACACGCCTTTGTTTCAATGTATCCACGTATATACATGATTTTCATCAAATGAACCCGCGTATAAAAAAATAAGCTTTGCAGAACAGATCAGATCTATGAACTTACCCAGATCTCTTCAATTTCTTCAACAGGATTGCGCCAAGTCTTCATTACTCCTTTTAGATCATTCTATAGATTCAGATTTATCAATTAAGAACAGAGTTCAACCATGCAGATAAACTTCAGAGTGAAGTATTCATCAAAGCCCAGACACTTGCCCACACCTTGCACAATGAATTTCCTCTCCTTATATAGATCTAGCCTTTTTCAATACCATGAGCCGAAACCACATCCCTTCCGATGGTATTTCTGGACGGGATCAAATAGACAATCCAGCACTCAATACAATGGGTCAATACCATGGTAGTAACCCCTGGTTTTATAAATTTAGAGCACAATTAGGCATACATGACTTGGCACGATCTTTTACGCGTGCATACGTGACTTCCCCTAAACAAATCCACGTATGCTTTGTGACATACCTTGTTTAACATTCTTCTTGCTCATACTGGAGATTCTTTCTTCTGCAACTTCTGTACTGATTGTAGATACATAAAATTTACATCATTAACAAGTTCATCAAGTACAACTTCATTAGATAGGTTGCCATCAAGGACAACACTCTGCATCATATTTCTAATCATCTCATTTCATCAATTAAGTTGCCATCAAGGACAACACATGCCAACACCGTATGTCCAACGCTTGTTTGAAGTCGTTATTGTCCCTCGTGCACTTGAAGGAATTTTCCTCATAAACCTGCAGTCACAAACAAGAAAAATATTACATAGCACCTGTATAGACATCATCATAAACCATGCTTATCATAGTGATCAAGGAATCTATGAAATAAACCATTAACTAAAAGCTTATTGAGAAAAATGAGTATATTTGTATTAGTTTCAAAAGAAAGAAAACCTTACAACCTGAGCCTTGATGTTGCACAGGCCTTCCCGGGGTCCAAAGCAGGAGTCTCCTCTACTTTGATAAGCTCTGCACTCCTCCAATGAAGACAAGCAGAGGTATGTAATCTCTCCTCACAAAAGTCTTAGTTAACTGAGTCTAAATCTCAACAGCACTTAACCTCAAATATTCTTTAGCTTGAAATCCCCTTGAGGCTACCCAATGCCTCTTTTTATAGTGGAAAAGAGGAGGTTTTTTGTTCCAAGTATGAAGGGATAGAATCCTCCTTCAACGGGATAAGCTCTTCACATCAAGGGGTTAGCTCCATAAGGTAAGGGATACATGCACCTCACAAGAGCGGTTCTGCCACCGCAAGATCCATTCTGGAAGCTTCCAGAATTTACTTTAATTGAGCTTTTTGGAATTTACTTGCGCATTTTTTATCTTACAGGGGTCCTCAACTATAAAAAATATAAAGTGCATTAAGATACACAGGAGAGCTCAACATTGGGTGCGGGACCGCAGGCAAGATAGCCAGAAAGTGCGACACCAAATTTTAGGAGACTTTTAGAAACGTTTTCTCTAATTTTCAAGGCTTGACATGAGGAACTGATATGTTAGACTTGTAGAGGGGGAAGTATGAGTAGTAATTAGCTGATACTCATAGCAGAATGTCAGGATGACAATTTTCAGTGTAACAGATTGCCCCCTAAACTGCAAAGTTTGGAATAGATGAAACTGAAGTCTGTCATATATGAAGAGTGCAACACTTTATCATTTAGAGGATCATCCTGTGGAAACCCCAGTTGGAACCTGTAAAAACATTCAATGAAAAAATATATATATATATATGTATACATATCATCACTGAGGTAGGCATTCCCATACTCAGATCAAAACTAACTATATACTGACTCAACTGTTCTGATACAGGAATGATTTTGAGTACATCACAGTATAGACATGTGTGAACATAGTATGGATGCAGCCATATGTTTATAAATAGTCCACTATATAAATTATAACAAAATTCCTCGCAGCTTGGATGTTAGAAACTAGATCCAAGGTCTTGATTTCCGCATCTCGAACTAGTACGATTCTATCCATGTGAATGAATGTGTTGAAGTCGAACATGGTAGAAACCACTTAATTACCTGTCAATGATGTAAACTGTTAACAAGTGTGAGAGTAACCACCAGTAATGTCAATGGCTCTCAAAGTACCCAGTACAATCCAAGAAATGTGAATGAATGAGCTGAAGTCAAACATGTCACGGAATCATTCAATCGAAGGTCAATGATGTAACCTGCTGTCGAAAGTGAGAAACTTGCCATTGAAGCATGCATATTTCAAGGTACTGAGGATTTCTAGATCAACTTCATAGATAATAAGTTGTCGTCGATAGAAAGTTATCCGTCATAGGCAAGCCCACAACACGAAATCGTTGATCAAGTTTTGAAAATATATTGGCAAGGACTGACTCAGGGATGGTCAAAATGGATGATGGATATTTGCAAATGAATGGTTTATTTGAACTGTCCTCTTGAACACATAACGATACTACAGATGGCTTGGTGACAATTGACCCAAAGCTAATACCCAAAAACTGGCTGAAGACTTTCAATATGGTTTGATTAACTGTTAGGAAAATGATTTCCCAACCCAGGTGAAAAAAAGTGTCGTGTTCAAGAGTCGTTGACTGGATTTTCGAAAAATCAAAATACAACAAACACATCCATTTTCCTCTCTTTTCCCCCACCATTTCTGGCAAGTACCTCTTTATTTTTGACAAGCTTGAGGATAACATTTTCTTGTTTATAAGCTTGTCCTTCGGATGAGTCCAACTTAGTTTAAGATTCGAACCCTAAGAAGGAGTGGTCCGTCACTATTTGAAATTGAATAGGTCCTTTACTGTTAAATTTTAACGAGTCCAGTATAGAAGAAACTCGGTGTTTTTCAATTTTTGGGAGTGAGAAGAAAAACTTAAGAAAACTCCATGGGTGTACTTTTTCGTAAGTTTAGTCTCTCGAGCCCGAAAAAGGATAAAATAATGCGCGAGAGAACTCTATTGACCATAATTATTCAATGTATAACTTTTTCGTAAATAGTCCATTTCAGTCTGTAAATTGGGTAAACTTATATTGAAGGGATGATTATTCATTTACTTTAACGAGTTCGAACAATCAAGCACTCGGCAATATTTTCATGTTTAGAGAGTCTGAAAAGGGCTTAAAAGAGAAATCCAATGTTTCGCGTTTCCGTGAATTTTTAAAAGAGTCTGAAAAATTGATAAAAGTATGCTCTTTTGTTGAAAAATGATCAATTCTCATAAAAAATCCAATTTCTACACAAAAACTTGAAACATTACACATACCTATTTAAGATAAGTAAAAATGCTTTCAAAAATACCCTTTTTAAAGTGAAAAATAAACAAATTAAAAATTCATCTATTCAAAGAAACTTATAAAAAGAACTTTTTCAATTTCATTTACACCATTCAAGTTCAGAGTGAAAAGTAGAAGCTTTTGGGTAAAAAAGTTCCCGTGAAGATTCTAGAAAATCTGTCTAGCGAAATCAAGAACCGTCAGTCCTAGGTAATCCACGACCTCCTAATATTGTATTTCATCCATTTACAATTCATTTTTATTCTTTCAATTTTATTTTTAAGGGAAAAATATGGTTTAAAAATCACTCGCGAGGGTCCACAGGTGCCACATATGGGCCCTGCGGACCCCAAATTTTTTCTATAAAGAAAAAAGTCGTGGGTCTGCACTTTCCCCACAGAGTGTGTGCATTCCTACGCACTGTGTACGAAGGAAAAGTGTGGTCCTTGCACATTTGAATTTAAAAATCAAAGTTCTCATTTGCCGCCCAAAAATTTTCAAATTAGATTGTTCTAATCTATCTTTTTATGCATTGTAGGATTAACAAGATGTTGATTTGGAGAGAACGTGAGCATGAGGACGTGGATGATGCTGCAATGCTCCATTTGACCACAATGCAAGCATTAAGAGCATGCGATTTGTATAAATTCTGGGCCATCCAAGGCATGAGGGCACAGGTAGACCTCCTGACATGGCTGGTAAATAGGTGGAACGTGCAGGACCAATGTTTCATTATTGGCGGCCACTGGCTCGAAATTGAGCTAGAGGAAATTTATTTTCTGACTGGGTTGTCCAAGAGGGGCGAACAAATTTCCTTGTTTGGGACTAGGCCAGGTGGCCAGACTGTCCCTAGTCTTCGACAAGAATTTTGTAATGATGAAGAAAACCCCAGGGACAAACAGATTGATATAAAAACTTTCATCTGTCCCGAGCTAAAATTTATTGCATTTACTGTTACCAAGTTGTGTGGGAGTGCAGTGCTGCATGTGGCTACCGGTTCCCAGATACGCATTGTTGTGGACTATTTTTGCGGCACCATTTTCAACTGGTGCAAAGCTGTGTTGGGCAATATAAAAGGCCAACTAACTAGAGCAAAGAATGGAAAACTAAATAACTTTGGATATGGATCCATTGTCATCACCTTTCCTCTAGAGAGGATCCCCATGCTAGCTCCGCAGAGTATTCCTATTGATGCTGGTCGACTTCAAGAACCTAGGATAGTTCATTGGGTCACACTGATGGCCCGACACAGTATTGAGGGCGCTGAGATTGTTCGATTTCCTCCTTCATATTTTCGTTGGCTGGACCGCCAAATTTTTTTCATAGAGGACTTTCCATATGCTAGGATATATTTCTGCGGCGACCGAGAGATGACTCTCCGAGCAGGGGAACAGTGGGATGGCTCAGGTAAAATCATTTTCAACAGTTTCTAAGTTCTATTTTTTTTCTTTATTTTGATCATCTTGAAAATTAATAACCAAAAGTTTTTTGAATGCAGATGTGGGCCCATGGCGACCAGCTCATCTCCAGCCTTATGAAAGAAGACAACCAGTTGCAGCCGCACTAGCCCCAACAGGCCAATAAGCAGAAATCCTGTCTGATTTAGAGCATCACCTAGAGCGTCTGACTCTAGATATTCCAGAGACGGACATAGATGAGATTCCACTCAGATTGCAGAGATATGTGATTGGTGTTCCAGGACCTTTTAGGAGGTTCCTGTGTAGGGTGGCTCGGGCAGTGGTTTCTTATCGTGATCATCATCAATGATGGGATGATTGTGTTGTAGACTCATATTTTTGACTTTTTGTGTTATCATTTTGCCGATCATAAGGTGTTTCCAACCTATGATCGAAGACGATGTATATTTTTTGAAAACACTTCTATACTATGATATATCACTATTTACCGGCTATCTATGTACATATTATGAATGTTGTTTGTTTTACTGCTTTGATTATTGCAAATTTCGATTTATCATACTAGAAGCAACTTAATCTGCTAATGTATTTAAATGTCTTGGAATATGTTGATATTAAATATAATCAAATTCACGTTCTAAGAGACGAACTCTTAAAAATAACCGTAATAACACTGGATTTATAATGGCATAAACCCTGTTAAGCTGTAATACAACAAGTTCAGAATCCAACCTTACAATCAAGCTCCGAATTCCAAATGATATGGGTTCAGATAATAACTCAATCACTGCACTATACTCGGCAATGTTATTCGTTGTTTGACCAAGGCTTACCCCATGCATGGATACTAACTCGTCAGAGGGTGAATAGATAACCCAAGCTGCGGAAGAAATGTTCAGTGTACTACGACAAGCACCATTAGCAAAACCAATATAGGTTTGAAGAGACGTCGACATCTGCAATATCAAGAGTAAAACTCAGATAAGTAGGAATAGTGATAAAAAACACACTTCTAAACTAGGCATGCTTTTCTAATCTAAGGCACACCAGTAGTAAAGAAATCTAATCTAATAAAAAATATCCACACTAATTTTAAGCATAATATCACTTTAGATAAAGTCCATTTATGGGTTTATCTAAAGGGACACCATCAAAATCTATCAGCTCATAGGCCCATTTTGCCAGCTTTCACTTAAGAATGAAAGGACCATGCCACATGGGCACGAATTTCCCAGCTCCTAGCTTATGTTGCCTTGATCATAAACTAAGACTAGGTTTCCTTCTGAAAAATTTCGAGGGGTAACACTTCTGTCATACTGAGCTTTTATTCGTTTAACATGAGCCTCATTTGCTATTGCAGCATTTCGTCGATTCTCATCCAACTGAGCCAAGTACAAGAAACGTTTCTCATCTTCAGACGTAGCTGGGAGTAATTCTATGGCTAATTTTAGTGACGAAATTTCGCATTCAATTGGCAACACATCTTCCAAACCGTAAACCAGTTGAAAGGGAGTGAAACTTGTTGATGTTTTTACTGTGGTTTGATATTCCCAAAGTGCTGAAAATAACATGGAATGCCAATTCGTCTTGTGAATACCAATAATTCGTCTGATCATGGTGACTAAAAATTTATTTATGGCTTCAACCATACCATTGGCTTGCGGATAATACAGAGTGGAACTATCGTGGCACAGGCCAAGTTGATCTGTCAGTTTAGTCATCATGACATTCCGAAAATGGCTTCCATGATCAGTAATAATGGCTTGAGGAACACTGAACCTAGAAATTATGTGATTAAATATGAAAGTTGCAGTAGTATTTCTGTAAGCTAAAAATGTAGCCATCGCCTCGGCCCACTCAGTAAAATAATCTACTGCTAAGATAATATACGCATGCCCCCCGGCCGAGTGAGGGTTACATGTAACAAAATCAATACCCCATTTCGCAAAAGGACCGACAGCAATTATAGGGTGAGGAGGAGTGGGTGGTGCACGCATCTTACGATCAAAAAGTTGACAATTGTGGCATTTCCGGACTACATAAATACAATATTTAAATAACGACGACCAAAAATAACCAGCACGCAGTATCTTTTGGGCAGTGGCATACCCAGACATATGACCACCACATGCTCTAGAATGGCAGTCATTTAAAACCTTTTCAGCTTCTTCATGAGTAAGATAGCGTCGGAAAATAGAATCCACTCCACAATGATATAGTGTATCACCAAAAATATTGTATTGTTGAGATTGGAAGTGTATTTTCCTTCACTGAGATTGTGAGATTTCAGGTCGAGAAGATTGGGTTTGGAGATAAACGATAATATCTCCATACCATGGATCAAGAGTACTGATAAGAAACAAATATTCATCTGCAATGGGCTCTTCTGCCACATTTTCAGTATCAGTAGAGGGGAAATCACACATCAGTTCCACAAATACCAAAGATTTCTTCACCTTGGATTTTTCAAATTGCAAGTCGAATTCCTGTAGGATGACTATCCATTTGGAATACTTGCCCCCTAGCAATTGTTTGGTTAAAATGTACATCATAGGGTTCTAATAAAAAAGTACTGTGGTTTTGCATAACAAAATGTAGTGTCCAAATCTTTGGATAGCTTGAATAACTGCCAAGGCCAATTTCTCCACATGTGTGTATTTGATCTCAGTCAGATGCAGATTCCGACTAAGATAGTAAATCACATGTTTAGCGTTAGATTCGTCTTCCTGAACTAAAACCATCCCCATGGTGGAATGAGAAGCAGCGAGGTACAAAATGTAATCATGGTTGTAGTTGGGAGGATGCAATAACAGTGCATGGCTCAATGCGTGTTTAAGTGCATCAAAAGATCGATCAACGATCTCATCCCAAAAGAATGGAATGTTCTGTTTCAGCAACCGGGTAAAACCCTTTGTAAGCTCAGCATAGTTAGGAATGAATCGACGTAAAAAGTTTGCTTTCCCCTACAAACTTTGGAGTTGGTGTAAATTCGAAGGAGGAGACAAATTGACAATAGCTTCGACCTTTGACGGATCGACGTGAATGCCTTCTTTCGAAACAACAAATCCTAGTAACCGACCCGATTCTACACAAAAAACACATTTCTGTGGATTCAGCCTAATTCGATAATGCCTACATCTCATAAAGATAGCTCGTAAGTGAGTGAGATGGTCGGCCCTATGCGATGAATGAGTAGGTAAATCATCGAGATAAGGCTGCACAATGTGCTTAATGTCATGAAATGTGTAAGACATTGCCCGTTGAAAATTTGCTCCAGCGTTCTTTAATCCAAAGGGTAGTTTGCAATAAGCAAATGTCCCCCACGGACAAATGAAATTTGTCTTAGGCTGATCAGCAGGGAGTATGTTTATTTGATTATAACCAGAAAAACCATCCGTAAAGGAAAACATTTCACTGCCGGCACAATCATCGATGATTTGATCGATATAGGGGGTTGGATAATTGTCTTTAGGACAAGCTTGATTAATATCCCTATAATCGATACATACTCGTATCGTTCCTTGTTTTTTAGTCACAAGAACAATATTATACACCCAATCCATTAAGGGAATTGGATAAATGAAACCTGCACAAAGTAATTTTTCAACCTCTGCTTTGATAGCAGCAAATTTTCTAGGATGTATTTGATGTAGACATTGAAGAACAGGTTTGGCATCCGGGTAAGTCTTGATTTCATGTACAACAATTGATGGATCAATTCCTGGCATTTCTTCATAGGACCAGGCAAACACATCACGAAATTCTTGAAATAGGGCTTTATAAGTTTGAATTTAATCTTCAATACAGCAAGCACCTATATGAATGTTTTCAATTATTCCTGGTTTTACTAAAATGTCAATTGCAACTGTTTGAGAAATATTTTCCAAATTTAACTCAGAATCAGGATTTTGCAATGGATTTTGTGGTTCTTTGACATATTCAGCAATAAAAATAGAAGAAAAATCATCTAAAAAATGATACATCTCAGGTAAAAACAAATATCGGTGATGTAGATCTTCCCATGGTAAATCATCAATAGACAGAAATTCACAAATCTGCTCATCAGTATGAACAAGATCAGGAAATGTCGTTGTGGCTGAACTAGATATAGAAAGTGATTCCTCATGGATCCCATTCATTGGATCAGTTTTGGTTGAAGAGGGGTCAGAAAGGGACTGTATGGCCTGATATGCAATTTAAAATGGACTCAAAGGCATCATGCCATCAATTGAATCTAACTTGGAATTGGAAGGTACGATCCAAGGATCATCAAACATAACAGTGTCTGACGAAATCATGTGAATAGTTGCAACAGAAGGCAATACGTTAGGAGGAGGAAAGGAAAAAGTTCCTAGCAAACAAATATCTTTAATCAAACCTACTCCAACATCCTTGTAATGGATAGCCGCTTTACCAATGTGATGGATTGTTTCTGTAGAGGCTGGGTCAGAAGAAAAATAAGTTAACTGATCTATTGTAATGATCCTTCCTTGATATGGAAATTTTATGAGTCGAAAGACCGAAGAAACAACGTTAGTCATAGCATAAGTCCAACTACGACCCAGGAGAAGGTTGTAATCTATAGGGGCATCAACCACTTCCACATCTAGATTTACGATTTTACCTTCGATCACTATAGGTAAATCGTGCAAACTGCCAAAAGGGTGGAAACCTCGACCATGAAAAGCCTTAAGAATCATCGGACATTGGTTCAGTGTAGGAGAACGAAGTGATTTCCAACACTGAATTGACATAATACACGTTGAAGCTCCCTCATCAATCACAGTCTGATAGATCGGTCTGTTTTTGACTGACACTGAAATCTAGAAATCCATTTGGTGTGGTAGATGAGGTGTACTATTTTCTACATCGAAGATTATAATGTTAGAATCCTGAATATCGACAGCTCCTATGGAAAACAAAAGCAATTTATGTTGTGCTGGGCATGATTGCAGCACTTCCAAAGCTGACATTGCTGAAGGAGAAATAGCTAAGTCTTCAACAATGTTGTAATTATGAGCAGCTCTCGCATGTGGATTGAAAGCTGATTTACGAAGAACACCTTTATTAGGCGGTTTGATTATTAAGTCTAGATTTGGTTTCTCGATTTCTAGTGGCCCAGAAAGAGGAGGAGGTGTAGTTGATGTATTTGCACTAGAAGATTCTTCTTCTTTACCATCAACAGGATTCTTACTACCATAATCTTGCGATCGAGTCGCAATCCTTACATGAGACATCATCAAAATAGGTTCTTCTGAAGTAGTCGAGGTAGAACCAACCATCTTACTATCTTGAGTCGGAAAAGGATCCTTCAAGATAGCAGGTTGTTGTGAACCTTTAACGAATTTTGCAACCTCTGCTTGATGTGGGCATTCCTTAGTAAAATGATCCTCATCACAAATGTAACAAGGATAACGAGGTTTGCGTTTTTCGTCATTGGATTCATTTTTTATCAGTTTTCTCTTTTGAATTCTTTTTGTTTTTATTCTTCCCTTTCTTTTTACCACCGGATTTAGATTTGGTCGTAGATGTCTCTACAACATGAATGTCGGCAGAAATTTCGGGGGAAGATTCTCCTTTCGGGGAATCAGGTAAAGTTATAATTGGAGAATAATTATTTGAAGATTTCTTCTTACTTTTAGTATTGACTCTACCAATCATACCGTTAGTGGCATGAGACCCTGAAGGAGCAGCAACTGTTTGATCTTGTTTTGGAAGATCGGGGATTTTTTCGTGTAAAGTACCTAACTGCGTATAAACGAGATCAAGGTACTGAGCCTCAGAAATTACTTGCTCTTCAGTAACAACACCAGCCTTAGCTACATCTTCAGTGATTTTGGGTAACAATGATTTAACAAACCATTCTGCCAAAATTTGATCCGGAATATAAACTTTCACCAAATGCCTTCTATGTCGCCATTCATGAATATGATCAGAAATATACGTGGACGTGGATTGTTTTAGTGAAGTTAGTAGTTCTGTGCCATTGTTGTATCTGACAGGCAACTGAAAATGAGTCAATAATGCAGTTTATAACTAACTGAAATTGTTAAACAAGCCGCGTGGTAACTCAATGTACCATTTGGCAGCAAGACCAATAAGAGTTCTTTGGAAAAGACGTAAGCGAATCGAATCATCAATTACTGAATTAGACGCACACTAGAGGTGATAAGTCATGACGTGATTTGATGGATCCTCTCCTGACTTACCTTTGAATTTCGGTATATCATTGGGCAACTTATGCGGCATTGGCGGCCAATACGGATAATAGAAAATTGGATCATTTGTAAGGCACGTCAAATCAGGTAAATCTAAAGTTGTAATAAATGGTAACTAACGGTTAGGGTCACAAAAACCTTGAGTAGCCAAAGCAGTTCCAGGAGGTGGATACCCAAGATAACTGGGAATTTCATTTGCATTAGGAATTGTGTAACCTCTTAGAAAACTAGAATTAACCGGACCAAACTGGGGTTGTTGAGGCTGTTGATAAGTATAGCCAGGGTGCGGTTGATACTGATAGTTTGGATTTTTTGAATAGGGACCGAATTGAGGTTGTCCCTGGTACGGTTGATATGTGAATTGCAGTTGACTTGTGAGACCTGTACTTGTACCAGCTTGTCCCGCAGGCATCTGAACCGAAGTCTGAATTGAAGCTCCTGACTGGGTACAGAGACCTGAGGGATTTGCACGGATGCAGGGATAGACGAACTCAGGGTTATAGATACTCCAAAAATAGGTGTTACAGGTTGAACAGATGTAGCAGCAGTTGCAGCAGTTTGAGGTGGAGTCTTAGGTGAACTAGGACCAGCCTGCTGAACAGAACTAGGTGCAGGAGTTTGAATAGCAGGCTAGACAAGTTGCTGAGTTGGACCAGAAACTAAAGGTTGTCTAGGCTGATAAGGCAATTGCACATTAGGCTGCATAGGTTGTTGATATTGGGATGGATCCCACACCATATTCATTCTGAGCTATTGTCTTGCAGAAGGTTGAATGTACATACCATAACCTGGTTGAACGTAGCGTTGATATGTAAGTGGTAAATTTCCGGCTCCTTATACAGATGATTGACCAGAAGGCTGTTGGTAACCTTGAATTGGGTACTGACCTTGAAGTTGATAACCCTGAGGCGCGTACTGAAGCTGGGGTTGATAAGGACCCTGAGGAGCATATTGAGCTTGGGGTTGACCTTGGGGCATGTACTGTCCTGAAGGTTGATATCCTTGAGGTGTGTATTGTCCTTGGGGTTGTCCCCCAAAATAATATGATTCCACAGTTTTTCCTAGGAAAAATCTACCTTGAGGTTTTCCACGAGGTGGTAACTCACTTCTTGAAGGTTACCCCCTAGGAAGTAACTGACTACCTTGAGGTTTTCCCCCAAGCGGTGACGGATTTCCCTATGTTGGCCCTCCAGGCGGTAACTGACTGCCTTGAGGTTGAGGATTCAGAATATTACCAGACATCATAAAGATTTTCTCTGCATTCGACGTTTCAGTTTTAACACCATTATAGCTAGATGATAATACTTGTTCAATGGGTTGAGGAGCTGCTCCTGAGAAAGTACTAGACAGAGCCTGATATCCCGAAGGAACAAAAGGACCATCGTGTAAAAATGCTTCCGGTGTCTAGGAAAACATAGATGACTCTCCTGCCATAATGGATGATAGATAGTAACCTCTGGGTGTAGGATGAAATGGAATTCGAGGTGGAGAAAAAGCAAGACCCGGATTCTCTAAAAAATTCGTTAAGGATAGATACCAAGCACTAGTTCGAATAGGGCTGTAGAAAATAGATTCATGCTCCCTAAGATTTAAAGATTGAGGGGAGTCGGGAAGAGATATATCTTCGTCTAGATTAGTAAGTTCTTCAATGGAAATAAGACCAACTAGAAGATCGTCAGTGACAATATTTCTTACCCTAGGTGAACCAAGATCGCTAGAAGTTGGTGAAATAAATCCTGAGGATGTTTCCAAAACAGAAGGTTCAGTTTCAGGTTCAAAGATTTCAGGTTTGTCAGCTAGTTCACTGGAAGGAGAAATACTACCAGTAACTTCAGAAACTGAAATCGGTTCTTGAATGTGTTCTGTTGTGGGAATTCGATGATCAGGATGAGCAACTATAGATGAACTTCCAATTTTTGTTGATCTAATATTACCGCTGCTACATGATACCAGAGCATGAATCCCTTCAAGCTGACTTGGTGTATATTCAAGGGGTTTCCCTTGTAGTCTCCGGGATTGTCTCGTAAATTCCGCCACGATTAAATATTAACTAATCACACGCAAACAAAGAAAAGTTCAATGAAAACACCTAAAGTTTCTAAAGAAACAAACAATTGAATCACATTCTTAAAAATCTAAGAGTTCAAACCACACACAAACAGTAACTTCCCGTACTAAAAACACTAGTTGGTGATGAAATCCAACTTAGTATAAATTTAATACAGAAAGGGCGGTTGGAACAGTTACCCTGACAACCTGCTTAATGAAACAGACTGGCACAAGTTTCCTCACAAAACCATCTCGTGTGAAGAGAAACCCCCAGAGAGTCCAAGTGAGTCTAGTTGACATCTACTCCAGGTACAGTGAGATATTTCCTTCACTGTCACCTTAGGAAATAATCTTAAGATAATGGACACTAAGGTTACCAATCCCACGCACAAGGGCAGAGTAACAAAGCTCAATCCCCTTGAAGGTTCCTCGACATGGTCAATCTGAGGCTTACTGACAAATGACCCCAGGCTCCTCGACAATGGTTAATCCGAGGTTTACCGTTTCTAATGCGCGCAAAATATTCTATCTTCCCCAGTGAAACATAATTGATTTTCTCAAAGGTTCGGACATGATCTCATGATTGACTTATTTAAGAGAAGCTTCCCAAATTATACAAAATACAATTGGATTTATTTCCTACCGCAAGATTTGTCTACTTGTTTGTTTTTGCTATCTTGGAGAGTTAATTACTCCCTACTCCAAGATACTAGCTTAAGCTATGTTGGATATAAGAGCCCTAGAAAATAAAAAGATTACTAGGTGAATTTTAATTTAAGTGTTACTTTTAAGAGTTTTTCCTTAATTCAATGGGTGTGAAAATGAAACTTTGATGGCGTGAAGACTCGACTTCCAAAAAACACTAAAAATGCACCTAAAAATGATAATCAAATCGTTTTCTTTCAATGAAACTCTATGTAAAGAAAGAGTTGGAGAATGCAATTCTTTCAATAAACAATTCTTTCTTTGGACACAAAGAATACTTGAAAGAAAATATTTTTGTCTTTTCCAACAATAATTCAAAATGAAACAAAGTATCAAAGCTCACAACAAAATCCTTTCACTTTCCAAGAACTTGAAGCTACAAAACAATTTTCCTTCGAAAGAAATCTACAAATTTTAAAAGCACTCAAAACTACAAAACTAATTTTGAGATCTACAAATTTTAAAAATCTAACTGAATGAAAGCTTTAAGATTTTTTGAAAAATGTTTTTACTTAGTTTTTCAGCAAACTAAGGATCTATTCGTCCAGAATAACAAATAGATCAGAAACACTCAAATATGTTTTTTTATAAAAAATGAAATTCAAAAACCTATAACAATTTTTTTTTTTGAAGATTTGCAAAGAAACAGGTAGCTCTATTTCTCAATAAAGGATGATTTCACAATCAGGTCAGATCCAGCAAAAAGAAAAAAATACCAATGTAATCTGAGGTACTTCAAAATTTCAAATGCTTCAAATCACTACAAAGACCAACTGAAAAGCAATCCAAAATGCAAGAACTTCTAAAAAATCATCAAAACATTAATACTGCTGAGATTCATTCACAGAAGACTTTTGACAGAAACAATCATCAATCTGGGCAAAAACCAAAAACTCAAAATCAAAATAAAGATAAAATAAAGAAAGAAATCTGGATTTTTTCAAAATTTTAAATAGGCTCTGCAGGCTTCCAGGAGTAACAGGTGCGGTACCGCACTGTTTACACAAGGAAAAGTGCGAAACTGCCCGCACTGTGAAAACAAGGCAAAGTGCAGTCCCAAGAAAAACTAGAGAAAAACTTAAAATATTTCAAAATTTTCAAAAACAGAGAAAACCTAAGCTACCCAGGCAGATTTCTATCAATCAAAAATCAGGAAAAACGTTTCCTCAAATCAAAATAAAAGAGAACCAAAAACAACAAGTTCTCTCCCCAGTGGAGTCGCCAATTTGTTGTGTGGATTAATCCGTCTTATAGACAAGACCAATCTCCCTAGTACTAAAAGTATCTAGCAAAAAACAGCCAAATAGACTAATCTTTCTCTAAGCATATATGATCTACGAAAATCTCTATAGAGGTGTAAAAGACTTACCGTATGTCCAGAGCTTGTTTGAAGTCGTTATTGTCCCTCATGCACTTGAAGGAGTTTTCCTCGTCAACTTGCAGTCACAAACAAGAAAAATATTACATAGCACCTGTATATACATCATCATAAAACATGCTTATCATAGTGATCAAGGAATCTATGAAATAAACTATTAACCGAAAGCTTATTAAGAAAAATGAGTATATTTGTATTAATTTCAAAAGAAAGAAAACCTTACAACCTGAGCCTTGATGTTGCATAAGCCTTCCCGGGGTCCGAAGAAGGATTCTCCTCTACTTTGATAAGCTCTGCACTCGTCCAACGAAGACAAGCAGAGGTATGTAATCTCTCCTCACAAAAGTCTTAGTTAACTGAGTCTAAATCTCAACAGCACTTAACCTCAAATATTCTTTAGCTTGAACTCCCCTTGAGGCTACCCAATGCCTCTTGTTATAGTGGAAAAGAGGATGTTTTCTGTTCCAAGTATGAAGGGATAGAATCCTCCTTCAAAGGGATAAGATCCTCACATCAAGGGGTTAGCTCCATAAGGTAAGGGATACATGCACCTCACAAGAGCGGTTCTACCACCACAAGATCCATTCCAGAAGCTTCCAGAATTTACTTTAATTGAGATTTTTGGAATTTACTTGTGCCTTTTTTATCTTATAGGGGTCCACACCTATAACAAAGATAAAGTGCATTTAGATATGCAGGAGAGCTTAACATTAGGTGCGGGACCGCAAGCAAGATAGCTAGAAAGTGTGACACCAAAGTTTAGGAGACTTTTAGGAACTTTTTCTCTGATTTTCAAGGCTTGACATGAGGAACTGATATGTTGGACTTGTAGAGGGGGAAGTATGAGTAGCAATTAACTCATAGTCATAGCAGAATGTCACGATGACAATTTTTAGTGTAACAGTTAGGAAACTGTAGGGTCGACTAAGATAAAAAAGTATAACATAATTTAAGATTATATACTAAATAGTAAAACTTAGAAATTTCTAATAAAAATTGGTGGTAGAGATATATTTGTCCCTGTTAGCGCTCCATAATTTCGAGGTTGAAAGGATTGAATCTCGGAGGCAAACATCAAAACCCATTCGAGTCTAGGATCTAGCCCTCCTAGACTCAGAGAGGAATCTCTCTATTAGATGTATCTTTGTTTACTTGTGAATTTTAGGGTAGTTATTAAGGCAAAGGGGTTTATTTGAAATTTGTGTTTGAAATAGGAGAAGAGGGCCATTAGGCTAAATGAGTTAAAAAAGCAAAGAAGATTTAAATGGATGAATTAATGAGATCATGTGAAATGAGGTGAGATAGTCATGTCAATGGATCTTAACAATTTGTGAATGGAAATAAGAGATATTTACGGTTCCATCTAAATGAAGAGGAGACATTATCCTAATTCTACATTTAAAATTTGGAAGAAAACATAGATATTGTTTTAAAGCCTGAGCAAGGTGTCCTAAATGAAAAATCCGAAACAAAATTTCTTATAAAAAATAAATAGATAAAGCAATAGTGGGATAAAAGAAAACCAAATATCATCAAGATGTGATTCATCATTAAAAAATAACACAAGAACCTGGGAAACATCAAGGTCCTTTCATTCATCCAAAAAGGGTGCTTACAACCAAATTAGCATTTTACAATAGTTTCCTCCCTTCACGTCTAACAACCTTTCACATATTATATTCTATCTTCTATAACATTCCCCTATTACTTTTCATATCCTACTAATCAGCAAAATCAAATCCCCGCTTTAAGTATTTCGGATATTCTAGGAAACTGTCTATTAGTTCTACCCAAAATAAGAGATTTGATCTCTTTTGCAAATATGACCAAATCTCCGAACCTATTACAAAATATTTGATCTCCCATATTGAAAAATGAAAACACAACCAAATCTGTTTGTTGATTACACATTCGAATCTAGAAAATATGACAACTTGTTAACAAAACTAGATTTGGTTTGATCTTCATTAATGTCCCAATCTGATCAAAACTGATGTGTCAGCAACCTCTTGATGATGAGTTGTAATTAAAATATTCTTTGGAGTCTTGAGAGATCCTATAGAATTTGAGTTACCTTGATTTGAGGATATTGGTTGTCTTCTATGTATAACAAAGCATTCGGAAGCTAAGGAGGGAAAAAAAGGGCACAATTAGCTACCAATTAGCATGATATTCAACAGCTATTTTGGGATTCTTAACAGTATTTAGGTGTCAAAAGTGAAATGATTATGAACTTAACCAAAAAAAATTGAGTTGTCTTTCTACCCTTGATGCATTAATTATCACCACTTTCACTCAAATCTAGAGCAGCCTCATCTAAAGCATTAAGTGTGTGATAAGTGTGGGGTTTTAGCTTGTTGTGAATGAGTCTATACCTTAACACCTTCATTAATTATTCCAAAAATCCAAAAACAGTTTACAAGCAAAGGTGTTGGTACCTTTAGCTGTCAATTTATAGTTGTACTAGATAGTGTTGAACTAGTATCTATAAATATTGAACTATTTTAGATTAGATTCAGTATATTTAGTCTTCATTTGATAGATTTAGGGAAGATATTATGTAATTAGGATTTTATCTAAGTTAGGAGAATTCGATCCTCAAGAAGAGGTCGACTGTTATGTAAAACACTATAAAATGTAACCTCTAAGAAGGAGAAAATTGAATTGGGCCATAGAAAAATTGATGGAGAGGATTTTACCTCTGATTTATTAAACTTTCAAAACTTAATTATCTGTTGTATGCTTAGAAAATTCCCGTAGGGTTTCATCTCTCCGAAAATACATTGGATTTATAATTTCTGTGTATAATTTGAGTGTGATTATCTTCTATGTAAAGGATTCAAAGGAATTTGAAGAAGTTCTGGTTTCCTTGTTTGAGATCAGATAGTCGAAATTAGAACAGTAAACCAACAGAAAATCTGTGGTCAAATGGGATCGAAAATGGAATTTTGCAGATCAAGCGGTTTTTGAAAAACCAGCCACTGTTGTCGCACTTCTTTTGGGCGTGCGACTGGTTTTTTTAAATTGAACATGATCTAGTAAAAAGGTGACATGTCATGGTGGCAATACCACCAATTTCGCGTTACTTTGGAGCCATAAAGTGTCGGGGCTATTTTTACGTGATAGTCCTCTGATCATAAGCATCAGAGATCTGACGGTGTTTTCATCGAAAGTTGCGTGGGGTTTTAAAAAAGGTATGGACGTGATGGTTTATTTAATAGAGCTTTATTAAAGGTTTGAAGTCCGGAACCCATTTCCGAAGGTTTTAAAATTGTTTAAAATTAAATTGTTATATTTTCAAATTATAAAAGGGCTTAGTTTCCGTGTGGGATATCAAAACGGTCAGTTTATTAAAGAAATTAAAACAAATTTAAATAGATTTTGATGACTGAAAGTGGAAATAAAGAGCAGGAACAAGTCCCCCCTGAATTAGAAAACATAATAACAAAATTTGAACAGCTCTCCTTAACGCCTGTAGCCACACTGCCATCATTTCAGGTATCATAGCAGACTTTAAAGCAACCACCAGAGAAGTCTTCAGAGAATATTCCAAGCACCGAACAAGCTTCCAAAAGTCAGAAAAATAAATCCAACATGGCTTTCAGACTTGGTAGAGGAGGTGGTGTTGGTAGAAGAAGAGGTAGACCAATTGCAAATGCTGAAGTACTAGAGACTATGCAGCAGATTCAAGCTATATTGGAAGAAATGGAAATAGGACAACAGAGAGATCCTGAAGATGTCAGTGAACCTAAAACTGAAGAAGGAGGAGGAGGAAATGTTGAGCTTACTCCTGAGACGAGATTCATTAAATCGGTTTTAGGATCTACATCCAAACCTAGACTTGAAGTATCAGCTTTTGCAGGAGGATTGAATCCAGAAGAGTTGATAGACTAGATCAATGAAATAAATAAATGCTTTGATTATGAAGAGATGGGTGTAGAAAAGAGAGTTAAGTTTGTTGTAACAAGGTTGAAAGGACATGCAACACTTTGGTGGGATGGAGTGCAAGCATAAAGAAGGAGAGTTGGTAAGCAGCCAATTAAGAATTGGAACATAATGGTAGCAAACCTGAGAGGTAAGTTTTTTCCTAGTGATAATAAGCTTTCATTATTTAGACAAATGCAGAATCTTAGACAGAGATTAATGACAGTAAAATAATACACAGTAAAGTTTTACAAAGTAAGCATAAGAGCGGGATAAATTCAAGATATAGCAGAGAAGATTTCCAGCTACATAAATGGTCTTAGAATGGAGATTCAAGATGAGATACGTATATTTTATCCTAAAACAATAGAAGAGGCTTACCAGATGGCCTTAAAAGCTGAAGAAAAACTCATAAGGAAGAAATTTTCCAAAGGAAGAGGTACTTTCTGAGGAATAGGAAGTCAAGGTGGTAGAGGAAGATCTACAACACCAAGAGATGGAGCTAGTATTAGCTCACCTCAGTATGCACCCACATAAGGTGATACAAGTAGCAGAAGGAATCCTTACAGAGAAAGAGGAGGCAGAAGCAGAGGAAGAGAAGTCAGATGTTACAGATGTAACAAATTATCACATAGAACCTATGAATGTCCAGAGAATGTGGGGACAAATAAGAGAAATGCAATTTTTTTCTTAGACTAAAGAAGAAGTAGCAAAGTTGCCTGTAACAGAGAGAAATTGCGCCAGAGAAAGGAGAATCTTTGGTGGTTAACAAAGTTTTGTTAAAACAAACAAAGGAAGTTGCTGAACCAACACAGAGAAAGACTTTGTTCAAAAGTGTGTGCAAAGTTCAAGGGAAATGTTATCAATTTGTAATTGATAGTGGTACTACAGATAGCTTGGTCTCTACAGAGGTGATAGAGAAGTTGAAATTGAAAACAAGGGAACATCCAACATCCTACAAGGTGTCATGGCTTCAGAAGGGACATCAACTGATAGTAAAAGAACAATGTGAAATAGAATTGCAAATGGGCAGTTACAAAGATAAAATCATGTGTGATGTGATGCCTATGGATGCTTGTGACATATTGTTGGGTAGACCTTGGCAGTATGAAAGAGCAGTGGTACATGATGGAAAGAGAAAGACTTACAAGTTTTTCAAAGATGGTATGAATCAAACATTGTTACCTATGGAAGAATAAGATGCATCAAGTAAAAAGTCTTATCCAAAGGCTTTACTTTTTAGTGGAAAAGAATACTTGCAGTAGATTGAAGATGATGAGGTAAATTTTTCTTTAGTTTTCCAATCTAAGGTAGTATTTACTTCTACTAAAATTTCTGATTTGCCAATTGAAATTCAAGAAATGTTGGAGAACTATTGTGATATTATTGTGGATGATTTGCCTAATGAATTACCACCTGTAAGAAGAATCATCCATCAGATAGATTTGACTCCAGGATCAAATTTTCCAAACAAAGCATATTAAAGAATGACTTCTACAGAAAATGAAGAAATCAGAAAGCAACTGCAGGAATTGGTTGACAAGGGTTTGGTGAGAGAAAGTTTGAGTCCTTGTGTGGTACCTACAAGATTAAGTCTGAAGAAAGATGGAGTTTGGATAATGTGCATTGATTCAAGAGCAATTAACAAGATAACAATCAGGTATAGATTTCCTTTACCTAGAATTGAAGATTTGATGGATTGTTTGAGTGGAGCAAGATATTTTTCAAAACTAGATTTGAAAAGTGGGTATCATCAAATTAGGATAATGGAAGGAGATGAATGGAAAACAACCTTTAAAACAAATGAGGGATTATATAAATTGATGGTAATGGCTTTTGGTTTATCAAATGCACCTAATACATTTATGAGGATTATGAATGGAGTATTGAAGGAATTTATTGGTAAATTTTCAATAGTATATCTGGATGATATATTAATTTACAACAAAACAAAGGAAGAACACCTGAGACATCTTAATTATGTCCTAAGGAAGTTACATCAAGAGAAGTTACTGGTAAATTTAAATAAATTTTCATTCATGAAAGAATAATTGGTATATCTAGGTTTTGTTGTTTTTGCTAAAGGATTAAAATTGGATCTAGAGAAGACAAAGGCAATTGTGGAATGGCCTTCACCTAAAAGTGTTTTTGAGGTAAGAAGTTTTCATGGTATTGCTAGTTTTTATAGAAAATTCATAAGTAATTTTAGTAAGAGCAATGCACCTATCATTTAAACCATAAATAAGGACAAACAACCATTTAAGTGGACTGCTGAAGCTGAAAGGAATTTTTAGTTCTTGAAGCAAAAGATAACTGAGAAACCTGTCTTAGTTTTTCTGATTTTAATAAACCATTTCAAGTAAAATGTGATGCCAGTGGGGAAGCTATTGGAGTTGTATTAAGTCAAGAAGACAGACCTGTAGCATATTTCAGTGAGAAGCTTAATGAGACAAGAAGGAAGTATTCTTCTTATGACAATGAATTTTATGCAATTGTACAGTCATTGAAGAAGTGGGGACATTATTTAATGTCTAAAGAATTTGTGCTATATTCAGATAATCATGCTTTACAGTATATTATGAAACAACCAAAATTGAATCAAAAACATGAAAAATGGGTTGAATATCTTCAAAGTTTCAACTTTGTATTGAAGCATATAAGTGGTCAAACAAACAAGGTAGCTGATGCCTTGAGTAGAAAAAGCATTCTTGTTTAAGAAAGTCAAATTCAAGTGTTAGGTTTTGATATTCTTAAAGAACTCTATAAGATAGATTTGGATTTCAAAGAAGCATTTGAAGCATGTTGTAATCATGTTTTTATAGATAGAAGTCAGTGGTTAGATTATTTCTTGCAAGAGGGTTTATTGTTCAAAAGAAATCAGTTGTGCATACCAAATTTTTCTATGAGAGAAAATTTAATCAAGGAGAAACATATTGGTGGACTTGCTAGACATTTTGGTGTTGATAAGACTTATGAGCAACTAAGTCATTTTTATTTTTGGCCAAAGATGAGATCTGAAGTGGAAAATTACGTGAAGAATTGTAAAATTTGTCAATATGCAAAAGGGAAAAGTCAAAATATAGGTTTGTATATTCCATTAACTATTCCAGATAGACCTTGGGATATGGGAAGTATGGATTTTGTTTTAGGATTGCCTAATATACAGAGAGGGAATGATACAATTTATGTTGTAGTTGATTGATTTTAAAAAATGGCACATTTTATTCCATGTTATAAAACTAGTGATGTTACTCATGCTGCCAATTTGTTTTTCAAGGAGATTGTTAGATTACATGGGTTACCTAAAAGTATTGTCTCTATTAGAGAAACTATATTTGTTGGTTATTTTTGGAGGACATTGTGGAAGAATCTTGGTACTAAACTAAGTTTCAGCTCATCTTATCACCCTCAGACTGATGGGCAGATTGAAGTAGTGAATAGGAGTTTGGGCAATATTTTGATAAGTCTTGCAGGAGAACATCCTAAACAATGGGATCATATTTTACCACAGGCAGAGTATGCATATAATGATTCACCTAAAAAAAGTACAGGACAGAGTGCGTTCCATATAGTTTATGGAATACACCCAAGAGGAGTATCTGAATTGAGTAACTTGGGAAAAGCAGAAATGAGAAGTGCTGAAGGAGAGGATTTTGCTTCAGAAATTCAAGCAATACATGAATAGGTAAAGCAACAACTACAATATAGCAACACCAAGTACAAAAACAGAGCAGATTTGAGAAAAAGAGAAGTTAATTTTGAAATTGGTGGTTTGGTTTTAGCACACTTGAGGAAAGAAAGATTTCCAAAGAGGGAGTATAACAAGTTAAAATTCAAAAGGATAGGACAATGCATGATATTAAGAAAGTTTTCTGCAAATTCTTATGAAATTGAATTACCATATGATATTGGAATATCTCCAATATTCAATGTTGTTGATTTGTACATATATGAAGATAGTGGCACAGATGACACACCATAAGGCAGAGAAAAGATTGACTGGGTAAAACAGTTACGCACAACAAAGACATTATAGCCACAGAGGATCTTAGATAAGAAAGTGTTTCAAAATACCAAAGGACAGGAATATCTTCAATATTTTGTCAAGTGCAAGGATCAGCCAATTGAAGATGCTACCTGGATGACAGAAACCATGCTGCAAAAATTGGGCAGTTCTATGGAGGAGCTCATGGATAGGAGCCCATGAATATTATTTGTCCTGAGGAGTTTGATGCAGAAGCATGAGGCTTAGAGACAAAATCTTCATTAATTATTCTAAAAATCCAAAAAAAGTTTACAAGAAAAGGTGTTGGTACCTTTAGCTATCAATTTACAGTTGTACTAGATAGGGTTGAACTAGTATCTATGAAGATTGAACTATTTTAGGGAAGATATTATGTAATTATGATTTTATCTAAGTTAGGAGAATTCAATCCTCAAGAAGAGGTCGATTGTTATGTAAAACACTATAAAATGTAACCTTTGAGAAGGAGAAAATCGAATTGGGCCATAGAAGAATTGGTGGAAAGGATTGTTCCTCTGATTTAATAAAACTGCAGAACTTAATTATCTGTTGTATGGTTGGAAAATTCCCGGAGGGTTTCATCTCTCTGAAAATCCATTGGATTTATACTTTCTGTGTAGAATTTGAGTGTGATTAGCTTCTCTATAAAGGATTCAGAGGAATTTCAAGAAGTTCTAGTTTCTTTACTTGAGATTGGATAGTCGAAATTAGAACAGTAAACCAGTGGAAAATCCGTTGTCAAATGGGATAGAAAATGGAATTTTTCAGATCAGGCGGTTTTTGAAAAACCAGCCACTGTTGTCGCACTGCTTTTGGGTGTATGAGTGGTTTTGTTAAATTGAATGCAGTCGAGTAAAAATGTGACATTTCACGGTGGCAATACCATTGATTTCGCATTACTTTGGAGCCATAAAGTGACTGAGCTATTTTTATGCAATAGCCATCCAATCATAAGCGTTAGAGATCTGATGGTGTTCACATAGGAAGTTGTGTGGGGTTTTAAAAAGGTATGGACCCGACGGTTTGTTTAATAGAGCTTTATTAAAGGTGTGAAGTTCGAAACCCATTTCCGAAGGTTTTAACATTGTTTA
The DNA here is from genome assembly GCA_034641835.2 of Pinus albicaulis. Classification (NCBI taxonomy): domain Eukaryota; kingdom Viridiplantae; phylum Streptophyta; class Pinopsida; order Pinales; family Pinaceae; genus Pinus; species Pinus albicaulis. The sequence continues at coordinate 1,588,167,253 of CM076570.1, forward strand.
AAATTAAATTGTTATGTTTTCAAATTATAAAAGGGCTTCGTTTCTGTGTGGGATTTCAAAAAGGTCATTTTATTAAAACAATTAAAACAAATTTAAATAGAGTTTGATAACTGAAAGTGGTAATAAAGAGCAAGAAAAAGTCCCCTGTGAATTAGAAAACATAGTAACAAAATTTGAATAGCTCTCCTTAATGCCTGCACCCACAGTGCCCTCACCTTTTCTGTAGCTAATCACTCATATTTCGAGTCTCAATAAGGTAGATTTATAATGTTGGTTGTTGTGGTCTCCTCTTGACTATATGCTCCTGTAGCTTCACCTTCAACCCCTGTCTCTTTCTCAAATTTTAGTTTTTTCTTGGATTTGTTGGATGTTGAGCAAGAAGTTTTGGTGACCCTTTCACTAGAGACAGTGCCCTTCTTGTTTTGTTGCTAATTTTTGGAGTAGGAAACTCCTGTGAGGGAGCTCCTTTCTTTTTTGTTTGGACCTCTTGTTTTCAAACTCTCCAAAAAACAATAAATAATTCCATGTCTTATTTCTCCTTTTAAGCTCCTCTAGTACTAACTGTATTAATCCATGGTGAAATAATCTTCTATTAGCTATTTGGGGTTTGGCTTGGACCTTGGAAGCCATTTTGGTGAAGCTTTTCAAAATATAATAAGGCATGTTAAGTGGTTGCTTACCTGTGAAGTGAAGGAGTAGTCTGAAGTGATAGAACATTGTTCTCCCATACCTTCCTTGACAGGTAATATAAACCTGGATCATCTTCAAAATCTCTTGCCACTGCTCTTGTGAATATATCCTTAGATAGTCTTTCTTCCATTTCATATTCTCATGTTCCTCCTTTAGAAAGAACTTAAAATCTGCATCTTTAGTGGAGGTGGTCTTAAACCAACACGCTCCCTCTCCTCACATTTAAGTTGTTACTACCACACTTGCTTCGTCAATCTTCATGCTCATTGGCCCCAACTGCACTTGTTTCCATCAAAACTTCTTGCGAATGCCTCAGTGACACCCTGGTGGTATCCCTGAAACTTTTGACAAAAGCTATAGCAACCCACCTATTTGAAAAATTCGCATGCTTGTGGGTGTGCCTCGAGGTAAGATGCATTTTATAATTCCTTCCTTAACAATGCTCCTCCAGTCGACGTTCTCTACACCTGAAAATGATTTCAAACACACTATGTGGGTTTGTAGAGTGACTGGGGTAAGCGGTAAATAGGTGACGATAGTTAACTGAGCGTGAAACAAGGGCCAAATTAAAGAAACAAAGATCGTAAAACCAGGAAATCAATGAAGGCTCAAAGCACTCAGCTATAAATGAATTTTAAAACAAACTAGAAGACTGCCGATAGAGTTAAAACATGTTTGAGATCATGATGACCATTTTTTGAAGTTAAACAAATAAATGGACACGACTCAAATTATGATTACGAGATAAGGGGATATAGATGAGACAAACATTTTAAAACTGGCTGAAATGATGCATCAACATAGTTAAGGTAGCTTATGTTTTAATGATGGTGTGAGTACCAACTATGAGGAGGAAATGACATGATCATACAAACCCTACGAGAAATTTTGGTTCTTGAGGCAACTATTAATAGATGGATTTAATTGTTTAAGCTGTCGAAAGTTATAATTTCCGGCAGGAAACATACCTAAATCCATTGATAAATGTGTCTCTGCCACCTTAAATCTTTAAAAATGAAATGAAACCTCTTAACTCCATCATCTCGTTCGTCCCTGTCACTATTTTCATACCACAGTTTTGAAAAACCTTTTCAGAGGGCCCAACAAGCGGTAAATGGTTTGCAACAATAGGGGTGGCAAATCCCCACAACTTGCCACGTGGTCTTCATTTGGTTTTGGAAATCATACTTTTTTCGAACCCCTCGTTTATTAAACTTAGAAGTGCTGAAGGGGTCCTAAATGAATCTAGACCATTGATCTCTATTAAAACTCATTAACCATAAGAGGAGAGTGCACAAGGTTCATCTGAGGGAGCCTGAAACCGGGCTTGATATCCAAGTTCTGTCTAGATATGGAACTGCCCATAGCGGGAAACCAGTTCCTTTAAAAGTAATAACACCGCCCATGAGCTGTGAAACTGGTGAAGAGTCAACTACATTCAGCATGATAAAACTATAGAAAGACATAATAGGCATGCAGCTATTGCTGCTATATATCATCAGTGAAACCAAATTTTTTGCAAAAAAGTCAAGAGCAGAATTCATACTTGTCCTGGACATAGCGGAGAGAAAGCAATTAGTTTGGAGCTGGCTGCTCCTCTTCAATTCTACAGCCATAGGGATTCTCTGGATCTTCTTCAACAGTCTTGGTTCCATCTCCGCCAGACCGGTCCGTTCCCACCTGCAAAGGAGAGTGGTCCGTGGGGGAAGGAGCAGAAGCAAGGGGAACGCGGGTCCAGAAGTCGGAGGAGGACGGATGGTGGCTTCTTCTCACAGAGTGATAGTTATGAAGGCCGTGATAGTTGGGCGGTTAAAGGCACAGTCGAAGCGTAGCTCGGCACGTTGCGAGGACTGCCTCAGAATATGGCTGCCAGGGAGAGGAGGGACGGCGGAAGCATGGAGCGGGGGCGTGGACTGAGGAGGAGTAGGGGTGGGACTGCCATGGATATGACCAGGAATGTCAAAGCGAGCCGGAGCAGAGCGTCTTTCAGATGGCTCAGAGGAGAAATCGTCGCATGAGCTGTAGGGAGGCCGCTCGCTCATATACCTGCCCCTAGAGGCACCACATCTGCAGGTCATCCGCTGCCTAAGTCTAGGCATGGTGAGCTTCTCAGAATGAGCCGACGACGTGCTGGCGGGAGCTGCAAGAACAGGAGGAAATTGACCAACAAGAACGGGAGAAACCTGAAGATTGAAATTGGAAGGGCAGAAGTTACTGTGCGTATAGTGGATGCCCGGAATGGTTTCCAGGCAACAATGCAAAGAACATCGATGACCAGTGGCTGTGCGTTCGCAAGGCGTAGCACAACCACTCGGGAAGAGGGAGCGCGAAGGCTGCAGAGCTCGGTTAACAGAGTCGAAATAATCCGGAGAGCGCGAGCAGGCGTCCATTTGATGTCGAATGCCCAAACCAAGGCGGAGAGGGTGACGGCGCGGCGGAGTTAATGCCCAGCGCAGGAGCACATTGATTGCCTTATTAAAGGCGCCATGGGGGGCCATGTGGCCACTCCAAGTGAGGCACCTTGGGAGCTGGCCCGGGCCAAGTGACCCGTTACGACATTGTATCATCCGCATCCGGAGAGGTATAAACACTTTTACCTAACAAACTTATAAATATTAACAATTATCATATAAAATAAAAATAAAAAAATTATTTCTAAAAATATTCTATAAAAATTAACAAATATATATATTTTTATTAATTATTTTATATATAATATATTTATTTTTTATCCTTCATGTTTTCTCCATATACCAAATTATAAATTTTTAAAAGAAAAAAAAACTATTAATCATTAAATTCAATTTAAGGCAAATTCATGTAAACACTCTCATATAATGTCAAAATGATTAATATCTTTTACTAGACTTTGCTACATTAGGTTTGGTCCATGTGTTATCAACTAAACTAAGCAATAATATCTTTTTATTGTCTCATTGGAATCATTAGGTCTCATGGTGCGAAACAAACTTTACTTCCAACTCCTATACAACATTCTTATTGAAAGTTAGCTCGATCACCTTCTTTAATTTTCCATGGACTTATGTGTTCATACCGTGTTCTAGGGTTTCATCGCTCAAATAATATGGAAGAAGGAAAAATAATTATATGCCCAATTCCACTTCAAAATATATTATTCTTGAATAGATTTATATATTCTATAGTTTCAAGGCTAATACTACTACATCGAGAGTTGAGAAATATTCATATTAATTTTTATAGTTTCACTAAGAGAAAAAAGATCGAGCTAATTCTATAACAACAAGGAAATTATTGTTCAAAACTTTGATAGACAATTTAATAATATTTCCAACAATGCCTATAAATGACTTTGAGTTTAGTTTAGAAAAAAATAATGATTTAAGAATATTTCCACCAATACTAAAAATGGCTTTGATTTCAATAGAGTTAGGATTGTTTAATGTAAGCCACCATAATCATTAAATAAAAACTATATAGCATACATCAAATGCGTAAACCATTAGTCATTAAATAGAGAAATGTTATGAAATAAAAGTTGTGCTATATGACACACTTGAACTATTCTTATATTAATGGGATCTCATCAAACTAAAATCAACTAAAACAAAATATATAACACAAAATAGGATGCACGTTCTTCACTAGAATTGTGGGCCCTTGCTAGTACAAAAGTAAAACCCTATGATGAAACAAAATATCTAACACAAAAGACTTTACTAAAATGGTGGGCCCTTCCTAGTTCAAAAGGAGAAGCCTATGAAGCTACACTTGCACCCACATGTACTTGAAAAACAAAATGAGGATTGCATTATCTCAAACAAAAATAGTTATAGCATCATGCTCTTAAAATGTAGCCATAATAGGTTACAAATATTAACTTAGTGTAATACTAGTCTTATACAAACTCACAATAACTTAACCTTGCTTTAAGTTCAACATTTACTTTGTCTTTTTCAAGTATGTTGATACATTATATATATAAAAACAAATAGATAATAGATAATAACAACTTATATAGAACAACCCTAAGAGGGAAATCCATTATCTTGGTTTCATAGAAATATTTAATTGAACATGCATTCTTAGAAATCAAAAATATGAACCAACACTTTGATACATATATCTAGAAACTCAAGGATGAGGGCATGGTATTTTTTCTTATCAAATCTCCACGGCCTAATGGAAGGCTCCATGAAAATCAATAGGTAAAATCACTCAATAAGTTTTGGTTAAACAAACCAAATTCTTTGATGAAAACAAAGAATTTTGGGAAATGAACATTTAAAAGACTATGTAAGATCAAAAGTTTGAAATCAAATATTAAATATTTGACTCAATTTAAAAACTCAAATGCTAGAGCTTTAGCATTTAATAAAAATACAAGTCCAGATTTGGAAGATAAGTAACTTCTCTAATTAATCTTTGACATATTAGAAATGATCACATTAATTACAAGTTCCACAAATTTTGTATGCCATGAAGCAATTGAAACCAACTTAAATTCATCTTAACTTTAGATATCAACCTAAATCCATCTTAACTAGGATCCATTAAGGCCCTAGCGATCAAATAAATCATGGTGCAAACCTTCCCCATGTTGCACTCAAAAATGAGGTTTGACCTATAGTAGTAGGTTTACACATTTAAGTTCTATGGCGTGAGAAATGATGAAATTTGGTTGGGCTATGTAGAAAATACACCATTCTCCATGGATTCTTGGCTAGATTTGTTTGACAAATGATGAAATTTGGTTCGTCTATGTATAAAATACACCATTGGTGATGGATTCTAACCCTATCAAGTGATGTTACATATTATCAAAACACAAAAGCAGGGTAGGTAGAAATTATTCCTTTGATAGTTTAACAAATTTAAAGGTTAAAATGAAATAAATAAGTATAAAAGTTAAGTGAACAAGAATTACTAATGGCTGAGAAATAAAGAAAGAGGAGAATAAATGAATCCCAATCTCACATACTCAAATTTTCAGACATGAAGAAGGTTTTAAAATAGAGAAAAAAGAACTATGACAAACGAATTTCCATAGGGCCATTTTCCATGGTTTCTTTAGCTTTTGATTTCTTAGAAACGGTTAGAAAATTATATATTATGGAGCAATACAACACATAAAATATGTGAAAAATACAAGGACACAAAACACATAAAACCATAGAGACACAGATATACGTGGTTCACCCAGTTTGGGCTACGTCCACCCTGAACAGCCAGTCCTTCCTTTCTATTATCCAGCAAAAAATTGAAGAGACAAAACCTGCAATAGATCCGCTGTAATATCCTCTGTTCTCTTTCACAGTCTCCCTATATGTTTCTCACTCTGAGAATACACACACAATACATAGCCGCAATAAAATATGCTCATATATACAAGGGGGTTACCTTCTAGGGAAAAAAACCCTAAACTAAACATAACTTCTACCGTCAGATCATCCGCCTATGAATGGCCCAGATTGACTAGAAATTAATATACTTTTACAAGGAAATTTTACATATGTTTTTAGCTTCGGGGGGCTAAAAAAAGTGCTGCCTCCCCCCCTAGACCTCCCACGGCAGTGATTAATTACGGGCGGTGTTGCCACCCCTTTTAAGGTACAGGGTTCCAATGCTATGTTACAAAGTAAACAAGATAATCAGGCTCCACACCAAACAATTTCCCACTTGGAGACTGATTGTAGCAACTCCACCAGTACTTCATTTGCTGGACAATGACTCCTCTTTGGACCTGGTTGTTCCTCATCTTCATCGTCATCCTTGAAGACCAATTGAAACTGAGCACATTCTCAGTTTCTCCCTGGTTACAACTTTTGTTAGCATATCTGCAGGATTTTGGCTAGTGTGTATATTTTCCAACTTCAACTCTCCATATTCCAATACTGATCGTATGAAATGGTACTTGAGATGTATGTGTTTAGTCCTGGAATGAAATGCTGAGTTCTTTGCAAGATGAATGGAACTTTTTCTATCACCGTATAACGTGCCCATATCATGCTTCTTACCCAATTCATCCATAAACCTTTCTAACCAAATTATTTCTTTACTAGCCTCTGTAGCAGCAACATACTCTGCTTCTGTTGTTGAAAGTGCAACAACAATTTGGATTTTTGAAACCCAACTCACAACTTTTCCACCTACAGTAAATACATATCCTGTAGTGCTCCTCCTGTTATCTCTGTCACCTGCCATATCTGCATCAACATATCCCTGTAGAGCAATGTTTGAACCACCAAAGCATAATGTTTGATTTGTGGTACATCTCAAATATCTGAGAATCCATTTTATTTCCATCCAATGTTCTTTTCTTGGATTATTCATGTACCTGCTTACAACTCCCATTGCATGTGCAATATCAGGCCTTGTGCATACCATTGCATACATTAAGCTTCCAACTATTGATGCATATGGAACTTTAGAAATATAATCCATGTCTTCTTGGGTCTTGGGACACATCTCCTTACTAAGTTTGAAATGGCTAGAAAAAGGTGTACTAATTGGTTTTGCATTCTGCATATTAAATATTTTCAACCCCTTTTCTATGTACTCATTCTGAGACAGTGTTAATTTGTGATTTTTCCTGTTTCTAGCTATCCTCATACCAAGGATTTGTTTTGCAGCTCCCAAATCCTTCATTGCAAATGAATTTGCCAATTTTCTTTTGAGCACATTTATTTCCTGCATGTTAGACCCTGCAACAAGCATGTCATCTACATACAATAAAAATATAATATAGCTACCATCATTTTGCCTTTTCAGATAAACACAGTGATCAGAGTGACATCTAGTATAACCTTGTTCAGACATAAACTTGTCAAATTTTAGATACCACCGCCTTGGAGCCTGTTTTAAGCCATACGAGCTCTTCTTTAGCCTGCACACTAATTTTTATTTCCCTTTGACCTCATATCCTTCTGGTTTCTCCATATAGATCTCTTCCTCTAGTTCTCCATGGAGAAATGTTGTCTTTACATCTAACTATTCAAGATGTAAATCTTCTGCTGCTACAAGACTTAAAATAGTTTTGATTGAAGTCATTTTAACAACAGGAGAAAATATTTCATCAAAATCAATACCTTTCTTCTGTGCAAACCCCTTCACCACAAGTCTAGCTTTGTGCCTCTGTTTTCCTCCATCTTCTTCCTTCAGCCTGTAAACCCATTTATTCTACAATGCAGTTTTACCTGCAGGCAACCTGACTAAGTCCCAAGTCTGGTTATGCGTTAAGGAGTCCATATCTTCTTCCATGGCTAGCTCCCACTTCTTCCTACTTTCAACCTGCATTGCTTCTTCATATCATTCGGGTTCACCAGAATCAGTCAACAATAAATAATATAATGAAGGAGAGTATCGTTCAGGGGGTCTACTTATCCTAGTAGATCTTCTAACGCCACTTTCAGGTGTTTGAGGTGCTTGTTGCTGTTGTGGTGGTTGTTACTGTTGTGGTTGTTGATTATTATTATTTTCAGGCACCTTTACTTTTTCAGTTATGTCATCAAGAACCATGTATTCCTTGTTTTCCTTTTCGTGTTTCTTTTCCTACAACTGATTCTTATGCAATACGTTTTCATTGAATATTACATCTTTTCTCCTAATGATTTTGTGATTCTCATAATCATATAAGCGATATCCAAAATCATTAACACCATATCCAATAAAGGTACATTTATTTGATTTTGCCTCAAGCTTTGTTCTATTTTATTTATTAATATGGACAAAGGCCTCATAGCCAAAAGGCTTTAAAAAATAGTAGTTTACCTTTTTCCCTGTCCATGCTTCCTCTGGAATACCACCATCAAAGGAACTTGAAGGCCCTTTGTTTATTAGATAAACAACAGTATCTACATCATCTACCCAAAATTTTAAAGGCAATCCCGCATGCAATCTCATGCACCTTGCATGCTCCATGAGTGTTCTGTTCATCCTTTCTGACACACCATTTTCATGTGGTGTTGTTGGAACTGTCTTCTCTCTACGAATTCCATGTTCTGAACAGTACCTATCAAACTCTTTGCTGCAATATTCACCTCCATTTTCTGATCTGAGACACTTCAACTTCTTTCCTGTCTCAATCTCAACCAAAGCTTTCCATTTCTTGAAAGTATCAAAAACATCAGATTTAATCTGAATATAATAAATCTAGGTTTTTCTAGTTGCATCATCAATCAAAGTAATATAATAACGACAGCCACCAAGAGATGATACCTGAGCAAGTCCCCATACATCTGTATGCACAAGCTCTAATTTTTCACTCCTATTTTCTTTCCCAACTCTGAGAAATCTGACTCTCTTGTGTTTTCCATAAATGCAATTTTCACATAAATCCAAATCAACACTCTTCAAACCTGGCAACAAATTTCTTGAGTGAAGAATCTTCATTCCCTTCTCACTTATCTGTCTGAGCCTATGATGCCATAATCCTGCATCTGCTCCTTTGGAAGTTAAATCATTAACAGAGTTAGAAATACCATTGCATAAATACAATGTACCAACCTTTTCACCTTTTGCTATTACCAGCGCTCCTTTGGTGACCTTCCAAGTTTTATCTGTGAAAGTTGTCACACAACCTTCACTACCTAACTGCCCTGTTGAAATCAGATTTTTCTTCAGATCTGGAACATGCCTTACCTCCTTTAGTAGCCATTGGTTTCCATTCTATTGTTTTACAAGAACTTTACCCATTCCAACAATTTTACAGGGTTTATCATCACCCAAACGAACTTGTCCAAAATCTCCTTGAACATAGTCTTGAAAATATTTCTTATCAGGTGTGGCATGGAATGAAGCCCCTGAATCTACAACCCAAGAATCAGTAACATTTTCGAAAGAAAGAATCAAAGCATCTTGTAACACATCACCTGTCACATTTGCTTCATGATTGTTTTCTTGATATGCATCTCCTTCTTTTCCCTTCCAAGATCTACAATATTTCTTTAGGTGTCCTCTCTTTCTACATTTCTAGCACACTATCCCTGACCTGGGCTTGGATCTCCCTTTCCTTGATTTACTGCGATAACCCGAGCTCTTTCCTCTTTCCATTCTTCTTCCACTAGACTCTGCAGTCAAAGCATTACCCGATGTCTCACCAGAGCTTTTCTGTCGCATTTCCTCGCTAAGGATAGCACCGATAACATCATCAAACTTTAAAGTATTAGATCCAGAGATAGAGTTACTAATGGCCATAACTAAACCATTCCAGCTTTCTGGCAATGAGCACAGAAATAAACGAGCCCTAACTTCACCATCAAAGTTTACCCCTACAGAACTTAACTGACTGGTAAATGTATTAAAATCATTTAAATGGTCTGCAACAGATCCACCTTCCAACATCTTCATATTAAATAGTCGTTTCATCAGAGATACCTTGTTTGAGGCTGAGGTTTTTTCATATAGTTTGGCCAACATTTGCATAAAACCCTCTGTTTTTGTTTCCTTCGAAATATTGAAGGCGACTGATGCTGCAAGGCACAACCGTACAGTTCCGAGTGCCTTTCTATCAAGAATGTTCCATTCCGTGTGTGTCATGGCCGCAGGCTTCTTTGTTTTTCCACCGAATGGTAGGTACATGTCTTTCTAATACAGATAATCTTCCATCTGCATCTTCCACAACGGGACGTTTTAGCCATTAAATTTCTTGACCCTAAATTTACCATCTTCCGCCATTGCTCCCACTCGAACGAGGAACCCTTCTTTCTTGCGAGTTTATCAGCCAAATAGACCTTTGGCTCTGATACTAGTTGTTAGAAAATTATATATTATGGAGCAATGCAATACATAAAATATGAGAAAAATACAAGCACACAAAACACATAAAACCAGAGAGACATAAATATACGTGGTTCACCCAGTTTGGGCTACGTCCAACCCAAATAGCCAGTCCTTCCTTTTTATTATCCAACAAAAATTTAAAGAGATAAAACCTACAACAGTTTCGCTGTAATATCCTTTGTTCTCTCTCACAGTCTCCCTATGTGTTTCTCGCTCTGAGAATACACACACAATACACAGCCGTAATAAAATACCGTCATATATACAAGGGGGTTTCCTTCTAGGGCAAAAAACCCTGAACTAAACATAACTTCTACCGTCAGATCATCTGCCAATGAATGCCCCAGATTGACTAGAAATTACTAAACTTTTACAAGGCAATTTTACACATGTTTTTAGCTTTGGGGGCGCTGCCCCCGAAACCCCCCGCGAGGCGGGGCGCCTCTGAAAAGCGTTGCCGCTCCCTTGGACCCCCAACGGCAGCAATTGATTACGGGCGGCGTTGCCGCCCCTTTTAAGGTACAGGGGTCCAATGCTATGATACAAAGTAAACAAGACAATCAGGCTCGACACCCAACAAAAACTACAATTTTTCATTTTTTTATTATGATTTTTTTTAATGGCATGTTATCAACATCAATGACCTCCTTGGAAATGTCTCCATTTATTTTCAAATTTATCTTAAACCTTAGTTTGTTTGTATTTCTAGTATGAGGTCTCTTATCTCCCCTAAATATCTCATTCACTGGAGGTTCTTCTTCAACTAGGGGTTCTTCATATGGGTTTTCCACTTCAATTTATTTTCCTTTAATGATTCTGCATGGGATTTCTCAATGGGTGATATTTTAGCATGAGGGGAACTGATAACAGAGTACATGTTTTGAGTGGAGGCACGATATGTCTTTTTTAGCCTAGAACTTCTCCTAGCATAAACCTTAGGTATTTTGGGCCAAGAAGATGATGACAGGATGTTTGTTTCTTTTTGTCTAGGGGTTGGCTCAGTGAAAGCTCATGCATGAGTTTTCTTACTCTGTTTGCTTCCTTTCTTCCTCCCTCTTCTATCCTTAGGAGGTTGAGGTTGAAAACCTCCCCAAAACAAGAAATGACTCACCATCCTTAGTGCCTTGTGAAATTAATTCTCAATTAACAATTTGGTTAGATATTTATGATAAACAAAGTGAGGAGAAGGGTCTATCCTCACTTGAAAACTAGCAGCCATGTGTTTCAATCTTTAGAGAAAATAGAAACCATGTTGAAACAACCTTCACAAGTGATATAAGACTATGTTATCCTTAGAAAACAATTCAACTTATGGTCCAACTAGACCCTATAAACCTTAGTCTTCGAGTTTTAGCCACTAAACTATGCTTTGAGGAAAAACAGAAAGTGGATACTTACTAGAACATGGCTCCTAAAAACCCTTTCTCTGTATGCAAAAAACTGTGTGTAGAAAAAGTTGTAGCCTTAACTGTGATCTCCTATGTGACTAAAAAATAAAGTCCTATCTCCACTAGCTAACCATCGAGCCCCTCAGCTAATGCCTTAGCCAAAACATCATTGTAAAGGGTGAAATGGTGGAAATACTCCTAAACTGAAAGTGTTGTTGAATGTTAGGGTAAATCTCCAAGACCGTAGGACCCTTTAGGCTTAGACGTTTTAGCTTTTACTCTTCCCCATTAGTTGTATAACCTAGTGGAAACACAAAAGGATTCACGTGTATTTGATCATGGATTCATGTCAACTAACTTGACCCAAACTACTTTTCTATAAGTTACCTAACTTTCAAGCCATAAAAGGAATTCACCATTGGGATAAATGATTTTACTTTAACCCACTTCTTCCTCAATGAATGATTAATCAGTGACTTCATACCTCATGGTACACTTGGCAATTCTCATCGTTACTATTGCTCAAGTAGTGAGAGAATTTAAAAAAAAAAAAATTTAAAAAAATTGAGATTCCTTTTGGCTTTGACATTATATTTTTCAACTATACATGTAATACTACAACCCCATTGTCAATGCATTTGCATTATTCTAAAAAAAGTTATGGAAACCATAAAAATGTTGATCATCCACCCATCTTCTTTTTCATGTTTAATACAAATCAAATGAAAAGAATGTGATTTCTTTTTTATTTAGAATGTTTTTTGAATAAATAGATGGATTATGCAAAACTCTCTAATGCACTCATTAGTGAATATTTTTTAAATTAATTGTTGAGAAGAAAAAACACACATAATGTTTTGTTATTAAAATTAAATCACAAAGAAAATATTAATTTAAAGAATTTTTTTATTAAAATATATAAAATGTCAAAAGTTTATTAATTAGACTCATTAAAATCTACAAATCCATTTTGAATTTTAACAATATTAATATATAAGATTAATTTTATGCTTCTTTTATAAACACAAATTAATAATGGAGACTTAGTGATTACCAAATGGATCATTGCTAATTAAACTGGGTTTGATAATTAGAATGATTTCAATATTAATATATATACCCTATTCCTCTTCAAAAGACATTATTCCCAATTAAATCTATACATTCTAGACTTCAAAACCTAATACTATGACTTACAACATCTATATAATCTCACAGCTAGAAAACAAACCTAACTATTTAAAAAATAATAATAACTAGCAATTGCACCTAATGTTGCAAAGGAAACGTCGTAAGGAAGAAGCTAGAAAGAAATCAATTGTAATTAATTTGATGTTAAACAGAGAAATTAAGATATTGATTGTCAAAAATAGATATAAATTGTGTTCTCTCAAATAAAAACATTCTCTTGTGGCCCAATTTGTACACCTAAAAGCAACAACGAGTTAGGGCAAGGCAGGGGCTGTCCTAAAAGCAACAATGAGTCAGGGCAGGGGTTGTCACTCTGATCCCTGCCCACTCAGTTCTTCTAGGCAGGCTAAGGGGTAGACCCTAACCCACTCCGTTCTTCTAGGCAGGCTAGGGGTTAGTCCCTGAAGGTAGATGGAGAGGGAAAGTTGTTAAAGCAACAAGTTCTAGGAGATACAACTACTTACCTTAGCAAGTTACAGGTTACAGGCAAGCTAGATTGTTGGGCATGACAAGATAGATTTAAGTAGATCAAAAGATAGTTTAAGATTAATCAATGAGACCAGTGCCTTAGATGCCCAGGCGAATTTAAAATGCTTGCACAAATAATGATTAATGTATCAAGTCATAATATAAACAACAGGCAACAGTCACATGTAAATGTTCAGAAATTACATCAAGACTTGCAGAAAATACGTATATGAGGATATGGCATCAAATATGAGCATGAAGTTGATAGAGGATCCTTCCATTGAAAATATACCATGACAATCAATACACAACAGATCTGAAATCATATCGGCTATAAGAGGATGAACATATCTCCCTTAACAACCGTCTTACCTAAGAAAAGCTATGAAACCCGCGACTACAAATTATGCTGAGATCACAATTATGCTCTAATACCAGACCCCCCTGTATACAGGATCAACAGCAATCAAAAAAGCGCTTTACCCAGTGAAACAATGATGATAATGATAGCGAATGAGTTAGTTGTGCTCATTATGATTATTTTCCGCTTATGGAGATGTTAATTATAAACAAGAGCAATTTCAAGCCTATGCAAGCACGGAGATTAACAATGATTTTAAGTTTCGCACAATGATCTACCAATGGAGAACTTCAGAGATTTCAAATAAGACCCTAAAGATACTACTGCTAACTCATATCAGTCCACTGTCAAACGAGATTGGTTTACAGTAATTAATTTATGTCATCCTACTTAAGTCGAGATCGATTACGAGATCGATTACCAGATGCAAGGAATCAAGAGCTGCTGCAAATAACTAACCTAGTAACAATGTATCAAACTTCAGAAATGTCATTGTTAGAAAGAGTTTAGTTCACAACAAATGTATTTATCAGACCACTGTAATTATTATATCAGCCCTCACTTATAACCGAGATCAGTCAACCAAAGAGAAAGGAACAAGAACCAAAACAACATCCCAAGTTGGAGGTAGCAACTGTTACTAGGATTCAAGTTGGTCTAAGCATATGCACACAAATCAACATAAATTCTAAACAGGAATTTGGCTGAACACAGTTGGAGTTCTATAGGATGGAATTTGACAGATTCGAGCCAAACTGCAAGTGTCATGTTTGCCTCTGATTTCGTTGCCCGTCTGCTGCATGATTTTTTTTGGATTTTCAATGTATTGAGGGGTAAGTTTCAATGTATTTTCTCCCTATCCAAGAGCCATGGAGTCATGAATTATAAGAAGATTTAAATCTTAACCAAGAAGCAAAAGAGAAGATAGCAAACTCACTAACAATAATGATTAATAGCCCTTGACAGTTCTGAAATACAGGCAACAGTCACATGTAAATGTTCAGAAATTACATCAAGACTTGCAGAAAATACGTATATGAGGATATGGCATCAAACGCAGAGCATAGTGGTCCTGTTTCGGCTTTTTCAGAGAATTGATGCTGTAATACTCTCTTGAAAGCTCCTGGAAGGGGCTGTCTTTGAGAAGCCATTCAAGAAGTGCAGCAGACTGTATCTGCCCTGTGTGTGGCTTGATCTCGTGGATCAATGGATGGGCAAATTCTTCCCACCCAAAGATGACTTTACAGAACATTCCACAGAGCATTTCCATGAGCAAGAGTAGGACATTGGCATCATACATGACGGTTGCAGCGAGGGCAGTGGCAAAGGAAGTGCCATTGACAAGAGCCAAGCCTTCTTTGTCCTGGAGCTTGAAGGGCTTCAGGCCTGCTTTCTCCAGAGCCCCTGGTGCAGACACTTCTTGTTCTTCACCGTGAACCCCAATTCGAGCCCTAACTTGGGGATTCCCAATTAGCAGACCTGCTATGTAGGCCAAGGGAATTAAATCCCCTGAAGCGTTTACAGAGCCTCTGCATCGAATACCTTCTGGGTGCCCTCCTGGGGCGTCTGCTCTGTCCTCGGAGTCATCATTATCACGTTCAGTTCTTCCCGGATAAATGCATACAGAGGAAAAAATTTAGAGCCATGGATTAATTTTTTGCAATAGGAGCCTTCTTGCATGTGACTTTTGATGCGCTCCTCGTAAGAAAGCACAATTGCTGTCATCTCCTCTTCAAGGCGCTGCTTCAGGTGGGATTCGAACTCTGTTATCTGCTCTACAATTTGAATATCATGGAATGCAAGAATGGAGTCAAGAAATGTTTGTTTTACTATCAACAGGAGGCATTGGCATGAGCTTATTGAGAGGATGTTCAAAACTCTGCAAGCCACCTGATGTAGAGAAAAAACAACCTGCAGGGGCAAATGCAATATCACTATAAATAAGAAGCAAAAATTAGATTACTATGCGTGATGTGTGAAACAGCCACAGAATAGACAAGCTCTAATTTAGCAGTCCAATATTGCCTCGGGGAAAAGGAGCAAAAGATTTTCCACACCCTTCTTTAAGGACATGTGGATCATCGGATAGGACAAGGCAACCATGAGCTGCAGTGCCCCAAAAGAAAGGCACTGAACCGTCGGCATCCTGGAAATAAAAAATAGTTTCTAAGTCAAAATGCCAGGAAATCCACAATTTCTAAGGAACCATTTTGTTCAAATAAATACTCAGTGCAGCATTTTGGGGGTTATGGAAATCTGATGTATGAACAGATTCTCTGGAAAAAAGATGTTAATTGCCCATTTGATTCTGAATAATTATTTTCCCCTTACCTCTCTAGCCAAATAAAAGAGAACAAATATATTGGCAAATAACTCATGCTTAAATATTTTAAGCAAAATAAGAATGTTGCAGGGCCTGGGAAAATTTCTTCAAAACATTTGCAAAGGAATACAAACCATCATGTAAAAATTTTAAATGTGTTTAGCAGAGAGGTATTTTCACAAGCCAAACTCCTATATCATGTCCCATACATTAAAATAGTAAGTCAAAAGTTATCTTCCCACAGTCAAGTCCAGATCCCCGAACTTTGAGGTTTCCAGTAAATCAAAAATTCAGGTTGAACGTTTGGGATCTGATTTGAGTCAGTATGCTAACTTGAATAATTGACGTTACAATATTGCTGCATCAAGTTCAGTAGAAGAAATTCGATCACCCTTCTTACATTTACAGTTATAATAATGAGGCCTATATCTTAACAATGGCTTTAAGAAGAACCATAATGTAGATATTCCTTATATTACAGGGTTTCTCTAGGATGGTCAACTCTGCTATGTGCGTCAACTATGATCAATCAGGTAAATAGTTCTAGCTTTTGGGACAACCACTTGTAGCTATATGCATGTGTTATGGATAGCCATTTTTAATGATGTAACAGCTTCTTTCATCTGGGACGCGAATGAAAGTCATGAATTTGGCAGGTCCATCTTGTAAATTTTCCACAATAGTAACTGTCTTACAACAAAAAAAGATGTAGTATATATTTATTGAAAGAGTTACAGGCATTTATTTCTAAATCTAGTTAAAAAAATGTTCTATTATCTACTTCATTTCAGAGTATATTCACATTAGAAGAGCCACTGCCTTCTAGTCATTATATTCAAAACCCAGGTTAATGAATACTGCAAAAACATCGCTGTTACCAAACTGTTGCCAGTGAGGATGGAATCTGAAACCTGTGTGTGGCAAATTCGACAAAAGACCACCAGTTGACTGGGAAAATCTCTACATTGCCCTCAGGCCACCAGTTAATTTGAAGGCTAAATTTCTGCATCGAATACCTTCTGGGTGCCCTCTTGGGGCGTCTGCTCTGTCCTCGGAGTCATCATTATCGCGTTCAGTTCCTCCCGGATAAATGCATACAGAGGAAAAAATTTAGAGCCATGGATTAATGTTCTGCAACAGGAGCCTTCCGGCATGTGACTGTTGATGCGCTCCTCGTAAGAAAGCACAATTGCTGTCATCTCCTCTTCAAGGCACTGCTTCAGGTTGGATTCGAACTCTGTTATCTTCTCTACAATTTGAATATCATGGAATGCAAGAATGGCGTCAAGAAATGTTTGTTTGAGGGCAGAGACAAGTGGGAGTGAATGGTTGCACGCGGATTCTAAATATGTGTACACTGGAGAAAGGCACTGAACCGTCGGCTTCCATGATCTCCCATCGAATCCCCGAGCAGCCATAGATGAAGCTACTCATTCTCAGAAACATAGCGCACCGAGTGGTTATGGGGGAGAGCTCCCGCGGAGAAGCAGAAGGGCTAGTGAACACTCCAGCTAGGAGACAACGAATTAGGGTTTCTTGCAACTCGCTCAGCTGGTTGGTTCTCTTGCTTGAACAAGCGCCGAAGCCAGTGGTCACGCCATAGATATCTGCTCCCCCTTGGCTTTCTCCTGCACCCACAACGAACGCCTCTCAACCAATTCTCTGCAATAACCGGTAGCAACTGCCTCGATTTTCCATCTAGGGTTAAAAATGTTTTAATCGTTTAACATCCAATCTAAGGGTTTACATTATGACACTATGCACATCAGTAAAGTTGTTTTCAAATAAGGACGCCTTACAGCGTAATAATTATATAATAAATTTTGAAAAGAAAATCTTAAAATGAATTCAGAATCCCAATTTCTATATATCTAAAGACAAATTTTATGTTAAGTAAACGACTGTGAAATAGTTTCACTCGACTTTGATACGCAGATTTGGCTCAACGGCTATAGCTCCGTAGTAATCGTAATCGTAATCGGGGAAGTGATCACTTGAGGTAGAGGCTCCGTAGTAATCGTAATCGGGAAAGTGACCACTTGAGGTAGAGGGACAGCTGGATTATACAAAGGCTTTAACACCCATTAAATAACTCCATTTCTCATTTAATATGTTGACCCTACCTCGATGACATGTCTCGCTCAGGGTGAACCATGTGGTAGAGGCCATGTGCCTTCACGTGGCCTTCACCCTTATCAATGCCAAAAGTGAATGGATGAGATCAAAGGGATTAGATATATGACTCAAAAATGTGAATAAAACCCTAAGGGTTATACCTACCCTTCTATTCCTCATTTAGGTTTTTTTACTGTGTTTTTTGTGACATTCATTCCTGAGTGAACTATGCCACCATAGCTCGAACCTAAAACTTGATTTTCAGAGCCATGGTAGCTATATTTCTCCCTGAAATGAACCCTCTATGTGTTTATCATGTTCGCTATGGAATCATACAGCCATAAAAGGAATGCGTAACGCATATACTACGTAACATTTTATTTTTGTTAATAAAAAGTACGATTTTTTTCTTGGAAAAAAAACTTATGGAAATTTAAAGCATAATTAGCAGCATAGATGCTTTATTTGGAATTTTGCGTAACATATGTTTAACAGAGGAGAAAGAGGAGAAATATCATAATTGGTCATGAATAATTCATGCAAATTTCAATGTATCATGTTGCGTAACATATGTTTAACAGAGGAGGAGCAGGAGGAGAAATACCTAGTAGTTTGCTCGCTTGAAGTCACCGTAGATAATCACCAACAGTGCGGGCAGAAGCAGCCCCAGACCAGCAGCAGCACAGACACAGAAAAACGTGCAAACAAAGAGATCAAAGAAAACACAGACGCGGTAAACAAATGAACTTCGCGGGTGATATATTTATAAGAACTAGTTCGACCGAACTATTTTAAGAGTAAAAGTTCAGCCGAACTTTTGTTGCCGGTTTTCCCATCTCCGACAAAAATTCTATTTTCCCACACCGTCAGCGTGTCGTAAATCTAAACAGAAGCACTAGTTCGGCTGAACTTTCTCATAAAGTTCAGCCGAACTATCAAATAGTTCGGCCGAACTATCAAATAGTTCGGCCGAACTTTATAAAAGGTTTGGCCGAACTATTGCCGAAAAAAATTTCTGCCCCTGATTCTCACAAAAGTGTAACCCAGCTTCACATTTCTACCCCTTAGTCTCCCATTTGTTTAAGAATTTTTTTTGAAGGGAAGGGAGATCATGAATGATGTTAGGGGTTGAGCTCTTGAACCATTTCTTTACTTCTCCCCCAAAACTTTGGGCAAAAATTCTCATCTGTATGGTCTCATCCTCTATGTCTTGGTAGTAAAAAGCATCATTCTTCTTATGTACATGATGTTGGGAAGTTTTAGGGCTAGTTCCATTAAAGTGAGGGATTCTAGATTGATAGTATTGTGACATAGGTAGTAAAGGTTGTGGTAGTACCAATGGGGCAAACCATGCTGCCTTGATTTGAGGTAAAGGAACCCAAGGAGGGTTTATAAGAGGAGGGTTTCTAAGTGGAGGTGGAGGGTGAAATCGAGTGGTTTTCACAGTGGATGTATGAATGGGGGTGGTAGATGTACTTGGACAAGCAAGATGATTTTGAGCAGATTGAGAACGAAAGGATTCAAAGTGTTGGAGAAGCTGAAGATGAGGAGGAGTGCAAGGAGAGGCTTCTCTACTAGGACTCTGCTGTAATCCTGTAGGCTCAAGGTTTTTTGGGTTTACGCAACTCTGAGACTTAGTTCTGAATAGGTTTCTTCTATGGTGTAAGTTAAGTTGGATGTCTTGCAAGGATGTGAGGTTTTTAGGGACAAAGCTTGCTTTCTGAATGGGTCTAACAATAGTTGAATCTTCAGTCATATATTTTTTTCTTAAGATTATTTCTGGGTCATCAACTATGGTAGGAGGGTTTGGGTTAGGGTGAGATATCGTGCTAATTCTTTATGAAGACAGATTTCAGACCTACAACATAGAGAGGCTGAAATTTTATGAGAGTTTCAAAAACTGACCTATCTATAATAGTACTAAATTCACACTGTATGTGACTGGGCTTTATGCTTTTAGGTTTGATTAATACATTCCCAAGGGATTCTGTGAGGATCAGTGGAGTCAACAGGGCTACTGAAGACCAATGGATGATGCTAACTATTTTGAGGATTTCTTTGTTGTCCACCATCAACAGTTGGATACCAATCTAAAGATATTTTTGGGTTTTCTGATGTCTTTGTGTAAAACTAATATTTTCAATAAGTGTTGTCCAGTATGGTCACTATTGTTTTAGTATGGTGAATCAATCAGATACCATTCATGGCCAAACTTGATTTATCTAGGTTTGACAGGGGGTTTGTGAGTTCTTAAGGAATATTTATGTTGTTACTTACTTAGATTCCCCAATGGAGTCGCCATTATGTTAGGTCCCCGTAATTTTTCAGATTGGCAAGGCCAAATTAAACAAGAGTAGCATCAAACTAACTTTGGAGCCCTAGGACCTAGCCTTTCTGGACTCAGAGAGGGATCTCTCTATATTTTTGTAAAAGATACAACTTGATCGATTTTTAGGGTATTGATTTTAGGCTAGTTATAATGATAGGGTTTGTTTGTTTTGTTTTGTTTGGTTGGGTTGCTTGTCAAGAAGAACAAATAGAGTAAGAGAAACTTAAACCATTGGGATATGGGGTCTGTGAAGGTCTTGAAAATTGCAATAACGAATCAAGGGTGTTTCATAGGGCTAGTTGACCAAGCCAATTGGACCTTAATAACTTCTGTGGGAGTGAAATGAACATTAAATGGTGAATTTAGTAGGTTTAAAGGGGAGTTCAGAATCCTTTAACATATACTATAATAAGAAGAGTCTTTAAGAGTACTATGCGTTAAGCAAGAATTAAAGGGAAAACTTCTTTTACCTAGCTTTATCAAGTAAACTTTAAAACAACAATCCAACAAACCCTAGAGAGCAGAGAACTCCTAAATTCTATAGCTATCTACCTTCATAGAAAGAAAATATTCAAGATAACACATAAGTGATGATCAAAGAGCAGGGAACTCATAATTTTCTTCAATCAGACTATAAATACCTTCAAAGTGACTCTTCAAAATTGGACTAAAGGACAGGGAAAACCATAAAATTCTTTATCCTAAACACTAATAAGAAAACTCCAAAGAAAGGCCTTAAAAACAATGTTATAAACTACATCAAAGGAGAGGGAATACCATAAAATTCGTTGGCTGGGCTCCATTAAATCATTTCTAAGGTAAACAAGCATAAGTGGGATCAAAGAGGAATTAAGAATTCTTCAATCAAAGCTAGTAGAGGAAAACATCTAAACAATAGAGAATAGACAGAATTAAGGTGCCTCTCAATAGCATATATCAATCTAAATTCTCTACATTGTTATAATGGAAAGATGAACAATATGGAAAACATAAGAGACAGTAACTAAATTGGAATAACATCACCATTTGACAAAGTCCATGAATCCTGCAAATGTTCTTACTCCATTATCATTCAGTCGAAGACAATTACAAAACTCCAAAGCCAAAAAACTCTTCGCCACTGAAATTCTATGTGATTTTCACCTCAACAATCAACCAAACTCACAATGAAGCCTACATGTAGTATTTAACTGAAAAATTATGAATTAAACCCTAGCTATGGTTTTAGAAGTCATTTATTACATATTTAATGCATTTGACCTTTGAGACCATGCAAGGCCCAAGGCACATATATCCTAAACTCGTTAAATACAAAAATAACTTCTAACATATCTTCTAAGATAACTTTGGAGAGATTTGTCTTAAAAGCCTTCAAAATATATTTTTCAATAAATTTTGATGTGTTTTTTTTTACTTTTAGACAAGGGCACAGTGCCAAGGTACAAGGGTGTAGCGCTAGGCCAAGGGTGTAGCGCCAAAACTGGAGAAATGTCCTGTGCTGCAGCTAATTTTTCAAGGCACTCCTGGTGTCCAAATGAGCTCCATGATAGCTCATTGGAAAGCCTGTCATGTCTAGTTTCCATATCTGCCTTTATTTTCCGTATTGGTTCCCATTTTCTTAGTCAAATGGCGAGACTTATAAGCACAAAACACTAATGCTGAAAAGAGTGGATAGAAGTGATTTTTAGGTGGTTTTTGGCCCTTTTGAGGGACCGGTTCTGATCCAAATGACCTGAAATGTTCTGAGTATTATATCCTTGCCATGAAGAACATAAATATGTAAACCTTTTCTCAATTGCGTACCCCAATTTAAACCCTTTTTTCTGCTAGCCAAATAGTCCAAAATAAAAAACTTGCACCAAGTGCAAAAATTTGGGATTTACCTTGTTGATTATGATTTGGATGCTTGGAGGGATACATCAGCAAGGATATTTAGTTTTTCCTTATCCTTTTCCTCATTTATTGCTTGAATATTTGCAAGGGATGTTTTCAGCTTGGCCCTTACAATCCTGTTCCTCATGGAATAATGTCTTCTGCATGTTAATGTCTCTCTTTTCCTTCTCATGTTGACCTTCTAGGTGCAAGTTTTCCCTCTGTAGCCAAGACTCCCTATCATAATTGATTTCCATGGGAAGAATCTCACTTGGAGTGAGCTACTCTGCCAATTCTATTTCTTTCTTTCTTTCTTGGGCTAAGGCCTTCTTCAACCCAATTTTCCTTGGCCTCTTCCTAGGAAGTTGTTCTTCCTAATCTTCATTGTCATCAAAAGTGCCCAAGGTCTCATCAAGAATAGCCTTGGCCTTTCGAGCCTCATTCTTGACTCTAATTTACCTGACCTCACTGATGTCTTTCTCTATCTCTAACTGCTGGTTTTCTACCTCAAGGAAGTTGATCACATTCTTGGCCCTAACAATATTAGCTTGTAGCTTCCTAATTTGGGAATCCTTGCTCTTGATCAGCATATTGGTGATCCTCTCCTCATCCTCACTCTAAAGTTCAATAATTTAAAACTCTTGTTCAGTTTCATACTCATCCTCCTTTTCAACAATGACATGCTCTGCAACCTTTTCCTTACCCTTATCAAGTTTTTTTGTTGATGATGAAGGCAGGGTCCCTTCCACAATATGTGGAGCAAACACCTGCTTATGACCTCTTTGATAGGTCAAGGGAAAATGCTCTATGTCAACTATCTCAGTGTCATCTGTTTCTCTGCTCTCTTTACTCTTTGATGCTCTAGTATCATGAGATGGGGTTGAACGATTCTGGAAGGGTGATGAGGGAGTGTCATCATGGGGTGAAGGATGTTAGTGGATGGTGATGCATGAGTAGTGGGATGTGATGGAGAAGTAGGATTGGGAGGATAAGAAGATGAAGGGATATCTTGCTGATGATGGGTTGGTGGAATAGTTAGAACTTCATGGGAAATGAAGGCATCCCATGGAATGTTCTTTTGCTGGAGTTGATGCATAACCACCATCTTGATAAGTGAGTGATGGAATAGCCTCTGCATTTGCTGAGGGTAGTCTCCCTATTTCACTATGTAGGCCATTTTTTCAATGCTTCGGAAGAGGTAATATGGTATATGCAGCATCCTCACTCTAGTGAAGTGCATAAGAAGCCAGATATGGTGTGAATAGAGGGAGGAGAACCTTCCCTCACATGTGAAATGCTTCATTATGATCCTCATCATGGGTGCATATCTATCCAACAGATGTGAAAAAGGAAATATGGACTTGTGGTGGCCTTTATACATATATTTTAGATATGGCTCAAAATAAATCATGTCTATGTTTGCTTGCTTAAACCACTTTTCTCCCACACTTGGTATTCGTGTAGCATTTGCAATGGAATCTGTAGATAACTCAAATGTAACCCCAGCAAGATTCGCTTGCTTGTCATCTAGGTTAATGATAAATAATATTGTTAGCTTTGGATGGTTCTATACTAGCTTCACCTTCTCACAAAATTTAAAGCAACGTACATGTTTGAAGCATGAAACAGTAAGGGGAGATGCCATAAGCTCCCTTGTATTGAGGGGTTAAAACATGCTTATCTTTCCTCCCTTGTGATCATGCATCCTTGGAATTTGTGCCTCTCCACCACTTCCATTGTCTCCCTCTGCTGAAATTTTCAAAACTCTATTTTTAGAAACCCTAGGGCTAATGTGAAAATAACATGAAGGGAGGGTAACAAAATGGAAATTTTGCAAATGAAGGGAATGGGTATTGTAACAATGAAGATGAATTGGAACCCTCAAATAGTGTAATTTTTGTGTCTATCACTGGATTTATTTAAGGAGGATGAATTAATGGCAAAATAGTGATTTCAAGCTTGAACACCTAGGGTTTAATTTAGGGTTTCATTCCATTCATTAAATGATGAACAAAATATCTTGAATATGAGCTCATGTCATGCACTTACCTCTTATCATTCTGTTAGAGGACCTTGGAGGAAAATTGAAAGTGTTTTGAGGTGGTTTGAATTGTTGAAGGGCTTAGAAACCCTCTCTGTCCGAGCGCGTCATGACAGTGCTGAGGGTAGAGCACCAATGTTAAGTGCGCAACGCTAGTTCTCAGCGCGCAACACCAAGGAAATATTTGCTGGAACCTGTCGGGCAAGAGCATAATGCTTTCTCAAGGGAATAGTGCCCACTTCTAGGCATGTAGCGCCTTTACAAAATGTATGGGGGGGAATTCCAAGGGCCCATCGCCTAGTCCAAGGCACGTTGCGCCAAATAAATTCACCCAATTTTTGCTTGAAAACTCACAAAATCACTTGGATGAATTAATGAGATCCTGTGAAACGAGGCGAGATAGTCATGTCAATGGATCTTAACAATTTGTGAATGGAAAGAAGAAATTTTTAGGGTTCGATCTAAATGCAGAGGAGAGATTATCTGAATTGTAGATTTAAAATCCAGAAGGAAACATAGATATTGTTTTAAGGCCTGAGTAGGGTGTCCTAAATGAGAAATACAAAACAAAAGTTTCTTATAAACAATAAATAGATAAATCAATGGTGGAATGAAACAAAATAAGATACCATCAAGATGTAATTCACCATTAAAACATAACACAAGAATCTAGAAAACATCAAGGTCCTTTCATTCATCCAAAAAAGGTGCTTACAGCCAGATGAGCATTTGACAATAGTTTCCTCCCTTCAGCTCTAACAACCTCTCCCATATTACATTCTATATTTTATAACATTCCCCTATTACATTTCATATCCTAATAATCAGGAAAATCAAATCCCCGCTTTATGTATTTCGGATATTGTAGAAAATTGTCTATTAGTTCTACCCAAAATAAGTTATTTGATCTCTTTTTCAAATATGACCAAATCTCCCAACCTATTACAATATATCTGATCTCCCATATTGAAAAAGGAAAACACAGCCAAATCTGTCTATTGATTATGTTATCACTCAAGTTCTCTAGTTGTAATATTTTTTGTTTTTAGTTGAGAAAACTAGAGGTAACCACAGACGAAATTTTAAACTCTAGGATCTAGCCTTCCTAGGGTTCAGAGAGGGCTCTCTCTATAAGATTTAACTTTGTTTGTTTTTATAAAATATTAGGTTAGTTATGATTGTGAAATTTATTTTTGTTTTTATTGTTTGGTGGGAAAAATCACTGGAAGAGATGGATAGTGGGAAATCTATTTGTCCATTGGGCTAAGGAGTCAAAAGTCAAGCATACAGAGCTGGGATCAGGGTCAGAAAGTCAATTTTTTTTCAGGGCAAGATAGATAACTGTTGGAGATCCTGGAAAGTTGTTTTTTGAGATTGTATTATCAGGATAAATAGAAATGAAGGGTTCTTTGATCCGGAAAATGGAAGTAATAGGCAGAGGTCAAACGAGAGAGGGAGCAATTAAGGGTTCCTTACACTTAAAAATTAGATGAAAAAATATAAATGACAAATAGTTAAGACAGGGTGATTTTAACAAATCCTGGAGTAATCCTCCTATTCATTCATTCAGAGTTAGAAAACATAATGGATTTCATGTAACAAAGAAAAATAACAATGACAAATTTACAAAATACTTCACTCCAAATAGTTCATCACATGAATCTTGAAATATGATGCTAGTTGATCTGATCCAGTTTGCTACTTGAAATTTGAACACAAAAGCCTTCAAGTCCACAAAAGTGACTATAGAAATCTTCAGCAATTTATTCCACAATAATACTTCAAAGAGTGAAGTATTTGTACATAATTGTTTACAAAATATCATAGAATGCTTCTAGGAATTATCTAAGGAAAATAAAATATCTTTACAACAATAATAGAGACAGTTGCTCAATAAATCAGCAAGATGTCCTATTAATTTAAATAAAATAGAAATTGATTGTAGATAAAATGCAACTCGCTGTCTTGTAGTCTTCCTTGCTGGCTTTAGATATTTCAAGTTTGTTTTGAAATCTAATATTCTCATGTGATACTCTTTCACTGGTACTCTTTAATCTCTGATACTCTTCGACCATTTGTAAAACATGTTTACTGCTATAAAAAATATGTTTTGACTGATAAATCAACAAACTATTTTCACTGTTTTCTTTTTTCCTTCTTACTTTTTACAGTAAATCTATTAATGACTGGCAATCTTCTTCACTTGGAATTTGTATTTTCTTCAGATTTCTAAAAATTTTATCTGCTTCTATGTACTTGGAGAAATTTGGTTTGGTGACAAACAAATGCTTAATTTCATGTTGTAAATAGAATAAGTCCTCAAAACATCTAAGTAGGACTTTCCCTGTTGGAATGCCTTGTCCACCACCTGATTTTTCAACTTGTTCCTTGGAATATTCTCTAGTATTTTTGTTATAATCCTCTTGAGGCATTAATTTTTCATTGATGACCAAAATATTAGGCAAACTTCTTTGCCTCGAGTTCTCAAATTTGACCATAAACTTGTTTATGGACATTTTCATGTTCTCACACTTTCAATCTAACTACTTCATCAGGTTCATTTTAGTTATAACCTTCTTTATCTCTTTCCTATTCTTGTTGTTGAGAAACTTTATCAGTTCTAAAGCTTTTTTTGGTTTGTTATCCAATTCATCTTTAGTCTTTTGAATTTCTTCTAATGTTGCTTTTAATAAGTCTCCTTGTTTAAAAATCACTTGGATGGAGGGCCATACACCATTGATGGCTTCTATGATTTTGTTCCACAAATTATTTTTCACATAGGAAATCTATTCCTTCAAGGTCAATTCCTTCTGCAATTTCTTCAATTCATAATTTAATCTGATGGTCTTTTGCTCATGAGTTTTTGCATTAATTTGAGCAAATTTGTTTGAATTCTCTAGATTTTCTACCATATGTTTTAATCTGCTGATTTCACTTGTCTTAAAGGCATTTCTTCCATGACCTTTACCAGTTTACTGGCCTCATCTCTAGGATGAACTATTGTTGTAGATGATTCTGTAGCTGAGGTTGTCAATGAAGTTATTGGCACGATAGTAACCAATCATTCTTCGGGTGCCAACTTTTAAGCTGAAGTTGAAGGCACAACTGTAGTGATTATAGGAATAACTGTAAGAATTTCTGGTACTTTTCATGTTTCTTTTTCTTGGACAAATTTGTCCATTTAAATCTCCACTTCCTTGAATTGGACTGTCAACTAAGAAATCAAATTCATCATGTCATATTTTTCTTTCTGTCCTTCTATTATTTTCTTTGTTTGAGAATGTTCACTTTGAGGAAGTCTAAGTTGTTTCCTCAAAGGTGCAATATCCACATTCTTTTTCTTCACTAATAACTCTGCTTCTTTCACATTAGCAGTGTCATATCCCACCTACAAAATTAGTTCTTCGAAGGAATTTATTGTGAGATCTTTAGCATACAAGGATGCTTTTTCCAATTTCATCTGATCTTTCGTATTGCAAATGGTGTTTTGGATTTTTTGAGCACTCATCGCTTTAGTTGTAACAGTAGATTACAACATTTCTGAAGCCTATCTATGGAATTCAATCTGATCAAGAGCATGAATTCTTTCTGTTGGGATTTCTACATCAATTTTCTTATAATCTGCCACTTTCTTTGGATATTTTACTATTGGCTGAAACGTTGACAAGATTAAATTTTTATTTGAATAATAAAATGAAGACAAAAGTCTTCTTTGCACACTTGGTGTCTGCTTGAGATATTGAGAATAAACATTGTTTTTGATCTCTTCTTTCTTTAGCTTGATCTGTTTGTATTTTTCTTTGATATCTAGATCTTTCTCCTCAGCTGCCTGTGAGGATGAAGCTTCCATGCTCTCTTGCTTTTCTATTAACTATGATTTTCCATTGTCAAGTTGTTCTTCATTTTGATTCTTAGTAACTGGCTCATTGATGATGATAGTGGCAACATCTGTGTTGGTATCTATAAGATATGTTTCTTCCTCATTAATGGTTACTTTATCTTTACCCACTAAATTTAACTTAGGCATTTTGTTGTATATTAACTTGAATTTAGTTTTAGTTGTATTTTTAGCAACATAGGAACCTTCTTCCCTTACTCTCTTGGTTGGTTTTTCTGGCTTATCTGCAGTATCTAAAGTGTGACTAGTATCACTTTTCTTCACTGCATATATTAAGGTATTATCTGTCCACTCAGTCTGATTTTCATATTTTTCTATCTCTGGATTTGTTTCATGAATGAAGGGGGTTAATTTACATTTAAAACTTAGTTTACTTTAGATCCCTTGCGGATCATAATTCCAAAGAAAGTTTTCTTCAAATCTAAATTCCAATAACTGCTTAGCTGCTTCTTTCTCTACATCCCTATGATTGCAGATGAATAGCCCTATATGATTCTTATTTGAATCGAGTTTTCTTCTTTTCTACCATGAAATTTATAGAATCAGAGTTTAGGATTTTCCTGATATACTCCAAGGCAAAGATCCTTATTGAAACATGTTTGGGTAACTTGTAAGGTAACAAATTTGACCCAAAAACTCTAATCTCGGTATGTTTTTCATATAAGTACCAATCACCAAATTTATTATGCTATGAAAACTATAATATCTTCTTAATTTATTCATTAATCCTTGGTTGTTCTACTTTTTGTTAAAATTTTGATCACTAGATGTATGAATAATTCTGAAAATTCTGCATAAGTGAAATCTACACACTCTTTCGTGAGCAAAGTAATCCAGAAAATGATAGAAAGAGGATTTCCCTCTATGTCAAGCTTTTAAAGAGTAACTGGAAAATTATCTTATTGAAAATATAAAAACATATGGAAGAGGAAGGATGTGTATCTGAACACTCCCTCAGTTGGAAAATTGATCAATTGATATTGAATAATGTCTGCAATGTAATGAGCATAATCAAAGATTACAGCTGGGGGTTGTCCTGGGGTAAAAGTGGATAATAAACCCAAGATGGATTCATCTGTGTGTTCATCAGTAAAGTACCCTAGGATGAAGGAAAGCATAGAAATAACGTCCTGAACATTCTGGGAATCTAGAAATGGAAAATGGGGGATTTATTTGAGGAATTTCTACATGAAAAGGCATAAATGTCTGGAAAATCATGAATCTCTTGGGAAAATCTAGGCCAATATAAATCTTGGTGAGGACCTCTATAGACAAAGGGACTGCTTGAGGATCAGGTTGAAGTTGTAACATTTGGTTAATAGATTCATCAGAAATGGTGAGAAGCACTTGTTTGTTAGCATTTACTATGGCTCTCTGTTTAGGAACATAATTCTGTTGACATAGCCTAATGACTTCTTGGCATGGATGAGTTAATGGAACAACATATTTGGGCAAGTGGGATTCCAAATTATGGACTTCTTGTTGATTATATAAGGACTTCTCATAGCTCCAGCTATGAATATCTAGCAAATCAAACTCAACAATTGGGTCTGATATCTTGTAATCAGTATCAACTAATGGAATATGTTCAATGTATATGACATGGAGTTTTAAAGGATTTACAATAATAGCAGTCGTAGAAGTCATGGCTGGAGTTGATTTTGGCACTTTGGAACCTTCAGGATTGCCTGAGCTCTGCTTTTTAGGCATTTTGGATGGTTTTGCAATTTTAAACAGTTTGCAGAGGTATTTTTATTTTAGGAGAGGTTTCTTGGATGAATATGGTCAAAAATGGGCTTCTATTTGGGTTTTCCTTATCAATTTTGGATTCTCAATAGGATTTATAGGCTTTTACTGGTTCAGGAACAAGAAACAGGGGTTTCTTAGGATTTTTCACTGAGCAATTGGGATAAAAATCACTTAGATATTGGGCACATAGGCTTTAGGATACCTTTAGAGGATTTATGGATAAATTTGGAGTTAAAATAGTTTATAGAAACTACTAAAAACTCAAGATTTCCCTTTAAAATAGCATACCTCAATAAAACAGGATTTTTGCAGGAAATTTAATAGGGTTTGGCCTGTTTTTTGGGCTTTTTGATAAAGTTCAGTGGTTTGTTTTTTATCTCTGACTAAAATTTTCCTTTTAAAGGTATTTTCAAATTTGAAATAGGTCTGAAATTCAAAGAAATACCTGTTATACGTAGGTATAAGGTTTCGAGGAGGTTTCTAAGGATTTTTGAACAGTTTGAATGATTTCTGTCTAATATTTGGAGCAATACAGAGCTCCTCGACGGTCTTCAAATAAGTTCAGATTTAAAATTTGCGGTCCTTTGGCATAAAACTTGGCAAAAAAAGGTTCGTTTTACCTTCGGGGGGCTTATACAGAGTTAATGCATAGAAAAGAGGAAACGAAATGCATTTTCAATGTCTATTGTACATATTGGGGCAAACAAGACTAGCATTTAATGAAGGTCAAGTCAGGCGTGAAAATGGTTTTCGAGACCAAAGGGTAAAAACCACAAGCAGTTTATCGCGTACAGTTTGGGCAGTAAGAATTTTTGGAGCAAATCAACGCGATCCAATGAGAATCGACCACGTGGAGGCGAGAGGAAATCAAAATACTACCCATTTCGTGCAAAAATGAAATGGGGAAATACGCGCAAGTTTATTTGCGAAAATGTGTTTAAATCGTTGGATCCTGCGGTTAAATTGTGAAAGGCCCAGATTAATCATGGAAGCTGCGTCGGGATTTGGAGTGGGGTCAAGGTCTAATATAAGTGGCGGGGATGGGTTTTAAACTTTACAAATAAAACGTTTAATAGGCTCAAACCTTAGTTTATATGATGGCGGGGCTAATTTTTATGTGTTAATTAAAACATTTGCCAATGTTTTAATTATAGATATGGGTACAGATTTTTTATTATTATATAGTTTCTCAACGTTTAACAATTGTTTTAAAATTATAGGGGGCAGGGTATTTATATATAGATATGTTAAACCAATGGGATGAGGGTGGGATTTTAATATTGTGCACATGGAGTATTTAAAACATTGGTTTAAAGTAAAATAAAGGGTTTTTGTGGGTTTATTTAAAAATGGATTTAATACTATACATGTGGGTGTAATTTGTTCGGGAATTAATATATATAGTTAGTAGTTAATATGAAATAAAATGGTGAAGTGTAGGGTAAATGAAAATACATGTTTAAAATCCAAGTAAAGTGAAAATTATAGACAAAATAAATCATTTGTTGTTTTTTTTTGTTTTTCACATTTTTAACTTGGGATAAAATATATTTCATGGGTTTTGAGTGTTTTGAACGAAAATGAAATTAATTACTTAGGGTTTTACTTTTACTGAGTAAAAAAGGGTTTTTACTTAGGAAATGGATTATGATTTATGAAATGAAGGATAAATGCTGATGAATGTGGGTTTTGTGTAGGGATTCAATATTTTTAACCAATCAGTCATTGAGCATTGGTTTCCATCCCAACAGAAGTCAGAGAAATGCTCTGAGCCTTTTTTACTGATAGTTTAGAATACTGAATACTTGTAGGGAAGGGGAAATTAGTAATGTTTTCTTGATGATGCCATATTACATGCTTGCACAGCTGCTTTCTACCTACCCATCTTTATTTCTGACATTTTTTACTTCATTTTCATGGGTGCATTTAGGCTTCTAACCCTAAATCATTTTTCTTTCAAAGCATAAACCTATATAAGTCTAATCTTATTTCATCCGAGGGCTCAAATTAAATTGTTGAGGTCCTCATTTATTCTCTATCTTAACTATTGATTAGTCAAGTTTATACTATTTGACATATCTTTATTCTCTATCTAAAACATGAAATTCAAAGCATGAAAAGTTAAGATTAAACCGTTTAACCAATCATGGATTATGGCATTTGTTGACAATATTCACATAATCATTATTCTTGCAGTAAAAGTAAATGGTAGTGCATTTCTATTTGCACACTTTCAGGTCTTAATTTCATCTCTTTTTTCTTTTGGGGTCTATCTTTTTTAAGTCCTTTGATCTTTCTTTTACGACTTTTTACCCTCTTTTCATTTTTATTATTTTTCATTATTCAAAATATGAGAAAACAACTTGCAGAAACCAAGGTATGTACATATTTACAAGACTATCATATTCAATTCAAAAATTGAATCCTATTATTATAGGATCCTAACAGATTACATATTCGAATCTAGAAAATATGACAACTTGCTAACAAAACTAGATTTGGTTTGATCTTCATTAATGGCCCACTCTAATCAAAACTGATGTGTTAGCCTGTTGATGATGAGTTGTAATTAGAATATGCTTTAGAGTCTTCAAAGATGTTGTAGAAGTCGAGTTACCTTGATTTGAGGATATTGGTTGTCTTTTGGCTATAACAGAGATTTCGACAGCTAAGGAAGGAAAAACAGGGCGCGCTTAGCTGCCAATTATTATGATTTTCGACAACTATTTTTGGATTCTTAACAGTCTTTACCTGTCAAAAGTGAAATCCTTATGAACATAACCAAAAAAATCTGAGTTGTCTTTCTACCTTTGATGCATTAATTATCACCACTTTCACTGAAATCTAGAGGAGCCTGAGCTAAAGCATTAAGTGTGTGACAAGCCTAGGGTTTCAACTTCTTGTGAATGAGTGTATACCTTAACACCTTTTTCCTATTTTTCAACTTGACATTATGCTGACACATTCCTTTGTTCTTATGCTTGAATTTTTTATATTTTATTTCCATTTGATCGAGTGCTGAACTGATCTTGCCTGATGATTGCTTGAGGGTTTCATTCTCTGCCTTCAAGAGTCTTTCCAAAAATTTCATCTCATTATTTTACTCTTGGAACTTTTGTGTTTTAGACTTCCTACTCACCTTCTTATGTGAGGAGGTTTTAACTTCTTCATGGGCACCTTCTACTTCAACTCATGATCCTGCACCTATTAATAATAATTAATGAGTACATTTTAATAGGTACAATTTGTAATTTCATCGAAACCACTTCCACTATTCCATCATTAGTAGAATTATTTCATAAATCTTATCAGGCAACCTCCACCTCTTTTCACATTGTTTTTTCAATTAGATGAATGGGAAGATTTTGTCCAATATATTGAAAATGGTTTATATTGATGACAAAGGTTGTCTAAATGAAAGAGGAGATCACATAGTCAAACAACAAAGTGTGAAACATTTCCTGGTGTCTATGGCACTCCCTCTAATTCCATAAGAACAAAGATATATGAGTTATTTTGTTAATATAAACCAACTAAAATACAAGTAGGCTATATTTGGATACCCTATCTTTCAAGGAAATTTTACTCCAATTACCTAGCTCAAATGTGAGCATATTAGGATATATTGTTGGAAAGATTATATGTTGGTGCAAGGTTTAAAATTTTATAAAAATTATTATAAACCCTACACTGAAACAAGAACCACCACAAATAAACTTTGAATTATATTTAAAAGAGGATATCTTACCTTTATATGAAAGCCCAACTCCAACCCTTCCATTCTAATAGCCACTAATTCATGCGGGTATATGTATAATTTGCACTAGTATGAAGGACATGATTAGCCCTTAGCACTTAAACTATTTCCTCTTTTTTCTTGTAATGAAACCATACCATGAGACATCGGTCCCCTTATCCATACTTGTGCACGAATACAAAAAATACAAAAATAAACATAAAAATAGAGATGCATCTTAGTAAAAATTGTTGGTGGAGGTTTGTTTGTCCCTACAAGTTTTTAGGAAGTCCACATCAATCACTCTTCTTTTAATTAATATTCTTAAATTTTCAAGTGAACAAACCTCACTGGATACCCCTTCCATATTGGGTTGAAATTGTAGTAACAATTTTTCTCTAATTGGAGTTGTTAATAGATAAAAGAAGATTCATAGATATGATATTTAATACTGATGTTCTGAAGCCACCATCAAAGTCCATTATCAAGACATGGAAAAAATATGAAGAGGAGAGGAGATATATATAGTGGATACTTATGGTTAGGAAACAGTAGGTTCGACTAAGATCAAAAAATATAACATAATTTAAGATTATATACTAAATAGTAAAACTTAGATATTTCTAATAAAAATTGGTGGTAGAGATATACTTGTCTTTGTTAGTGCTCCATAATTTCAAGGTTGAAAGGATTGAATCTCGGAGGCAAACATCAAAACCCCTTCAAGTCTAGGATCTAGCCCTCCTAGACTCAGAGAGGGATCTGTTTATTAGATGTAGCTTTGTTTACTTGGGAATTTTAGGCTAGTTATTAAGGCAAAGCGGTTTGTTTGAAATTTGTGTTTGAAATAGGAGAAGAGGGCCATTGGGATAAAGGAGTCAAACATGTCAAAGAAGATTTAAATGGATGAATTAATGACATCATGTGAAACGAGGTGAGATAGTCATGTTAATGGATCTTAACAATTTGTTAATGGAAATAAGAAATATTTAGGGTTCCATCTAAATGAAGAGGAGACATTATCCTAATTCTACATTTAAAATTTGAAAGAATACATAGATATTGTTTTAAAGCCTGAGCAAGGTGTCCTAAATAAAAAATCCGAAACAAATTTTCCAATAAAAAATAAATAGATAAATCAATAGTGGGATAAAAGAAAACCAAATAGCATCAAGATGTGATTCACCATTAAAAAATAACACAAGAACCTAGAAAACATCAAGGTCCTTTCATTCATCCAAAAAAGGTGCTTACAGCTAGATTAGAATTTTACAATAGTTTCCTCTATTCACGTCTAACAACCTTTCACATATTACATTCTATCTTTTACAAAATTTCCCTATTACATTTCATATCCTACTAATCAGGAAAAACAAATCCCCGCTTTAAGTATTTCGGATATTCTAGGAAACTGTTTATTAGTTCTACCCAAAATAAGAGATTTGATCTCTTTTGCAAATATGACCAAATCTCCTAGACTATTACAAAATATCTAATCTCCCATATTGAAAAAGGAAAACACAGCCAAATCTGTCTGTTGATTACACATTCGAATCTGGAAAATATGACAACTTCCTAACAAAACTAGATTTGGTTTGATCTTCATTAATGTCCCACTCTAATCAAAACTGATGTATCAGCAACCTCTTGATGATGAGTTGTAATTAAAATATTCTTTGGAGTCTTGAGAGATCCTATAGAAGTTCAGTTACCTTGATTTGAGGATATTGGTTGTCTTCTATGTATAACAGAGCTTTCAGCAGCTAAGGACGGAAAAAAAGGGCACAATTAGCTGCCAATTATCATGATATTCGGAAGCTATTTTGGGATTATTAACGGTCTTTAGGTGTCAAAAATGAAATTATTATGAACTTAACCAAAAACATTTGAGCTGTATCTCTACCCTTTATGCATTAATTATCACCACTTTCACTGAAATCTAGAGCAGCGTCATCTAAAGCATTAAGTGTGTGATAAGCGTGGGGTTTTAGCTTCTTGTGAATGAGTCTATACCTTAATACCTTTTTCCTATTTTTCAACTTGAAATTATGCTCACACATTCCTTTATTATTATGCTTGAATTTTTCATATTTGATTGTCATTTGATCCAATGCTGAACTGATATTGCCTGATGATTGCATGAGGGTCTTATTTTGTGCCTTCAAGAGAGTTTCTAAAAATTTCAGCTCATTATTTTCCTCCTATAACTTCTGTGTTTTAGATTTCTTGTTGACCTTCTTCTGTGAGGAGGTTGTAGCTTATTCATGGTCTCCTCCTACTTCAACTCATAGTCCTCCTCCTATTTCAACCTCTAGAGGTTCTACCTCGTTTTCTGCAGTTGATGACTTGTCTCCTTTTGATGCAGGAGCATGAGGCTTAGAGACAAAAGGCTTCATTAATTATTCCAAAAATCCAAAAAAAGTATACAAGCAAACATGTTGGTACGTTTAGCTGTCAATTTACAGTTGTACGAGATAGGGTTGAACTAGTATATAGGAAGATTGAACTATTTTAGATTAGATTCAGTATATTTAGTCTTAATTTGATAGATTTAGGGAAGATATTATGTAATTAGGATTTTATCTAAGTTAGGAGAATTTGATCCTCAAGAAGAGGTCGACTGTTATGTAAAACACTATAGAATGTAACCTCTGAGAAGGAGAAAATTGAATTGGGCCGTAGAAGAATTGACGGAGAAGATTTTGCCTCTGATTTAATAGAATTGTGTAACTTAACTATCTGTTGTATGCTTGGAAAATTTTTGGAGGGTTTCTTCTCTCTGAAAATCCATTGGATTTATTCTTTCTGTGTATAATTTGTGTGTGATTAGCTTCCATGTAAAGGATTCAGAGGAATTTGAAGAATTTCTGGCTTCCTTGCTTGAGATCCGATAGTCGAAATTAGAACAGTAAACCAGCAGAAAATCTGTGGTCAAATGGGATCGAAAATGGAATTTTGCAGATCAATAGGTTTTTGAAAAACCAGCCACTGTTGTCACACTATTTTTCGGTTTGCAAGTGGTTTTGTTAAATTTAACACAATCGAGTAAAAAGGTGACACATCATGGTGGCAATACCGCCGATTTCGCGTTACTTTAGAGCCAAAAAGTGTCGGGGCAATTTTTACGCGATAGCCATCCGATCATAAGCGTCGAAGATCTGACAGTGTTTTCATTGGAAGTTGCGTGGGGTTTTTAAATATGTATGGACCTAATGGTTTATTTAATAGTGTTGGAAATATGATGTAGAGTGTTGTCCTTGATGGAAACCCACTGAATGAAGATGAAGACATGCGACTGTTGACATGTGTTGTCCTTGATGAGAAACCACCTAATGAAGTTATTCTGGACTTGATGGACTTGGCAAATGATGTAATTTTGATGTGATATAATGTTTGTTATATGATGCTGAGTGTTGTCCTTGAATGACAACCCTCTTGATGAAGAGGATGGCAACTTACTTGATGAAGTTGTGCTTGATAGAATATGGGTTGATGAACTAAATATGATGTATCTACAGTGTTTACAGAAGGCAATGAAGGAAGGAATTCAGCATGTATGATGAAAAAGAGTATGTCTCTAGGTATACGCAGATATGTCTAAGGTAAGTCGCGTATGCACGCGGAAAAGAACGTGCCAAGTCGCGTATGGGAAAAAGCGCTCAAAAAGTGCAAAACCAGGGGTAACCACCATGGTATTGACCCATTGTATTGGGTAATTATTCGTCTAAAAGACCCCGTCTAATGTAGTTTTGGGCTCATGGTATTGGTTTGGCTCATGGTATTGAAAAAGGGGCTCATGGTATTGAAAAAGGGAAAACCTATATAAGGAGAAAAAATTCATTGTGAAAATTACAGGCGTGGGTGCAAGATGTCTGAGCTTGAATAAATACTTATCTGTGAAGTATATCTGTATGGAAAGGGTAAAGGTTTGATGATAGATCTGAATCTATGATGCACCAATGAAGAGATGATGAAGCGGGATATCTAGATCTGAAATGTCATGTTGCTAGATGCGATTTTATGGAGTGATTGGATCTGTGATGAAATGAACATCTATGCGGAAGTAAAGGGTTAAATACGAAATGAATATTTAGCCAAAGAAGTATCTTTTTGCTCTATGATGGTTGAAGATCTATACGCTACTTCGTCGAAGAGGAAGCGCGTATATACGCGGCTTCGCTGAAGAAAAAGCGCGTATGCGCAATAAAATTAGCTTTGTAATTTGTACTGAAGTATACGTTGGTTTATATGGAAGGAAGCGCGTATATACGCGACATCAGAGAAAGGAAAGCACGTATGCAAACTAGGGTTTGATGAAGCAAAGGGTATGAAATATCTGATCTGTTCTGTTGTGTTTCTGCTATCTGATCTGTGTTGATAAGTATCCGTTGGTGATATATGTTTGTGCTTAAAAGTATGGAAAGGGTCCAGTCTGAAAATATGATGAAACGTGGCCTGCAAGTGTTGTTCTATTGAAGTTGTTGGATCCAGTGTGAAAATTGATGAAACGTGGTCCAAGGTGGTGCTGAGGGTTGTAGCCTTCAGTCAGGGGGTTGTAGCTCCCTTCCAGGTGAGGGTTGTCCTTATAGGGGGTTGTAGCCTTCAGTCAGGGGGTTGTAGCTCCCTTCCAGGTGAGGCTGGTAAACGAGATCGGGGGGTCGTAGCTCCCTTCCAGGAGAGGCTGGTAAACGAGTCAGGGGGTTGGAGCTCCCTTCCAGGAGAGGCTGGTAAACGAGCGTAGGTGGGTGCTGCTTGTCGCTGGTCAAGTTTGCGCCGGCACATATGTTGTAAGATATTTTTTCTCTATAATAAAATATTGAAGAGGTGAGCAACTATGAAGGCGGTGGTTTTCTCTAGACTTGGTTCCACGGGCCTGGTACCGTGTTCATGTGTGATGCTTATGTGTGATGGTTTATTCTATTCTTACTACACATGTTTACTATTTATAGAACATCTAATGAATAAATGATGGAATGATGTAAGTGAAGAATTAATGGCATAACTAGATCTCTGTGTATACGCGAGTTTTATGAAGGATATCCGCGTGTATACGCTAGTTGGCTTCAACAAAGTAGCGTATGGGTTTTAGAGCATGAAAAAGTAAAAAATTTTGAATATGCACTAAATAATGATTCACCCCCCCCCTCTCAGTATTTTTCCCAACAATTGGTATCAGAGCAGGTTCTTCTGCAGAAGCTTGATCTCTTGAAGGAGATCTGTCGCAATGGGAAAGAAGCAAAAGAAGAAGGTTACTCAAGGAAAGAAGAGGCCACAGAAATCATGTATAGCAGAAATTGAAGGAGATGAAATAGGTATTGATCGTTGTTCTTGTATTTCACTTACCTGTATATGCAAAGATTATGATAGTGAAAGTGAAGATGAAGAAGATTCTGACCAAGCTCTACAAGTGCTCATGGCAAAGAAGCAAATGAAGAAGGCTACTCAAAATAAGGAGATGTCTCAGAAAACCTGTATAGCAGAAATTGACGAAGATGAATCTGATAGTGATTGGGGTCCTTGTGGTCTTATCTGTGCAAGCAATGATGTAGATAGTGAAAGTAATGTTGTGGATTTAAAAGAAGTTATCAAAGATCAACAAAGAATATTTAATGAGAAGGATTCTGCCTCCAAAGCTTTGGTATTTAGACTGAAATGGATGTTCGATGATGTATACAATCGAAGTAAAGGATATGAAGCTGGAATCATCTCTCTGCAAACAGATCTTGAAGAATCAAATAAGAAGAATGAAGGACTTGAAGCAGAAAACGTTTCTCTAAAAACAGATTTGGAAAAATCAAAAAGGAAGAATGAAGGTCTTGAAGCTGGAATCATCTCTCTACAAGAAAAATTTGAAGCATCAAGTAAGAAGAATGAGGAACCTCTACAATCATTTGAAAAGGATGGACTTGAAGCAGAGATCATTTCCCTCAAAGAAGACCTGGACAAATCAAATAAGAAGAATGTAAGACTTGACGAGAAAACATATCTGCGAAAGAAGATCTCAAAGCATCGAAGAAGAAGAATGAAGAGCTGCAACAAACATGTGAAGTAAACGAAAAATTGGTTGAAAAAAAGAAATTTTAAAATTGAATGATCAAGTAGAAGAAGGAAAAAGGGTCGAAGAAAGCATGAAGAAGCAATGCCAAAAATTGGAGGTTGAGGCAAACATTCTCAAAGGTAAATTAGAAGAAAATGATAAACTATTGAGGTTTCAAGATAGTACTAAGATTCTGGACAATATTCTTAGTAATCAAAGGTCTCCTGCTATTAAACTTGGTCTTGGTTTTCATGAAACTGTTAAAGGAGAATCTAGTTCACAAGGAAGTGCTAAAGATTCAAAGGATGTCAATGCAAAACTTGAAGAGTTGAAAGAAACAAGAAGTCAACCGACAATCATGAACACTCAAAGGAAATCATTCAATAATGTTGAATGCTTTAAATGTCATAATTATGGGCATGTTGCAGCCAATTGCAGAAGCAGATTGTTTTAGTCACAAACAAACAGATTCTACACAGAAAGGTACTCTAGTTTCTTCAAAGGATATTGTTTTTCATGTAGCAAGTATGGTCACAAAGCAGCTGATTGCAATAGAAGAAAGAATAGAAAAACATACTATGATCCTTATGCTTACTTTTCTGGTCACATAAAATGTTATGCTTGTAATAAGTATGAACATGTGGAAAAAGAATGTAGGATGAATAGATCTGAGAAATTGGACAATTTCCAGCCCACAATAAGAAGTTTCAAGAAAAGCTGGAGAAAGAAGGAGGACCGGTCAGAAACGTAGGGAATACTGACCCTACAGCAGTCATCCACTTCTAAAGCTTACTTCTATGAATGACTGCAAGAAGTGATGTGAGATACATTATAAGT
This sequence comes from Pinus albicaulis, assembly GCA_034641835.2. Classification (NCBI taxonomy): domain Eukaryota; kingdom Viridiplantae; phylum Streptophyta; class Pinopsida; order Pinales; family Pinaceae; genus Pinus; species Pinus albicaulis. Next base: position 1,588,208,047 of record CM076570.1, read on the forward strand.
TTAGTAATGTATCGTCATAGGGGGAGCAATGTATGATGATTCTCATGGTTGAATTGATTATTACGGTTATATGCATTTCACGGTCATACGATATGAAGAAGGCAGATGGGAAAAATTCGAGGAGGAGAATGCAAGAGAAGTAAATGTGAAAAATTTCTATGCTTCACTTTCCATACGCAGGTTCCATTAACTAAAGTCGCGTATACACGCGAGTTCCAGAAGACGCAGTCGCGTATGCATTGATGATAAGAAAATTTATCTGATAGCTGAAGATCTGAAGCAAAGGTCCAGGGGGAGCATCATTCTGACTGCTAATGATTGCACTATTCTGGTTATACTCATAATAATGAAATGATACATGGGTTCTTGTGTTGAACATTATGGATGAAGCCTGGTTGCTCTATGATGAAGAGAATTCGTTGTTGAGATGAAAGTCTTATAATTCAGAGATGAGTACAGATCGTGCAGAGATTGTTGCTGATGACTTGCTGTTGAAGGTGCTTCAGATTGCAAGCTAAGGAAGAGCACTGGTTTAGGGGGAGCAACAGGTTGAATACTAATGATTGCATTGTTGGCAATATGACTGCTTGTTCTTTGGTTTTTGTGATACTCATGCTCAAATGATGATGACTTGGTACATGGTTTATTACGATGAGTTTTTGAGCCCTGGTTGCTGATAAGTATCCTTTGTACTCACACATGGATGAGTTGGATGTCATTTGATTCAAAAATAAATCATGCAGAGTGTGTTACTATGGTTGAGAGATCTTTTTCCTACATATGTTACTTCATGTTAAATCTTGAAGATCATGGTGATATTGGACCACATGGATGATTGACACATATTTGAAGATGTTGTTCTAGTATGATAATCTCTCTTGGATAGAATGTATTGATGTTGCACGGAATATGAAGTCTTGATGCGCTTTTGCTACCACCATTGGATGACGCTTGAGACACAACTACACTGTTCTATCTATCTGTAGTCCAGGGAAGCAGTCAAATATCTCAGAAAGAAGCTGAACACTGTCTTTTCCTCACAGAGGATCATATCTGGTCAAAATATAGAAGATGGTTGTGGATACGCGGGTTTCCTAAAACACAGTCGCGTATATACGCGAATTCCTGCACAGAAAACCGCGTATGTCTGATTGCTGACAAATTTTTGCTTGGAGTCAGCTCTCTTCAGCACAGCTGCAGTGATGTTTGGTATATATAATACTGTTTGGTATCTCTGGTGGTGTTCCAGTTCTCATAATTCTATTTCTCATGTTTTGATAAAGATGCCTTGATGGTTTGTTGGTGAAAGTGTTCAGGATGCACAAACTAAGGGGGAGCCTTGGTCATATGAAAAGGATGCTTGGATGCACATTTTCAGGGGAAGCACTAGCGTTGCTAAGTATAATGCATTGTTGGCATTATGGTGGTTCTGATATATATGATCTCTCTTGAGGTCTTTTGGTGTTGGTTCATAAATGGTCATATTTTTAATTTGTTGAAAAGGTCTTGTTGAGACCCATGATGTAAAATTGTAATATTCAGTCATGTAAGGACTTGTAAAATTTGTAAACCTACTTGGTTGGGTAGCTGAGTCAAATTTTGTAAACCCACTTGGTTGGGTAGTTGAATTGATATGTGTAAACCCACTTGGTTGGGCATTTGAGTCTCATATGTAAATCCACTTGGGTGGATCTTTGATGTAAGTATGAGTCCTTGGTGATAGGAAGGTCATAGAGTCATGTATTTCATTGAAAAATATGTTTGAAGATTAAGCATGAACTCAGGGGGAGCTTGGTCACTTCAGTATATATCAGATCTGCAGAACGCCACTTCCACATGAGGAGAAAAGGGGGAGAGTATGATGGTTTTGATCCGCCTGTTGCCCTTGATGTCAAAGGGGGAGAGTGTGTTGGTTTTGATCCGCCTGTTGCCCTTGATGTCAAAGGGGGAGAGTGTGTTGGTTTTGATCCGCTGGTTTTGATCCGCCCTTTGCCCTTGATGTCAAAGGGGGAGAGTGACATGGTGTTTGAATGCAGATAATGGTGTCAAAGAATTGGGAGAGTGACATGGTGTCAATGTACTTATTTGTTGTGGTAACCAAACACCATCGTGGTTGCCATCAAGTCCAAAGGGGGAGATTGTTGGAAATATGATGCAGAGTGTTGTCCTTGATGGCAACCCACTGAATGAAGATGAAGACATGCGACTGTTGACATGTGTTGTCCTTGATGAGAAACCACCTAATGAAGTTATTCTGGACTTGATGGACTTGGTAAATGATGTAATTCTGATGTGATATAATGTTTGTTATATGATGCTGAGTGTTGTCCTTGAATGACAACCCTCTTGATGAAGAGGATGGAAACTTACTTGATGAAGTTGTGCTTGATAGAATATGGGTTGATGAACTAAATCTGATGTATCTACAGTGTTTACAGAAGGCAATGAAGGAAGGAATTCAGCATGTATGATGAAAAAGAGTATGTCTCTAGGTATACGCGGATATGTCTAAGGTAAGTCGCGTATGCACACGGAAAAGAACGTGCCAAGTCGCGTATGGGAAAAAGCGCTCAAAAAGTGCAAAACCAGGGGTAACCACCATGGTATTGACCCATTGTATTGGGTAATGATTCGTCTAAAAGACCCCGTCTAATGTAATTTTGGGATCATGGTATTGAAAAAGGGGCTCATGGTATTGAAAAAGGGAAAACCTATATAAGGAGAACAAATTCATTGTGCAAATTACAAGCGTGGGTGCAAGATGTCTGAGCTTGAATAAATACTTATCTGTGAAGTATATCTGTATGGAAAGGGTAAAGGTTTGATGATAGATCTGAATCTATGATGCACCAATGAAGAGATGATGAAGCGGGATATCTAGATCTGAAATGTATACGTATTTGCTAGATGCGGTATGGAGTGATTGGATGCAGTGAGGCGAACATCTGTCTGAGAGTAAAGGGTTAAATCTGAACTGAATATCTGATCTGAAGAAGTATGCTGCTCTATGATGGTTGAAGATCTATACGCTACTTCGCCGAAGAGGAAGCGCGTATATACGCGGCTTCGCTGAAGAGAAAGCGCGTATGTGCAATAAAATTAGGTTTGTAAGTTGTACTGAAGTATACGCGGGTTTATATGGAAGGAAGCACGTATATACGCGACATCAGTGAAAGGAAAGCGCGTATGCAAACTAGGGTTTGCTGAAGCAAAGGGTATGAAATATCTGATCTGTTCTGCTGTGTTTCTGCTATCTGATCTGTGTTGATAAGTATCTGTTGGTGATGTATGTCTGTGCTTAAAAGTATGGAAAGGGTCCAGTCTTAAAATATGATGAAACGTGGCCTGAAAGTTGTGTTCTATTGAAGTTGTTGGATCCAGTGTGAAAATTGATGAAACATGGTCCAAGGTGGTGCTGAAGGTTGTAGCCTTCAGTCAGGGGGTTGTAGCTCCCTTCCAGGTGAGGCTGGTAAACGAGATCAGGGGGTTGTAGCTCCCTTCCAGGTGAGCCTTGTAAACGAGATCAGGGGGTCGTAGCTCCCTTCCAGGAGAGGCTGGTAAACGAGTCAGGGGGTTGGAGCTCCCTTCTAGGAGAGGCTGGTAAACCAGCGCAGGTGGGTGCCTGCGTGCTGGTCAAGTCTGCGCCAGCACATATGTTGTAAGATGTTTTCTCTATAATAAAATATTGAAGGGTGAGCAACTGCAGCGGTGGTTTTCTCCCGACTTGGGTTTCCACCTAAAAATCCTGGTGTTCATGTGTGATGCTTTGTGTGATGGTTTATTCTGTTCTTACTGCACATGTTTACTGTTTATAGAACATCTAATGAATGAATGATGGAATGATATAAGTGAAGAACTAATGGCATAATTAGATCTCTGTGTATACGCGAGTTTTATGAAGGATATCTGCGTGTATACGCTAGTTGGCTTCAGAAAAGTAGCGTATGGGTTTTAAAGGAATGAAAAAGAAAAAGTTTTGAATATGTAGTAAATACTGATTCACCCCCCCCCCCCCTCTCAGTATTTTTCCCAACAAATATAGCTTTATTAAATGTTTGAAGTTCGGAACCCATTTCCGAAGGTTTTAACATTGTCTAAAATTAAACTGTTATGTTTTCAAATTATAAAAGGGCTTAGTTTCCGTGTGGGATATCAAAAAGGTCATTTTATTAAAACAATTAAAACAAATTTAAATAGAGTTTGATGACCGAAAGTGGAAATAAAGAGCAGGAACAAGTCCCCCGTGAATTAGAAAACATAGTAACAAAATTTGAACATCTCTCCTTAATGCCTGCACCCACACTGCCATCATTTCTGGTATCATAGCAGACTTTAAAGCAGCCACCAGAGTAGTCTTCAGAGCATTTTCCAAACACTAAACAAGCTTCCAAAATTCAAAAAAATAAATCCAACATGGCTTTCAGACTTGGTAGAGGAGGTGGTGTTGGTAGAAGAAGAGGTAGACCAGTTGCAAATGCTGAAGTACTAGAGACTATGCAACATATTCAAGCTAGATTGGAAGCAATGGAAACAGGACAACAGAGAGATCCTGAAGATGTCAGTGAACCTGAAACTGAAGAAGAAGAAGGAGGAAAATTTTAGCTTACTCCTGAGATGAGATTCATTAAATCAGTTTTAGGATCTACATCCAAACATAGACTTGAAGTATTAGCTTTTGCAGGAGGATTGAATCTAGAAGAGTTGATAGACTGGATCAATGAAATGAATAAATGATTTGATTATGAAGATATGGGTGAAGAAAAGAGAGTTAAGTTTGTTGTCACAAGGTTGAAAGGACATGCAACACTTTGGTGGGATGGAGTGCAAGCAGAAAGAAGGAGAGTTGGTAAGTAGCCAATTAAGAATTGGAACAGAATGGTAGCAAAGCTAAGAGGTAAGTTTTTGCCTAGTGATTATAAGCTTTCATTATTTAGAAAAATGCATAATATTAGATAGAGATTAATGACAGTAAAAGAATACACATAATAGTTTTACAAAGTAAGCATAAGAGTGAGACAAATTCAAGATACAATAGAGAAGATTGCTAGGTACATAAATGGTCTCAGAATGGAGATTCAAGATGAGATAAGTATATTGTCTCCTAAAATAGTAGAAAAGGCTTACCAAATGGCCTTAACAGCTGAAGAACAACTCATAAGGAAGAAATCTGCCAAAGGAAGAGGTACTTTCCGAGGAATGGGAAGTCAAGGTGGTAGAGGAAGATCTACAGCACCAAGAGATGGAGCTAGCAGCGGCTCACCTCAGTATGCACCCACAGAAGGTGATACAAGTGGCAGAAGGAATCCTTACAGAGGAGGAGGAGGAAGAAGAGGAGGAAGACAAGTTAGATGTTACAAATGTAACAAATTAGCACATAGAACCTATGAATTTCCAGAGAATGTGGGGACAAATCAGATAAATGTAATTTTTTCTCAGACTGGAGAAGAAGTAGCAAAGTTGCATGTAACAGAGAAAGAAATTGTACCAGATAAAGGAGAATCTTTGGTGGTTAACAAAGTTTTTTTAAAACAAACAAAGGAATTTGCTGAACCAACACAGAGAAATACTTCGTTCAGAAGTGTGTGCAAAGTTCAAGTGAAATGCTATCAATTGGTAATTGATAGTAGTAGTATAGATAACGTGGTCTCTACAGAGGTGATAGAGAAGTTGAAATTGAAAACAAGGGAACATCCAACACCCTACAAGGTGTCATGGCTTCAGAAGGGACATCAACTGAGAGTAAAAGAACAATGTGAAATAGAATTTCAAATGGGCAGTTATAAAGATAAAATCATGTGTGATGTGATGCCTATGGATGTCTGTCACATATTGCTGGGTAGACCTTGGTAGTATGAAAGAGCAGTAGTAAATGATGGAAAGAGAAACACTTACAAGTTTTTCAAAGATGGTATGAATAAAACATTGTTACCTATGGAAGAAGAAGATGCATCAAGTAAAAATTCTGATCCAAAGGCTTTATTTTTTAATGGAAAATAATACTTGCAGCAGATTGAAGATGATGAGGTAAATTTTGCTTTAGTTTGCAAACCTAAGGTAGTATTTACTTCTACTAAAATTTCTGATTTTCCAATTGAAATTCAAGAAATGTTGGAGAACTATTGTGATATTATTGTGCATGATTTTCCTGATGAATTACCGCCTGTAAGAAGAATTAGCCATCAGATAGATTTGATTCCAGGATAAAATTTGCCAAACAAAGCAGCTTACAGAATGACTCCTACAGAAAATGAAGAAATCAGAAAGAAAGTGTAGGAATTGGTTGACAAGGGTTTGTTCAAAGAAATTTTGAGTCCTTGTGCAGTACCTATAGTATTAAGTGTAAAGAAAGATGGATTTTGGAGAATGTGCACTGATTCAAGAGAAATTAACAAGATAACAATCAGGTATATATTTCCTTTACTTAGAATTGAAGATTTGATGGATTGTTTTAGTGGAGCAAGATATTTTTCAAAACTAGATTGGAAAAGTGGGTATCATCAAATTAGGATAAGGGAAGGAGATGAATGGAAAACAACCTTTAAAACAAATGAGGGATTATATGAATGGATGGTAATGCCTTTTGGTTTATCAAATGCACCTAGTACATTTATGAGGCTTATGAATGAAGTATGGAAGGAATTTATTGGTAAATTTGCAATAGTATATATGGATGATATATTAATTTACAACAAAACAAAGGAAGATCACCTGAGACATCTTAATTATGTCTTAAGGAAGTTACATCAAGAGAAGTTACTATTAAATTTAAAGACATTTTCATTCATGAAAGAAGAATTGGTATATCTAGGTTTTTTTGTTTCTGCTGAAGGATTAAAAATGGATCCAGAGAAGATAAAGGCAATTGTGGAGTGGCCGTCACCTAAAAGTGTTTTTGAGGTAAGAAGTTTTTATGGTCTTTCTAGTTTTTATAGAAAATTCATAAGGAATTTTAGTAAGATCAATGCACCTATCATTGAAACCATAAATAAGGAAAAACAACCATTTAAGTGGACTGCTGAAGCTAAAAGGAATTTTTAGTTCTTGAAGCAAAAGATAACTGAGAAACCTGTCTTAGTTTTGCCTGATTTTAATAAACCATTTCAAGTAAAATGTGATGTCAGTGGGGAAGCTATTGGAGTTGTATTAAGTCAAGAAGACAGACCTATAGCATATTTCAATGAGAAGCTGAATGAAACAAGAAGGAAGTACTCTTCTTATAACAAGGAATTTTATGCAATTGTATAGTCATTGAAGAAGTGGAGACATTATTTAATGTCTAAAGAATTTGTGCTATATTCAAATAATCATGCTTTATAGTATATTATGCAACAACCTAAATTGAATCAAAAAAATGAAAAATGGGTTGAATATCTTCAAATTTTTTAGCTTTGTATTGAAGCATATAGGTGGTCAAACAAACAAGGTAGCTGATGCCTTGATTAGAAAAAACATTCTTCTTTAAAAAAGTCATATTCAAGTGTTAGGTTTTGATTTTCTTAAAGAAATCTATAAGATAGATTTGGATTTCAAAGAGTCATTTGAAGCATGTTGTAATCCTGTTTTGATAGACAGAAGTCAGTGGTTAGATTATTCGTTGCAAGAGTGTTTAATCAGGGATTATTGTTCAAAAGAAATGAGTTGTGCATACCAAATTTTTCTATGAGAGAAAATTTAATTAGGGAGAAACATAGTGGTGGACTTGCTAGACATTTTTGCATTGATAAGACTTATGAGAAACTAAGTAATTTTTATTTTTGGCCAAACATGAGATCTGAAGTGGAATACACCCAAGAGGAGTATCCGAATTGAGGAACTTGGGAAAAGCAGAAATGAGAAGTGCTAAAGGAGAGGAGTTTGCTTCAGAAATTCAAGCAATATATGAACAGGTAAAGCAATAGCTACAAGACAACAGCATCAAGTACAAAAACAGATCAGATTTGAGAAAAAGAGAAGTTAATTTTGAAGTTGGTGATTTGGTTTGAGCAGACTTGATGAAAGAAAGATTTCCAAAGAGGGAGTATAACAAGTTAAAATTCAAAAATATAGGACCATGCATGATATTAAGAAAGTTTTCTATAAATTCTTATGAAATTGAATTACCATCCGATATTGGAATATCTCCAATATTCAATGTTGTTGTTTTGTACAGATATGAAGATAGTGGCACAGATGACACACCAGAAGACAGAGAAAATATTGACTGGGTAAAACAGTTACCCACAGCAAATACATTATACCCAGAGAGGATCTTACACAATAAAGTGTTTAAGAAGACTAGAGGACATGAATATTTTCAATATTTGATCGAGTGGAAGGATCAGCCAATTGAGGATGTTACCTGGATGACAGAAACCTTGCTGCAAAAATTGGGCAGTTCTGTGGAGGAGCTCATGGACAGGAGCCCATGAATATTTTTTGTCCTTAGGAGTCTGATGCAGGAGCATGAGGCTTAGAGACAAAAGGCTTCATTAATTATTCCAAAAATCCAAAAAACGTTTACAAGCAAAGGTGTTGGTACCTTTAGCTGTCAATTTACAATTGTACTAGATAGGGTTGAACTAGTATTTAGGAAGATTGAAATTATTTAGGTTATATTCAGTATATTTAGTCTTCAGTTGATAGATTTAAGGAAGATATTATGTAATTAGGATTGTATCAAATCTAGGAGAATTCAATCCTCAAGAAGAGTTCGATTGTTATGTAAAACACTATAAAATGTAGCCTCTAAGAAGGAGAAAATCGAATTCGGCTGTAGAAGAATTGATGGAGAGGAATTTTCCTCTTATTTAATAAAATTGCAGAACTTAATTATCTATTGTATGCTTGGAAAATTCCTGGAGGGTTTCATCTCTCTGAAAATCCATTGGATTTATACTTTCTATGTAGAATTTGAGTGTGATTGGCTTCTTTGTAAAGGATTTGGAGGAATTTGAAGAAGTTCTAGTTTCTTTGCTTGAGATCGGATAGTCGAAATTAGAACAGTAAACCAGAAGAAAATCCATGGTCAAATGGCATAGAAAATAGAATTTTGCAGATCAAGCAGTTTTTGAAAAACCAGCCACTGTTGTTGCATTACTTTTGGGCGTGCGAGTGGTTTTGTTAAATTGAACGCAGTCAAGTAAAAAGGTGACACGTCACGGTGGCAATACCGCGACGGTGTTTGCATCAGAAGTTGCGTGGGGTTTTAAAAAAGGTATGGACCTGAAGGTTTATTTAATAGAGCTTTATTAAGGGTTTGAAGTCCAAAACCCATTTCCGAAGGTTTTAACATTGTCTAAAATTAAATTGTTATGTTTTCAAATTATAAAAGGGATTAGTTTCCGTGTGGGATATGAAAAATGTCATTTTATTAAAACAATTTTAACAAATTTAAATAGATTTTGATGACTGAAAGTGGTAATAAAGAGCAGGAACAAGTCCCCGTGAATTAAAAAACATAGTAACAAAATTTGAACAGCTCTCCTTAAATCCTGCACCCACACTGCCATAACCTTTTCTGTAGCTAATGGCTCAAATTTCAAGTCTCAATAAGGTAGATTTAGAATGTTGGTTGTTGTGGTCTCCTCTTGAATATATGCTCTTGTACCTTCACCTTCAACCCCTGTCTCTTTCTCATATTTTAGCTTTTTCTTGTATTTCTTAGATGTTGAGGAAGAAGTTTTGGTGACTTTTTCACTGGAGTCAGTTCCCCTCTTGTTCTCTTGCTGATTTTTGGAGTAGGCAACTCCTATGAGGGAGTTCCTTTCTTTTTTGTTTGGACCTCCTGTTTTCAAACTCTCCAAAAAACAATAAATAATTCCATGTCTTATTTCTCCTTTTAATCTCCTCTAGTACTAACTGTATTAATCCATGGTGAAATAATATTCTATTAGCTATTTGGGGTTTGCCTTGGACCTTGGAAGCCATTTTGGTGAGGCTTTTCAAAATATAATAAGGCATGTTAAGTGGTTGCTTACCTGTGAAGTGAAGGAGTAGTCTGATGTGATAGAACATTGTTCTCCCATACCTTCCTTGGGAGGTAATATAAACCTGAATCATCTTCAAAAATTCTTGCCACTACTCTTGCAAATATCTCCTTAGATTGTCTTTCTTCCATTTCATATTCTCATGTTCCTCCTTAAGAAAGAACTTAAAATCTACATCTTTAGTGGAGGTGGTCTTAAACCAACACTCTCCCTCTCCTCACATTTATGTTGTTGCTTCCACACTTGCTTCGTCAATCTTCATGCTCATTGGCCCCAACTACACTTTTTTTCCATCAAAACGGCTTGCAAATGCCTCAGTGACACCCTGGTGGTATCCCTGGAACTTTTGAAAAAACCTATAGAAACCCACCTATTTGAAAAATTTGCATGCTTGTGGGTGTGCCCCGAGGTAAGATGCATCTTATAATCCCTTCCTTAACAATCCTCCTCCAGTCGACATTCTATGCTCGAGCACCTGCAAATGATTTCAAACGCACTATGTGGGTTTGTAGGGTGACTGGGGTAAGCGGTAAGTAGGTGATGATAGTTAACTGAGTGTGAAATAAGGGCCAAACTAAAGAAACAAAGATCGTAAAACCAGGAAATCAATGAAGGCTCAGAGCACTCAGCTATAAATGAATTTTAAAACAAACTAGAATACTGCCGATATAATTAAAACATGTTTGATATCATGATGACCATTTTCAGAAGTTAAACAAATAAATGGATACGACTCGAGTTATGATTACGAGATAAGGGGATATAGATGAGACAGACATTTGAAAACTGGCTGAAATGATGCATCAACATAGCTAAGGTAGCTTAGATTTTAATGATGGTGTGAGTGCCAACTATGACGCAGAAATGACATGACCGTACAAACCCGACGAGAAATTTTGGTTCTTGAGGCAAATATTAATAGATGGATTTAATTGTTTAGGCTGCCGAAAGTTCTAATTTTAGGCAGGAATCATACCTAAATCCATTGATAAATGTGTCTCTACCACCTTAAATCTTTAAAACTCAAATGAAACCTCTTAACTCCATCATCTCGTTCATCCCTGTCACCGTTTTCATACCACGGTTTTGAAAAATCTTTTCAGAGGGCCCAACAAGTGGTAGATGGTTTGCAACAATAGGGGTGTGAAATCCCCACAGCTTGCCACGTGGTCTTCATTCAGTTTGGGAAATAATACTTTTTTCGAACCCCTTTTTTATTAAACTTAGAAGTACTAAAGGGGTCCCAAATGAATCTAGACCATTGATCTCTATTAAAACTCATTAACCATAAGAGGAGAGTGCACAAGGTATAAACACTTTTAGCTAACAAACTTATAAATATTAACAATTATCATATAAAATAAAAATAAAAAATTTTATTTCTAAAAATATTTTATAATAATTAATAAATATATATTTTTATTAATTATTTTATATATAATATATTTATTTTTTCTCCTTCATGTTTTCTCCATATACCAAATTATAATTTTTTAAAATTAAAAACAACTATTAATCATTAAATTCAATTTAAGGCAAATTCGTGTAAACACTCTCATATTATGTCAAAATTATTAATATCTTTTACTAAACTGACTATATAGGCCCTGCCTTTTGATTGTCGGTTTGGCAATGGCACAAGCAGTGAAGGATATTCTGTACTTCTTGACGTCTTGTCGAAGGTTCGACTAATAGAAATACTTCTGCAAAATTGTCGCTGTTTTCTCAACCCAAAAATTTCCAGTGACTTGACTGTAGTGATCTTCCCAAATGATATTGGCATGCTCACTTGACAGAACACAAAGGCATCCCATGTGATATAACAATGCATCCTGGTGGTGAAAATTTGGAACTTTCTTACCTTCGAGGAGTGTCTCATATGTGTTGCCAAATTCTGTATCACTTTTGTAGAGTTTCCACCAACATGAAGTCTTCTTCCCACAAGAATCGAGCATAGTGTTAAGTGCCACAATCAGCTATGAGGTGAAGCAATCTACAACTCTATTGTTTCTACCCTTTTTGTACTGGATTATCAACTTGAATTATTGTAGATATGTGGACCATTTATGATGGCAATCGTTCGACAACTTCCATTGTCTCTGTATGAACTGCATGGGTCAGTGATATGTGTGGTTGACTGTTTCCTCCCCCAATATGAAATGATTCCATCGCGACAAACATGTGCAATGAAATACATCTTTTTGTCATAGGTGGGTTACTTCTGGACTCTCTCTTAAAGTGTGTCACTATGATAGGCCACTAGGTGCCCCTGCTAAGAAATAACTGCCCCAATATCATAGTGAGAGGTGCCATATGTCTCGATTTCAAATGGTTGTTGCAAGTCTGGTAATGTGTGCACTGGTGCTGAACATAGGTGATGCTTCAACTCTTCTTACACCTTCTATTGATATTCAAACCAAAATAACTTTGTTTTTCACCCACTTTGGTGACTTGACTGAAAGGCGAAGTGATAGGAGAGAACCTGAACACTGTCATGTACCCAAATTTATTTAATTTTCATCACGTACTATTTTGTGTTAACTATCATCCTCCCTCCTTTATCATATTAACATCATAAATAAACTTCATGTTTTCTAATGCCACAATGGTACTCTAACCATTACTCATTACCTAAGACACTTACTTATAACATGTTAGCAAGTTGGACCCTTACTAGGTTGAAGGAGTCCTAGCTCTTTAAAAAAAATTACATGCTCATTCCATAGGCTAATATTGCTAACCTACCTTTACATACATTAACCTATAATATAAACTTTACATACCTCTACATACCTTTAAATACATTAACTCTCATATATGTAAACCTATACTCTATACCTACTCTAATATCTCAATTACCTATATTCCTTTTATGGAATGTTTTTCTATACCCTTACTCCTATATTAAATGTAGATAAGATTATACGAAGGCTTTAACACCCATTATATAACTCCATTTCTCATTTAATATGTTGATCCTACCTCGATGAAATGTCTCGCTCAGGGTGAACCATGTGGCATAGGACATGTTCCCTCACGTGGCCTTCACCCTTATTAATGCCAAGAGAGAATGGATGAGATCAAAGGGATTAGATATATGACTAAAAAATGTGAAGAAAACCCTAAGGGTTATACCTACCCTTCTATTCCTCATTTCAGTTTTTTGACTATGTTTTTTGCAACAGTCATGCCTGAGGGAACTATGCCACCATAGCTCGAACCTGCAACTTGATTTTTAGAGCCATGGTAGCCTCATTTCTCCTTGAAATGAACCCTCTATATGTTTATCATGTTCATTGTCGAAGAATAATGGTGTTGCGCAGAGCATTTCTTTGCCATGGCCTCAAGGTAAGGATTTTAAAGTTGATTCTCCTACATTTTATTTTGGCATGAACACATAATTGTAATTGTTCTTAAATCCTCTGGGTTGATTCCTAATTTCGTTTTTTTTGTGTTGCACGGAAACCCATAGCGTGGTTAGACTTAGCCCTCACCTCATGTAACTCTGTTTTTCATTTTCCCTCTCTTTTATTGTCTTGGATTTCGTTAAATTTAGAATATCCATGTCACTATGGGTTTGTTATGTTTCGCAGGGGTGAAACCCTCTATCTCCTTTGCGTCGTAATTTCGGTAAAGGTTTCTTACTCTCGTCACTGCATTCAGTGACAAGTTACGTGGTTCAATTTGGAACTCTCTGGCCCCTTTCCTTCCAATATGAGGTTAGTGGATTCTTTACGCATTCTAGTTTCAGGGTTTCTACCCTTGTACTCCATTCATATTTTGGGTTTATATATATATAGAATTTCAGCCATGGGTGTAGTATATATTCCACTCCCATAATTGACGGGTTTAGCACTACGCATTTGATTTGTTGCATGACCTATTTGATTAGGATTCCTACTCACTATTCAATCTCTGGTTCGATTTCTGTGTATCTGATATGGTAGCCAAGCTATGAGAAACTTCCTTTCTATTTGGTCTATATTCAAATTTCACATAATTTCTCGTATGTAACCTAGAATTCAAATAGTCAGTTAAATCTCAGTCTAGTTATAATTGCATTTGGCATTTTTGCGAAAGCATATGAAAATTGTTACCTCCATTACATTCTGAGTTTAGTCACTGGTTTTTCTATGTACCCATTAGCTTCATTGTACTGCTAGTTTATTCATTTTCTTGTGAACCTAAGGGAATTGCAAGTCCTCTATATTATTAAATATTGGGTTTTACATTTTGAATTTTCATTTCGTTCATAGTAATATTTGAAATTTATACATTCATGAGATGTTTAAGCTAATCTCTTCTTTGACCATATGATTATGGGTTTAATTCTCTTAGGTATTAAAGCAGGGGGTATATGCTACGCTTTGCTCCATTTACTTCTGAGTATTTTTTTATTTTTTTTTATTCATCAAGTTGTATTGCAATTGGGGTTTTTCTCCTTGTATTATTCATGGCAGGTGCATACGCAATTCTAGGTTGTTTCCCTTCACACTACTCATGGAAAATGTGTAACCTATCTAGATGTTCTGGCCATTTATGGTTTTCATGCAATTTCGTAACACAATTTAATTACTCATTGGAGGTTTGTCACAACATTTCTTACCATTTTTCTATTTCTCGTTTTGTGCATTGTTGTACATTTAATTTTAATTGTAGTTTTCCCTTCTACGTAGAATTTTGTTTTATGATTTTAATTTATAATGTGGGTTGTTGCCACCCAGGTTAATATTTTTCTCAGATTGAGATTTTTTTTGAATGAGATGAGGATGTCAGCTTATCCTCGTATCCTTTCTCCTTGAGGATATTTCAATACTTTATGTGATTTTTGGGTTTCTCATTTGTTTATTTCCATATTTATGTGCTTGAGGATCCCTTCACTCACAACAGTTTTTTCATTTGTATCCATAGGTGGAGAAAACATCATCACGACAACATGCTAAGGTAAGCTATCTCTCTTTCCCTTACATAGTAATAATTTTCATCTATTATTCTATTTGGCTCTCTCTAATTTTCGCATTTTTTCTCTTTTACAGGTATGCTTTTGCATTATGTTTCTCTACGTGAATCTCAAGGTTTATTCGGTGCCCATACATACCAACTGTATTCTTAATCAGGTTGGTAGCACGATGATCTGCCATGGCTCTCCTTCTGGCAAGGATTTGAGTATTAATTAGCTTACAGAGGTGTTGTTGTATTTTCTATGTTTATGTGGTAGTGCCATACTTGGCCTTTTGATAATTGGTGAACCTATGTAATGTTTTCTCTTCTTTTTTAATACAGTCTTATACAAATGACTGTCTACTCCTCAAGGATATACAAGGACTATTGTATCTAGAGAGTTTAAAATATTTATATTTGGAAAACAGGACGATATTTTCTCCTCCTTGTTGGGTGTGGAGCTTGATTATCTTATTTATGTAGATGTATCATTGCGTTGGACCTCTGTTCTTAACATGGCGACAAAACCACCTTTCATTTAAATGTTGCCTAGGGGGGTTTCGAGGGAAGCACCCCTAAAGCTAAAAAATATGTAAAATTTTGTTGTAAATATTGTAATTTATAGTCAATTTGGGCTATTCATTAGGGAGATGATCTAATTGTATAAGTTATGTTTAATTTAGGTTTTTTTCCCTAGAAGGAAACGCTACTATTTTATGACTGTATTGTATTGCGCTAGGTATTGTATGTGTATTCTTAGAGCCATAAATAACAAGGAGGGTTGTGTGGAAGAGAAGAGGATATTACAGTAGATCTACTATAGGTTGTGTCTCTTCATTTTGTTGGACAATATAAGGAAGGACTGGCTATTCAGGGTGGACATTATCGAAATTGGGTGAACTACGTATATTTGTGTCTCTCTTGTTTATATGTTTTCTGTGTTTGTATTTCCACGTATTTTATGTCTTCCATTGTTGTGTAATATATAATTTTCTAACACTCCTGTCGATGATGGATGCATATGTAATTTTCCTCAGACTATCATATTTTATAAATGAAATCATCGGTTTTTTGGAATCCTTTTAGATGTTATGTGACTTGAGAACTCGCTTGGAAAATAATGTGGATTTCTAGTAAATGATGAATGTATGTGTATTTTGTTCATAATTTCCACTTGTAGATTCTTCTATACTGTATCATGCGTTCACTTTTTTTTTTTAAACTCAGTAGCTAGAATTAACATGTTCAGTATTATTTATTCCTTCCAACAAATTTAAATAATATTTCTTTTCCAAAGCTAGATCTGTCTTAACTTAGTCTCTATGTTTTCATTTTTCTGCTCATCATTCTAGCGAAATATTTTGTTTAACTTAATTTTTATAGGTTTTCTTATTTATTTTACTTCACGTCATATATGAATAGGTAAACAACATTTACCCTCTTATCATAACCCTTTATAGTTTTATAATTACACATATTATACTGTATACATCTACAGTACATTAGTATACTATATAGAATACAACATAGCATTGTACTTAACATAGTATTGACATCGTACAACACACAATATTGACACTGTATATAATATTAACAAGCATGTGCAACTAGTTTTTGTGCTATGTTTGGATTGATTTGCAGGTTCTCAAGCACAAGGAGTAGGAGAGTATTTACACCTTGTAGGATCGACATCAAAATTAGGACCTTCAGGTAAGGTTGTCTATCCTCCTTTTTCTAGTTTGAGCATTAGAACTCATAATTAGAGTGGTTCTTATGGTTACATGCCCTTTGTTCTATTAGGTCTTTCAACCGAGGCCTTAGGGTATCTTTTCCCATAACAATGTGGAAATTCGCATCATTACTATTGCCGACCTAGTGAGAGCATTTAAAAACAATAAAAATTTGAAATTCATTTTGGACATGACATTATATTTTTCATCCCACTATTATCGTTTTCATGTTTAATACAAATCAAATGATAACATCAAACTGTCAGTATTTTCTTAAAATAAAGAATGTGATTTTTTGTTACTTAGAATGCTTTTCTGAATAAATAGACTAATTATGCAAAATTGTCTAGCTCTGATTAGTGAAAAATATTTAAATTAATTGTTGAGAGACAAAATCACACATTGAAGTTTTCATAAATTATCATAAATAATTTTTAGTTAAATGTAAATGTTATACATTAAATAATATTAATTTAAAAAAAAATAACATAATGTTTTGTTATTATATGCTCTAAATTACAAAGGAAATATTAATTGAAATAATTTTTTTATTGAAATAAGTAAAATGTCAAAAATTTATTAATTAGACTCATTAAAATCTAGAAATCTATTTTCAATTTAAACAATATTAATATATAAGATTAATTTTATGCTCATTCTATAAAAACAAATTAATAATGGGAATATAACAAATTTTTTTATAATTTAGTCTAATTCTATTATATTATACACGGCAAAACATTACAATGCTCGTCCTCTGAATTTGGCAAGCCAATTCTAGAGGGAAGTATAAAGAACTTAACAGCAAAATAAGGACTTCCCTAGGTTGGGAAACTAGTCCATAAGTAGAGAGTATTAAGAGCTGCCCAAGATGAGAAACCACCATGTCTAGTTTTGAGACTGAAAATGTAACATAACAATAAAAAGTTTCAAAAAATTTGAAAACTAGATAACGCCAGAAGATAGCTGGAGTAAGAGGTGAGCACCCAAAAATTGCACTTAGGGTAGGTCATGATTCTTCTCAGGAGGGCTTGGAGCTTCTTCCACGATCCTACAAGCATAAAGAGACTCATCCTCCTCCCTATTCAGCTCGTAGACAGAAGACAGAGGCAGAAGCAACTCTTGGGCAACACGCGAGTTGGAGGAGGCTGCATGTAAGCTCGTGTTGTCTTCCTTGTTGTCCTCATCACTACTTGAGTTGTGAGTGATGCGAGAATGTGTGCCACTGCTGGAGCGATGACTGCTGGTGGAAGTGCTCTACACATGAAGAGCTTTCATCTTGTGGGAATGGAGACAAGTATAGACTTAACTGTGGATTTTCAAGGGAGCATTTTGGGATGAAGACCCAAATATTCAGGCGGGTGAGATGGGAGATGAAGGGACAACTTAGCGGATAGGTTGACAGGTTCGAGCATACTCCACTCTTCCCAATCCACGGAGAGGTTCACCTCCATGATGGCTATCGACAATGGGGGTCTGGAGGGGAGGCCATGCTCACCATTCCTTGTCGCCTTGGCATGATGAGCGAGGGAGAGGAAGCTTGAGATAGCGAGGGGATGCTATCAAGAGTAGCAGAGGAGCACCCAGAATGAGTCTTCGCAGAGGGGAAATTGCACCAAGACTGAGCAGAGCCAGGAGCGAAGGGAAAAATAGAAATGCAGGGGGCAAACAGAGAGAGTCGGATGGAAAGATGAATGGAGGCAGGAGGAGCGCGGATGGAAGATTTAAGAGTGATTTATGCGAGATGAGGTTGAGTTAATGCACAAAAGCCAAAGGACATCGCTCGAAAGCTAGCAAGGGTGTTAATTAAGGGAGCCATTCTCCTGCATTTATCAGTGGGCGAGCGACCATGTGAAGGGGTGTGGGGCAGACAAGTGCCCTACCACATGGCGTCCAAGTGGCCCATATTCTCATTGCTGGGCACCCGCATCTGGGGGAATGGGGATATAGTGATTACCAAATGGTTCTTTGCCAATTAAATTGGGCATGATAATTAGAATAATATTAATATTAATATATAGAAGGAATTGTGATAAAAGAAAAGAAAAATTTTAAATAAATACTCTAAATTCTAATAACTTATATAACCTTATTCATGTGGATTTCAAATTCTATGGTAGTTATTTTTATAAACCATTTTTTTTTAAACTAGAAATGAAATAAAAAATACTTGTATTTATTAATGTTTCAATTCGTTAAATATTTAATGAAAATGATTAAAACAAAAATCATGAAAGAGGAAATGAGAGACTAGGATTCCTCTAGAGTTGAGGATACTTGTGGAAAGGTTGTACAAGAATGTTATTTCGATGGCTGCTAGTTGGAAAGCAGGGATTAAGAAGGGATTAAATACTATGTCACATTAAAACAAGCATGTTTGGAAGGGGTGGGTTGTGTCAATCCCGCACTCATTGGTATAGTCACACACATTCTCCTTTATGTTGATAATATCCTTCTTTTTGTAAGGAGAAATAAAAATATTGGAAGGTCACAACTCTTTTTTGGGCATGATTGTATTAATACATAAAACTAAAGCCATAATAATTAAATTCAGTAAAATAATATGATACTTTCCTTTAATAACACTTACTTTTAAGTTCTTTCATACTAATACCTAGGAATGAACATCCATCATAAGCTCAATTGCAGTTATAACATTGAGATAAGGTTCAATGGAGGTTGGAAAGAGAATGATGTGCTTGAAAACAATTATAAGTCAATGTCAATATTAAAATTAATACTTCATACCTTATCCTCCTAATTGAAGAAAGTTTTCCTCCCATTGAGAAGATGACTATAAGTTAGTATGTTATATATAAGAAAAAATTGAACAACATAGAAGCCAATAAGTTTCAAATTTTCCTTCTAACTCTAAGTAAAACTCCCATCATTGAATCAAGGAAGCATAACATCATGATGCCCAAGCTTGGGAGATCTTAGGGAATAAAGGAGAAGATTATCTCAAAGAGTAATGACAATACTGAAAATGTTCTTTCTTCGAAATTTAAGGAGAATTGTCCATCTTATACCAACATTCTATATAATTTTCATACTATTCACATTTTATATGAGCATAACTATGATGATGTGGGAAAACTTCTTAAATTCATTTTCAAACATACAAATAAAATATTAAAATTTTTCAATTAATTTACTATCTTCTTATACATTAAAAAATTATATATATCTTATAAATCCTAACATTAATAATTTTATTGATTATTATATTAAAAAAAATATATTTAATTCTAGATTTTTTTTATAAAAAATAATATATTTCTTTTTATTAATTATTTTATATACCAAATTATTTAAGTGTTTCTCCATATAACAGATTATAAATTTTGAAATGAAAAAACAAATTTTAATCATCAAATTCAATTTAAGAAAAAATCTTAATATTTTTTACCAAATTTTGATAAGTAGATTTGGTTCAATGGTTACTTTTGATAAGTAGATTCGGTTCAACTGCAATTGCTCAGTAACTAGCTGCTCATAGTATTTACCTCCCAAACAGCTATGGCTTATGGGAGGGGAACTGTATGTCCTATTCCTTTTGAAGACACTATTGGAAAATAGACTTATACAATATGCGTTTCTAAGATTGAAAATTAACTAAATGATTTTATTTACTTGATTGACTTATATAGTATGCCATTTGAAGATTGAAAATTAGCTAAATGATTTTATTTACCTTTTCATGAACTGATGTGTTGATACTTTGTTATAGCTTTTCATAGCTGAAATAATATACAGTTCTTAAAAAACACCATTAGAAAATACATTTGTACATTCTAGAGTTTGAATACCCATACTATGACTTACAACTTTGAGACATAGTTTTATTCATTTGTATAATCTCACCAATAAAAAACAATCTAATAATACAAGACAACTATTTTTGAAACAAATAACAACTATTAATCATAAAATGAATTCATAATACAAATTCTAAACATCAAAATTCTAAATATCTAAACACAAATTTTATTTTAAATAAACCACTTGTGAAATTTTTTCAGTGGAATTAGATAAACAGATTTGGCTCAATTGCTATAGCTTTGTAATCTGGCAACTAACGACTTAATGGACAAGTGGGAATCCAACTCCATGTGTTATCAATTAAATTGTAATCAATAACATCTTCTAATTCTGTGGATAGCCGATGAAAGAGTGAAAGTGTGAAACAAATGTGATCTCCAACTCCTGCGCAATCCCAATATAAACTATACTCTGTAATGTTCCTAAATTATCTTCAGCTAATTGGAACATTAATTTTTCCTTATTTACTTTGTATTTCATAATTAATGAATAAATTTTTAAGGAGGATGTCTAATTCTCTTGCAAATCAAGAATAAATCAGTGCCTATGTGAAAAGAGACATATTTAGGCCATTTGAATAAAATCTTGCACATGTGAAAGGGCCATGACCACCAAAGGAGATCCTATTTGACCAAGTCATCAGCGTTGTCTAGGTTCATTGAACCCTCTTGATGGACTGCGCTATTCTAGAAGGGGTTTCCAAGTGTGAAAGGAGCCAAAAGATGAAGTGGTTAAGGGTTTTCCAAGAGACTCAAATCTTATAAAAGGGAGGAGAAGGCTCATGAAGATTTTGTTGATAATATTTCATTTCTGAGCTTTCTAAGCCAACTCCATTTCTCTGCACTGTTTAGCAAGAGAAAGAGAGGATCTCCTGTTTAGGAATCCTCCATCCTTCCTTGAGTAGCTCTTGGAGGGAAGTGTGCTAGATTGAAACACGATCTGGTTGGAGGCCAAGCTATGCTTGCATAGACAATGCTAACTCACTAAGGGTTTTGTTGCTATTGTAAGTGTAGTAAGTGGGGTTCTAGATCTACAAGGATCTAGTTGTTTTTGGAGTCTCGTCTCAATGAGGGTGTCTTGTGACCACCTGGAAGAGGGTCTCTATCATATATTTTCTTCAAATCTGTAAATTTTATCTGCTGAAACATTTTTTTCAAGCTACTGCGCAACCTCCTTGGTTAACTGCGTTATTTTCATGTACTATTTAATGCTATTTAGATTCCTTCCTTTGTAATAGATGTCATATGATTGAGGCTTGCCTCTCATCTTGAAGACTCGTATTGTAGCTTGATAATATCTATTGTTTAGATCTGATATGTATTATAATGAAATTCATCTTCAGAAATTCCTGAAGCTTTGTGCAGTTCTATGTATAAAAAGCTAGATCTACACTTTATTATGCAGTATTTTGTTAAAACCCCAAGGGGGATTTGTAAAGAAGGCTGTGTAGTTTCCATATCTGCTGTAGATCTGAGTTATAACTTACAGCTACTGAAGCCCCTCAAAGAAAACGATGTCAAATCATTTCTGCAGCTTTTACATGTATTACAACTCTTATTTATGAAGAATTATTGCTCCTTGCCTCATGTAATTTACTGCTTTTATAAAGGAACTCCATGGAATATCTGATTTACTGTTGTCATATGGAAATATAAGTCTTATGGCTGATTTCTAGTGACTATTAGCTGAAACTACGCAATTCCTGAAGCAGGGTTTCTCTTTCATTTGAGCTCTCTTCTTTGGCTGATTTTTAGCTAGTCATCATTGTGGGAAATCTGCTTAAGGCCCTTAAAATTATTTGTTTCATTTGAAATTCAATATATAAGCCCCACATAGCCTAATCTAAGGGAACCTAGCCCTGGTCTCTATTATTTTTACACCATCTTGCTTATACAGCGTTCGCACTGAGCCTATTGTTGATTTTCCTGAATTGAGATTTTCCCACTCCTAATCTATTTGGTTTTTGCTTCTCTTTTGGATCCGTTCTTTAGATTAGTAGATCTAAGGATCCCAAGGGCTGAAAACTCCAATAGTATTGTGTTATTTCCAGCCTTGCTATGTTACACCTATTTTCTATAGACAGAGTCTGAAATGGGCCAGGTAGCCTCTGGATCTCACCCTCTCTTTAGAGGTGACACATCCAGTAAAAGCCCCTTCAGTCTATCTCTGGTTTATAATTTTTGGTGCATTTCCATATTGCTGTGAACCCATAGTGGAATATCTTAAGATATTCCCTATTGAGCTTATTCTTCCCCATTTGGAACATTACAGTGGTATCAGAGCAAGATCTTTGGCTCAGCCTGTGACTTCAAGCCAAAGGGTTGTATAGAAAGAGCAAGGGAAAAATGAAGAATATGAGTTTAATCTCATATATTTTCAGAACTAAGAAAATCCTCCCTAAGGAGGATGTGCAAGAAGAAAAGAGAAGAAGCAGTGAAACTCCCAAAGAGTTTCAAAAATAAGATCTTCCAATTAGATCTACAAGATCTGTGGATGAGGAAAATTCTGAATCCTCGTCTCATGGATATGAGCACTTAGCCATATCACCAGAGCTTCAGCATTTTTATAGTGATTTCTTCATGAAAGGGTAAAAAGAAGGTGTGATCTTGATTGATGCATTTCCAAGGGCAAGATTTCCATTTGGTGAAGAGTCCTCATCTCAAGAAGAAAGCATGAATCTTTCTCCTTCAATAGAGGGCCAAGATCCAAGGTCTCTTACTGAAGATGAGATGACTTCAGTTGTGGGAGAGGAGGAGGAGAATGTAGGAGATGATAACACAGTCACCTCAAAGGCACCTCAAGCACCTCAAGAAGAAGAAGTTGGAGCACTTGCTCCAAGAGAAGAAACTCTTGCACTCTTGCAAGGAGTTCCACAAGATCTCACACATAGAGCTCTTGAGCAACATGTACTATCATTGTCAAATGATGAGATCTCTATGATGGAAGAAGGAAGAGAGGAGGAATGGCATCACAAGAAGAAGAGCATGGATCCTTCTCTGTTTCAAAAATTTTAAACACAAAAAAGGCAAGAGGACTTATGATTTGAAGGTAGGGGAAAATCTGTCTCCCTACGTCCTCATTTTACTCTATTCCTTGACACCTCTTTGCAAGGAGGTACTTTGCTAGGAGCACCTCTTGATAGGAGGAAATATAAAGTGTTCTCTCAACTATGGGCAACATATACATACTTGGCTAAGGAGGGAGCCTTGGGAGAAGCTAGCACAGCCCAGAGAATCTCTCATGAATTCAGGAGAGAGATGAGCAGTTTCCTGAAAGGGGCATTGCTAACTCCCACTCAGAAATATGCGCTGAGAAAGGAGAAATCAGAGATCCATGATGGCATGAGCATGAGGGCACATGTAAACTTCATATCTTTTGGGAAGCCCATGATATCTTCATTCATAAAGGATATTTCTGAAGATAGCAAGGGGATCCTAACCCTCTTGTATACATGGGCCAAAAGGAGGAGGTTTTGGAAAACAAGGATTTACTGAGGGGAAGTCGATTTCCATATGCTCCAATCTTTTCTTGTGCAAGAAAAACTGCAAATGGGGTAGCAAAGGGAAGATTATGATGCTCCAACATGTGATTTTGATATCAAGGATGTCAAAGATGGGGGCCATGAGAAGACAGGGGCTGCATTTCAGACCTCTACAGCACTATCATTCTTGGAGAACTTGGATCCTTGTTGGGATTCCCAACTCATGATGGAATGATCCAAGGACCTTTTCACATGGGGGGTTCTTGAAGGGGAAGTAAAGGATGAGAGGTTAATGGTGGTATAAGGAGTTATCTATTTCGACAATCTTATTCTTTTGGTTAGTGACTCCAAACTCAAGGAGGGACTATTTGATGCCATCTATGAAATCTTGCTTTCCAAACCCACTGGTTTTGTCAAAGCATATCATACTCTCTTGAGTGGTTTCATATGGGAAGGTTTCAAGGAAGATGTGTACTCTCATATGAAGATGTGCATGGACTACTTGGTAGAGGAGGACGAACATAGCTCTTGGGAAGATCCACCATTCACAGCTCCTTATTCTTTGAGTGTGAGAGGGAACTCATCCATGAGTTACCCCACTGATGTAAAACAAGTATATAGAGAGGCTTGTACTTTCAAGCATTATAATGTATCTCCTATATGCTTATATTTATCTAACACTCATTTGAAGGATATTGTGCCAAGATGGGGCACTAAGTATGATGGGTTTCATGGGCCACTCAAGGCCATGAACTATGTTAATGCAGGTCACTCCTTGGAGAACGTTGGAAATATATTATATTCCTCATGGTGTGATTATTTTAAACCAACCATGATGTACATTCTCCAAGAATTCCAAAGACATGAGGCAGCAAACAAGTGTTGGGCGAGGAACTTGTCATATTTTACTCTATGGCAGTTAAGGATAAAACTGCGCTGGTTGCACATGAGGGAACATCTTCCTTCTCATCTATCACACATGGCAGCTAGCATGATTCTAATCATTATCCTACAAGCTGAAGATGTCCTTATATTTTTTGGGAACATAGTTGGAGGGAAGGCACACTTGTTGAATGTGCCCTTGGGGGAAGTAGTTCCCCATTCTTTTTGCATTTCATGCTTCCATGGAAGCATGAGATTTTGAATGGCCACTATGATAGATCACTTGTCTCTTTGTAAATTGAGTCATATGTTTGTTGGTGAGATGCCTCTCATATGTATTGGGGAGGAGATCTTCTATGGATTGCCAAGCTGGGAGGTGATCCACTTCATTTTGATGATAGGATGGAGATGGGAGTCTTTCATGGATCATGAAAATCCCCATGATTGTCATCACTTATATCTTGAGGGGGCCATGGATCAGTAAGAATGTTTCCACAACAACCTTCCATTTCTTCAAGATGAAAGCCTTTGGGTTTATTCATCAAAGGCAAACTTGCATATTAAGGAAGGACCATTGGGAGACAAAGGTATTGCAGAAAATTCACAGCAATGGAGGAGAATATTTGATGAGGAGGCCACAAGAGAAGAAGGGGAAGTTTTACAGCACCCTTGCAGTTGCTTGAGGACAAGCAACATTTGGGAGGGGGAGACTGTAATGTTGCTAAATTAGGTTTAGCTAATTGGAACATTAATTTTGCCTTATTTAATTTGCATTTCATGATTAATGAATAAATTGTTAAGGAGGATGTCTAATTCTCTTGCAAATCAAGAATAAATCGGTGCCTATGTGAAAAGAGACATATTTAGGCCATTTGAATAAAGTCTTGCAGATGTGAAATGGCCAAGACCACCAAAGGAGATCCTATTTGACCAAGTCATCAGCGCTGTCTAGGTTCATTGAACCCTCTTGATGGACTGCATTATTCTAGAAGGGGTTTCCAAGTGTGAAAGGAGCCAAAATATGAAGTGGTTTAGGGTTTTCCAAGAGACTCAAATCTTATAAAAGGGAGGAGAAGGCTCATGAAGAGGTTGTTGATAATATTTCATTTTTGAGCTTGTTAAGGCAACTCCATTTCTCTGCGCTGTTTAGCAAGAGAAAGAGAGGATTTCCTATTTAGGAATCCTCCATCCTTCCTTGAGTAGCTCTTGGAGGGAAATGTGATAGATTGAACCACTATCTGGTTGGAGGCCAAGCTATGCTTGCATAGACAGCGCTAACTCACTAAGGGTTTTGTTGCTGCTGTAAGTGTAGTAAGTGGGGTTCTAGATCTACAAGGATATAGTTGTTTTTGGAGTCTCGTCTCAAGGAGGGTGTCCTGTGACCACCTGGATGAGGGTCTCTATCATATATTTGCTTCATATTTGTAAATTTTATCTGCTAAAACATTCTATTCAAGCTACTGCGCAGTCTCCTTGGTTAACTGCATTATTTTCATGTACTGTTTAATGCTATTTAGATTCCTTCCTTTGTAATAGATCTCAGATGATTGAAGCTTGCCTCTCATCTTGAAGACTCATATCATAGCTTGTTGATATCTATTGTTAAGATCTGATATGTATTATAATGAAATTCATCTTCAGAAATTCCTGAAGCTTTGTGCAGTTCTGCGTATAAAAAGCTAGATCTACACTTTATTATGTAGTATTTTGTTAAAACCCCAAGGGGGATTTGTAAAGAATACTGTGTAGTTTCCAGATCTAGTATGGATCTAATGTTTCAGCCATATATCTGCTGTAGATATGAGTTCTAACTTATAGCTACTGAAACTCCTCATAGAAAACGATGTCAAGTCATTTCTGCATCTTTTACATGTATTACAGCTCTTATTTCTCAAGAATTCTTGCTCCTTGCCTCATGTAATTTACTGCTTTTCTAAAGGAACTCCATGGAAGATCTGATTTACTACTATCATATGGAAATATAAGTCTTATGGCTAATTTCCAGTGACTATTAGCTGAAACTGCGCAATTCTCGAAGCAGGATTTCTCTTTCATTTCAGCTCTCTTCTTTGGCTAATTTTTATCTAGTCATCATTGTGGGAGGTCTGTTTAAGGCCCTTAAAATTATTTTTTTCATCTGAAATTCAATATATAAGCCCCAAATAGCCTAATATAAGGGAAACCAGCCCTAGTCTGTATTATTTTTACACCATCTTGCTTATAGAGCGTTTCCACTGAGCCTATTGTTGCTTTTCTTGAATTGGGATTTTCCCACTCCTAATCTATTTGGTTTTTGCTTCTCTTTTGGATCATTTATTTAGATCAGTATATCTAAGGATCCTAAGAGCTGAAAACTCCAATAGGAGTGTGTTATTTCCACCCTTGCTGTGTTACACCTATTTTCTATAGACAGAGTCTGAAACGGGCCAGGTAGCCTCTGGATCTCACCCTCTCTTTAGAGGTGACACATCCAGTAAAATCCCCTTCAGTCTATCTATGGTTTAGAATTGTTGGTGTATTTCCATATTGCTGTGAACCCATATTGGAATATCTTAAGATATTTCCTACTGAGCTTATTCTTCCCCATTTGGAACATTACATACTCCTTCGCAATACAAATTTTCTCACTCCAATGCTTCCGAAGGGAGGAAGGAATTTGTGCAGTCTTCACCCATTCCCACTGGCATGTTGGAAAGAGGCACCTAGTTACCCTCCTCCCTTTTAAAATTCAACCCACACACTAATAATATCTACCTGCTTCCGCTTCCTTCATCCACCAGCTCAACGTCGAATGGAAACATAGCTATCACAGATGAATAGGAGACGGGAACCGCAGCTGATCATTCATGAATGAAAAACACCATCTATCAATTCCAGAAGGAATGGTGCAAAACACATGGGTATGAGGTTGGGGGCGATAGCAGAACTAGTTTTTTTTTTAGTGAATGGTGATAGTTAACCTAAGAGAACATAAATCACATTTAGCTTCAGTTAGCTTTAACTATCCTACAACTAAACTTAACTTAGTTTTTTTATATATGGATTCTCAACCTAATATTGATGTATCAATTTTATTCTTAATTCTAATTGTTTTTCTTTTTCAACTTGGCATGTTTGTGCAATTATTCTTCAACTAGATCCATATTGTGCTGTAATAAATTTACATGGTATCAGAGCTATAAGGGTTTGGAGAAGTTGCATGAACAATTTTTTGCAGGTTTGAATAGCATAGAATTGGAAATTTTTCATTGATTTGATTTTCGCATCAAAATATTGGAGAATTGCCTCAACGAATCTTACTCCATACAATTACTATGAATGGAAGCCAATGATTTTGTTTCATTCTAGGAGCAAAGGCTTGTACCAAATATTCATGGGAATTGAGACAGAACCAATGTTAGACGATGAGAAGTCAAATTGGCTTAACAGATGTGACATGGCTTATGGAAGATTATGTCTATCTGTGTCTCGTTATATTCTTTATTACATCAGAAATATTGAATCATCACAGTAAATATGGACTACATTGAAAGGATTATATGCTGATGAAAATAATCTATAAGAACACCACTTGGAGGCAAAGAGATCGAGTTATTATAGTAGTCATGAAAGTGGTGAAGACTCCAATAATATGGAGAAATATTCTCAATACAGTGTTGAACAATAAGACTCTCCTTCTTCTAATGTTAATGGACCTCTTGCAGATGAGAATTTTATTTTGTCCAATAACGAAGACATTGCACATGAGGAATATGTTGATTTTCTAGTGATGAAGACACTAATTTCAAAATCATATAAGAGGACATTGATTCCTCTACTATTGATGATGTTGATGATGATGAGATCTCAATTTAATCATGCCACACATGCACTTTCAACAGAGATATGCATGCCCATGCATGCATCTAAGGAGGAATTTATAACACCATGTATGCTTATGCATGCTCTTAGGTCCCTATAATTTGTGAGATGGGAAAAAAAAAATTGAACAAGGGTAACATCAAACCAAATTTGGAGCCGTAGGACCTAGCCTTCATGGACTCAGATAGGGCTCTCTCTATATTTGTGTAAAAGGTACAACTTGATTGATTTTTAGGCTATTGATTTTAGGCTAGTTATAATGATAGGGTTTGTTTTTTTTGCTTTGTTTGGTTGGGTTGCTTGTCAAGAGGAACAGATAGAGTAAGAGAAACTTAAACCATCGGGCTATGGGTTTTTTGAATGTCTTGAAAAGTACAATAATAAATCAAGGGTGTTTCATAGGGAAAGTTGACAAAGCCAAATGGACCTTAATAGCTTCTGTGGGAGTGAAATGAACATTAAATGGTGAATTTAGTAGAGAGCAGGGAACTCCTAAGTTTCTTCAATCAGACTATAAAGACCTTCAAAGTGACTCATCAATATTGGACTAAAGGATAGGGAAAACCATAAACTTCTTTAGCCTAAACCCTAATAAGAAAACTTCGAGGAAAGGCCTTAAAACAATGTTTTTAATTACACCAAAGGACAGGGCAAACCACAAACTGCTTTGGCTTGGCTCCATTAAATTATTTCTAAGGTAAAAAAGAATAAGTGGAATAAAAGAGAAACTAAGAATTCTTCAATGAGACGTAGCAGAGGAAAATTTATAAACAATAGAGAATAGACAGAATTAAGGTGCCTCTCCATGGCATATCTCAATCTAAATTTTCTACTATGTTATAATGGAAAGATGAACAATATGGAAAAAATAAGAAGACAATAACTAAATTCGAATAACATCTCCATTTGAAAAAGTCCATGAATCCTGCAAATGTGCTTGCTCCATTATCATTTAGTCCAAGACAATTACAAGCTCCAAAGCCAAAAAAATATTCACCACTCAAGGTCTAAGTGATATTCATCTCAACAATCAACCAAGCTTAAAATGAAGCTTACATGCAGTATTTAACTGCGAAATGATGAAAAAATCCCTGGCTAGGGTTTCAAAAGTCATTAATTACATATTTAATGAATTTTACTGTTGATACCATGCAAGGCCCAAGGTATAAATATCCTACACTCATTAAATGCAAAAATAACTTCTAACATAACTTCTAAGCTAACTTTGGAGCGATTTGTCTTCAACGCCTTCAAAATATTTTTTTAAACAACTTTTGATTTGGTTTGTTGACTTCCAGGCAAGGGCACCATGGCAAGGTACAAGTGTGCACCTCCAAGCCAAGGGTGTAGTGCCAAAATTGGAAACATTGCCTCTGTTGTAGCTAAGTTTTGGAGGCCTTCCCTGTGTCCAAATGAGCTCCATGATAGCTCATTGGAAATCCTATCCTATCTAGTTTCCATATATGCCTTTAGTTTATATATTGGTTCTCATTTTCCTATTCAAAAACTTTTTTCCCAAGACTTCTAAGGCCACAGCGCCAACGTTGAAAAGAGTGCAAAAAGGTGATTTTTAGGTGGTTTTTGGCCCTTTTAAGAGACCAGTTCTGCTCCAAATGACCTAATGTTTTCTGATGATGATGTACTTGCCACGAGGAACATAAGTTGGTAAACCTTTTCTCAATTGAGTGCCCCAAAAAAGAGTGCAGCGCTAGTGGCATTCCGCATTTAGCCCCTTTTTCTGCTATTCAAACAGTCAAAAATAAAAAATTGGCACTAAGTGCCAAAATTTGGGATTTACCTTGTTGATCATGATTTGGATGCTTGGAGGGATATATCATCAAGGATATTAATTTTTTCCTTCTCCTTTGCCTCATTTAGCGCTTGAATCTTTTCAAGGGATGTTTTGAGCTTGGCCGTTGCAATCTTGTTCCTCATGGCATAATGCTTTGCCATCTTTTTCTGCATGTCAATGTTTCTTTTTTCCTTCTCAAGTTGACCTTCTAGGTGCATTTTTTCCCTTTCTAGCCAAGACTCTCTATCATAACCGATTTCCATGGCAAGCAACTCACTTGGAGTGAACTGCTCTGCCAATTCTGTCTCTTTCTCTCTTTCTCGGGCTAAGGCCTTATTCAACCCAATTGTCCTTGGCCTCTTCCTAGGAAGTTGTTCTTCCTCATCTTCATTATCATCAAAAGTGCCCAAGGTATCATCTAGCACAGCCTTGGCCTTTCCAACCTCTTTCTGGGCTCTAATTTCCCTGACCTCACTGATGTCTTTATGTGTCTCTAACTGTTGGTTTTCTACCTCAAGGAAGTTGATCACATTCTTGGCCCTATCAAGATTAGCTTGTAGCCCCCTAATCTGAGCATCCTTGCTCTTGATCAACATATTGGTGATCCTCTCCTCATCCTCATGCTCAAGGTAAATAATTTGAAACTATTGTTTAGTTTCATGCTCATCCTCCTTTTCAACAATGACTTGCTCTGCAACCTTTTCCTTACCTTGATAAAACTATTTTGTTGATGATGAAGGAAGGGTCCCTTCCACAATATGTGGACCAAACACCTACCTATGACCTCTTTGATAGGTCAAAGGAAAAGGCTCTATGTAAAACATCTTAGTGTCATCTCTGTCACTGCTCTCTTTACTCTTTGATGCTCTGGTATCATGAGATGAGGGTGAAGGATTGCGAAAGGGTGATGAAAGAGTGTCATGGTGAAGGGATGTGAGTGGATGGTGATGCATGAGTAGTGGGATGTGATGGAGAAGTAGGGATGGGAGGATCAAAAGATAAAGGGATATCTTGTTGATGATGGGTTGGTGGAATAGTGAAAACTTCATGGGAAATGAAGGCATCCCATGGAATGTTCTTTTGCTAGAGTTGGTGGATAACAACCATCTTGATAAGTGAGTGATGGAATAGGCTCTGCATTTGTTGAGGGTATTCTCTCTTTTGCACTATTTATGACATTTTTTCAATGCTTCAGGAGAGTTAATATGGTATATGCAACATCATCGCTCTAGTGAAGTGCATAAGAAGCCGGATGTGGTATGAATAGAGGCGGGAGAACCTTCACTCACATATGAAATACTTCATTATGATCCTCCTCATGGGTGCATATCTATCAAGCAGATGTGAAAAAGGAAATATCGACTTGTGGTGGTCTTTATACGTAAGTTTTAGATATGGCTCAAATTAACTCATGTCTAGGTTTGCTTGCTTGAAGCACTTTTCTCCCACACTTGGTATTCTTGTAGCACTTGCAATGGCATATGTAGATAACTCAATTGTAAACCGCAGTAAGATTGAATTGCTTGTCAAGTAGGTTAATGGTAAATAATCTTGTTAACTCTTGATGGTTCTATACTTACTGCACCTTCTCACAAAGTTCAAAGCATCTTACATGTTTGAAGCATGAAACATTAAGGGGATATGCCATAAGCTCCCTTGTATTGAGGGGTTCAAATTTTTTTATCTTTCCTCCCTTGTGACCATGCCTCCTTGGAATTTGTGCCTCTCCACCACTGCCACTGTCTCCCTCTTCTGACATTCTGAAAACTCTTTTTCTGGAAACCCTACGGCTGATCTGAAAATAATATGAAGGGAGGGTAATGAAATGGAAATTTTGCAAATGAAGGGAATGGGTGTTGGGAATGGGTATTGTAACAAGGAAGATGAATGGAAACCCTAAAATAGTGTAATTTCTCTGTCTATCACTGGATTTATTTAAGGAGGATGAATTAATGGAAAAATTGTGCTTTCAATCTTGAACACCTAGGATTTGATTTAGGGTTTCATTCCATTCATTAAATGATGACCAAAATAGCTTGAAGATGAGCTCATCTCATGAACTTACATCTTATCAGTGTCTTAAAGGACCTTGGAGGAAACTTGAAAGTTTTTTTAAGTGGTTTGAATGGTTGAAGGGCTTAGAAACCCTCTCTGTCCAACCGCGCAGTGCTAGTGCTAAGGGTGCAGTGCCAATGCTGAGCACGCAGCGCCAGTTCTAAGTGTGCAATGCCAAGGCAATCTTTGCTAGGGCCTGTCGGGAAAGAGCACACCGCTATGTCAAGGGAACAAATCCCACTTCTAGGCATGCAATGCATTTAAAAAATGTATGAGGGGGGTGGGGGGAAAATTCCAAGGGCACCACACCCAGTCCCAGGAGCACAACACCGAACATACTTGCTCAATTTTGGCTTGAAAACTCAAATACTCTTTTCTCCTAAGCGCTCTTGATCTTTTGAGATGCAACATTGATTCATATCAAATGTAAAATGGGATTTTATAGACTTGGGAAATTAATTTAACTTTGAAAACCCATTTCCTAATGTTTAAAGTATTTTTTCATTTCTCACTAACCCTTTTACACTTTTTTCCTTGGAGGTGACTGAAAACATTGAATTGGCTTTTCTTTTGATCATTGAGGCATGAAAAGTTCATTTTCACAACTTTAGGATGATTGTACATAGCAGCATCTTCAAAATCCTCTTTTTCTTCCACCATGGAGTTCAACTCATCTTTTCACCTTCTCTGGCCACTTTCTTCAAAACCCTACGTGTCTGCAGCTCTTTTATGGAAATCATCGGTGTTGTCTTCTAAGTTCGCTATAGACCTTTCAAGTTCATTCCTTTTTGTAAAATTCACCTCACCTTTTCCATATTTTATCAATCTTTTCTGATATAATTTCCTCATGTTTGGCCTTGTGTGCTTCCTCCATGTCATTTTATGCAAGTGATCATTATTTTGGCACTCAACCCAACTAACTAGCTCATAACCCTAGTCATCTACAAGAACAAGTGTTTCCTCTTTTCCTTGTTGTAAGTTGTTTTCATTCAGGAGTAGATATTCTACCTCATCAGTACCTTCAGCTGATAAAACTTTCAACGCTCCTGCAGAAGTGCCAAATCTTCTCCATTTTCCTCACTTGTAGACTATGAACATAAAAGGTAATCTTCTTTGGAAGTTTTAGGTCCTTCTTGAATAACCATGTCTTGACATTCTATTACATCTGAGCCAGATTCTAGCGACGGAAAAGCAGTGCCTGAAACATTCAATGATGACCTTAAACAATGTAAAACCATAATGACCTAATGGGGGTGTCCCTTGACCTGATATTGACTGAAATTTGGCTGGAGGTTTTCAAGTGAAAACAAAGTGTTACTATAGGTTATTATGCTCAAAGAGGTAGGAGGACGAGTCAACACTAGGAAACCCTAGAGGGAGCATGGAGTCTATTTGAAAAAGGAAAAAAGGGTAATGAGGTTATAGGTAGGAAAAAAGGATGAAAATGAGGGGTATAATCTCATAAGGAGTTTTAGGGGCATAGGGTGACTTTGAGATGGAAAACTTGATAAAATAGTGAAAAACGTTTTATTGGGACAATGAAAGGCAGTGAGATTTCTAAAACTCATAATTTTCAAGGAATGTTGTTTTTAGAAAACTAGAACCATCCTATAGTCCACTTGGGGAGGGCAGCTCCTTTCAGGAGGTGTCTAGAACCTTAGAGTTCATATCTCTCAGTGTCGAAGATCAATACCTTACTTGTACTTGGCAGATTTCTCTTTCTTCACTTGTTGGTTTTCTGTTGTTCTTTGAAGTTATGATCTTACACTATGAAAAAACATGATTTCTTTAATATCAACTCTACCTACCCATCATATTTTTCCTAATATTTCTTCTTCCTTTTTGTACACTTAGACTCACAAACCCTTGACATCATTTTCTTTTTGAAAGAAAAAACTATCTACTTCTACCCTTATTTCATCCAAATTCTCATATTAGACTGATGATCTCTTTATTCTCTACCTAATCTTCTGACCTATCAAGGTTAATAAGTTTGATAGATCTTCATTCTATAATATATTAACATGAAATTCAAAACATGACCAAATAAAGGTTAAGCATTTCGATTTTCCATAGCGGTGGCATTTTGGACAAGTTGTACACAGATTATTTTGTAAAAGTAAAACAAGAAGTATGAGGGATATAATTTGGAATTTGTTATGCATCCCTCTCTTTCTCTTTTGGTTAAGGTTTGAGATTTGGGAACCAATATATTTTCCTAATCTAACCTACTGATAAGCCAAGTTTACATGGTTTGGAAAATATTTCTACATTAACCTATCTGCAGAAGTTTAAAACATGTTCAATCATGATTAGGCTGTATGATTGAACAAGACTTTCCTTTCTCAAAAATAGTGGAATTTAGGCTTGCACACTTTCATCAATATTATTTTTTGGTATGGGGCTTTACCTCTTCTTTTTATCTGGTCTCTTTTTCTTCTTTTCTTTGTTTTTGTGTTTCATTTTTCTAATCTCTTATTCAAACAATGTTATGTACAATGAATGAAAATTCAAACTAGGAAATTCAACAAAAATAATGCTTGAGCATTCTGCCATTGAAAGAACCTCCAAATAACTTTTTTCCATCCAGTTCTTGTAGGAAGAATGCATTGTTACCTCTTGTTCAATGGATGATGTATGGACCCTTCCATAGATTTTCAAATTTTCCATGCTTGCCTTTGTCCTCTCTCCTTGAATCACACTTTAGCACTTTGTCTCCAATCTAGAAATAATTTTCCTTAGTCCTCTTATCAAAGATTTTTTTTATGTATATTTTATTAGTTATTAATTAGATTTAGTTATCTTAGGTTATTAATGTGGAAGGGCATGATCAAAGATCATGCCTCTTCGCCAAGGGACACCTTGAGGCTATATTTAAAGCCTAGGTGATCCCTCATTGTAATCATCTTTCATCTTTCATCAACAATAATATATAATTATCAAGTTTTACCAGAGTTTTTACACTCCATTGGTATCAGAGCCATCGCTCTTCGGGATCTGTGTGATCACCCAAATTAAGGAATTACGGAATTCCAGAAATGCAGATTTTTTTCAAGTGCTTGTGGACAGTATTAGTTTTAAAAGAAAATTTGTAGCCCATCTCCTCTCATATCCGATCTGTC
Source organism: Pinus albicaulis (assembly GCA_034641835.2). Classification (NCBI taxonomy): domain Eukaryota; kingdom Viridiplantae; phylum Streptophyta; class Pinopsida; order Pinales; family Pinaceae; genus Pinus; species Pinus albicaulis. The sequence goes on from CM076570.1 coordinate 1,588,243,698, forward strand.
CCTCACCCCCACTCTGCATTTTAAAAAATTAAAAAAATATATAATAGATAAATTTTCCCCACGCTACAGCATACACTCCCCATTCTTCCACCTCCATACAGCATTCATATCAATTTCTGTTATCACTGCAGACAATCCACTTTCCAATATTAATTAATTAGTCTCACACAACGTTCCCTCGACCCTCACGCTTACGCCTAATTCCCTGCATCTTATCAACGCCTCACCCAGTCTCCGTATTGTCCTTCTGCCAGCACTCACGAGCCATTATCTTCTAAATATAAGTAACAGGTATTGAAATCGATATTAATGTGGGAAGCAAGAGCTCGCCGCTCGCGAAAACCAGACATTCGTCAACATTGTCCATCATTACGTATGCTTTGAGGACAAAGCATCTTTAAGAGAGGGGCAACGTTATGTATATTTTATTAGTTATTAATTAGATTTAGTTATCTTAGGTTATTAATGTGGAAGGGCATGATATTTGATCATGCCCTTCCACATTAATAACCTAAGATAACTAAATCTAATTAATAACTAATAAAATATACATAATGTTGCCCCTCTCTTAAAGATGCTTTGTCCTCAAAGGATACGTAATGATGGACAATGTTGACGAATGTCTGGTTTTCACGAGCGGTGAGCTCTTTCTTCCCACATTGTAAAAAGATCGTGAAGCATCTTCTCGAGATAACAACGCAGATTGTTAGTTGTGAAGCAACTAACAACGCTAACAGTAATTATTCATCTATAGAAGGATTAGAAGACAACTTAGAATTCTCTCCAGAAGTGAATGGCGAAACTATTCTGCAAGTGTCATTATCAGCTATGACAGGCATATCACAACCTCAAACCCTAAGGTTAAGAGGACATATCAAGAACAAAAACGTAATGGTTCTCGTCGACACTGGCAGCACGCACAATTTTCTAGATTCAACCATGGCCAAAAGACTCAACCTCTTTACTTTTCCCATGCCTAATATGAAGGTAATGGTGGCCGATGGTAAGAAGATTGAACAGGTAGGAAAATGCCATAAAGTCAAACTACAGATAAAAAACTTTCATTTAGAATCTCCGTTCTACACCGTTCCATTACGAGGAGTAGATGTGGTCTTAGGAATTCAATGGCTACAAACCTTGGGTACTTATTCTGCCAACCATCAGAAGCAGTTTATAAGTTTTAAGTGGAAAGGGCAGAAACACAGGTTGTATGGATTCCAAGCCTCAGAAAATCAAGTCGCATCTTCATCTCTGTTGACAAAAATGGTTCAAACAAGAGCGCCAGCGTCTACAGTACAATGTCATCATTTAGAAATGTTATCTTCAAAAGGGAGCCACGAAGAGTTGCTAGAAGAACAAGGAATAGTTTGGAAACACAAAAAAGTATTCCAAGATCTACCCATAAAAGTGCCTCCTGATAGGAAAATCAAACATCCAATAGAAGTCAAGATAGGATCCGACCCTGTCAATATCAGATCTTTTCACTATCCACATCACCAACAGATGGAGCTCGAGAATATGCTTCACGATATTTTTACAATGTGGGAAGCAAGAGCTCGCCGCTCGCGAAAACCAGACATTCGTCAACATTGTCCATGATTACATATGCTTTGAGGACAAAGCATCTTTAAGAGAGGGGCAATGTTATGTATATTTTATTAGTTATTAATTAGATTTAGTTATCTTAGGTTATTAATGTGGAAGGGCATGATCAAAGATCATGCCTCTTCGCCAAGGGACACCTTGAGGCTATATTTAAAACCTAGGCGATCCCTCATTGTAATCATATTTCATCTTTCATCAACAATAATATATAATTATCAAGTTTTACCAGAGTTTTTACACTCCAATTTTCTTGATATTCTCTTGTACTGCTTGTGTCTTGTTATATACTTTTTCCCTTGATTGATGTAATTGAATGGTTTGGTTCAACCTCTTTTGTATATCATTCTCCTCTAATTGTACTTCTTGAATAAGCTTCATCACTAGCACTCCCAAGGATGTTTGAAAAACTACATCCATGCCATACACTAGTTGATAGGGAGACATGTTAATTGATTTTTTGCTTGTTAATCTGTCATCCCATAGTGCATGCACCAGTTTGTTATGCCATGACTTTTTGTTCTCTTCCAATAGCTTCTTGATGATATTTACCAAAATTTTCTTAGAGGACTCAACCAACCCATTACCTTGATAGCAATAAGCTATAGAATGCCCTAATGTAATGTGATATTTGTAGCAAAAGTCCACCATTCTCTTGGAATTAAATGCAACAACATGATCAGTGATGATTTTTATTAGACAACCAAATCTAGACAAGATGTTGGTTTCAAGGAATTTGATGATTATTGAGTCAGTGACATTCCTTAAATGGATGGCTTCTATCCATTTGGTGGAATAGTCAGTTGTAGTGAGGATCCATTTGTGTTGGGCAAAGGAGGGAGGGAGGATTTCTCCAATAAAATCTAAATCCCATTGTTGAAAAGGAGTTTCAACACTGATACGGTGAAAAGGCAAAGGTAGTAGTTTTCTCTTTCCGTTAAATATTTGGCATTTATGGAAAGTCACTACTAGCTTGTGGATATCACGAAAAAGAGTGGGCCAATAGAAACCAACTCTAATGATTTTATTGGTAGTGGGTTTCCAATAGAGATGACCTCCACATTCTCCTTCATGAAACTCATGCATGATTCTATCTGCATCATATTCAAGTAAACATTTAAGCAAGATACCAGCTGAATTTTTCCAATATAAAGCTTTATCTAGAATGTAGAAATTTATAACCTATAGTTTCAAGAACCTAGCTTTTGTTTTGGACAAAGAAGGAGGAGAATTTAGATTAAAAAGAACATATAATATGTCAGCATACCAGAGTGAGTTCATAAATTATTCTTCAATGGGTGGAGTCGCCAGTTCCTCTTGTGTAATATCCCCAAAAGGGAGAATGCAGTGATGCTGAAACACAATATAAGAACTGCAGCAAAGTAAACAATAAATCTATATACACATCAGAATGCACAGAAATAGCTAAGCCATTTTATTATATTGGAGGTGAAGAAGCAACTACAATGGTGCTCAAAATATGAGACACTCAAGCCACAAGGGTGGCCTAGAGTGGCCCTGCAATAATTTTCCAAGAGGGATTGTGTAACTGCTACTTTGCTGGCAGGTAAACTGCATTGTCCCTGCTACAACTGTTGGGACTACAACTACTAGAAAAATAGAAATTCGGATCTAGGCAGAATGGGCACTCCGATGATGCTAAAATTGTAGATCTGGGCTCAATGTTGGATTCCCAAGGTAACCCAGAAGGGATTTCTCAGACATGTAAGTGTAAGAAAACCACCCTCTTAGGGCTTCACATATATGCTGTTAGAAATGAAAATCTAAATCTAGATCTGCTGATATGATGATTGCAATGGTGCTCAATTAGATCTATGAAAGAAGGGATAACCCTTTCACTAGATCCTTGGGCTAAAATCTTAAGATCTAGCTCCTCCAATCTCCTCCATTGAAAATAGCTACTGGATGAACAACAACTTCAGAAAACTGCGCTGTTAGAGAAGGAGGCTCAATATATTGCTACTAGATATGTCAAGTCAGCTCCTAAGTGATGGAAACAATAGATCCAATGTGAGGAGAATGTTCGTCACAGGATTTCCAGCTGAAATACTAGAAACTTCCTTCTTCCAATAGATCTATAGGACTGAACTGTGCAATCCTTGAAGGGACTGCTGTTGCATGGAGGTAAAACTTAATGGCCTGAATGCCTGATGTGGATCTCCTACTCCTAAAAGGCTTGATCTAAAGAAAAAAGTGGTAAGATGAATCCTCCACTGGTTTCCTAGCTGAATGATAGAAACAACCTCCTGAAGATGGCACCAATGCCTGATAAGGAATGAAGAACAATCCTCTTTCCAGAGCTACTCCAAGAAATAGGTGGGATTCCCGCTCGGTAACACCCTATGCTAAACAGCACTGCAAACTCTACTAAATAGCCCAAGCCTTCATAGAAATCTCCTCAGACAAATCTATATCTAAATAGATCAAGAAGTTAATAATCCAAATCACACCTTCCATTCTGCCTTTACCTTCATTATTTGCATGAGCCTTCCATAGCCTAGGCCCACTCCAAATCTGTGCTATACATGTGGACATAGTCTCCATGTTTTACTGCGCTATAGCCTCATGTCCTCCATCAAATTCACATGGGATGATGACCTTCTCCATCATATGTGCCTTAAATACACCACTTTCTCCCCTATCTTATCATAAGTGCTTCATGATCTTCTTTGAATGCACTATGACCTCAGTTGACCTTATCAAAGATCATCATGAATTTATATTTGAGATCCACGATCTTATTTAACTGTTTCATCCTCCATAATTTATCTCATAAATGAGACATGATCTCCATTAATGGAGCTGCTCCACTACTCCATGATTTTAGATCTAGATCTAAAATATCCACATACACACATCAAAAGTGGATTTTATTCATCTTTGAGGTTTGTGGGTCTCTCCACCATTTTATTTAATTAGTTAATTGGGAAAATTAAGAACTCTAATATTCCAAATATGATGTGAAAATTTTGGAATATTACAGTCCCCCCCAAGCAAAATGTTGCTTGTCCTCAAGCAACTGCAAAAGTAGATGCAAAGCCATTTATTCCCCTCCAAATGGAATCCCCATAAGGAAGGCTTCCTCCATGCTGAAATGTGTTATGCATGTTTGGTTCCAATGTTGTCTTTCAAAAATATATAGAATGACCTCTAACTGTATGGTGAGATGTCCTCCTTCCACCATGAAGTACCAAGTGACAACCATATGATGTCCAAAACCATCATTAATACATGAGATACATAAAATAAAGTGGCTCTTTCAACAAAGGAAAAGCTCCATCTCACAATACATCTCTCCATCCCATGCTTTATGAATTTGGTTGAGCATTGACATGCTCTCACCCTTAGCCCTGTTGGCCTTGTTGGATTCAAGAAACATTCCAACATTATGGAAAAGAGGAAAAGGAGATACATGAGTGGAAAAATATGCCAAATCATATTCTCCCAATAGTAGCCATTGGAGTAAGGCCCTTTGATGCCATCCTCCATCTCCTTCATGTAAGATGGATAAGCCAAAATCTCCCAAAAGCAACCAAAGAAACCAGAGATCTTGCTACTTTCTCTCCTCCTCATGTTCATCATGGAGTAAAAACATACTGATAGACATGTGAAATGTCAAATCAGCCCAATACAAAAAAACATCATCAATAGACATCATGAGAGCATCATGCCAAATTTTACCTAATACAAAACACATAGACATAGGAGATGTCATGTGGTGGCCAAACTTTCTCAAGGGAAACTAAAATGAACATGCCTCCTTTTGCTGCATTCTATCCTTGATGCACAAGGCATGAATCAGAAAAATAAGAGCTATTGGGTGGTAACCATACTCACCCAAGAGCAGCCAATGCAGCCATGCCTCCTTCTTCATTTCATAAGTGTTTTTCAGGGCATGGATCAAATAAATAGAAAGCTTTGGGTAGTGACAAGAATCTCCCAAGGGAAACCAACATACCAAGCTTGCTAGCCCATGTCATATATCTGCAAGTGGTCATGCAACCCCTTTCTTATCATCCTCACCCACTCATCCCAATGTGGATGTTGAATGATGTACTGCATAATCATGGTATCCTCCCTTTGTAGAATACCATCCGCCCCAAACTGATGAAGAAATTTTCACTTCATGAAATGTTGAAGTGCACCTCCAATGATATCTCTCAATGAGATTCTCATTTCACCAAAGTCCCTCCAAAACCAAAGAGGTGTTGGATTTTCTGCAGGTAGAGGTTTCTCTTTCAGCTGTGATATGCTCATTAAAAAAGGGTCATCTATAAAGGAGAAAATATTTCTCATCTCAAGATGTTTACAATTTATCATCTTTACCTCCATCGCTTCATGAGTGAAGCTACCTTCAAAATGCTCCAAGAATGAGGGGGCCTCTTCATTTTCATAGCTACTAAGTGACAGCGCTATAGATCTGCATGGTAATCCATGTGCTGTCTCAAATCAAGGCACAATACTGATCTCATAACCTGTTGTTTTACATGCGATCATGCTCATCCCACTTTCTGAAACTCTACACTTCAACTCAAAGGGTTGAATGTACCTCAATAATGATGAACTCGGATAGTTCTTAATCTCTTCCTTGATTAGATCAAGGGTGCTCTTCGATGTGATATGTTGCTACTTCAAATCAGCATTTTGTTCTAACCCTTGGTTATGCATTGGCCCTGATGGCATGTCCTCATAAGTTTCAATAATATCTACTGAAACAATATGTGATGAAATTTCATGCATACCTTGGACCAACTGATGTGTGGAGACCTCTTGCGAGAATGCAAGAGTTCCTCCAACCGGCACAATACTATATTCAACTACTTGTAAGAGTGATGGATGCTCTTCTCCAAGTGTACCAACGCTGTAATCTTCCTCCTCTTCCTCATGCATCTCTTGAATCATGCATGGGACTCGATGTGTCAAGAGCTCAAGACTATCTTGTAAAGTTCTGAGTGTCTCTTCTCCAGATCCAAGTACTTCTGCAGCTGGTGGTGAATGTAGTGACTTCTTGTCCAGAGTGACAAGATTGACATCCTCCTTTTTTTCCTTAGGAAATGTCTCTTTGTGATACATCTCCGGTTTTCTCACATCAAAATTCTTCCTCAATTTGTGAAATAAATATGAGTATTTAGTCACCTTTGCATGCTCCATGTGACCAAACCACCAATCATTGGCTTCACCTAAAGTATGAAGTGCTACAATTTGAACAACCTCTCCTTCAGCTACACGATGTAACCTAAAAAATGCTTCTAACTCCTTCCTCCAATCCTTAACAGTGCTTGAGGAAGATCCATAAAATGTAGGGAAATAGAATCTATTATGCCTCTTTCTTCTATTGCTGCTATAGGATCCTCTTTCTCCTTTGATTTTGAAGAATTTTTGGAGAGTTAGCTTCTCCTTGAATGCTCTAGACTATGGTTTGTACACTTCAAGATATAGACTAAGAGTCTCATGAGTCTCAAGTTCTCTTCTTTCTTCATTGCTATACCCTTCGCCTTCTCCAAAAAAAGTGGGCATAGTATATCTATGAGGAGATCTATGATTCTTTGGGTTTCTTATTTTCTACTGATAGGAAGTGCTTGGGCCTTCCTCATCAAATATCCTTCTTGGATATTCTTTTTGCCTTTCTCTCTTCATTTGATAGACATCCTTGGAGAGATCTTGAATGGATCTAAACAAATGAGTGCAAGAATTTTCCTTCTCCATGATAGATGTCATCTATTTTCTTCTTGTTTTGATGCAAAAGATGAAGTGTCCACAAGCTGAGCCAAATATCATGCTCTGATACCACTATAATATCCCCAAAAGGGAGAATGTAGTAATATTGAAACACAATATAATAATTGCAACAAAGTAAACAATAAATCTATATACACATCGGAATGCACAGCAATAGCTGAGCCATTTTATTATATAGAAGGTGAAAAAGCAAGTACAACAGTGCTCAAAATATGAGACACTCAAGCCACAAGGGTGGCCTAGAATGACCCTACAATAATTTCCCAAGAGGGAATACATAACTACTGCTTTGCTGGAAGGTAAACTGCAGTGTCCCTACTGCAACTGTTGGGACTACAACTACCTGAAAAATAGAAATTCAGGTCTAGGAAAAATGGGATCTCCAATGATGCTGAAATTGTAGATCTGGGCTCAATGATGGATTCCCAAGGTAACCCAGAAGGTATTTCTCAAATCTGTAAGTCTAAGAAAACAACCCTCTTAGGGCTTCACATATATGCTACTGGGAATGTAGATCTGAAGCTCGATCTAATGATATGATGGTTGCAATGATGCACAATCTTATCTATGCAAGAAGGGCTAACCCTTTCACTGGATCCTTGGGCTAAAAGCTCAAGATCTAACTCCTCCAATCTCCTCCACTGAAAATATCTGCTAGATGAACAACAACTTCATAAAACTGCACTGTCAGAGAAGGAGGCTCAATAGCTTGCTGCTAGATATGTCAAATCAACTCCTAAGTGATGGAAACAATAGATCCAATGTGACGATATTGTCCCTCACAAGATTTCCAGCTAAAATACTGGAAAATTCCTTCCTCCAATAGATCTATAGGACTGAACTGCACAATCCTTGAAGGGACTACTACTGCATTTAGGTAAAACCCAATGGCCTAAATTATGAATGTAGATCTGTTGTTCCTGAAAGGTTGGACCCGAAGAAAAAAGCAGTAGGATGAATCCTCCACTGGTTTCCTAGTTGAATTCTATAAACAACCTCCTCAAGATGGAAAAAATTCCTGATAAGGAATGAAGAACAATCTTCTTTCTAGAGCTACTTCAAGAAAGAGGTGGGATTCCTTTTGGTGCACAGCCTATGCTAAACAACACTGCAAACTCTGCTAAACAACCCAAGCCTGCATAGAAATATCCTAAGACAAATCTAGATCTAGATAGATCAAGAAATGAATAATCCAAATCATGCCTTCCATTGTGCCTTCATCTTCATTATATGCATGAGCCTTCCATAGCCTATGCCCACTCCAAATATACAGTGTATATGTGTACATAGTCTTCATGTTTGATTGCATTGTAGCCTCATGTCCTCCATCAAGTTCACATGGGGTGATCACCTTCTCCACCATATGTGCATTAAATGCACCACTTTTGTTACACCATTTTTTGGTCAACTAACCCATTATCATTAGATGAACCCAAGTACACCCTGTAAGACCAATTTTAGCCAAGTAAAATTGCTTTCACTACATGAAATAACTTATTCGTTTATACTTCCTGGTCATATTTAACCCAAAACAAGGAAATTAATTAAATAAACCCTTACTTATTTAATTCTTTCCTAAGAATAAGTTATTTAAATCATTATTTAAATAATATTCTTAGTTAAATTTGACTAAATCATCCATAAATAATTAAATAAACCATTATTTATTTAATTTTATTCCCATCATTTCCCTAAAATGATAAATAAATCATTTATTTATTTATTATTTATAAATAAAGGAATTGACCCAAGTCAAGAATCCTTTTCCCTCCAACAAATATAATAAAATATTCCTAAAGGGTGCTTCTAGAATTTGATTAATAATATTTTATTTATGCACCGAGTTCTAGATAACCCTAATATTTTGTTATAAATAGGATGGTTTTCCCCATTTATTAGTCACCTCCATTGCATTAGATCACTCTGGATCTACTCTTGGTCACCATTTTCCATTTTTGCTTTGTGAACTCCCATTGAGTTCTATGTTTATTTTTCTACACCCATAAGAAAGAGGAATGTTAGATCTAAAGCACTGAGGACTTTCAAGAACCCATCCCACTGAGGAGAACCGGAAAACAACTTTGTTGTTTTCCTCTCAGGTGCCCCATTCTTTGATATAATATAAAATTATTTTGAAATACATTATTCTTGTCTTGTCCATTGGATTTATGGAGCCATATTATATTTTATCTACTTAATGTCTTTTGTGCTTAGATCTGAATTTATGCAGCAAAATTAAAGATATTTTGCGGCCATAATCGATGTTAGGGCTATTTGTTATGCGTAGCTAAAGTGGTCTTTTATGACAAAAGATTCATACTAACAATTGGCGACTCCACATGAGTTTTCTTTTCCGACCACTGTCGTTTTATATATTCCTGCATATCCAGCTGTTTCAGACCCTAGGATTTCTCTTCCATTTTTTGTTTTTCCTATTTTTATGGTGCTTTTCACCTCTAAAACCCCCAAATAGTCAAATTTTTAATTTCTGTGTGTTTCTGGCCTTATTGCGCAGGTGATAGACATCAGCCGCAGCTGAGACGACAACTTTTTCTGAAATCTGCCGTCGAGAGAGTCGGATCTGCAGGTCACACTTATCGGCCCAAAAAGTGCAACCTGAGCCTCAGGATGCACTTTTCTACCCCAAAACTGCGACTTGGACCAAAAATAGGTCAAAACCTGCAACCTGCACTTTTTCTGCAAATTTTCCAGCACTTTTCCTGGGTTTATCTAAAGCTTCTGTCAGGGTTTTCCAGCCTCTGTCTCTGCCCATTTCGACCTATTTCTGATCTGCTTCACTCATCTAAGAGGGAATCTTGCCCCTTAGGGCTCTAGTACCCTCCACTTTTTGTGGGAGAGTCTATGCTGTTTCAGAAGTCTGAATTTCCAGAGTTTCAGTCTTATTTCTCTCAGATCTGATACCTCTTTTTCAGATCCCTTTAGATCAGCTCTCCTCCCTTTCAAATCACCTCGTATCGTTTTGTTTGGGTTTATTTCTAAGGCCATCGCCTTGTCTCTCCTATTTTTTAGTTGATCTCCTCCTTTTTAGCAGCAACCTTGCCTCTACTTATTTGTTGTTCTCTGCACCACTTTTCAGCAGATTTCTCCTTTAGATCCCAGTCCCTCCTAACATCAGATCTATTGGCCTCCTTTTCGCATGCTTGACTTATTTTTTTCCCTCTTACAGACTAGTTTTGAGAGCCCCGCCATCTTGGGTTAGATTGATGCATTGTTAGCTGTTAATTTTCTGTTCTTTCCATATTATTTACTGCAGATTTATTTTCAGTTACGCAGTACACTTTTTCTTTCACTCTCAAAACATCTGGGTTTAAACAATTAAAATTAACGCACACCACACACTAACCCTAAGTGAAGAAGTGCCTGGTTAACACCGCCTGGCAAAGACTTTAAAATCAATTGTCACTGCACCTCTCTGCCCTTGACCTCACTTGATTTTGTCCCTCCCTGCCCTTGTCGGTTTTTCTTCTTCCCGTCATCATTGCGCGCACAAGCAGCCTCTCCCAAAGACTTCTTGGCCTTCACCCTCACTTTCTGCTTGGTTGACTTCCTCCTTCCCGTCGTCATCGAGTAAGTCCTCCCCCGAGTCCACACTCCTACTCTTCCTCTGATTGTTCGGGTTCTCCCCTTCTCCTAGTTCTCCCCCTGTTAATTTCACCATGTCTACTTCAGGGCCTAGTACCAGCATCAACCCCAGTACTACTGCTGGGTCTGTTTCCAGTGGAACCACCTCGGGACCTACCTCGACTGCCCCATTGCTCCCTTATATGGTCGTCCTTAGTCTCCCCGATTTCAATCAGCTGATCAATGACCCCATCTGCCATGATGTTAGTTGGCTTGCTATGCCAACCAAGCTCCCCTCCGACATTCCCAAGTTCGAAGGCCTTGCTAGTGAAGATCCCTCCAACCATATCTGATCTTTCCATATGTGGTGTTCCTCCAATTCCATTACTGACGAATCCATTCATCTTAGATTGTTCCAACACACGTTTACCGGAAAAGCTTCTAAATGGTATGTTGAACAGACCACATCCTCCCATACCACTTTTGTGACCATTGCCCAAGCCTTCTTATCTTATTTCCAGATCCCCCTCTGATACGACACAGGTACCGAGCTTTTAACATCCTTCCGTCAATCCTCTTCGACCCGTCTTTCCACTCATGTCTAGGAATGGCGGCGAAGAAGAAGCTTATGTCAAGCTCCTCCCTCTGAAGATCGGGTTTATATGGACTGGTTCCTTTGCTCTCTCTTACCACCCATTGGAAAAGATGTCACCTCCCATTTCCCTCAAACCGAAGAAGCCGCCCTTCAAATAGCCTTCAAATATGACCTTATTTATGCTCAATCTGGTTATGTTTATACCGTCCTTCCTGACCTCCCCAAGCCCCGCGGCACTAATGCCCCGGTGGCATCCCACTCTGTCGACGGTATCATTGGAGCTCTTTCCCATACCTCTTCCCAACCTACTATGGGCTATGTTTTCCCTCCAGGAGGGGCCAGCACCTCCGGCACTTTTCCCCCTCCCGGTAGCATGTATCCAGGATACGGCATGCCTCCTCCTTTTGTCCCCACTCCTACTTACCTCAATGTTGCCCACCCTAACCCTTATCCTTATCGACAACCTGGTGTCCCTGCTCCTCCAGCATTTGGACCTCCCACTCCCTTGCCTCCTCCACCCCTGCAACCGCACTTACTACCCCCTCCAGGGCAATTATTTGCACAACAGGGGGAACCTAATCTTCTTCCTTATCAAAGAAAGAGGAAAGGAAATCAATCTTCCCCTGGTAATCATGGACCCAATCCTTCAAGTATTGATCCTCACACTGCCAACCAGCCACAGGGTTCTCAGCCCAAGCGGAACAAGCCACTTCGCACCAATAAGCCCTGTTCGTGTTGCGGTGTTTATGGTCATTACACTCACGATTGTCCCTTATTACCACACATGTGGTAGATGTGGGATTCTCAAGCCATCGTGCGGGGACAACACTCCTCCCCTACTATCCCTCCCACCCAAGCTACTTCTCAACCCGTTGTGTTTACCGATCCTTTACCTCAACAAAGATTTGTGGCCACTCAACCCTTCATGCCCTGGTAACCACTCAACTTTCCCCTTCTGGTTCCTCTGATTACCAGATTCTCATGATGGCCTCTGACCCACCTCTCACCATCGACCTCAACCTTCAAACTCGGTCCCATCAATCTTCCACACCTCCCGTTCCATCTGTCTCTGAATCTCCAACACCAGGTCCTACAGAGCCTCTATCGACACCCAATGATCCCTTGCAACTCCCTCCGCCATAAGCCGTGGTTCATCCCAAGACTCCTAAGGGACCATTACGCCGAAATGCTGCCTCTGGTCGGGCTGCCCATTCATACAACATAGTAGATGATCCAGCACAGTCTCCTATTTCCATTTCAACACTGGAACTCCTCTAGTCGTGTCCTTCTCAAAAGAGGGCTCTACTACCTACCGTGGGCATTGTAGATCCTACTAATGACCAATTGATTGTTTTCGACGCCCGTCAGTCAGACCATCCCCCTCTTCTTCCCTCGGTTGCTTTCAAAATCCCAGTAAAAATCCACAATGCCAATGTTGCTCGGTGTATTATTGATGAGGGGGCATCTACCTGCGTAATGTCCACTTCGGTTTGGAAACAACTCGGATCTCCTGAACTAGCCCCTTCCACAATCACCCTTCGTGCGTGGTATGGCCATGCCTCCCAACCCATCGGCCTATTCCGTAACTGTCTTATCACCCTTTCCGGCAAGACTATTTGTGTCGACGTTGAAGTTATCGATGCCCCTCTTGACTACAACATTCTTTTACGACGTAGTTACAATTATGCCATGTCTGCCGCCCCATCCGCTGTCCACCGCAAGATGTTCTTTCCGCATAATGGAAAGATTTTCAGCATTGACTAGTTGACCTACCACGAACCTAAATCTTAGTCCTCCCATGAGTCCACCATCTCTATTGTCACCAATAAACTAACTGTGGATTCTTTGACCAGTGTTTCCCCTGGAATCTACAAAGACTCCTCCTTGCTTGGAACCTTTTTGGACTCTCCTCCCGTATCTGATCCTAACTTGGTGAACATTTGCATGATGCAATCATCTTGGGCCAACCTTACAGAGCCCACTTTGGCTAGTCAGCAACCTCAACCTCACCCATCTCCTAGCCCTTCGCCCCCGTTAGCCACCCTTATTCCTTCTGAGTCTTCTGCTACAGACACTCCTCCTGGGTTGATTTCACCTGAAGTAAACCCCCTTGGCACCATTCCTCCTGGCCACTTCCATGCTGGTCAGATCCCTTTTCTTGCTCCCCCTCCTAGAGCTTATTCGGACCCTACCTTGGCCACCCTATCCCTCCCCAACTTGACCCTGGGTATACCCGTCTGGTATCTTGACCCTCCAGCCACTACTCCGCCAGGTCAACCTAAACCATATGTTACTTTGACCCCATTTCAACCAATCCCCATGATTTCTCATGCTACAATGGTACCTCAGTCACCTCAACAAGAACCGCCCCCCATTACGACCGCTTCAAGTAAACATGGCAACACTCGCAGGGGGGCATCAAAAGACAAGCCTACCCCGACCAACCCTGCCCCTCCCCAGCCTCCCAAGCAACCCATCCAGTGTGCTTTGTGTGATTTTGTTGGTCACACCACTCATACCTGTCCCAAATTACCACCTCTCAAAACCATGGTTAATGAAACGTTCCCGGAATCAGACATCCCAGAAGTCCATCTCGAAAATTAAAAACTTGCGCACCAATCACCCTTGTTCTTTGTGAAATTTCTAAGGACACTATACCCATCTTTGCCCCCGCCTTGACGAGTATCATGCTTCTTTAGCCACTTACTATCAATTCGAAGCTGCGCTCGCTCGTAATCCTTCTTCACTACCACCAGACCACCTGTCTACCCCGATTACCATTTCTCCCCCTGATACTAAAATGACCAAAACTTCAGCTACCATTTCCTACCTTTCCTCATCACCGCAGTTCTTGGCAACCAACTCCTTAGTACCTTCCCCCGATGCTTCGCCTGATCATTCAACTGCTCACTCCGTCACCTCACATGACATCGTACCTGTGAGCCCTTCTCATCACAATCAAGAATCTCACCCCTCTACCTCTTCCATCCTTTCTTCCCATCTTCCACTTCGATGAAGACATCATGGAAGCCATGACCAACCCTGATTTTCCATGGGACAATATGCACCATCATGCCTATTTCCTCCCACACCAATCCCATGACCAATATGCCCTCGAATCCAAATATTTCATTCCCGATAAATTTGATTGGTTCAAAAACCCCATCCCTGCACCTGACGCTTTCGAAGAAGTCAATATGGCTAATATCTCTCCCACCATCAAAATAGACATTTCTGTCACACCAGGTGTTGAATAATATATCACCATGGGCGCCCAATGCACTCCGGAAGAAATTGAAGCCTACACTAAACTCGTCAAAGAATTCCGTGATATTTTCGCCTGGTTATACTCAGAAATGCCCGGACTCGATCCTGCCATTGTCGAACATCCCATCGACACCTAGCCTGATGCCATTCCGGTTCGTCAAAAGTTGAGACCCATCCATCCTTCTAGACGTCACGCCATCAAAGCTGAAATCGACAAGCTCTGGCAGGCTGGTTTAATTTACCCCATCGAATATACCACTTGGGTGTCTAACCCAGTTCCCGTCCTCAAAAAACAAGGCACTATTCACGTTTGCACCGACTTTCGCAATTTGAACAAAGCTTGTTCCAAAGACAACTTCCCCACACCATTTATTGACCAAATCATCGATGAGTGAGCGGGGCACAAGATTCTCTCCTTTATGGATGGCTTCTCCGGATACAACCAAATTTTTATCCATCGTGCTGATCAACTTAAAACCGCGTTCATTAGTCCGTGGGGCGCTTTCGCATACCGAGTCATGCCATTTGGCCTTAAAAACGCCGGCGCCACCTTTCAACAAGCCATGTCTTATTGCTTCCATGACTTAGCCCATATTATCCTTGCCTATTTAGCCGACCTTACTACACGTTCTAAACATTGGGTGCAACACCTTCATGACCTGCATACCATTTTTCTCTGATGCCGCAAGTATTATATTCGCCTTAATCCTTTAAAATGTGTCTTCTATTTTCTCGCCGGTCATCTCCTTGGCTTCATCGTATCTAAAGACGGGATAACTCTCGACCCTTTGAAGGTTCAAGCCATTCTTGAACTTCCTATGCCTCGTACCTTACGCCAACTACAAATTCTCCAAGGAAAAGCTAATTTTCTTCGCCGATTCGTTCCTTACTATGCCACTACTGCACACGGCTTCCTTAGACTTCTTCGTTCTCACACCCCTTTTGTCTGGGATACATACACTCAAGAGTATTTTGATTCCCTCAAGCATGCCCTCACATCCACTCCCTTGATCCGTCCCCCTGACTTTGACCGAGATTTCATCCTACACATCTTCGCTTCCACCCATTCAGTTGCTGGTGTCCTTCATCTTGATCGTGATGCTCAACGATGCATCCGACATCAAGCCTCTCGCTACCTTCTAATTGGCGATGACCTTTATCGTTGCAGAGTAGATACTGTCCTTCGTCGTTGCCTCACCCACGCTGAAGCCGAGCACATCCTAAATTCCTATCATAGTGGCGCTTGTGGTGGCCACCTCTCTGGCCTCGTCACTTCCCAAAAAGTCTTGCATGCTCGGTATTTTTGGCCTTCTCTCCTCAGTGATTGCATTGAAGCAGTCAAACACTATTCCAATTGCCAAAATTTCGCCCCCAAGGCGCGAGCTCCTCTCGCTCCCCTCCATCCTGTTGTCACAGCTGGTCCTTTTTGTAAATGGTCCATCGAATTTATGGAATGTCGACCTTCATCTGCCTGTAACCACAAATATATCGTAGTGACAGTTGACTATTTCACTAAATGGGCCGAAGATATGCCTACGTTCAACAATACAGCAGCCACTACAGCCCTCTTTTTCTTTAACCATGTCATTACTTGATTCGGAGTTCAAAAACAATTAGTCTTGGACCATGGCCGACATTTCGAAGATCAGATTTGGCATGAGCTCTCCTCCCTATTGGGTTTTGAGCACCAATATTCATCTTCCTATTACCCCCAAGGTAATGGCCAAGTTGAAACGGTCAAAAAAATTCTTAAGACCATGCTTCAATGCCCGATGAATAAGCACAAAACCAATTTACATCTCATGCTTTTCCCTGCCTTGTGGGCTTACCGTACTTCTGTTAAAACCGCCACTGGTTTCACTCCTTTCCACCTTGTCTTTGGTGAGGAGGTAGTCTTACCAATCGAATGTGAAATCCCTTCCCTTCATTTAGCCGTCGAACTTCTCCCTGATACCCAACCTCTAGAACAATGACTTATCATGCTTGAGCGTGCCTCTGAAGACCGTAGTGTTGCATTACAAACTCTTGAAGCGGCCAAAAAGCGCACCAAAGCTCAGTATGACCAAAAAGTACACCCTCGCACCTTTCATGAAGGTGACCTTGTTCTAGTCTATGACTAGGCCCATGATACCCTCGGTCATGGGAAGTTCGACTCATTATGGATTGGTCCTTACATCATCAGTAAAGATCTTGGGAAGGGAGCATATCTTTTAGAGGACTTTGAAGGACACACCCTTCCTAATCCTCGCAATGCACTCTATCTTAAGAGATATTACCCTTAGCATTTCCCACTTGAAATGCATGTTTTATATCCTTTTAGATAGCCTGCGTATGTTTATTTTTTATCATTCACTACTTCACCAGGACACATGTTGTCCACGAAGTCTTCCTTTCCCTCTTCTCCAAATCAGATTTCCTCACTTACAAGACTTTTCCTTGGGGGAACCGCTTGGCCTCCATATTTATTTTTGTTTGTGTTGATTTTCGTCATGAGATACCAGTTTGTAATCATGATTTTCGGGTCCCCTTTGGACCTTTCATCATTTTATCATCATCATCAGTGTTCGCATGTGTACCTTGGCTTCAACATGATCGCGATCCGTATACTTGGTGGCTCAGTGATGCAGCAGTAGCTATTGGTGATTCCCGGGCATGTGTGAGATGTCTCAACCCTCATGAGGGGGTGGCCTGCAAGTAGGCCCTCACATGCCCGGATGACTTCTTCATCTCAGCCCTCGATGCAGCTCCTCTCATTTGATGATATCGATCTCAGCCGCTTGCAGCGCCTCTTCGATTTGCATCTATCAGTCAGCTTTTGTGAGCCCTTCCCCGTGTGTAGGGGGCATTTGGGTGTATTTGTATCTCATGTACTACAATATTCTTGTATAAGTCCTGACGCTTATTCCAGGCCTCACATGTATATGGGATTCATCATTTTATTTACCTGGCTCATGTTTAGGCCAACACATGTTTCCCTATTGTGTTTCGTGGTTTTCCAGGTGCCTTATTCTTTGTACTTTGTCTCGGTGAGCATAGGTATGCCTCCCCCGCCACCTTTAGAACAGGTACCACTTCATAAACTAGAGACTTGTTGCACCTGTAAGTCTCGTCTCCTCCAGGCTTAGTCCTTTAACACTTTAGTCTACCTTACATTCCTCTCTCTCATTTCCCTCTTCTTGTCTAGTGATTGAGCTCTTACAACGTACTTCAGTCATATGATTTGCTCCTAACACTCATACGTTGGGGGGAAATCTGTTACACCACTTTTTGGTCATCTAACCCATTATCATTAGATGAACCCAAGTACACCATGTAAGACCAATTTTACCCTAAGTAAAATTGCTTTCACCACATGAAATAACTTATTCGTTTATACTTCCCAGTCATATTTAACCCAAAACAAGGAAATTAATTAAATAAACCCTTACTTATTTAATTATTTCCTAAGAATAAGTTATTTAAATCATTATTTAAATAATATTCTTAGTTAAATTTGACTAAATCATCCATAAATAATTAAATAAACCATTATTTATTTAATTATATTCCCATCATTTCCCTAAAATGATAAATAAATCATTTATTTACTTATTATTTATAAATAAAGGAATTGACCCAAGTCAAGAATCCTTTTCCCTCCAACAAATATAATAAAATATTCCTAAAGGGTGCTTCTAGAATTTGATTAATAATATTTTATTTATCCACCGAGTTCTAGATAACCCTAATAGTTTGTTATAAAAAGGAGGGTTTTCCCCATTCATTAGTCACCTCCATTGCATTAGATCACTCTGGATCTACTCTTGGTCACCATTTTCCATTTTTGCTTTAGGAACTCCCATTGAGTTCTATGTTTATTTTTCTACACCCATAACAAAGAGGAATGTTAGATCTGAAACACTGAGGACTTTCAAGAACCCATCCCACTGAGGAGAACCAGAAAACACCTTTCTTGTTTTCCTCTCAGGTGCCCCATTCTTTGATATAATATAAAATTCTTTTAAAATACATTATTCTTGTCTTGTCCATTGGATTTATGGAGCCATATTATATTTTATCTGCTTAATGTCTTTTGTGCTTAGATCTGAATTTATGCAACAAACTTAAATATATTTTGCAACCATAATCGATGTTAGGGCTATTTGTTATGCGTAGCTAAAGTGGTCTTTTACGACGAAAGATTCATACTAACAACTTTCTCCACTATCTTATCATAAGTGCTTCATGATCTTCTTTGAATGCACTATGATCTCTGTTGACCTCATCAAAGATCCTCATGATTTTTTATTTAAGATCCATGAACTTATTTGACTGTTTCATCCTCCATAATCTATGTCATAAATGAGACATGATCTCCATTAATGGAGCTTCTCCATTACTCCATGATTTTATATCTAGATCTAAAATATCCACATACACATATAAAAAGTGGATTTTATTCATCTTTGAGGTTTGTGGGTCCCTCCACCCTTTTACTTACTTAATTAATTGGGAAAATTATGAACTCTAATATTCCAAATATGATGTGAAAATTTGGGAATATTACATCTTGTTCATCCAAGGAATGTATCATGTTTATGTCTAGTGTTTGAAAGTTTTCTTTAGCCATTAGTTTGGCGAGTCCTTGTCCTTTGGTCAATTTAGTGGGGCTGATTTCTAGATCATATTCTAATATGACAACATTCTACTTACCCCTTTTCCATCAGGATCTTGATTCAATATGTCCCTAACAACTGTATGAAGAACAAAAGAAATGACATGTGAATGCAAGATCTAAACTCTAAAAAAATTTAATGCTTTGATTAAGGCAAAGGCTTGTTTTTCCATGATGTTATGTTTCAGAGGTGCATCTCTTGGTGCCTTTTTGAAGAAATCTATGGGTTGTTCTTGTCCCATTATGTTCTTTTGTAGAAATAATACAGAAATTGTGTGTTGTGATCCAAATGAGAACATGAATAAGTACTTGGTAAAGTTAGGTCTAATTAGAACTGGTGTTTGGGTAAGGGCTTGTTTTACTAGTTCAAAGGGTTGTTTTGCTTCTATGGTCCATTTGACTCCTATTTTTCTTTTCAGCATGTTTGTAATGTTTCTTAAGAATTCTGCAAGGTTGGGTATGGACCTTCTTAGGAAGTTGATCTTTCCAATGAAATATTGTAGCTCTTTAATGTTCCTAGGCTGGCTAATATGCAATATCCCTTCAATCCTCTTACGATCTATATTAATCCCTTGTTCAGATATGATGTGGCATAAGAGTTTTCATTCTTCAAGAAAAAATAAAAATTCTTAGGATTTAAATGTAGACCATACTTTCTACAATTTTCAAAGACCTTTCTTAGGTGAACTAGGTGTTCTTCATCAGTTTTAGAATAGATAGTGATGTCATCAAGGTATATCACAATGAAGTGACCTATTCCTTAAAAAAAAACAATGTCCATGGCCCTTTGAAAAGTGGCCCCGACATTCATTAATCCAAAAGGCATTTTGGCATACATGAAGGTGCCCCAAGGTGTAGTGGAGGCGATTTTTTGTTGATCATCTGGGTGTACCAGCACTTGATTATACCCTGAAAAATTATCAAGCAATGATATTATTTTACAACATACCACCCTTTGCAGTATATGATCTATATTAGGTAAAGGGTAGTTGTCTTTCAGGGAGGCTTTGTTTAAATTTCTAAAGTCTATGCATAGCCTAATTTCCCTTGTTTTCATTCTCACCGACACAAGGTTTGAGACCCATTCTCAGTACCTGAGTGGGACTATGATTCTAGCATCATACATATTTTTTATTTCTTTCTCAACCAGAGGCACTAGGACATGGTTTATTCTGCGCAACTTTTGTTTAAATGGATTTTGGTTTTCCCTAAGAGGAATCTTATGTGGAATGATGTTTGTATCATAGGACTTCAAGTCCTCATAACCCCATGCAAACACATCTTTAAATTCTTTCAGCAACTCAATGTATTTATGTTTTATATGAGGTGGAAGAGTTTTGGATAGCTTTACCATTTTGAGTTCCTCTTTATTTCCTATGTTTCATTCTTCTACATTTGTTTCGGTGGATTCCATTTTGGCTTCCTAGAAACATCATTGAAATCAAACATCTATTCTAAGGGGACAAGACCTTTTGTAAATAGATCGTCTTTGCATTGCAATACCTGAAGGTCTTTTTGATCTAGATCCCCAAAAAATTCTGCCTCATGAGAGTGTTCTAATAAATTTATATCAGCATCATAAGGGAGCTTTGTTTTGTGTGTTTATTCTTCATTAGAGCAGTCCTCTTCATGATATGATTTCGGTTTTGGCATTTCAAATTCATTTTTTGATTGCATGAAGTCTTCAATGTTTTTGTCACCTTAAAAAACATGCCAATAATCTATGTTATTAGGTACTTTTGGTCTTATTTTGACCTTTACCATGTATTTTTCATTGGCATGAGGTAATTGGCAAGTGTTGGCAGCAAAGGCTGATTCATTTTCAAGGTTGTTTTGAGTTCTTGGGACAAAGGTAAGTTCATATTTCTCAAAAAAAAATTAGGAGGTCTAAGTTAGCATTTCTATATTCTCTTAGCTTAGGTTTTTTGGCTTAATATTCTCCTTTTATTCTCCTAATGATTAGCTTGGAATCTCCTTGAACAAAAATCTTCTTGTCTCCTATATTTTTCAACAAGTGTAATCCTAGGAGAAGAGCTTCATACTCTATAATATTGTTTTTACATTGAAAATTCAGTTTGTAGGAGTGACCTTCATTGGTGTTATGTATCCAAACACCTGCTCCTGAAGCAACTTTGCCACAAGAGCCATCAAAGCTCATGTTCCAAAGAGTTTCAAGTCCAAATTCGCCACTATGTTGTTATTCATAGCTACAAGGGTTTTGACTATTATGTTCTTCATTTTGTGTTTGGGTTGATTGTTTTGACAGGTCTAGCTCCTCCACTTTTTCATTTACTTGTTCATTAATGTCATATTCATTGTCCAAGATAAATTAGTGAAGGTTTGAATGGATATAATAGAGAGGGGTGTTGTTTGGCTTGTCTTTGTTTCTTACAATATATTTTATGTGAGATTCTCTTTAAAATCTTCTTGTTTTGTTAAATATTGGAATCGTAGCATATGTCATGTCCATTTGGAGGGTTCCTTCGAGTTTGGCTCCCCGTGATCTAGATAAAATCATGCCATACTTTGGGGGTAAGTCAGCTACTACAATATCCATGACACGGCTCTTGGCTGGTATTTGTGCCAGATTGACACACAGATCTTTGATTAGACCTAGACATTTAACTCTACTTAAATCAAAATAGTACAATTCTTTCTATGGTCTAGTTATTTCGAGGCCTAATCTTTCCATCACTACTTTTGGCATGAGGTTATGTGAAGCGCCAAATTCTAGCATGGCATTGTGTAGGATTTTTTCATAAATGTTGAAACTGACTTAGAATGGAGGGATAGCTCCCTCATGAAACTCTCCCTCTACCTCAGGTCCAAACAAAAATTTTGGCCTTTCATTAGTCAAATTTAGAGTATCAGTGTCATTCCCTATGTTTAAAGCCTTCAAAAATTGAGACCTATATACATATTGAGTCACTAATTCAGTAAAAGGTATGGCTATTTCGGTTTTGGAAATTTCACTCTCAATACTGAAAGGTGCCTGTGTTCTTGGCAAATTTAGATCAGTTTCATCATACATGGTCTTTCCAGCAACCTTAGCTTGTTGAGTTTTATTTGGCAGCTTAGTTAGAGAAGCTCTTTTAGGGCCACTAGTTGATGTACTAGGGCAGCTTTAGTCACCATTCTTTTGGCTGGTTTTTTCTTGTCTCTGATTAGGAGTCTTAGCCATTATATTGGTATTTTCTGCTATCTTTTTAAAAAGTTTCCAGGTGTCTTCCTAGCAGAAATTTCTGTTTTTTCCTCTTAGGGGTGTCTTTGGCTTTCCTACTTCGAAGGTCATACTGTCTATGAACCTCCATGATAGCATTTTTGAATCCTAGCTTGTATTATTCATAATCCTCATATTTTCTTTCAGTTTGGTTTGAGGAAAATAGTCCTTATTTTTATTTTGTGATAAAAACAACATCCTCACTATCAGAGCCTATCAGATTTACATGGTTTTCTTCCTTCTCTTCAGTCTCTCTTTCCTCTTCATCTACATAGTTTTCTTGGAAAGGAGGTTTGATTGGTAGTCATTTTATCTTTGTCTGTTTTGAGGAGGGTCTCTTCTGAATTTTTGGTTTCTATTTTTGTTTTGAGGATTTTCTTGGTTTTCTCTAGTGGGTGCTCTTTCATTCAAGTTGATTCTCTCCATCATCCTTTCCATTACCCTAACTAGATTGTCAATTTTAACATCAAATGTGGAGGCCACAATTTCTTCTTTGTATGTAACCCTCTTTTATGTTCTCATCTTAGCCCTCTTAGCAAATATATTTGATTCTACACTTACAACTCCCCTTTGGATGTCTTATAAGGTGAGGGGATCTCTTTCTCTTAATTGGTAAGCCATGTCGGGATCAAATCCCTCTAGAAACTTTACCAAGGCTAGGCCTTGTGGGGGTTTCATGTGGGGAGGGAGTGCATTGTAAACACTATTGAACCTAGTGCAGTAGTCTTGGACACTCTCTACAGTATTTCTCTTAAGGTTTTCATAATTTGATAGGATTTGAAGAGAATTTCTCTTAGTCTCCCATTTATTTAAGAATGTTTGATGAAGGGAAGGGAGATCATGAATGTTGTTAGGGGTTGAGCTCTTGAACCATTTCTTTACTTCTCCTCCCAAACTTTGGGCAAACATTCTCATCTTTATGGTCTTATCCTCTCTTTCTTGGTAGTAAAAAGCATCAATCATCTTATCTACATGATTTTGGGAAGTTGTAGAGCTAGTTCCATTAAAGTGAGGGATTCTAGATTGATATTATTGTGGCATAGGTAGTAAAGGTTGTGGTAGTACCAATGGGGCAAACCATGCTGCCATGATTTGAGGTAAAGGAACTCAAGGAGGGTCTATAAGAGGAGGTTTTCTGAGTGGATGTGGAGGGTGAAATGGAGTGGTTTGCACAGTGGATGTATGAATGGGGGTGGCAGATGTACTTGGACCAGCAATATGATTTTGAGCAGATTTAGAATGAAAGGAGTCAAAGTGTTGGAGAAGCTGAAGATCAGGAGGAGTGCAAGGAGAGGCTTCTCAACTAGGAATTTGTTGTAATCTTGTAGGCTCAAGGTTTTTTGGGTTTATCCAACTCTGAGACTTAGTTCTAAATAGGTTTCTTCTATGGTGTAAGTTAAGTTAGATGTCTTGCAAGGATGTGAGGTTTTTAGGGACAAAGCTTGCTTTCTGAATGGGTCTAACAATAGTTGAATCTTCAGTCATAAATTTTTTTCTTAAGATTCTTTCTGGGTCATCAACTATGATAGGAGGGTTTGGGTTAGGGTGAGATCTAGTGCTAATTATTTGTGAAGCTAGATTTCAAACCTACAACATAGAGAGGCTGAAATTTTATGAGAGTTTCGAAAACTGACCTATCTGTAAGAGTACTAAATTCACACAGTATGTGACTAGGCTTTATGCTCTTAGGTTCGATTAATACATTCCCAGGGGAGTCTATGAGGATCAGCGGGGTAAACAGGGCTACTAAAGACTAGTGGAGTCACTAGGTGGATGATGCAAACTGTTTTGGGGATTCATTTTTTTTCCACCATCAACAGTTGGATACCAATATAAAGATATTTTTGGGTTTTCTGACGTCTTTATGTAACACTAATATTTTAAATAACTGTTGTCCAGTATGGCCACTATTTTGCTAGTATGGTGAATCAATCAGATACAATTCCTGGCTAAACTTGATTTATCTAGGTTTGACAGGGGGTTTGTGAGTTCTTAAGGAATATTTAGGTTGTTACTTACTCAGATTCCCCAATGGAGTCACCAGTATGTTAGGTCCCTGTGATTTTTCAGATTGGCAAGGCAAAATTAAAAAAGGGTAACATCAGACTAACTTTGGAGCCCTAGGACCTAGCCTTTCTGGACTTAGAGAGGGCTCTCTCTATATTTGTGTAAAATATGCAACTTGATTGATTTTAAGGGTATTGATTTTAGGCTAGTTATAATGATAGGGTTTGTTTGTTTTGTTTTGTTTGGTTGGGTTGCTTGTCAAGAAGAACAGATAGAGTAAGAGAAAATTAAACCATTGGGATATGGGGTCTGTGAGGGTTTTCAAAAGTACAATAATGAATCAAGGCTGTTTCATAGGGCAAGTTGAAAAAGCCAAATGGACCTTAATAACTTATGTGGGAGTGAAATGAACATTAAATGGTGAATTTGGTAGGTTTAAAGGGTGGTTAAGAATCCTTTAACATATACTATAATAAGAAGAGTCTTTAAGAGTACTATGCATTATGAAAGAATTAAAGGATAGGGCACACCATATACTTCTTTGACCTAGCTTTATCAACTAAACTTTAAACAACAATCCAACAAACCCTAGAGAGCATGGAACTCCTAAATTCTATAGCTATCTAACTTCATAGAAAGAAAACATTCAAGATAACACATAAGTGACGATCAAAGAGCAGGGAAATCATAATTTTCTTCAATCAAACTATAAATACCTTCAACGTGACTCTTCAAGATTGGACTAAAGGACAGGGAAAACCATAAAATTCTTTAGCTTAAACCCTAATAAGAAAACTCCAAAGAAAGGCCTTAAAAACAATATTTTAAACTACACCAAAGGAGAAGGCATACCATAAAATTCTTTGGCTTGGCTTCATTAAATCATTTCTAAGGTAAACAAGAATAAGTGGAATCAAAGAGGAATGAATAATTCTTCAATCAGGGCTAGCAGAGGAAAACATCTAAACAACAGAGAATAGACAGAATTAAGGTGCCTCTCAACAACATATATTAATCTAAATTTTCTACTCTATTATAATGGAAAGATGAACAATATGGAAAACATAAGAAAGAAATAACTAAATTCGAATAACATCACCAATTGACAAAGTCCACGAATCCTTCACATGTGCTTACTCCATTATCATTCAGTCCAAGACAATTACAAAGCTCCGAAGCCAAAAAACTCTTCACCACTCAAAGTCTATGTGATTTTCACCTCAACAATCAACCAACCTCACAATGAAGCTTACATGCAGTATTTAACTGAAAAATTATGAATTAAACCCTAGCTAGGTTTTTAGAAGTCATTAATTACATATTTAATGCATTTGACTTTTGAGATCATGCAAGGCCCAAGGCAAAAATATCCTAAACTCATTAAATACAAAAATAACTTCTAACATAACTTCTAAGCTAACTTTGGAGCGATTTGTCTTCAAAGCCTTCAAAATATATTTTTCAATAAATTTTGATGTGCTTTGTTGACTTTTAGGCAAGGGCGCAATGCCAAGGTACAAGGGCACATCACTAGGCCAAGGGTGTAGCGTCAAAACGGGAAAAATGTCCTGTGTTGCAGCTGATTTTTTGCGGCATTCCGGGTGTCCAAATGCGCTCTATGATAGCTCATTGGAAATCCTGTCGTGTCTAGTTTCCATATTTGCCTTTAGTTTCCATATTGGTTCCCATTTTCTTAGTCAAACACCATTTTTCCCAAGACTTATAAGCGCACAACGCCAATGCTAAAAAGAGGGCATAAAGGTGATTTTTAGGTGGTTTTTGGCCCTTTTGAGGGACCATTTCGGCTCCAAATGACCTAAAATGTTCTGAGGATGATATCCTTGCCACGAGGAATATAAATATGTAAACCTTTTCTCAATTGAGTGCCCCAATTTAAACCCTTTTTTTTGCTAGCCAAACAGTCAAAAATCAAAAAATTTCACCAAGTGTGAAAATTTGGGATTTACCTTTGTTGATTATGATTTGGATGCTTGGAGGGATACATCAGCAAGGATATTTAGTTTTTTTTCTCCTTTTCCTCATTTATTTCTTGAATCTTTTCAAAGGCTTTTTTGAGCTTGGCCCTTACAGTCCTATTCCTCATGGCATAATTCTTTGCCATCTTCTTCTGCATGTCAATGTCTCTTTTTTTCTTCTCAAGTTGACCTTCTAGGTGCAAGTTTTCCTTTTATAGCCAAGAATCCCTACCATAATTGATTTCCATAGGAATCAGCTCACTTCGAGTGAGTTGCTCTGCCAATTTTGTTTCTTTCTCTCTTTCTCGAGCTAAGGCCTTCTTCAAACCAATTGTCCTTGGCTTCTTCCTAGGAAGTTGTTCTTCCTCATTTTCATTGTCATCAAAAGTGCTCGAGGTCTCATCTAGCATAGCCTTGGCCTTTCCAACCTCTTTCCTGGTTCTGATTTCCCTGACCTCACTGATGGATTTCTCTGTCTCTAACTACTGGTTTTCTACCTCAAGGAAGTTGATCACATTCTTGGCCCTACCAAGATTAGCTTGTAGCTCCCTAATCTGGGCATCCTTTCTCTTGATCAGCATATTGGTGATCCTCTCTTCATCCTCAATCTCAAGTTCAATAATTTGAAACTCTTGTTCAATTTCATGCTCATCCTCCTTTTCAACAATGACATGCTCTGCAACATTTTCCTTACCCTTATCAAGTATTTTGTTGATGATGAGGGCAGCGTCCCTTCCACAATCTATGGAGCAAAGACCTGCCTATGACATCTTTGATCGGTCAAAGGAAAAGGACCTATGTCAACCATATCAATGGCATATGTGTCTCTACCCTCTTTACTATTTGATGCTTTCGTATCATGAGATGAGGGTGAAGGATTGTGGAAGGGTGATGAATGAGTGTCATCATGGGGTGAAGGGATGTTAGTGGATGGTGATGCATGAGTAGTGGGATGTTACGGAGAAGGAGGAATGGGAGGATGAGAAGATGAAGGGATATCTTTCTGATGATGCATTGGTGGAATAGTTAAAACTTCATGGGAAATGAAGGCATCCCATGGAATGTTCTTTTGTTGGAGTTGGTGCATAACCACCATCTTGATAAGTGAGTGATGGAATAGGCTCTGCATTTGCTGAGGTAGTATCTCTTTTTCACTATGTAGGCCATTTTTTCAATGCTTCGGAAGAGGTAATATGGTATATGCAACATCCTCATTGTAGTGAACTTCATAAGAATCCAGATGTGGTATGAATAGAGGTAGGAGAACCTTACCTCACATGTGAAATACTTCATTATGATCCTCATCATGGGTGCATATCTATCCAGCATATGTGAAAAAGGAAAGATAGACTTGTGGTGGTCTTCATACATAGGTTTTAGAGATGGCTCAAAGTAACTCGTCTCTAGGTTTTCTAGCTTAAACCACTTTTCTCCCACACTTGGTATTCCTATAGCATTTGCAATGGAATCTGTAGATAACTCAAATTTAACTCCAACAAGATTCACTTGCTTGTCATGTAGGTTAATGATTAATATTGTTAGCTCTGGATGGTTCTGTACTTGGTGCACCTTCTCACAAAATTCAAATCAGCCTACATGCTTGAAGCATGAAATAGTAAGGGGAGATGCCATAAGCTCCCTTGTATTGACGGGTTCAAATCCACTTATCTTTCCTCCCTTGTGATCATGCCTCCTTAGCATTTGTGCCTCTCCGCCACTGCCACTGTCTCCCTCTTCTGACATTTTAAGAACTCTATTTTTAGAAACCCTAGGGCTGATGTGAAAATAAGATGAAGGGAGGGTAACGAAATGGCAATTTTACAAATGAAGGGATTGAGTGAATGAAGGGAATCGATGTTGGGAATGGGTATTGTAACAATGAAGATGAATGGAAACCCTAAAATAGTGTAATTTTTGTGTCTATCACTGGATTTATTTAAGGAGGATGAATTAATGGCAAAATAGTGATTTCAAGCTTGAACACCTAGGGTTTGATTTAGGGTTTCATTCCATTCATTAAATGATGACAAAAATAGCTTGAAGATGAGCTCATGTCATGCACTTACCTCTTATCATTGTGTTAGAGGACCTTGGAGGAAAATTGAAAGTTTTTTGAAGTGGTTTGAATTGTTGAAGGGCTTATAAACCCTCTCTGTCCAAGCGCGTAGTACCAGTGCTGAGTGCAGAGCACCAATGCTGAGCATGCAATGCCAGTTCTGAGCGCGTAGCCCCAAGGAAATATTTGCTGGAACGTGTCAAGAAAGAGCACAACGCTATGTCAAGGGAACAATGCCCACTTCTAGACATGCAACGCCTTTAAAAAATGTATGCCGGGGAATTCCAAGGGTGCAGCGCCCAGTCCCAAACATGTTGTGTCGAACAAATTCGTCAAAATTTTGCATGAAAACTCACAAACTTTTTTTTCCTACGCACTCTTGATCTTTTGAAATGCAACAATGATTCATATGAAATGTAAAATGGGCTTTTATAGACTTGGGAATTTAATTTAAATTTGAAAACCCATTTCCTAATTTTTAAAGTCTATTTTCCTTTCTTGTTAACCCTTTTACACTTTTTTCCTTGCAAGTGACTGAAAACATTGAATTGGCTTTTCTTTTGATCATTGAGGCATCACAAGTTCATTTTGACAACTTTAGGATGATTGTAAATAGCAGCATCTTCAAAATCCTCTTTTTCTTCCACCATGGAGTTCAACTCATCTTTTCACCTTCTTTGGTCACTTTCTTCAAAACCCTAAGTGTCTGCAGCTCTTTTATAGCAATCAGCAGTGTTGCCTTCTAGGTTATCTATAGCCATTTCAAGTTCATTCATTTATGTCTAGTTCACCTCACCTTTTCCATATTTCATCAATATTTTCTAATAGAATTTCTTTATGTTTGGCCTTCTGTGCTTCCTCCATGTCATTTTATTGAAGTGATCACTGTTTTGGAACTCATCTGGACTAACCAGCTCATAACTCTAGTCATCTACAAGAACAAGTGTTTCCTCTTTTCCTTGTTGTAAGTTGTTTTCATTCGGGAGTAGATAGTCTACCTCATCAGTACCTTTTGTTGATAAAACTTTTAACACTCCTGCAGAAGTGCCAAAGTTTGTCAATTTTCCTCACTTGCAGACTTTGAACTGAAAAGGAAATCTTCTTTGGAAGTTTTAGGTCCTTCTTGAATAGCTATGTCTTGACATTCTATTACATCTGAGCCATATTCTAGAAAAGGAAAAGCAATGCCTGAAACTTCCAATGATGACCTTAAACAATGTAAAACCCTAACGACATAATGGGGGTGTCCTTTGACTTGATTTTGACTGAAATTTGGCTTGGAGGTTTTCAAGTGAAAACATAGTGTTACTATAGGTTATTATACCCAAAGAGGTATGAGGATGAGTCAACACTAGGAAACACTAGAGGGAGGATGGAGTCTATTTGACAAGGGAAGACAGGGTAATGAGGTTATAGGCATGAAAAAAGGATGAAAATGAGGGGTATAAGCTCATAAGGAGTTTTTAGGAGCACAAGGTGAATTTGATATGGAAAATTTGATAAAATAGTGAAAAACATTTTATAAGGATAATGAAGGTAGTGAGATTTCTGAAACTCACAATATTCAAGGAATGTTGTTTTCAGAAAACTAGAACCATCCTATAGTCATCTAAAGATATTGAAAACTACTAATGACTAACACATGCATCCAAAAAGGTATCTCTAAAGCCACACCTACACATTCATGGATCCCTAGATATATCCATTCCCATGCATGCATACCAGGTACATGAATATGATCGTCAAACTCTTGACGAAGTTGTAGGGAATCAACCATGTATAAGGAAGTTTAGTGTTTGATCCAAACATGGGAGTTGATACCTCTACTTCCAAAAATGAAGCTTATTCCTTTGGATCCATGGTGGGATCATCGATCTTCATTGTTTTTTGAGTTCCGAGCAGACTGCTGATATATTCACCTAGACTTTCACTGAGCAGAA
This sequence comes from Pinus albicaulis, assembly GCA_034641835.2. NCBI lineage: Eukaryota > Viridiplantae > Streptophyta > Pinopsida > Pinales > Pinaceae > Pinus > Pinus albicaulis. Next base: position 1,588,274,357 of record CM076570.1, read on the forward strand.
GTTTCGATTCCTGCAAGATCATCTCGGGGTGAAGGAAATGACTGCCTAGCAGTTGTCTTTTTTCTACTTTGCATTATATTTTGAGGGTATTTTTTCTTCCCACTGGGTTTTCCCTCTTTATTCTTTTCATGCATTGTATATGGGTACCTAAAATGGCCATGTTATTAGGACTCATTCAATTGGCATCTCACTCACCTAAGTTATGCTTAAGGGGGGGCTGTTGGTGCACATGCACCAAGATTAGCTTTAGTTCAACTCTTGAGTTTGCATGCAATGTGCACTTGTCTTTAGCTAGTTAACTCAAGTGCTGTACATGCATATATTTAACCTAGATTAGCTTTAGTTCAACTCTAGAGATTGCATCCAATGTGCACTTGTCTTTAGCTAGTTAACTCAAGTGCTTACATGTGGTGTGCACTTGGTTTTACTTAGTTAACTCTAGTGCTTGAATGTGGTGCATGTGCCCATTAAGAGAACATAAAGCACACTTAGCTTCAGTTAGCTTTAACTATCCTAGTTATTGCATGTCCAACTAAGCTTAACTTAGTTTCTTTATATATTGCTTCTCAACCTAATATTGATGTATCAATTTCATTCTTAATTCTGATTTTTTTTTTTTTTTCAACTTGGCAAGTTTGTGCTATTATTCTTCAACTAGACCCATATTTGTGCTCTAATAATTCTAGAGAAAAACCCGATACTACCCACTTGTCCCCCCGCCTCTATCCACGAACATTTTGTATAAAATGTTCTATTGCAGTAAAGAATATTAGTGGTTTCCAGAGTTAAATTCAACAAAATGTATCCCTCTATTTTACATCCATTTTGGGAGGGTTTGTAAATTTCCACCAAATGTCGTGTTTCCCACAATCTATTTTCAATTGACCAGTGGTCTCATTTCCCAACAGGTGCAACGTTTTATGTAGTGTCACATAGCTCATCATATTTCTCATCCACAACAATGCAATATGAGATATATGAGTAGTAACTTGTGTGTGGGTCCTAAGGGTCCATAATTTCAATGAACATTCATGTATAAGGATTGTAGAGTGTGCCACATTCACTTCCGAATTCAAAATTTTCGACCAAGATGAGTCCTCCCATAGATTGTTTGAAAGAAAATATATATTTCCAGTCCACCTTAAGGAATGAAAGGTCAAAACATTAGTTAATACAGGTCCTTGTGTTGAAACAAAAATCCATAGAAGGGGATTTCATATCGAAATCGCATACAACCAGCAGAGCCTGATTCTTGTTGATAGATGCCTCAACCAACCTAGTTAGGAAGTAGTTTGAGGATAGAAATTCTTTCCATTGCTTGCAAATCTTGCGATGGCTATACACAAACTCCACTAGCAGACATGCACATATTTCTGATTGAAAATCAGTAGGCAATTTGTTCCACCATGAAGCGAACTTTACCATTTCCATAATTATAACTATAAGTTGAGGGGACCAATACAAATATAGAGTCTAAGGACATATATAGAATTGAAGAACACCTACAAAGTCGAAAAATATGAAATAAGATATGAAATATGACTCCAACGTCTATATATATATATATATATATAGCATAAGTATCAAGATTGAGCATCCTTGAAACAAAATATGTCACATCAGTTCAGAGGTTATAGTGTGAATAGAAAGTATTTAGAATTCCTATAGAAAAATATAATATTATAAATAAACGAAAAAAAAATTGGTGAGCAGTTTTGGTTAGGTTTTCTCTAATTTTGAAAAATATAAAAAAAAATAAGAAAAATATAATATAATATAATAATATAAAGCAATCAATAATTTTTTGTGATGTTTTTTCTAGTGGTGGACAATAAGTATGTACTATTTAGCTTTATTTATTTATTTAAAAAATATTATTAATAAATAATAATAATAATAATAATTAATAAGTGTTAGGACCTCAAAATGTATCATTTTCACTATATATTTCTACCACCTTCTTACTCTTTCTAGCCCATATCCAAAATTTACATTATCATTTTCATCCGTTTTTCCTAAAGGTATACAAAGTCCTTCTCTTTATTCTATGTTTAATTTGTTTTGTATATAATTCCACGTTATCTTTATATTTAACCATTAATCGAAGATATACAGTTGCTGAGAAATCGCAGGTAATCTATGATAAGGAACGTGTTGCTGAAACAGTCGACCCGTTGCTGAAACAGTTGACTCCGTTGCTGAAACAGTCAGCGGACATGCAAATTCAGTTGCTGAAACAGCTAGCGGGCTCGCAATTCCTATTGATGAAACGGCTCGTAATATGTGATTTTGGAAGTATATTTCAAGAAGGATGGCAACAAGATGAAGTCAAGCAAGGAAAGTTGTTACATGAATCGCTGCAAAGCTAGTATTTTTGTATCTACTGTAACAACATTTTGCTATGGAAGGCTCTATTTCGAAATGAAAAATTGGACTTGGGATAAAAATAGGATCTCTCTGATGAATTGTAATAGATGTCTCCTCTTTAAAAAGAGGAGACATCATCATTAGAAGGGGGGAGAGACTGCTCGAATACATTTTCCCTGAGCACGATTTATTTGTAATATATTAATTTTGACAGATGAATAAAAGTTTCCTTTGAGCATCCCAATTTGATTTCCTTCTCTGGGGAATCTTGTGAGAAGGAAAGGGCTCGCCGTCATCGCAAGATTCACCCATTATTTTTACAGTTTTTTTAATTCTTTACGTTGTCTGCACCTTGGTTATGCATCGTTTGTTGAAAGTCATTTACATAATGTTGTATTAAGAACTCTGCCTACCTAGCTGCATATCATTCGTTTCTGAAAATCTGTGAGTTATTTTATTTCCAGTTATTTGTGAGATGAATGCATGATTATTCGTGATCAGGAAACAGGTGCTGAAGATTCCTGTTTGGAGGAATAGGGTCCTGTTCCCTGTTTTAGCTGAGTAAATTTCTTTTCTGCAGTGTGATCTGGAGACAGGTGCTAAAGATCCATGTTTAGAGGGATAGGGTCGTGTTCTCCATTTTTCCTGAGCAATTCTTTTCTTTCATAGTGTGATTGATATCAGAAAATAGGTGCTGAAGATTCCTGCTTGGAGGACTAGGGTCCTATTCTCTGTTATAGTTGATAAGTCTCTTTCTTTTTGCAGAATGATTTTCTTTCTCTAATGTTTTAAGATTCCTTAATGAAAGTATGCAATAGAAGGTTTGTTCCTGCTATAACACAAGTAGTATTCAGTTCTGTCAAGGTGTGAATAGTTAATCTAATTTGTGTGATTGATACTACAACATCTCTTTGCTTTTGGAATTGAGCATATCTAGTGTGTAATTGTCTTTGGAATAAACAGACCTTCCTGGGTTGACAATATATGTGGAGCTTGAATTGTTAAAACAATTTAAGCAACCAACATTTTGGCGCCATTGCCGGGGAAGGCAATTGTAGATTTCAAAAGCATTGATGTTATTTTTCTAGATGTGAAAATTGTATGAAAGGACACGGAACCCAGAAGAAAACTAACCCCACAGGTGGCAAGGGAAAAGGAAGGGGAAGTAGAAAGACTTTCATTGACGAAATTGTATCAAAGGCTGAATCTTCGCAGAGATTAAGTTCTCGGAAATCAAGGATTCAACACTCCCCTCAATCAGATTACAAAACAGAAGAAGTTGTGAGCCCTGAGAATATCGAGGAATCTGCAGCAGATATTATAAATAGTGCTGAAAAGCCAGAGGAATCAGCAGGAGACATTGAACAACTGGTGGAAAACATTGAGGAACCAGTAGAAGAGTTTGAAGATCGAGGAAGCGCAGTGGGAGATCAACAAATGGAAGGAAACAACGAAGATTTCTTTGGTGGGAGACAAGTAGACCCTGAAGCAGAGGGAAAGGATGAAAACTCTCTCTCTACCTTGGGATTTCCTATCAGTGACCTCCCGAGAGGAACAACTCCTATGAAAAAAATCCCACTGTCAGCCTTACCCAACTTCCACGGTTTATCTTCTGAAGATCCTGATGAATTTTTGTTCGAATTTGATATATTATGCAGAAGTTATGATTATGTTACTAACGCCCAGAAGCTGAAACTGTTTCCAGCAACATTGAAAGAAAATGCTCTAAGGTGGTTCATGAGCCTTGGAAGTCAGGTAATCACAACTTGGGAATAGATGAAGCAAAAATTTCTGCTAAAATATCAAGATTATTGTCAGACTAGAGAAAATAAGGAGGAATTATTCAAAATGGTACAAAAGGAGGATGACAATCTGGAGGACTTTGTGGAAAGGCTGCAGTACAATCTGCAGAGATCTGATCATCCGAGTGTAAGTAAAGACATTCTTAAGACAATACTATTGAAAGGAGTAAGGGATGATTGTTTAGATATGTTAAACATGCTTGGTAAGGGGGATATATCTAAGGAACCATATGATGAGATTGTTGATCTCTGCAAAAGATGTTCAAGAGGAGCTGCAAGGAATAGATTAGGCAACAGAGATTCTACTTATTCAAGAGTTCAGAAATCAGCCAGTGGTGGAGCAACAAGAGCCGAAATAGGTAATTTACTGGAAGAATTTAAAACTGAAATGTTAAGCTCTTTTGCTTCACAAATTGATACATTGCAGGTTAAAAAGAAGCAAGCTGAAGCAGAAGCAGCTCTGGCTATTTTCTACCCAAAATTCAGAGACAAACATCCACTGAGGGAATGCCCATTGGATAAGATACCAATCTGTACCCTCTGTGAGAAAGATCACGAGACACAACAGTGTCCCTCTTTACCAGGGATAAAAGCAGCATTACAACCAACGGAAGAAGAAGCTGACGCAATTTATCCGCTAACACAAAGAAGACAATGGCAACCAAGAGGACAAGGTATGAATTCTAGCATGCCTAATCGTTGGAATAATTATCCTTCTTTCGGTCAGACAAGTTTCCCTCCCTTTAATCAGATGAATTACCCACCCTTTAACCAGATGAATTACCCACCCTTCAACCAGATGAATTACCCACCCATGCAACAAACGAACCCTACTCTTGTAGATCCTGCTATGTGGACTCCTTGGCCTCCACAACAACCATCTTCATTTAATCAATGGAATACAAATTTGAGAGGCCAATCACTCCCATATTCAAATCAATTTCCTCAAATTCAACAACCACTTCCTTTACCACCAGGAGCTCCATCAAACAATCAAATGAGACCTCAGCTACCTGTGCAACCAAACCCTAACCCTAACAATAAAGTTGTAAAAGTCATTGATATTCAAAATCAGTCTATTTTTCCTACACAATGTAATGGTATTCATTTGAGATCTGGAAGGATAGTATAACCCATTATTAACGATATAACTTCCTCTGATTCTGATAAAGAAGAAACTGAGAAGCACAATTCACATAAAGAAACACAACTACCCTCTAACAAAGATGTTGAAATATTAGAGCCACCATTCCCTGAGCATTTGGTTTTAACTAAAACGCCTGAAATACCTGCTTTCAATCTTTTGGGGGAGTTACAAAATTTGTATATTAAGATTCCTCTTTTACAAGCACTAAAGGATGTACCAATTTATGCTAGAACTATGAGGGACATTTGTGTTAAAAAGCCTGGTAGGAAGGCTAGAGATCCCCTTACAGTTCATGTTATGGGGGATCTATCAGCATTAATGACCGGAAAAATCCCTCCCGTGAAGTATGGTGACCCTGGCCATCCTACTGTGACAGTTCAGATTGGAAAAACAATAATTCCCCAAGTTCTGGTAGATTTAGGTGCTGCAATAAACATCATGACCCTCGAAACTTAACAGTTGTTACAATTGAATAGCACAATCAGAGAAACTCCAACCATCCTTGAGCTAGCTGACCGTTCTACAATTAAGCCTGAAGGAGTTGTTGAAGACCTTATTATCTCGGTTGAATCCTGGAATTACCCAGCTGATTTTGTTGTATTGCAAACTAAAACAAAGCTGGGGGGACATCCTTTAATTCTAGGAGGGCCCTGGCTGGCCACAGCCGATGCCTTTATCAGCTGTAGATCGGGTTCAATGACAATTTCTAACGGTTATGAAACTAAACAGCTTACTCTTTATCCTCATGCTACACCCATGATTAGCAATGAAAATTCTGTATGGATGGATTGCGATGATAATGTTGTTCAGCCCATTTTTACCATAGGACAAGCCTTCAGTTTTAAAGACAGCACAGAGGACGAAGTAATTAACAGTTTTATTTGTGAACCTTCTTCTGTAGTTGCTGAAACACATAATCAATTGATTACACTTTTCGAAACTGATACCCACGATAAGATTGAATCTGGAAATTTATCGTAAACCTTAATTCCCACTTCCTCTAAAAGCATAACAGTCGAAATCGAGCCTGGCAAAACATTAAATATAAATTCTGACTTGACAGTTACTAAAACACAGCAATTAATGAAGTTATTACTTGAGAACAAAGAAGCATTCGCATGGGATTATACGGACATGAAGGGGATCTCGCCTGAATTATGTACTCATCGTATCTATATCAAAGAAGGGTGTCGGCCGGTCTGTCAACCCCAGAGACGAATGAACCCCAATTTAAGAGAAATTGTGAAAGAAGAACTTCAAAAATTGCTGAATGCAGGATTCATATACCCTATATCTGACAGTGAATGGGTTTCCCCGCTAGTAATAGTCCCTAAGAAAAATGGGAAATGGAGATTGTGTGTGGATTACAAGGCCTTAAACAAGGCCACTCAAAAGGACCACTTTCATTTGCCATTCATTGATCAGGTATTGTATAATTTGTCAGGAAAGAAATTCTTTTCCTTTTTGGACAGATTCAGTGGATATAACCAGATCAGGATTGCTCCCCAAGACCAGGACAAAACCACTTTCACTAGCCCATGGGGAACTTTTGCCTATAGAGTTCTTCCATTTGGACTGTGTAATGCACCAGAAACTTTCCAGAGAGCTGTTATAGGAATTTTTTCTGATATGTTGAATGATTCTATGGAAATTTTTATGGATGATTTTACTCCTTATGGTGTGTCTTTTGAGGATGCATTACAGAATCTTGAGAAGGTACTTAAACATTGTATACAAGCTCACCTCTCCCTAAGTACTAAAAAATGTCATATGATGATGAGTGAGGGAGTAGTGCTTGGACATTTTATTTCATCTCAAGACATTCAGGTAGATCCATCCAAGATACAGGTCATTCAAAACCTCCCTATTCCTAAAACATAAACTGATGTAAGAAGTTTTCTTGGACATGCTGGATATTACAGAAGATTCATTAAAGATTTTTCTAAGATAGCTTCTCCATTATTTGTGTTTCTTATGAAAAATGCTGAATTTAAGTGGATTGATCTTTGTCAAAAAGCCTTTGTATAACTCAAGCACCAGTTATCTACTACTCCCATTTTGAGAGGACCTGATTGGGCACTTCCCTTTCATATATCTTTTGATGCTTCTGATACTGCAATTGGAGCTGTCTTGGGACAGGAGGTAAATCATCTTCCTTATGCTATCTATTTCATCAGTAAGAATATGACCCCTGCTGAGCTTAATTACACAGTTACCGAAAAGGAATTTTTAGCAGTAATTTATGCCATTAACAAGTTTCGACATTATATCACTGGTTACTCTACTTTTGTCCATACTGATCACTCAGCCATTACGTATTTAATGAATAAATCTATCACAAATGCTCGAGTTACCAGATGGTTATTGTTACTGCAAGAGTTTGATGTTACAATTGTAGATCGACCAGGTAAAGAAAATTTTGTGGCTGATTTCCTTTCACGGTTGAAAACTAATAATAATATTCCAATAGATGATTCTTTTCCTGATGAGTATCTATTTGTAGTATCTGCTCACTCTCCTTGGTATGCAGATATTGCTAATTATTTGGTTGCAGGAAAGTTGCCATCACACTTGTCACACAGAGAAAAGAGAAGAATTGTTCAACAAAGTGCCAGGTATAGCTGGATAAGTGGGTGTCTTTTCTACACAGGACTTGATCATGAAATCCGAAGATGCATTAGGGAGGATGAAGTGTATGATATACTAAAAGCTTGCCATGATGGCCCTTGTGGAGGGCATTTTTCCAATAAGAGAACAACACATAAAATTTTGAGGATGGGTTATTATTGGCCCTCATTGTTTAAGGATGCAAGGAAATACGTGCAGGCTTGTGATAGCTGTCAGAGAATGGGTCAACCCAATCATAGAGATAAAATGCCATTGAATCCCCAGGTAGTACTTAAACCTTTTGAAAGATGGGCCTTAGATTTCATTGGACCCATTAATCCTCCATCCAATCAAAGAACTTATATATTAGTCTCCACAGACTATATGACTAAATGGGTGGAGGCCAAAGCACTTATTAGAGCCAATGAAGAAGCTGTTCTAGCTTTCCTATTTGAAGAAATCTTTGTGAGATTTGGAATTCCTAGAGAGCTGGTTACAGATGGAGGACCTCCCTTCAATTCCCATGGTTTTAAATCTACCCTTCAAAAATACCATATTCAACATAGAATGACTACACCATACCATCCCCAAGCCAATGGGCAGGTGGAAAGCACAAATAAAGTCTTAGAATCCATTCTAACTAAAACAGTGAAGGATAACTGGAAGGATTGGTCTCAAAGGCTCCCTGAAGCATTATGGGCCTATAGAACTACTTGGAGAAACACTACAGGATTTTCTCCCTATGAATTGGTTTATGGTAAAAGTGTTGTTTTTCCTGTGGAATTTGAAATTAAAACTTTAAGAACTGCTTTAGCTGTTAACCTTGATTTGACTGATGTGCAGACAGCCAGGTTGCAGCAGCTTCTTGAATTGGATGAAAAGAGATTAGATGCCATCCACCAGAAAACCATGATTCAACAACAAAGGACAAAGTGGCATGACAAAAACATTAAGCACAAGCAGTTCCAAAAAGGCAATTGGGCTTTATTATATGACTCTCGGTTTGAGAATTTTCAAGGCAAGCTACGAACGAGATGGCTGGGACCTTATGAAGTAGATGCTGTTTTCCCCAATGGAACAGTAAGAATTTTAACAATTGATGATTCTAAAACACCTCTACTAGTAAATGGTCATAGGCTTCGTTTGTATCAATGCCCTGTTTCTAAAGAAGATTTTAAGGCTGCTTGCATGACTGATACACATTATCTTTTTCTAGGGGAGTCTTCTGCTCCTCACAACATTTAATTATTTTCTGCACTGTATTTTTAGCATTAGACTAGATTTAGAACTAATAATCCCTGTCAAAGGTTGGAATGTTACAAAGGTATATTGCAAATCAAAGAAGAATCCATCAAGGAGGACAGTGTCATTACAAGAAGATTCAAGCTTCAACTTGAAGAGGTTCTGTTTCCCCATATAATTCATTTCCCTCACCCCCAATAACATTTCATTATTCTTTCTTCCCCCTCCCACATCATTTTTCCCTATCCCCTTATTTTACTTATTACTGAAACATCATCTTTAGCCAGTATTCCCCCATCCTTAAGATATCTTCACTTTCAGCAGTATTTCCCTCATTTTTCCATTGCTGAAACACCACTTTCAGCATCATGAAATTTATACTCCCATTGTTGAAAGATCATTTTCTCCCCACTATACAAAATTTTCAGTACTCTACTTCTATTCTTCAAACCCTTTGGGGCAAACACTATCCAGCACTTGAGCAGACTCCAATATTAGTATCTCAGAGAATTCTAAAAAAGATTCTTCCATCAATAATAAGCCACCTTAAGCTTAAGGAGAGGATCTTTGTCATCATGACCATAATCCCCGCATAATTAAACATCATTACTTCGCACGTAGGGGGGGGAGACTTCAAAAATTTAAACCATCATTTCATACCATCCAATCCACCGTCACCTTTCATATCCATATTTCCGCCATCATTGATACTCCATATCCTCAGTTGCAATGATTATTCTGATCAAGCCTGTGTTTCTGTCCTCTGTGCCTCTACATTTGACTCAAGTTATTAGCTATGGGAGGCTCGGCTATCAGACATGAACCTAGCTCCATGGCCCTTCTCGAATTATTTCTGGAGGTTTATCAAATTTTTCAGCAGGCAAGATGGATTACATATTTCGAGAGGCTAGGAGAATTTGATCCTCAGCAAGTTTTAGAGTTTGCACAAAATTTCTAGGAGGATCACTCCATAGTCCAAGGGGTCCGAATTTCGGTCACGGAAGAAGACATAGCACAAGTTTCGGGTCTGCCAGTCACAGGTACTCGGTGGTTTAGTAGGAAACATGTCATCTTAAACGCACAACAGGATTTCCTTCTTCCAGAGGAACCGGTGGAGATTAAAGGCTGCGACATAGCTCTGCATTCATTACCTCGCCCATGGCCAAGTGTAGCTCAATTTTTCAAGCACTATTTAACTTGCGAGGGACGCTACCAAGTAGTCTATCAACATGATTTTGTGTTAATGAGTCATTTGCGGCATGGTCGTTTAGTTAATATTCCTTACTATCTGCTTGGGTGTATCAAAAATATGTCATATTATTGTAGACGGGTAAAATTCCCATCACTGTCCTTAACCCACCATCGCTTGTGTCAATTATTAATTCAAAGGGCTTTTGCTTAGCAAAACCCCCTTCTCAATAACCCACCTCTACTCCTCGAACAAGCTCCCGAGATACCCCAACAAGCTCAAAATCCCCAAGAAACTTCCGAAAGCTCTTATGAATGGCAATTGGAAGACATTCCTGAGCCCCCATTGATTCCATCCTCAGAGCCAGTTGACCTGTCCCCAAAATCATCCCATCTAGCAGAGTCATCCCACCCCACCATCCTCATCCCTAGCGATGACTCTGAAGCTGAAACACCCCCATCACCCCCTACTCGTAAAAGAAAGAGATGAATTGCAACAGTCTCTGTCCCAAAAAGACAAAAAAGGGCCACATCCCCAGATGTCACCCCTTCCACTAGTCCTTCTCCCAGAAAAGAATCCTCCCATAAAGAAAAAAGGAAAGTCACTTTTTCTGCTTTCCTACCAAGAAGAAAAATGAAAACGACTATTGAATCTGAAGTCACTCCCATTTCCCCTGACCCTGCAGCTATCCTATTAAAACTTCACTCGTCATCACCATTCCACTATCCCGAAGCATTACCTGTCTCATCCTGTGGCACTGCTCCACAAGAACCAGCTGCCCAGGGTAATATGACATCATTTTCTCAAACAGTAACTGCTCCACAAGAACAAGTTACTTACCCAGCAGCTGAAACACAAGAACCAGCTGTCGAGGTACAAAAATTGAACACCCAGTATTATAGTATAAGGGAACCAGCTGTAGCTACTCCACAAGAACCAGCGACAGCTGTCGATCAGCAACCAATTCTAGCAAAAGCAACCAACACACAGGGTTCACTCACTATGGCATCTTTATTAGAGGAAAATGAGTTTTTAAAATCAGAATTAGAGGCCTATAAAAGAGAATTGGTAACAGCAAGGGAGGCTTTTGATAAAGAGATAAACCTCTACATGTTGGCACATACAGCATCAGCACAAAGGAATGACCCATGTACAGAATATATGTGCCATGAATGTGGAAATATTTATGAACAGGCCGGATACAAGATAGCTAAAGTTCCACTGCGGAGGCATCCACATCAACTGCAGTCAAGCAAGAATGCCCTACTGTCCCACAAGAACTAGTAGGGTTTTCAAAAACAGTGAAGGAATAACCCCCTACTGCTCCACAAGAACCAGTAGGGTCCTCAAAACAGTGAAGGAAGAACCCCCTACTACCACACAAGAACCAGTAGGACCTTTAAAAACTTCGGAAAAGGAAACTCAAAAACAGGTATCTTGCCTGACATTCAAAGACTCTGCTACACAGACTATGCCACAGCCTAGTACTCATAACGCCGAAACACAAACTCTACCTTGGAAACAGTTGGAAATAATGAATGAGTGGAATCAATAGTATGCCATTGATCAGGACAAAATCCTTCAACAGCATAAACTGGCATGGCAAAATCAGATGTATTCCAACTGGGATAATTGGGAGCATACACTCCAGCAACTCAAGGATTTTAAGAAAGAAACCAAGTAATTGAAAGATAAATTGGTCCTGATGTTCTCATTAGTGCTAAAATTTTTAGCCACCAGGAAACCCTCTTTGAACTATTCCCTGTTTCTTTCTGAACGACTTGTTTATTTTCAACTGAAAGCAATTAAGGATGGGAGACCTCATGAGTTGACCACAGCGGAACAGTTTGTTAAAACATTTGCTGAGGCATCCGCTAGTGATCAACACCTATTATGTGAAATTTATCTCCATAATGAGGCTATGCCCGAGAATAGGAAGGTCAACCTGAATCCGATAGTTGGAGATGTACAGATTAGAGCATTTGTTTCCTTTCTTGTTAATCAAATCACATGGCAAACCGCTTTTCTTTCGACCAAGCACAATGAGGTTAATCGCCTCCTCTGGATAAGATCGGAACCTTTAAATCAAGCCATTTTTGTAGCAGAATATCATTGATTTTTGCAAAATCCAGGAATGCGCAGGTATATGTAGCAATTGCAAGCCTCAGTACTTTTACAGTGTCATCAGTTAATCAGGGTTAATGAGACTGCTACCTTAAAGGCAAACACTATGTTTTGGCAACAGTCCTGTAAGGAAAGACAGGAATATAATCCCTTTAGCCCTGATAATCTTCAAACTGCACTATCCAGAGTACCAACTTATATTAGATGCATTCAGCAATGTGCCGAGAATTGGATTGGTTATCACTTTCACTTCCCCATCTTATGGATGCCAGCAGAATGATACCAGCCTCAATACAAATTGGCTAACAGAGACGAGGTAGTAGCATGGCACAAATTTCAGAGTAACCAGGGATTTAGATCATCGACAGAGGCCACCTTCCATAGTTACTGCTTGAGCAATTTGCATGCAAAGAGTCAGTACTCAGACTCTGATTCGGACTAAAATTTGCCTAAGGACATGCAACCCTTTCAGCTGGGGGGGATGTTAGGACCTCAAAATGTATCATTTTCACTATATATTTCTACCACCTTCTTACTCTTTCTAGCCCATATCCAAAGTTTACATTATCATTTTCATCCGTTTTTCCCAAAGGTATACAAAGTCCTTCTCTTTATTCTATGTTTAATTTGTTTTGCATATAATTCCACGTTATCTTTATATTTAACCATTAATCAAAGATATACAGTTGCTGAGAAATCGCAGGTAATCTATGATAAGGAACGTGTTGCTGAAACAGTCGACCCGTTGCTGAAACAGTTGACTCTGTTGCTGAAACAGTCAGCGGACATGCAAATTCAGTTGCTGAAACAGCTAGCGGGCTCGCAATTCCTGTTGATGAAACGGCTCGTAATATGCGATTTCGGAAGTATATTTCAAGAAGGATGGCAACAAGATGAAGTTAAGCAAGGAAAGTTGTTACATGAATCGCTGCAAAGCTAGTATTTTTGTATCTACTATAACAACATTTTGCTATGGAAGGCTCTGTTTCGAAATGAAAAATCAGACTTGGGATAAAAATAGGATCTCTCTGATGAATTGTAATAGATGTCTCCTCTTTAAAAAGAGGAGACATCATCATTAGAAGGGGGGAGAGACTGCTCGAATACATTTTTCCTGAGCACGATTTATTTGTAATATATTAATTTTGACAGATGAATAAAAGTTTCCTTTGAGTGTCCCAAATTGATTTCCTTCTCTGGGGAATCTTGTGAGAAGGAAAGGGCCTGCCTTCATCGCAAGATTCACCCATTATTTTTACATTTTGTTTAATTATTTACGTTGTTTGCACCTTGGTTATGCATCGTTTGCTGAAAGTCATTTACACAGTGTTGTATTAAGAACTCTGCCTACCTAGCTGCATATCATTCGTTTCTACAAATCTGTGAGTTATTTTATTTCCAGTTATTTTTTAGATGAATGCATGATTATTCGTGATCAGGCATCAGGTGCTGAAGATTCTTGTTTGGAGGAATAGGATCCTGTTCCCTGTTTTAGCTGAGTAAATTTCTTTTCTGCAGTGTGATCTGGAGACAGGTGCTGAAGATCCCTGTTTAGAGGGATAGGGTCCTGTTCTCCATTTTGGCTAAGCAATTATTTTCTTTCACAGTGTGATTGATATCAGAAAACAGGTGCTGAAGATTCCTACTTGGAGGAATAGGGTCCTGTTCTCTGTTATAGTTGATAAGTCTCTTTCTTTTTGTAGAATGATTTTCTTTCTCTAATGTTTTAAGATTCCTTAATGAAAGTCTGCAATAGAAGGTTTGTTCCTGCTATAACACAAGTAGTCTTCAGTTCTGTCAAGGTGTGAATAGTTAATCTAATTTGTGTGATTGATACTACAACATCTCTTTGCTTTTGGAATTGAGCATATATAGTGTGTAATTGTCTTTGGAATAAATAGACCTTCCTGGGTTGACAATTTATGTGGAGCTTGAATTGTTAAAATAATTTAAGCGACCAACAATGAGCACACTGTATTAGGAATAATAAGTAATTTCATAGAAACTACTTCCACTATCCCATTATTAGTAGAATTATTCTGTAAATGATCACAAGGGCCTACATGTATCCAATTCTAACCCATGCTAATTGGGACAACCATTATGCAATCAAATTAAGGAATCTAAATACGATCATGCAACTAGATGTCCTCTCATATTATTTTCTCCATTAGACTAATGCCATGATGTTGTCCAATATATTGAAAATGGTTCCTTTTTTCCATTATACTAATGCCAAGATGTTGTCCAATATATTGAAAATGGTTGTTATTGATGTCAAAGGTTGTCCAAATGAAAGAGGAGATAACATAGTCAAACAAAAAATTATGATACATTTCCAACCATGTAAGGCACTCCCTCTAATTCCACAAGAAGAAAGAGATCTGATCCAGGATATCCACCTCGATCATTCGTCCCCCCTTAGGAACCAACGGTCCCCATTGCATGCAAATCCTCCATGAGGTTAGGAATTTTTTGTTGAACTTGGTCCTTGGTGAACCACTTTCCCTCGTGAAGGAGTTGGCATGCTTTGACAACTTGATATAGTTGGATCCTATGTTGCAGGTGCTCTTGATCTGTGTCTCCATGATACGATCAACTGTGGCTTTTTATATGTATTTTGTGTTTAAATCTATTGATGTGATTTTCTCTGTAATGTCGAATGTGTCGAGTAATGGTGGAAAGTAGGGCTGAAGGTAGTCTATATTGAACCCTGTGTGTAAATCAAGTAATGGTGGAATATTGAGCTCAAAGGAATTCCCCCCTACAACTTTGGCAATGTGTATGGCCCATATCAAGGTTGACGAATCTTGCAGTGGGGTCCAGTGCCGCCCTCGTTCTACAAATGTAGCCAAACATTATCGCCACCTGGAATTTGTGTGGCACCCGATGTTGATCATGTTGGTACTTTTACTTAGCATTTTTTTTCTCAATATATCATGGACTTGTTGTTGGATGTGCTCAATGCACTCAATGAATTTGTTCTCCTTGTGAGCTTCGGAATTGACATAACTAAAATCTATCCACATATCCTAAAATGACATGGGCACATCAATGGGACATAGTGGTTGCAATCCCAAACCCACCTAAAAGGGGTCACGATGAGTTGAGCTGTGGAGAGCCTGGTTTTATGAGGAATTATGGATTACGGATAATACATTCTTCCCTAGATGTGGTGCTCATCTAGAACAACAGATTAAAGACTTTGAGACTACTTTTCCTAACAGTAAGAAAACACACAGAAAAGATCAAAGAACTTACTTGGAGTCCAAGTGCTTCCTATACTCCTTCTTTCGCTTTTGCTATAGCTTCAAATCCCAGCTAGATGTCCAAAATATTTCCTGCAAGAATGAAGACTAAAAAAAAAAAGATAGAAATAATAAATATGTATGTTCAAGTTATTTAGTTAAATCAATGAAACATAAACCATATAAATCATATAAGAATTGATAATATGAAAGACAGAAGATTATACAGATACATATGTGGGAAAGTAAGAAGCGATCTTTATTAATGGATAGAAGGGAAGATTACAACCCAGGGATTGATTTATAGTCACCATCTCCAGTAACATCCCAGCCTCATCACAATGCACATCTCTCCAGCATCATTTCACACAAATCAATTCCTCAATTGAAATTCCACCAACATTTCTCTACTCAAATTCTTCCCCTCAAGCACTAGGATCTCTGCTCAATTTATAGAGTTGAAGGTAGTTTTACAATCAATTACTTTCTGACAATAGTCAAGACATGTTCCCAATCTTGGAGATGTCAAATGGACACATGGATTTGAATTTTGACACATGTGAACTCTTCTAGAAGGCACTGGCCAAGTGGAGATTCTAGAACAATGAGAATTTCTCTCCCAATGTGACCAACGCACCTATGTGTGCCGGGAAGTGCTTTGCAAAGAAACCTTGAGTGGGGTTACCTACATATGAAATGCACTTAGTCCCTTGAGAGGCAGTGTTGGTGAGCTCTCGAATGTTATAATATAAACTTCAAATCTTAGAAACCTTTGAAATTGAAGTCATGGATGATTTGTCTTGTTATTTTTCTTAGGGCGTGTAATAACTGAAATGATAGGGGATGATAGACCCTATTCATTGGTTCTGGAGATGATGTCCAATTAACCAGGTCATTGGGAATGATGCCCAAATTTACCTATAACAATTTCCCCCTAAAGCATGAATTCAGAATAATAATAGAAATTTTTTGATTGAGATGCTTTACACTGTGATGGGCTGGAGATGAAGTGCAGTGATGACCTGCATAAATATTACAATACATTACATCATGATATATCCTCTTGATCATAAATTTCTGAGGGAAAGAATTCCCATGATCAACACATAAACTATCCAATAACATGTACATAGTGCAGAAAGTCGTCTATATTTGAATGTTGCCTAATGCAGACATGCCTACGGATATAGGCCCATATTCAGATGACTATCTGTATGTAAGATCACCGTATAGATGATTTGTACAAAAATCCTAAAATCACAGCCTGGATGGTTGAAACTAGATCCGAGGTCTTCTTATCTTGTTCACCCCATCATTTAGGTACAAGTTTAGCCATGGAAATATATGATTTGTAGTCGAACATGTTAAGCCATCATTTTATTACCAGCCAATGATATGAGTTGTTAAAAAATGTGAGAGAACCACCATTGATGTCAATGGCCCTCAAGGTACTGCAGTACATTTTGTAAGGCATGAGTAGATGATTTGATGTCAAATTCCAAACAAAATCTTTTGGTCAAAGGTTCGGAAGCGAGGATCTTGTCGATGTTGTAACAAGCCTCATGGTATTGGAATATGATGTTTCTAAGTGAACTTCCTAGATAATGATTTGTTGTCGAAAGGAAGCCAACTTATTGTGAAATGAAAGTTACTGATTTCGGAGACAAAGGTATGACTTGATATAGCAATTTTTCATGGATGACTATCATGAGAATTAAGTTTTATGAGTATTGCAGAAGGATGAGTATTCACTGGATGACTTCCCTTGAACATATCGGCAACACTGAGATTAGTTGGCATCATTGACCCAAAACTGAAGTGAAGGTATGATGAACTGTAGGTATGAATGAACCGTCAGGAATATTACCCAACCCAAACAGTCACGGTGATGGAGTGAAGTGTCATGTTCAAGAGTTACCTGCTACCATAAAATGTTATGTTCACTTTCCCCAATTTTCCCCGGTCATTTTCAACCAGTACCTCTTTATTTTTTAACAAGATTGAGGAGGATATCATATTCTTGATCTATAATTCAACCCTTTGGGTGAATAAAGTATCACTATTTAATAATTTAACAAGTCTAGCGATGAATGAAACTAGATTCTTGTCATGATCGAGAAGCCTGTTTCTATTTTATGTTTTAACAAGCCTAACGACAGTGATAGCCTGGTCCATTTTCATATTTAGAGAGTTTGAAAAAGAGGACAAAAGAAAACTCCATAAGTAATTTTTTGTAAATTTGACGCTCAGATCTGAAAAAGTGTAAAATAATATCTGAGAGAACCTCTTTAGTCATGTTTGAACAAGGTATTCCTTTTTCATAAATAATCTATCTCAGTCCAGTAAAGGGTAAAACTTATACTGATTATATATCAGTTCATTTACTTTTACGAGCTCGAAAAGACAAGTGCTCGGCAATATTTTCACATTATTGGAGTCTGAAAAGAGCTGAAAGAAAACTCTATAGGTTCCTTTTTCACTATTATCGAAGCTCGAAAAAGAGATAAAAGTGTGCTTCAAGTCCTTTTTCTTTTTAACAAAGCTTGAAAAATAAGGATAAAAGTATGCTTTGTGGTAAAATCATTCTTGATATAAATTTGCACGACTAATATGTTCATCAGTTATAAAACCTCCTCAGAACAACATCAATTGGATTAATAATACCCATTTCATGATAAAAAACATAATAAAACCATATTCATAGCAATAAATATAATTTTCAAATAATCAAATGACAAATAAAAAGAGTTTTACTATTCATTTTTACCATTTGAAAGTTACAATTTGGATTTTGAGCTCTGACCTAGTTTTTCCCCTGAACATTAGTGATCGATTATGTAATTGGTAAGAATGTTTTGAATTCCCCCTGTAAGAGCTCATGTCCAATTCCCCCTGCAAGAGAAAATCCTCCCCTATAATGAACCTTCATTCCATCCAACTATCAGTAACTAGTATTCTACTTAGGTGAATGAAATGAAGCTTACAAATAAATCATTCTTCCCTAGATGTGGTGCTCATCTAGAACAACATATTAAAGACTTTGTGACTAGTTTTCCTAACAATAAACAGAGACACAAAATAGATCAAGGAACTTACTTCGAGTCGAAACGCTTCATATACTCCTTCTGTCACTTTTACTGTAGCTTCAAATCCTAGCTAGATGTCCAAAATATTTCCTACAAGAATGAAATCTAAAAAGAAAAAGGTAGCAATAATATAGATGTTTATTCAAGTTATTTTGTTAAATCAATGAAACATAAACCATATACAACAGATAAGAATTCATAATATGAAAGACAGAAGCTTATACAAATACATATGTGGGAAAGTAAGCAACAATATTTATTAATGGATAGAAGGGTAGGTTACAACCTAGTGATTGATTTAGTGTCACCATCTCTGGCAGCATCCTAGCCTCATCACAATGCACATATCTCTAGCAACATGTCACTAAAATCAATTCCTCAATTGAAATTCCACCAACATTCTTTACTTAAATTCTTCCCCTCAAGCACTAGGATCTGAGCTCAATTTATAGATGAGCTGAAGATAGTTTTACAATCAATTAATTTCTAATAATATGGAAGACATGTTCCCAACCTTGGAGATGTCAAATGGACACATGGATTCAAAGTTTGACACATGTGAACTCTTCTAGAAGGCACTGGCCAAGTCGAGATTCCAAAACAATAAGAATTTCGCTCCCAATGTGACCAATGCGCCTATGTATATCAGGAAGTGCTATGCAAACCACCCTTGAGTGGGGTTACATGCGTATGCAACGCACTTAGTCCCTTCCGGGGTAGCGTTGGTGAGCTCTCATATGTTATAATATAAAACTCAAATCTTGCAAACCTTTGCAATGGAAGTCATGGATGATTTATCTTGTTCTTTGTCTTAGGGCATGTAACTACTGAAATTATAGGGGATGATAGACCCTATTCATTGGTTCTGGAGCTGATCTCCATTTAACCATGTCATTGGGAATGATGCCCAAATTGACCTATAACACCCGGTTATAATTGGGTTGTACATAGGGGAGGATTTCACCCCATGTGCATGGCTGCTTTGAGTTGTACATGTGTAGGATGTGTATGATCATCACGTTGACAACCTCTATTTTCCATCAGTTTGGGGCTAGACCATTGTGGAATTAGTGAGCTTGGTGTCCAACATCGACCAAACATGACCAAAATGTATTGATGGAATTATTGTCCCGATTTGACATAATGGACTATGGGATCGTAAAGTGTACCCACACTCATTCAAATATAAGTTTTGCATTGGATTCTTCTGTGATATTTTTCTTGCAGACCGCCATAATTTCCATCTGATAGAATCTATGAGCAACCACAAAAATACAGTCATTTACATGCTTGGTAGAAGTAAGGTCCTCCATGTAATCAATGGAGATGGATTCCCAAGGTCGACTAGGGGTAGGCAACAAACTATGTAGGCCTTGCACTTTGATGATCGGTTTGGAAATGGCACAAGAATTGTAGGATATTATGTACTTCTCGACGTATTATCGAAGGTTCGGCTAATAGAAATACTTCTGCAAAAATTTCCGTTGTTTTCTCGACCCAAAAATTTCCAGTGACCCAACTACAATGATCTTCGCAAATGATATTGGAACTCTCACTTGATAGAACACAAAGGAGTCCCATGTGACATAACAGCGCATCCTGGAGGTGAAAATTTGGAACTTTCTTACCTTCTAGGAGAGTCTCGTATGCATTGCCAAATGTTGTATCACTTTTGTAGAGATGCCGCCAACATGAAATCTTCTTCCCACAAGAATCAAGCATAGTTTATAGCACCACAATTGGTCGTTAACTGAGGAAATCTTCAACATTATTGGTTCTACCATTTTTGTACATGACGTTCAAATGGAAATATTGTAGATATGTGGACCATTTCTCATGGCGATCGTTCTACAACTTTCATTGTGTCTATATGAACTGCATGGGTCAGTGATCTATGTGGTTGACTATTTCCTTCCCGAAAATGTAATGATTCCATTGCGGAGAACCTAAAAAATGGAATACATCTCTTCATCATAGGCGGGTTACTTTTGGAATCTATCTGAAAGTGTATCACTGTGATAGGCCACTAGGTGCCCTTGCTAAGTAAGAACTGCACCAATATCATAATGAGAGGTGCCATATGTTTCGATCTCAAATTGTTGTTGGAAGTCTGGTAATGTGAGATCTTGTGCAGAACATAGGTGATGCTTCAACTCTTCGAACACCTTCTATTGATATTCCAACCAAAATAATTTGGTTATTTCACCCACTTTTGTGACTTTACTCAAAGGAAAAGTGATACAAGAGAACCCTAACACTGTCATGTACCCAAATTTATTTATTTTTCATCATGTACTGTTCTGGTTTAATGATTGTCATCCCTCTTTTATCATATTAACATATTAAATAAATTATGTGGTTGATAATGCTATAATGGTACTCTAAACATTACTCATTAATTAAGACTCTTACTTACAACGTCTTAGCAAGTTGGATCCTTACTAGGTTGAAGGATTCCTAACTCAATTTTACGTGCACATCCCATAGTTTTATATTTCTAACATACCTTTAAATACATTAACCTATAATATAAACTGTCATACCTTTACATACATTAACCCTCATATATGTAAACCTATACTCTATTGTACATTGTGTTCAACTCTCACTGTGTGTTTTGTGACATGGACTAACCGCCTCTAGTAGATCCTAAGTCTAGCGATTGTAGTGAGGACTAATGCCTGCAGGTTTTGGTCTAATGGCAATCGTGAGTTCCAACAAGTGGTATTAGTGACAGGTCTCGAGTTCAAAACTAACTCGACTCACGTTCAGGGGGAGATCCTATACCTACTCTAATATTTAAATTACCTATAGTCCTTCTATGGAATGTTTTTCTATACCCGTACTCCTATATTAAATGTAGGTAGGGTTCTACAAAGGTTTTAACACCCATTACATAACTCCATTTCTCATTTAACATGTTGACCCTACCTCGATGACATGTCTCGCTCAGGGTGAACCATGTGGCAAAGGCCATGTGCCCTCATGGGGCCTTCACCATTATCAATGCCAAAAATGAATGGATGAGATCGAAGGGATTAGATCTATGACTCAAAAATTTTAACAAAACCCTAAGGGTTATGCCTGCCCTTCTATTCCTTTTTTCGGTTTTTAAACTGTGTTGTTTGTGTCAGTAATGCGTGAGGGAACTATGCCACCATAGCTCGAACCTGTAACGTGATTTTGAGAGCTACGGTAGCCCAATTTCTCCTCGAAAGTGACCCTCTATGTTTTTAGCATGTTGGCTGTGGAATAATAATGGTGTTGTGCAGATAATTTCTTAGCGATGGCCTCAAGGTAAGGATTTTATAGTGATTGCCTAGTTATTATTTTGGCATGAAAACATAACTGTAATTGTTCTTAAATCCTCTAGGTTGATTCCTAATTTTTTTTTTTTTGTGTTGAAGGGAACCCTATAGCGTGGCCAGAATTGACCTTCACCTCGGGTAGCTCTATTTTTCATTTTCCCTCAGTTTTATTGTCTTGGATTTCGTTAAATTTAGAATATCCATGTCACTATGGGTTTGTTAAATTTTGCAGGGATGAAACCCTCTATCTCCTTTGCATGGTTATTTCAGTGAAGGTTTCTTACTCTTCTCACAACATTCAGTGACAAGTTATAGGGTTCAATTTGGAACTCCTCTGACCCCTTTCCTTCCAATACAAGGTAAATGGCTTCTTTTTGCATTCTATTTTCTACATTTCCACCTTTGTACATCATTCAGATTTTGGGTTTATATGTATATAGAATTTATGTAATATTCCTAAATTAGCAGACAACTAATTGGAATATTATTTTTTTATTTTTCTCTTAGATAGAGGAATAAGAGGGTATGGAGACCCATAAATCACCTTAGAAGGAATAAAAGGAACTCCTTATGTGAATGGAGGTCATATAAAAGTTGGATTGAAGTCTCTTAGGTGTGAAAAGGGGATGAAGCATGTTGAATAGGTCAACTTTGACCAAATCAAACAACATTATTATGCAGGAGTGGAATTAATGGTGAGACAATGCAGTTTTGGAGGGAGATTGATTGCATGATGATGGAAACCCTAATGAGTGGGAAACTAGGTGACAACGCTCACATTGTTTATAAGGAAGAGGATGGCAGCCCTATGAGGTTATGATTATTATTTTGACATGTTTTTTTAGACTTCTTGCATTATTCAGTTGTTTAGTTGAGATTGGTGTGATGTTTAGCACTAGGTGTTCTTGAGCAGGAATCCCACCTCTTTCCTTGAGAGGCCTCTTGGAGGACTATTGAACTTCATTTCCACATTCATGCTTTAGGCCAAGCTACAAATTTCTTCATCAACGTAGTTTCTGCAGGAATTGTGCTCTGTTGCAGGATGTGGGAGTGGAGGGTTGAGAAACCCACTTTTTGAGCTATTTTTTCATAGGAGGAAGGATTCCTTCTCTTGGGAGATCAACAAGGAGGGATTCTAAGAACATTTTAGATCTTTAGCACCAGGAAAACCTATTCCCATCATTTATAGCACAGTTTCATTCTGGAATTGCATTATTTTGGAGGGCAGCTTCAGAGGTGGATCTATTAGCTCTTTTAGAGTGTTTTTTGTTGGGCGAAGGGTTCATCCTTTCATTGGAGGATACCTTTGGAGGAGATCTACATCAGATCCATATTATTTTTAGCCTTATATTTAAGGATCTTTAGTTGCAGTGATGCTTCGTCCCTAGGGCTATAGATCACCATTTATATTTGGGTGTATTTCCGAAAACCCTTCTTGGGTTCTCTTGGAAAGGTGTCTAGGAGACTAGATCTTCACTTCTAGCATTAATTGAGCTATATAGCGGAAAATATATATTGATCTATCATTTTGGTAGTATTTATGCCCTAAAATTGCACTACCATGGCTCATGGCACTTTTATGGTAGTGTTTTTACATGCATTGACATATTTGCCTAGAGGAGGCTTGTTTGGTATTGCTTAAGTGACTAGATCCTCAAGATCTTGTGCCTATTATTTGCTGGTATGTTAAATAACATGGTTGTAAATTTTTCTCATATCATGGTCTATTAATTAATTCACTATTATTTCCATTATTTTTGTCATATATTGCTTCTTCCCGTTTTTGGAATATTACAGTGGTATCAAAGCATAATCTTGGCTTAGCCTGTGGATCTCAGCCATTATGCTATCAGGAGATTAAGAAGAAGGAGAAAGAGATCAGAATGATAGAGAGAATGAGTTTTATCTCATCTATTTTCAAATCAAAGAAACACCACACAAAGGAGGGCAAGAAAATAAATATGGAGAAAAGAAGTGAAACCGCACTAGGGTTTCAAGATGAGGAAGGTCTATGTACTTCCTATCAGCAAAAAGAAGATCTGGTATTGCATAGAGCTCCAAGGAAACATGCTCTACCCCTTTCCTTTAAAGACAAGAGGTATGAAGCTGGAAGAGACTTAGATCATGAGATTCTAAGTGAGTATCTTTCAGAATATAAGTCTCAACCTAGAGCTTTCAAGGATAATCTAACTCTCCCACAGTTCATTTAGGTCAAAGAAGAAAGGAGACCTTGTAGCCATAGAAAGAAAGAGAGGAATATATTTCTATTGTCTGCCTTTGGTGGGTCATCCAAATGCACAACAAGGGATTGGGGAATGATGCTGGATTCCTTTTTCCTACTACCTCTAGTAGTAGAGAAATAATTTGTTGAGATTACAACACTACACCTTGAGGGTGAAGCAACCATTTGGTGGTTCGGGCATTTGAGTCATGCAAAAGTGACTGAATATGTAGATTTTACTCAAAGGTTGATCAAGAAGTTTGACAGGAAGAAATTAGAGGAGAAGAATCATTCACCACACTTACTGCAGGAGCACCTGAATCAACAAAAAAAACCCTTGCATCTTTGCAAAGTGGTCTCGATCTCTTGACATATAGAATCCCATGCACTATTCTAGAGATGCATGAGGAGGAGGAGGGGGCATGTACTAGCACTAATACAGCCATGGAAGATCAACCATCATCATCAGTGGTTGGGGAAGCCATCACACCAAAAGGAGGAACCCTTGTAACAGTACAAGACGTTCCGAAGCTTTACCAAGGTATGCACATGTTTCCATTTTATGTTACTTCAGCACATCATATGGAGGATTGTGGGAATGTACCATTACATGAACTAGGTTCAAAGTACATTGCTGATTTGGAACAATAGACTATCACTACATTGATCAACCTTGATTTGCTCAAGGAGAGGATACATAGTCATCCTAGTGTACCATTTTTGAGCTTCACACAACTCTTGGGGTTGGAGTATAGATTTTTGGAGGATGGGATGAGTATTGTCTTCAACCATGCAATGCAGAACTATGTGTTCAACATTGGGCATGATCTTGAAACAACAATTGCACCATTATGGAGATCATCATAGCTGTCATTGAGTAGCAGTGATGGGTTGAGGGACCAACAATTATTGGAACATTCCAATAAATTTTCTACATGCATAGCGAGGGATAGGTAGATGGCTGATGGAGGGCATCTTATGAGGGATGACATATTCCATGATTATGATGGGTACTTCTTGATGATAATTTAAAATTTTGATGAGGATTTCTTGCCTACCACTAATTTGGATCCTTACGGGGTCAACTTGGTCATTGGGGAGTGATCTTCATTTGGAGATCTCCAGGAGATTGCATTTCAACATCCCAAAGATAGAAATCTGATTTGGGAGAATGGTATTCGCCATTGGAGATATACTAATTTTAATCATGAAGATAGACACTCACCATGGGTTGTGTGGGCAATGTTGATGAGAAAGAGGCTGAAAAGCCACTTGCAGATCTATGACACAAGGTAGCAGGAGGCAAGGCTGTGTTGGTTACTCTTGAACGAGTTTGGTCATCACATTACACATTCTATTTCAAAGAGTAGGTTGGTGGATGGACCATGGCATGACACTTGCATCATATGGCAGTAAGGAGTTTGGATGTATTGGGGTGATGTGATATCTTTCATATCAACTTTCATGTTGTTGCTCCGTATTTTATATGGTGATGATGTGGGGAGGCAAAAAGATCTATTTTTTCTTTGGAGTTTCTTGAGAGAATATGGGCTTATTTTCTCCCATACTTTGCATGATGTTACAGGAGTAGGAGATGACACTATCATGGTACAAAGGGGGTACTCATTAGCCTTGGAGGATCAAGAGGTACTTCCATTTTTGGAGGAATCTCCCATATATTGTAGCATTATGATTGATGAATTTGACATGTGGTATGTCAAAGGATGGAGCTATGAAATGACATTCTCACAAAGGCCAACAATGTTGTCACTTGGGTGCTTGGGTTTATTGATGGAATGTTCCTAGGATCGCTTCACATATGATGCACTTGATGAAAAAGTAGGAGATGAGAATGATGGAGTAGTGGGTGGAAACATCTATTACCATGATTTGATCTTCTTGACTTGGATTTCCAAGCATAAGAAGAGAGATCTTCATGCAACATATATTTCATTCCTCTTCATGGGAGTATGGCATACACTATGAAGGGCCCATTCATGGGTCTTGTTATCAGTTTACTCTCAGTACATTGTAAGACATATGATTTTTCATTTATTGATTATCTAATATAGTATTTTCATTCTCTTACCATTTCTATACAGTGCATTGCTCCACAAGAGGGCAAGACTGTATTTGGGCTTTCGGGTCATTTTTGGACCAACATCTATGATGAAGATAGCCATTTCTTATATGGCTTTGGGAAAGTGTTGTACTTCTTTTATGCTCAAGTGATATACAATGCCATTTACTATTTACTAGTACATGAGATGATATACACAACTAGAAAATTGTTTGAAGACAACTTGCCACATCATATTATGAAACTGCAGTTGGTAAAACTGCGTTCTGACTACTTTGGAGACTGCTGGTACCTTCCAACACTATGTAAAACATTTAATACCTCTATCATTTGGATTCGATATGATGATATTGCACTATTTATTTTGTATGTGATGATCTGGGCAAGAACCAAAGAATGGGACTTTGAGGATCCTATTTCCTTTTTGCTTCATGAAGGCAACAGTATTACAACCCATATGTTACACCATTTTTTTGGTCATCTAACCCATTATCATTAGATGAACCCAAGTACACCATGTAAGACCAATTTTACCCTAAGTAAAATTTCTTTCACCACCTAAAATAACTTATTCATTTATACTTCCCGGTCATATTTAACACAAAACAAGGAAATTAATTAAATAAACCCTTATTTATTTAATTATTTCCTAAGAATAAGTTATTTAAATCATTATTTAAATAATATTCTTAGTTAAATTTGACTAAATCATCCATAAATAATTAAATAAACCATTATTTATTTAATTATATTCCCATCATTTCCCTAAAATGATAAATAAATCATTTATTTATTTATTATTTATAAATAAAAGAATTGACCCAAGTCAAGAGTCCTTTTCCCTCCAAAAAATATAATGAAATATTCCTAAAGGGTGCTTCTAGAATTCGATTAATAATATTTTATTCATGCACTGAGTTCTAGATAACCCTAATATTTTGTTATAAATAGGAGGGTTTTCCCCATTCATTAGTCACCTCCATTGCATTAGATCACTGTGGATCTACTCTTGGTCACCATTTTCCATTTTTACTTTATGAACTCCCATTGAGTTCCATGTTTGCTTTTATACACCATTAAGAGAGAGAAATGTTAGATCTGAAACACTGAGGACTTCCAAGAACCCATCCCACTGAGGAGAACCGGAAAACACCTTTCTTGTTTTCCTCTCCGGTGCCCCATTCTTTAATATAATATAAGATTCTTTTAAAAACATTGTTTCTTGTCTTGTCCATTGAATGCATGGAGTTATGTTATATTTTATCTGCTTAATATCTTTTATGCTTAGATCTGAATTTGTGCAGCAAACTTAAAGATATTTCGCAGCCATAATCGATGTTAGGGATATTTGTTATGCGTAGCTAAAGTGATCTTTTATGACGAAAGATTCATACTAACAATTGGTGACTCCACATGGGTTTTCTTTTGCGATCATTGTCGTTTTATCTATTCTTGCATATCCAGCTGTTTCAGACCCTAGGGTTTCTCTTCCATTTTCTGTTTTTCCAATTTTTATGGTGCTTTTCACCTCTAAAACCCTTAAATAGTCAAATCTTTAACTTCCGTGTGTTTCTGGCCTTATTGCACAGGTGACAGACATCAGCCGCAGCTGAGACGACAAATTTTTCTGAAATCCGTCGCCGAGACAGCCGGATCTGCAGGTCACACTTATCGGCCCAAAAAGTGTGACCTGAGCCTCAGGACGCACTTTACTGCCCCAAACCTACGACCTAGACCGAAAACAGGTCAGAACCTGCGACCTACACTTTTTCTGCAAATTTTTCAACACTTTTCTGGGGTTGTCTGAAGCTTCTGTCAGGGTTTTCCAGCCTCTGTCTCTGCCCGTTTAGACTTGTTTCTGATCTACTTCACTCAACTAAGAGGCAATCTTGCCCCTTAGGGCTCTAGTACCCCCCACTTTTTGTGGGCCAAGTCTTCTCTATTTCAGAAGTCTGAATTTCCAGAGTTTCAGCCCTATTTTTCTCCGATCTGATACCTCCTTTTCAGATCCCTTTTGATTAGCTCTTCTCCCTCTCAAAAACACCTCATATCGTTTTGTTTGGGTTCATTTCTAAGGCCACTGCCTTGCCTCTTCTATTTTTAGATGATCTCCTCCTTGTTAGCAGCAACCTTGCCTCTGCCTCTTTGTTGTTCTCTGCACCTCTTTTCAACAGATTTACCCTTTAGATCCCAGTCCCTCGGAACCTTAGATCTATTAGCCTATTTTTAGCGTTCTTTGCCTAGTTTTTTCCCTCTTATAGACTAGTTTTGAGAGACCCGCCTTCTTGGGTTAGATTGCTGCATTTTTAGTTGTTACTTTTCTGTTCTTTTAGTCTTATTTACTGTAGATTTCTTTTCCATTACGCAGCACACTTTTTCTTTTACTCTCAAAACGTCTGGGTTTAAACAATTAAAATTAATGCATGCCACACACTGACCCTAAGTGAAGAAGCATCTGGTTAACACTGCCTGGCAAAGACTTTAAAATCAATTGTCACTGCACCTCTCTGCCCTTGACCTCACTTGATTCTGTCCCTCCCTGCCCTTGTCGGTGTTTCTTCTTCTTTTCATCATTGCGCCCCAAGGCGCCTCTCCCGGAGACTTCTTGGCCTTCACCCTTGGTTTCCGCTTGGTCGACTTCCTCCTCCCTGTCGTCATCGAGTAAGTCTTCCCCCGAGTCCGCACTCCGACTCTTCCTCTGATTGTTCGAGTTCTCCCCATACGCTTGGTTCTCCCCCTGTCACTTTCACCATGTCTACTTCAGGGCCTACTACTAGTAGTAACCCCAGTACTACTGCTAGGTCTGTTTCCAGTGGAACCACCTCGGGACCTACCTCGACTGCCCCATTACTCCCTTATATGGCTGGCCTCAGTCTCCCCGACTTCAATCAGCTGATTAATGATCCTATCCGCCACGATGTTAGTTGGCATGCTATGCCAACTAAGCTCCCCTCCGACATTCCAAAGTTAGAAGGCCTTGCTACTGAGGATCCCTCCAACCATATCCGATCCTTCCATATGTGGTGTTCCTCCAATTCCATTACTGACGACTCTATTCGTCTTAGATTGTTCCAACGCACGCTTACTGGCGAAGCTTCTAAATGGTATGTTGAACAGGCCACCTCCTCCCATACCAATTTTGCGACCATTGCCCAAGCCTTTTTATCTTATTTCCAGCTCCCTCTCCGATACGACACTGGTACCGAGCTTTTAACCTCCTTCCGTCAATCCTCCTCAACCCGCCTTTCCGCTCATGTCCAGGAATGGCGGCACAGACGAAGCTTATGGCGGCGTAGACGAAGCTTATGTCGAGCTCCTCCCTTTGAAGATCGGGTTTATATGGACCGGTTCCTTTGCTCTCTCTTACCTCCCATTGGCAAAGATGTCGCCTCCCATTTCCCTCAAACCGAAGAAGCCGCCCTTCAAATAGCCTTGAAATATGACCTTATTTATGCTCAATCTGGTTATGTTTATACCGTCCTACCTGACCTCCCTAAGCTCGGCGGCACTAACGCCCCAGGGGCATCTCACTATGTCGAAGGTATCGTTGGAGCCCTTTCCCATACCTCTGCCCAACCTACTATGGGCTATGGTTTCCCTCCAGGAGGGGCCAGCACCTCCTGCACTTTTCTCCCTCCCGGTAGCATGTATCCAGGATACGGCATGCCTCCTCCTTTTGCCCCCACTCCTGCTTACCTCAATGTTTCCCACTCTAACCCTTATCCTTACCCATAGCCTAGTGTCCCAGCTCCTCCAGCATTTGGACCTCCTACTCCCTTGCTTCCTCCACCCCTGCAACTGCACTTACTACCCCCTCTAGGGCAAGTATTTGCACAACAGGGGGCACCTAATTTTCTTCCTTCTCAAAGAAAAAGGAAAGGAAATCTATCTGCCCCTGGTAATTGTGGACCTAATCCTTCAAGTTTTGATCCTCACACTGCCAACCAGCCATCGAGTTCTCAGCCCAAGCCGAACAGGCCACTTCGCACCAATAAGCCCTGTTTGTGTTGCAGTGTTTATCGTCACTACACTCACGATTTTCCATTATTACCACAAATGCGGCAGATGTGGGATTCTCAGGCCACCGTGCGGGGACAACACTCCTCCCCTCCCTCCCCAACTACTTCTCAACCCGTTGTGTTTACCGATCCTTTCCCTCAACAAGGGTTTGTGGCCACTCAACCCCCTCATGCCCCAGTAACCACTCAACCTTCCTCTTCTGGTTCCTCTGATTACCAGATTCTCATGATGGCCTCTGACCCACCCCTCACCGTCGACCTCAACCTTCAAACTCGGTCTCGTCAGTACTTCACACCTCCCGTTCCATTTGTCTCTAAGTCTCCATCGTCAGGTCCTACAGAGCCTCTATCCACACCCAATGGTCCCTTGAAACTCCCTCTGCCCAAAGCAGAGGTTCATCCCAAGACTCCTAAGGGACCATTACGTTGAAATGCTACCTCTGGTCTGGCTGCCCATTCATACAGCATAGTAGATGATTTGGCTCAATCTCCTGCCGCCATTTCAACACTGGAACTCCTCCAGTCATGTCCTTCTCAAAAGAAGGCTCTACTATCTTCCATGGGCGCTGTAGATCCTGTTGATGACCAGTTGATTGTTTTCGACGCCCGTCACTCTGACCATCCCCCTCTCCCTCCTGCGGTTTCTTTCCAAATCCCAGTCAAAATCCGAAATGCCAATGTTGCTCGGTGCATTATTGATGAGGGGGCATCTACCTGTGTAATGTCCGCTTCGGTTTGGAAACAACTTGGATCTCCTGAACTGGCCCCTTCCATGATCACCCTTCATGCATGGGATGGCCATGCTTCCCAGCCCATTGGCCTCTTCCGTAACTGTCCTATCACCCTTGCCGGTAAGACTGTCTGTGTCGACGTTGAGGTTATTGACGCCCCTCTTGACTACAACATTCTTTTGGGGCATAGTTACACCTATTCCATGTCTGCTATCCCATCTGCAGTCCACCGCAAGATGTTTTTCCCTCATAATGGAAAGATTGTCACCATTGACCAGTTGACCTACCATGAACCAAAATCTCAGACCTCCCCTGAGTCCACCATCTCTATTGTCAACAATAAACCAACTGTTAATTCTTTGACCAGTGTTTCCCCTGGCGTTTACAAAGACTCCTCTTTGCTTGGAACCTTTCCTGGTCCTCCCCCTCCTCCTGTCTCTGACCCTAACTTAGCCAATGTATGCATGATGCAATCATCTTGGGTTGACCTTACAGAGCCCACTTTGGCTAGTCAACAACCTCAAACAGCTCCTAGCCCTTCGCCCCCGTTAGCCACCCTTCTCCCTTCTGAATCTTCTTCTATGCACACTCCTCCTGGGTCAATTCCGCCCGAAATCAACCCCCCTGGCACCATTCCTCCTGACCATTTCAATGCTGGTCAGATCTCTGTCCTTGCTCCCCCTCCCGGAGCTTATTCAGTCCCTACCTTGGCCACTCTATCCCTGCCCAACTTGACCCTGGGTATACACGTCTGGTATCTTGACCCTCCAGCCACCACTCCGCCAGGTCAACCTAAACCATATATTACTTTGACCCCGGTTCAACCAATCCGCACGGCTTCTCTTGCTTCGCTGGTACCTCAGTCACCTCAACAAGCACCGCTTCCTGTTGCAACCGCTTCGAGTAAAACTGGCAACGCTCGCAGGGGGGCATCCAAGGACAAGCCTACCCCGACCAACCCTGCCCCTCCCCGGCCTCCCAAGCATCCCATCCAGTGTGCTCTATGTGATGTTGTTGGTCACGCCACTCATATCTATCCTAAATTACTGCCTCTCAAGACCATGGTTAATAAAATGTTTCCAGACTCAGACATCCCAGTAGTCCATGTTACTATACTGGGTTCTACCCCGAAACTTAAGAACTTGAGCACCAATCACCCTTGTTCTTTATGCAATGTCCATGGAAAATATACCCATCTTTTCCCCCGCCTTGATGAGTATCATGCTTCTTTAGCCACATATCACCAATTCGAAGCCACAATCGCCCGTAATCCTTCTTCCCTCACGCCAGACCACATGTCTACCCCGATTACCATTTCTCCTCCTGATACTGAAATGAACGAAACTTCAACCACCATTTCCTACCTTTCCTCATCACCGCAGTTCTCGGTTACTGACCCCTTAGTACCTTCCCCCGACGCTTCACCTGATCATTTAACTGCTCACCCTGTCACCTCACATGACATCGTACCTGTGAGCCCTTCCCATCACCATCAAGAGTCTCATTATTATCCCCACCTCACGCATTACCGAGCCTCTTTAGAGGTCATTTGCAAGTATGAGATTCAACCACACCAATCCACCTCTCCTGTTCTCGCGCAGTATTCGTCAAACCACCTCGAGGACCCCTCTGCTACCATCAACATTCCTCCTCCTGATGTTGATATGTCGAAACCCGTTGCCCCCCTCCTCTACCTATCATCATCCTCAGTGTACATTCCCTCTGAATCCACTCCATCTATTTTTCTTGATTCCCCTTCAGCAACATCCTTGGGCACTACATGCTTTGACCATCTTTTTACCTGTTCCTCTGTCATCCCCCGTGACAATCCGTATGTGTCCCTTTCTTCCCACGCTGATGAGTTAGGTAACTTTGCGGCCTCCTGTGGTTCCCCAGACTTTTTCCCTCCCACCCATAACCACGACGATACCATTCATATCTATGATATTCTCCGCATCTCGAGCCCCACCCCCAATACATCGCCCTCTAGTTAGTCTGCTTGTCATAGCCACCCTATCCAGACTACTAGCTCCCGTAGTTGTCATTTGCTGTCTACCCTTCCCTCATGCTACCATATTTGTTCTTACTCCTCCCATGTCTTGTCTTCTGACACTTTTGTGCAGGACCTTCCGTCCACGCATGGCTATGCCGATGAGGAAAGTCGCTATTCCCGGAATCTAGCCTCGCCAGCTTGGTCCATTTTTACCCCTTGTAACACTGTGCATACGACCCTCTCTTTTCGTGGTCACAAGTCAGGTAGCTTCGTCGCATCAGGTGGCCTTTCTCCCACCAATTACCCCATCTCCTATCACGATGATGACTTTATAGAAGATATCACTACCCCTGACTTTATCTATTCCCCCTTACATCGAACCCATGCGTTCCCACCACATACACCTTGTGGCCATTACATTGAAACCCAATGTTTGAGTAAGGGGGAACCCATATTTGAGAGACCAAGAGAAGCAATTCTTCACAACTCTCCTAGTATATCTGATCGTGCCAACTTTAGTACCATTATTATTCCACATTTAGAAGAACCTCTAAAGTCCCATCTCACTTCAGATCACTCTAGGGATGATACCCCTTCTCGTCCCTTCATCTTATATCAGCAACCCAGTCTGTTCGACCTTGTTTTTGACCAACCTATAGGTTTTCTAAGAGAGCATCAGCTCATTATCTCCAAATCCTCTGTTTGGGATAGTGGCACCAAGTATGCCAGCCCATAAACTTAAAGTCCATTTGATTCATATATGCAGTACCAACAGAGATTGGTAATCCTCCATCTCCTTTCTCAAACTGCATAACCATCACAAAAACAAATGGCGCAACATATCCTTAAAATGTGTTTAAATTCCCCTTCTTTCTACATACATTTTGGCATGACCACAACATGCTTGGAGGCACCTATGCCCCTCAACCATAAAAATCCTATATCTCAGCCAAAAACAGCACTGAAACCCCCTTTCTCTGACAGGTCGCACTTTTCAGGTCATTTCCTGGGATAGGTCGCAGTTTTCTGCCCAGTACCTGCTACCTAGGTCACATAACAGACCCCAAAAAGTGTGACCTGTCCTGTTCATGAGGTCCAGGTACCTTTTAGTTTTTATTACCTTGATACTTCACCAGGACACATTTTTTCCATGAAGAATCTATTCACATCTCCTACAAATCAAATTTCTTCACTTACAATATTTGTACTGGGGGCACCACTTTGCCTCCTTACTCGTCTTCGTTCGTGTTGATTTTCGTCATGAGCTACCCTATTGTACTCATACTTTTATGGTCCCCCATTGGACCCGTACCATGAGACAGCACCATAGAGTCGCCCTTGTTTAGAGCATCCGAGTCAAGTCACCATCACCTTCATGGAGTCTATCCCGAGTCCCTTTGTACCCCGCTATAGTCCTCCATCCTTTCTTGCTTTTTCCCTCTCTCGTGTCGCACATTATGGCCTTCAGTACCCTTGTCCCCCATCCCTCATGATATTGTGTCAATCGCTGCCAAGCCATTCATGCCCTTTATGCTCTAACAAGGGAAGTCGTCCAACTGCTCCTCCGTATCTCTCATTCCATCATCATCATTAGTATCTACTTGTTCGTCGCTCTACTATTTTCCCCCATGCCTTAGTTGGGTTTCCTTTATTGCCTCACCTATGGCAGACCTACTTCTGTCGACATCAGCCCATTTACTCTAGAAGCCAGGTCTAGGGGGCAGTGTACCTTGGTTCGAGCTCTTCCGCACATGATCGTGATATATACATTTGATGGTCCAGTGACGCAACAACAGCTATTGGTGATTCCCGGGCATGTGTGAGACGTCTCAACCCTCATGAGGGGGTGGCCCTATAGGTAGCCCCCCACATGCCCGAATGACTTCTTCATTCCCGCCCTTCATGCATCTCCTCTCATTTGACGATATCGGCCTAAACCGCTTGCAGCACCATTTTCGATTCACATGTCTCTGTCAGATTTTGAGAGCCCTTCCCCGTGTGTAGGGGGCATCTGGGTATATTTGTATCTCATGTACTACCATATTATTGTATAAGTCCTGACGATTATTCCAGGCATCACATGTATGTGAGCTTCAGCCTATGATTTATCTGGCTCATGTTTCAGCCAGCACATGCTTCATTATTGCGTTCCGTGGTTTTTCGGGCGCCTTATTCTTTGTACTTATTGCGTTCCGTTGTTTTCCGGGCGCCGTATTCTTTGTACTTTGTCTTGATGGGCATAGGTATGCCTTCCCCGCCGTCTGTAGCACAGGTGCCACTTCATACACTAGAGACTTGTTGCACCTATAAGTCTCGTCTCCTCAGGGTCTAGTCCTTTAGCATTTTAATCTACCTTACATTCCTCTCTCTCATTTCCCTCTTATTGTCTAGTGATTGAGCTCTTACAATGTACTTCGGTCATACAATTTGCTACTAACACTCGTATGTTGGGGGGTAATCTGTTACACCATTTTTTTGGTCATCTAACCCATTATCATTAGATGAACCCGAGTACACCATGTAAGACCAATTTTACCCTAAGTAAAATTGCTTTCACCACCTAAAATAACTTATTCATTTATACTTCCCAGTCATATTTAACCCAAAACAAGGAAATTAATTAAATAAACCCTTATTTATTTAATTATTTCCTAAGAATAAGTTATTTAAATCATTATTTAAATAATATTCTTAGTTAAATTTGACTAAATCATCCATAAATAATTAGATAAGCCATTATTTATTTAATTATATTCCCATCATTTCCCTAAAATGATAAATAAATCATTTATTTATTTATTATTTATAAATAAAAGAATTGACCCAAGTCAAGAGTCCTTTTCCCTCCAACAAATATAATGAAATATTCCTAAAGGGTGCTTCTAGAATTCGATTAATAATATTTTATTCATGCACCGAGTTCTAGATAACCCTAATATTTTGTTATAAATAGGAGGGTTTTCCCCATTCATTAGTCACCTCCATTGCATTAGATCACTCTGGATCTACTCTTGGTCACCATTTTCCATTTTTTCTTTATGAACTCCCATTGAGTTCCATGTTTTCTTTTCTACACCATTAAGAGAGAGAAATGTTAGATCTGAAACACCGAGGACTTCTAAGAACCCATCCCACTGAGGAGAACCGGAAAACACCTTTCTTGTTTTCCTCTCAAGTGCCCCATTCTTTAATATAATATAAGATTCTTTTAAAAACATTGTTTCTTGTCTTGTCCATTGAATGCAGGGAGTTATGTTATATTTTATCTGCTTAATATCTTTTATGCTTGGATCTGAATTTGTGCAGCAAACTTAAAGATATTTCGCAGCCATAATCGATTTTAGGGCTATTTGTTATGCATAGTGTTACACAGTAATTTGTCACCGTCCCTACCATTCCTCGTCCCGCACATTGGAGGGCTCATTCCGTGACCTGTGAGCAGTGTTATGCCTTGAAACCACCTTCACTGCATTCCCCTGAACATGAGCTTCAATTGCCCTGAAGACATATCCTTGCAAAAAACCATAAAAACACCCCTTTTTGCATTGGCACGGGTAGCCAGTTCAGTACCCGCGCCAATGGGGGAAATCCTTCAAAGAGGGCGTGCCAATTGGCGCTCTGTCCCAGAGTCGCACTCGCGCGAGCCAATTTAAGGAGTGTTTTTTAAAAATAAATGGCGGAAGGTTCGTCCCAACAGATTCACAAACTGGTACCTATCTTGAGTTGGGTGGTTTGGCTATGGATTTCCATAGAGAGGAAGTGGTTTGCCACCTCTCATGGAAGATTCCTTGAAGATAGGGCCAATCCCACAATTATAGGGATCCCAACTCCCCTTCCTCCATCTATAAAAGCTTGTTCATTCCCATTTCAAGCTAGTCTTGAAATTCCCAAGTCTTGAATCTCCAAGCTCCCAAATTCCCAAAGAGCCTTATGCTGCAAGAGCCCTCATTCTTCCCTTAAGGCCACAATCAAGCAAGGAGACTATCGTCGAGAGACTCTAAGAGAGGCTTGTCCCATCCTTGACAGGCGTTGTGAGACGTGTTCTACTGGCGACCCCTCCGAAGGAGACCTCAGCGTCAAAACATTGGTTGTACTCTCTTTCGATTGTTTATTAATGAATGACTATTGGTTATGGTTCCACTCTAGTTATTATTTATGATGATGATGAGTTATGTCCTTTCTGACTGACATATAGTTGCATATTCTGGATTTTATGCTTGTATTCATGGTGTTTCTTGCATGTGAAGGTGTCTTTTCACGGAGATCGTGAGGATCGTGATCTGCTGGGGCTAAGGAACGGGAGCACCACCTCTTCTACGAATCATAGCATTGGACTTCAGGTAGGCATTCACCACTGGTCTATTTATTCGCAATTAGGAACTTGCGCTGTAGCATTTGATGATTGTTGCTAGACCCGGTCTGGGCTAGTAGGGATCGCCTCTGTCCCGCAGAGGGGGTTTACCTCTTCAACACATAGCTAAAGTGATCTTTTACGATGAAAGATTCATACTAACACCATATTCAGGAGTAGCTCCACACTTATCATAAGTGGAGAGAGGGAGACAGTGTGGGATGGACAATTTGATCCATCATATTCAACTATGTAGCCCACCTTCTTTGCAAGAGCCTAAGGTGGAGGAGATATTTCAGGAGTTACCATGTTGCAGGGTGACTCATGTTTTGTGGATTATAGCTTTGGGATGGAGGCTTCACATGGGAATGATGGTTCCCAATATATTTCATATTCCATGCCTCAACAAGGCCTCTAGACAACATATAGTTGCTTCCATGGATATCCCAATTGTTCATGATGAGAGCCATTTGGATTTTTCACCGAAGGCATACTTATACACTTGAAAGGAACAACTTGAGGACATATTGATGAGAAAGAATCATGTTCTTTTGGGGAACTTATCACTTCAGTATGCTACATGAGGAAGAGGAGAGTCTCTTCAGTTCTATCCTTGCAGTTGTTTGAGGACAAGAAACATTTGGGAGGGGAGGATTGTAATATTCCTAAATTAGTAGACAGCTAATTGGAATATTTATTTTTTATTGTTCTCTTAGATAGAGGAATAAGAGGGTATGGAGACCCATAAATCTCCTTAGAAGGAATAAAAGACACTCCTAGTGTGAATGGAGGTTATCTAAAAGTTGGATTGAAGACCCTTATGTGTGAAAAGGGGTTGGAGCATGTTGAATACGTCAACTTTGACCAAATCAAAGAACGTTGTTATGGAGGAGTGGCATTAATGGTGAGACAACACAGTTTTGGAGGTAGATTGATTGCATGATGATGGAAACCCTAATGAGTGGGACCCAAGGTGAGAAGGATCACATTGTTTATAAGGAAGAGGATGGCAGCCATATGAGGTTATCATTATTATTTTGATATGTCTGTTTAGACATCTTGCATTCTTCATCTGTTTAGTTGAGATTCATGTGTTACTTAGCACCGGGTGCTCCTGAGCAGGAATCCAACCTCTTTCCTTGAGAGGCATCATGGAGGAGTATTTCACTTAATTTCCACATTCAAGCTTTAGGCCAAGCTACAACTTTTTTCATTAGCGCATTTCTGCAGGATATTGTGTTGTGTGGTAGGGTGTTGGAGTGGAGGGTTGAGAAACCCACTTTTTGAGCTATTTTTTCATATGAGGAAGGATTCCTTACCTTTGGAGATCACCAAGGATGAATTCTGAGCACATTTCAGATATTTGGCACCAGGCCAACCTATTCTCATCATTTACAGTGCAGTTTTAGTCTGGAAATGCGTTATTTTGGAGGGCAGCTTCAGAGGTGGATATATTGGTTCTTTTAGAGTGTTTTTTGTTGGGTTAAGGGTTCAACCTTTCATTGGAGGATACCTTTGCAGGAGATCTACATTAGATCCATATTATTTTTAGCCTTCTATTTAAGGAGCTTTATTTGCAGTGATGCTTAATCCCTAGGGCTGTCTCTCACCATTTGTATTTGGGTTTATTTCTGGAAACCGTTCTCAGGTTCTCTTGGAAATGTGTATAGGAGGCTAGATCTTCACTCCTAGCATTAATTGTTCTATATAGCAGCATATCTATATTGATCTATAATTTTTGCAGTAGTTATGCCATAAAACTACACTTTCATGGCTCATGGCACTTGTATGGCAGCATTTTTACATGCATTGACATATTTTCTTAGAGGAGGCTTGTTTTGTATTGTTTGAGTGACTAGATCCTCAAGATCTTGTGCCTATTACTTGATGATATGTTTGATAAGATGGCTATACATTTGTCTCATATCATGGTTTTTTGATTAATTCACTGTTCTTTCCATTATTGTGTTCATATATTGTTGCTTCCCCTTTTGGGAATATTACAATTTCAGTCATGGGTGTAGTATATCTTCCACTTCCATAATTGATGGGTTTAGCATGACGCATTTGATTTGTTTCATGACCAATTTGATTAGGAGTCCTACTCCCTATTCAATATCTGACTCAATTTATGTGTATATGATATGTTAGATAAGGTATTAGAAACTTCCTTTCTATTTGGTGTATATTCGAATTTCGCGTAATTTCTGGTATGTAACCTAGAATTCGAATAGTTATTTAAATCTAGGTCTAGTTATAATCTCGTTTCGCATTTTTGCAAAAGTGTATGAAAATCGTTACCTCCATTACATTCCAAGTTTAGTCACTAGTTCATTAGCTTCATTTTACTACTGTTTTATTCATTTTCTTGTGAACATAAGGGAATTTCAATTCCTCTATATAATGAAATCTTGGGTTTTACATTTTGAATTTTCGTTCTATTCATAGTAGTATTTGAATTTGATACATTCATGAGAGGTTTTAGGGAATATCTGCTTTACCCATATGATTCTGGGTTTAATTCTCTTGGGTGTTTAAGCAGGGGGGTATATGCTACGCTTTGCTCCATTTACTTCTGAGTATTTCCTTTTTTCTATTTTTTCATCAAATTGTATTGCAATTGTCGTTTTTCCTCCTTGTATTATTCATGGCAGGTGCATACACAATTCTAGGTTGTTTCCCTTCACACTGCTCATGGAAAATGTTTAACCTATCTCGATGTTTTTTCCCTCTAAGGTTTTCATGAAATTTTGTAGCGTAGTTTAATTCCTCATTCGAGGTTTGGCGCAAACCTTCTTACCCTTAACATAGATTAATAAAAAATAATAATTAACATTTAAGAAAACTAGAAATATATTTTAATACTTTTATTTTAAAAAATGGTCTCGGTGGACGTTTACCATCATCATCATCATCATCGTCGTCGTCATTTATTTTGCGTTTTGGGGATTGTTGTACATTTAATTTTGATTGTATTTTTTCCTTTTGCGTATAATTTTTTTTTATGATCTGAATTTATAATGTGGGTTGTTGCCACCTAGGTCAATCTTTTTCTCAGACCAAGAATTTTTCTAAAGGAGATGAGGATGTCAACCTATCCTCCTATCCTTTCTCCTTCAGGGTATTTAAATACTTTATGTGATTTTTGGGTTTCTTATTTGTTTATTTCCATATTTATATGCTTGAGGATCCCTTCACTCACAATATTCTTTTGAATTGTATGCACAGGTGGAGGAAATTTCAAGTAAGCTATCTCTCTCTCACTTACATAGATATAATTTTGATCTATTATTCTATTTGGCTCTCTCTAATTTTCGCAGTTCTTCTCTTTTATAGGTATGCTTTTTAGTTATGTTGCTCAGTGTGAAAATCAAGGTCTACTCAGTGCCCATGCATACCAAATATATTCTGAATCAGGTTGGTAGCACAATGTTCCACCATGTCTCTCCTTCTGGCAAGGATTTGAGTGTTACTTAGCTTAAGGAGGTGTTGTTATATTTTCTATGTTTACGTGGTAGTGCCATACTTTGCCTTTTGAAAATTGGTGAACCTATGTAATGTGTTTTCTTCTTTATTAATACAGTCATACAAATGACTGTGTACTCCTGAAGGATTTATAGGGCCTATTGTATTTAGACAGTTTTAAATATTTATATTTGGAAAACGGAATGATATTTCCTCCTCCTTGTTGGGTGTGGAGTCTGATTATCTTGGAACCTTGTTCTTAATGGGGTAGCAACACCACCCATCATTTAAATGTTGCCTAGGGGGGTCTCGGGGGAAGCGCCCCCGAAGCTAAAAATATATGTAAAATTGCCTTGTAAAATATTGTAATTTATAGCCAATCTAGGCTATTCATAAGGCAGATGATCTAAGGGTAGAAGTTATGTTTAGTTTAGGGTTTTTTCCATAGACGGAAACCCTTCTATTTTATGAGGGTTTTGTATTACGGCTAGGTATTGTATGTGTATTCTCATAGCGAGAAATAGCAAGGGGGATTCTGTGAGAGAGAAGATGATATTACATAGAATCTGTTATAGGTTGTGTCTCTTCATTTTGTTGAATAATATAAGGAAGGACTTGCTGTTCGGGGTGGAAGTAGCCGAAATTGGGTGAACCATGTATATCTGTGTCTCAATTGTTTATATGTTTTCTGTGTTATTTTTCCACATATTTTATGTCTTCCATTGTTCTGTAATATCTAATATTCTAACGCTCCTGTCGATGATGGATGCAAATGTACTTTGCCTCAGACTTTCATGTTTTATAAATGAAATCATCAGTTTTTTTGAATCCTTTCAGATGTTATGTGACTTCAGAACTCGCTTGGAAAGTAATGTGACTTTATAGTAAATGATGAATGTATCTGTATTTTTTTCATAATTTCCACTTTTAGTTTCATCTATACTATATCATGCATTCACTTTTCTTTTTCTTTTTCTTTTTAATCTCAGTAGAAAGAATTAGCACATTTAGTATTATCTATTCCTTCCAAAAAATTTTAATAATATTACTTTTCCAAAGCTAGATATGTCTTAGCTTAGTCTATAAGTTTTGATTTTTATGCTTATCATTCTAGCGAAAGATTTTGTTTAACTTAATTTCTACAGGTTGTCTTATTTATTTTACTTCTGCTTAGATATGAATAGGTAGACACCATTTACCCTCTTATCATAGTCCTTTCTAGTTTGATATTTACACATACTGTACTGTATACATCTACAGTAAATTAGTCTACTGTATAGAACACAACATTGACATTGTATTTAACAAAGTACTGACATTGTACAACACATAATATTAACACTATATATAATGTTAACAAGCATGTGCGACTAGCCTATAACATGATTTCAACACACAGTATTGACATAGTATATACATTAACAAAGAATATGTGACTAGCCTATACCATGATTCCAAATTGGTTTAACATAACATTAATACCCTATTACGAAGCATAATTTGTCTATCAACTTAGACAAGTTGATACTTGTATCGACTAGTAAAATACAAGAAATTGAATATAAAATTTCTACATGCTGCATACCAACTTGTAAAGGTGAATTTTCCTCCCAACGATGAGCTTCTCCTCAGAGCTCTACATCGAGCAGAGATCAATTTTCCCCTTTGTTGACACCCTCTTGTCACACTAATGATGGCACTTTTAAGCGAAATTTTCCCAGAAAGTTTCCATAACGGCGTCTTGTTATTATCAACAGATGTTTCCCATAGCCTAGGCTTTACTTTTGTTTTTTTCACCAAATTTTTCTTTAAATTTCGGTTTTCCTAAGCGTAGTTTTTCCTACCTCTTCCAAGTAACTTTCCTCTTTACTCAGGATTTCTTACATATTTTTCTTCTATCTACTTTATTTTTTATTTTTTATTTTTCTCTAAAGGATTTTTTTGGAGAATTTTGAGAAAGTATGAAATTCTATCTTATCCTCATGGATAATTTCTAGATCTCTATTACTCTATCTTAAAAAAAATTCCATAACTTTCATAAATAAATATTAATTAAAATATTTCCACCAACAACATAATTGTTCCATAGGTCCACCTAGTATTTGTCCTATTTACATAAAAATAAGAGTTCTAAATCATGCTTATTACAAACAATAACTTGTGGTAGAAATTAGAAAGACCTAGAAACTGTGGAGCTTTTTTAACATTCTTGGGACTAGCCAATCTCGAATGACCCCTTGCCTTAGTCCACATGCCTCCCTCGCTCATTAATGACATATCACATATATTGAACCTGGGTCATGCCAAAAGTTCATTTCTCCAAATTTCCATACAACTTGTGTTGCCACAGTGTTTGGAGGACCTATCAAATGTGGTGGAAGTGCTATTCCCAGCTCCAACTGAACATTAAGATGTTATCCAAACACACCACCACGAAGGAATGACAAATGGTCGCAATATGTCTTCCATCAGCCTCATGAAGGTTGTGGGATCATTCATCAAACAGAAAGGCATGACCAACCACTGAAAAGGCACTCCTTTTATTTGAAGGTATTATTACACACATTAGAGGGTTCGATTGGTACCTAGTGATACCCAAAATTGAAGTCAATCTTGCTAAAATATTTCCCCCCTTTGAGTTGGTTCAAGAGGTCATCAATTCATGGTATTGGATACCTATTCTGAGCAGTGATATTGTTCAACGCTCAATAGCCAATAGAGAGTCTCCAAGTTCCATCCTTCTTCTGCACCAACACAATTGGTCTCCCATGGGGTGATGAACTAGGCTGAATGTGACATTTCTGAAGTAGTTCCTGAATATTCCTTTTGATTTCCTCGTTCTCCATAATAGAGAGCCAATAGATCAGCCCGTTGGGTAGCGGTGTGCCTAGGGTTAGATCAATGGAGTGCTTGACCTGACAATTCATAACTAGCCCTGCGGGTGAAGTGTTGATGTTCCCATACTTCTCCACGACCTTGTCGATCTATTGTTTCCATGTGGAGGATCCATTTCTAGAGGTCATGGCCATAGTACTCTTCTTACTCTTAGGGCAGATCATTAGGAAAAATAAATTCCAGCTTTTGAAATGACATTACTCGATTATTTTTTAGGGATTAAAAATATGGTGGTAGGTAGTGCTACCTTTGGTATTCTATACAACTTATTGCCTAAAGTAACAATAATAGTGCAAGGCATAGATTCATACACAACATGTCACTTCCACAAGTATGGTTGGCCTAATAATACATCACAAATATTAAGAAGATAAATTTCACACAATACCTCATCCGTGAAGGGATTGATCTTGTAGGGAAGGTGACACTGGTGGCTGATGCGGAGATCCCATCCTTGGTGAATCCAAAGGATGGTGTATGGTTGTGGACATGTTGTGGTGAGTAGGCCCAACTGCTTCATGACCTCTGTTGAAATGATGCTCTTTTGGCTCCCACTGTCGAAAATGAACTACAGTGGGGGACCCTTTACCCACATCTGGGAATGGAAGAGGCACTCCCCCTCCTCCTGATCTTCAGGTTCATCCTTCTAGATATTTGTGGTGGAAAAGGTGGCGTTGGGATCTGCATTGCTAATTATCTTTCCCTTTACATTCCCCTAGTTAGTTTCTGACTCAA
Source organism: Pinus albicaulis (assembly GCA_034641835.2). Classification (NCBI taxonomy): domain Eukaryota; kingdom Viridiplantae; phylum Streptophyta; class Pinopsida; order Pinales; family Pinaceae; genus Pinus; species Pinus albicaulis. Next base: position 1,588,318,967 of record CM076570.1, read on the forward strand.
AGTCGGAACATGCATCTAATTTATAATACTTCAGTTTTGCCATCAGTGACTCCTTAGCCCTACACTCACTTGTGTTGTAAGTGGCGCTCTTATGGAACTAATGCCACATTCTTGTGTCCTTCTATGGCTTCGTGGTTGTGTTCTTCACTTGCATATTTGGCGGGTTGTCATGGGGCACCTCACCTTGGCTTTGTCCTTTTTTCTATGATTTGTGGGCACCTTTCCCTTACTACTGGTTCATAGATCCAAAGTTTCATTTCTTTTTTTGAATTTATGCTCAATATTGGCAACATACGAGTATTCTATACAAAGAAAGGAGATGTCGAGGAAATCCACTTCTTCCTAAATGTATCTATGCAGACAATTGTGGTACCTTGGCACCAAATGTTTCTCTAGATATTTGATACCCAACTTTGTGTGCAGGGTATGCAACAGATTCATCAGCTCATGCACATCTTGATCCCTTTATTGCTACAATGAATGACACTGTACGTACTTGTCCTCATAACTCCCCACGAGATAATATTGTTCAGTGATCGTGTCTAAAAAAAAATTACAAGTGGGTGCCATAGAGAATAGAGAGGGTTTCCTCTCTTCCTTTTTCTCATAGTAGGTTTCTCACCAATCCTTGACATGGGGGGAAGCTTTGAGGAGTGAAAAATTAATATTTTCCACATTGGAAAAGTAAGAAACTGAGACATATACTTCTAATAGAGTCAACCATCTATCTATGACATCTGCATCTATTTGGCCCTTAAATATGTGAATTTCAAAGTTAACTTGTACCTTAAAAGGAGTGGCACCTCCAGAGTCACTGCTTGAGGAAGATGTGCCATCAGTGGGTAGTCATTGAATGATACAGGAAAATTTATCCATCATAAAAAAATTTATTTATCAAGGGCCTCCTCGAGAAATATTTTGATAGGATATCCTTCTCCCTCATCTTTCTTTTCTTCTGCTATGGGAGGTCATCAAGGCTTGCGAGGTTGATCATGCAAAATTTCAACCAGATTGTAATATTCCTTAATTAGCATGCAACTAATAGGAATATAATTTTTTTTTTTTTAACACCTTGTAGATGAATAAATGGGTAAGGAGGCCCATACATATCTTAAACAGGAATAAAATCCCTCATTATGTGAAAAGGGATCATAATAATAGCTGGATATTACACCCTCATGTGTGAATAGGGCAAATGCATGTGGACAAGGTCAAGTTTGACCATGTCAACAGCGTTGGTATGGATGGAGTAGCTCATCAATAGAGACAGCGCAATGATAGTAGGAGGAAGATTCCATGAAGGTGGAAACCCTAATGAGTGGGAGCCAAGGTAATAAGGCTCACACTTTTTTATAAGGAGGGCAAAGAAGCCATAGTGAGGCAGGTTATTGATTATTGATTTTATGGTCTACATGACTATTGTGCATTCTTTAGCTGTTTAGTTGAGATTGTTGTTTTGCTTAGCACCGAGTGTTCTCGAGCGGGAATCCCATCTCCTTCCTTGACAGGCCTATTGGGGAAGCTTTTCACTTCATTTCTCCACACTTAGGCTTAAGGCCAAGCTACCTCCTTCAACTAAAACACAGTTTATTTTTAGAGCTGGGTTGTGTTGTAGGGAATTTGCAGTGGAGGGTTGAGAAACCCACTTCAGGAACTAGTTTTTCAGAGGAGGAAGAATTATTCTCTTTGGGAGATCAATGAGGAATATCTTGGAGCATATTTCACATATTGGAACTTGGCCAACATATTTTCCATCACCTACAATGCAGTACCTCTCCTTGACTGCGTTATTTTAGTGAGGATTTGCAATGAGGGGTTTCAATGTTAGATTGGAGGGTGAGATTTTCAGTGATTGGATCAACCTTTCACTTGAAGGATCTACTGGAGGAGATCCATTCATATAATGTATCATCTTCAACTATCTTCATCCAGTTCTCGATTTGCAGATGTTATCCATTCCTAGCATTCCTGCATTTTTCAATTTTTTCATATTCAGGAAATCCTTCCCTAGTTGTCTTGAAATAGTGTTTCGGAGCTTAGATATTTACTCTCAGCATTGTATGAGCCATTTATTTTCAAATCCATGTATTAGCATTCTCTAGCAGTAGTTATATATAATAAAACTGCACTGTCATAGCCTTGGGGATTTTTTGTGTAGCAATTATCTTTATATTTCATTTACATGTTCTCTTGAGGCTCGTTTTGCCTATCCTAAGTGACTATTTCCTCAGGGACTTGTATACATTTTGCTGTTATAATCTTAATGTGATGGCTATATGATCTTGTTACATTACATGTGTTGATTTGTCACTACTATTTCCATTATTGTCTTCATGTATTGCTGCATTCTACCTTTTAGGATATTACAGTGGTATTAGAGCATAATCTTGGCTGAGCCTATGGATCTCAGCCATTATGCTATTAGGAGAATAAGAATAAGAAGAGAAATATCAAAATTATGGAGAGAATGAGTTTTATCTTATCTCTTTTCATATCTAGGAAGGGCCTCACCAAGGAGTTCAAGCAAAGAAGACTTGAAAGAAGCAACAGAACTATGCCCTTTTCTTTTTAAATGGAAACAAAATGCATGAAGATGGAGGACACTTGGATCATGAGATTCTAAGAGAATACCTTGCTGAATATAAATCTCAACCTGTAGCTTACAAGGATATTCTAACTCTCCCACAGCTCATCCAAATTGAGTAATAAAGGAGACCTCGTAGCAGTAGGAGAATCAAAGGCAATAGATTTCTCTTGTCTACTTTTGATGGGTCATCCACATGTACAACAAGGGCTTGGGAAAGAAAGCTAAATGAATTCTTCCTACTACATCTAGTGGTAGAAAGAGATACTATAGAGATTGTAGCACTGCACCTTGAACGTAAAGCAAGCACTTGGTGGTTCAACCATTTGAATCATGCAAGAGTGACTACATTTGCAGATTTCACTCAAAGGGTGATTAAAAGATTTTACAAGAAGAAATCAGAGGGGGAGGTGCCTTCACCGCCACTTGAGGAGACTTGTACCATCGTTGTCACAACTATGGAGGAGCAGCCAACAACACCAAAATTTGAGGGAACCATCACATTGGAGGAAGGAACTCTTGCAGCCATACAAGATGTTCCCAAGCTTCATCAAGCAGGTGCACCATCATGGAGATTAACAGCGTTGTCATGGAGCACCAGTGATGAGTTGGGAGCTTAGCTATTGATAGAGCATTCTGATGACCATTTCACTTGTGTGACATGGGAGGAGGAGATGATTCATGAGATTCCTCTCATTTTCTAGCATGGTGATCGATCTTTCTCATTGAGCATTTTATAGCTCTATGAGAATACTTTGGTTTTAGCATACTTGGATCCCTATGGATTCAATATGGTCATTGATGTGGGATCTTCACTAGGAGATCTCCAAGAGGTTGCATTTCAACATCCCATGAAATGCAAAGGTAGAAATATGATATGGGAGCATGGTATTCTCCATGGGAAGGATACCAAGATGGAGCATGGTAGGAGACACCCACATTTTCATAAGAGGGCATGGATGGTGAGCCACTTGCATATCTATGACACAGGGCAATAGGAGGCACGGCAGCTTTGGCTACTCCTGAAAGAGTTTGGCCATCATGTGACATGCTCTTTTTCAAAGGTTATGTTGGTGTAGGAAACTTGGCAAGACACTTGCATCATATGGCATCAAGGAGTATGGACGAATTGTGTTTATATGACATTCTTCGTATCAATCATTATGTTTTCACCTCATGATTTGTATGATGGAGGTGTGAGGGGGCAGCAAGAAATATTGTTTCTTTGGTTACCCTTGGGAGAGTATGGGCAGGATTGCTCCCATACTTGGCATGATGTTTCAGGAGAAAGGAATGGGACAATCAAAGTGCAAAGAGGCTACACTTCAACATTGGAGGTTAAGGAGGTACTTCCACATAGAAAGGGAGTTGCCACACATAGTTGCATGATGGTGGATGACTTTAGCATATGGAATGTCAAAGAAGGAATTCATGGAGTGACAAGAGACTTATCACTAAGACCAACAGTGCTGTCACTTTGGTATATGTTTCTATTGATGGCGAGTTCCAAGGAGAGTATGAATTTCTCCATTTTGCAGACCTTTATGAGCAGATTCTCATGCAAGGACCCATCCATGGACCTCACATTAAGCCTACTCACTAAGTATGGTAAGAAATGTATTTCTGTACTTATTGATAATTTCAATGAGTATTTGCATTATCTCACCATCCATGTACAGTGCATTGCTCCACAAGAGGGCAAGATTATTTCTAGGTTTCATGGTCATTCTAGGACCAAAATTTGTGATTGAGATAATCCTTTTTTGCATGACTTTGGGCAAGTGTGTTTTTATTCTTACTATACTCAACTGATATATAATGCTATTTTCTACCACATAGTAGATGAGAAAACATGCACAGATAACAACTTGTTGGAGGACAACTTGCCACATGATGTTCTTAAGCAGTAGTTGGAAAGATTGCGCTGTATCGACTAGAAAAACCATTGGTACCATCCAAAATTGCACATAACCTTCAGCATTTTTCTGATTTGTATACCATATGGTGATGATGTACCATTCACTTTGTATGGGATGAATTGGGCCAACATGATTCATGATTATATGGATAGGATCTTTGAAGATCCAGTCTTCTTCTTTCCTCTTGAGGGCAACATTGTTGTAGCCCAAAATAAGCAGCTACTCTACACTTATCATAAGTGGAGAGAGAGATAGTCTGGGGTAGGCTATTTTTTCTACCATTTTCAGTTATTTAGCCCACCTACATTGCAAGAGCCAAAGGTGGAGGAGAATTTTCTTGAGTTACCATTTTCGAGGGTGGCTCATTTTGTATGGATGATAGCTTGGGGATGGGAGATTCACATGGGGATGATAAATCCCAATATATATCAGATCTCATGCCTCAAGAAGGCCTTTAGAAAACCCATTTTTGCCTCCTTGGGTATTTTACTTCTTCATGTTGATGGCTATTTGGGATGGTCACCAAAAGCTAGCTTGCATAATTGGGAGGAGCAATATGGAGATTTATTGATGAGATGACATCTTATTCCTTGGAGAATTTTATTTTATGAGGATGCTACAAAAGGAGGAGAGGAGGCTCTTCAGTTCTATCCTTGTAGTTGCTTCAGGACAAGCAAAATTTTGGAGGGGAGGACTGTGACATTCCTAAATTAGCATGCAACTAATAGGAATATAAATTTTTGTTTTTAACACCTAGTAGATGAATGAATGGGTAAGGAGGCCCATACATATCTTAAACAGGAATAAAATACCTCGTGGTGTGAAAAGCGATCATAATAATAGCTGGATCTTGCACCCTCATGTGTGAACAGGGGAAAATACATGTGGACAAGGTCAAGTTTGACCAAGTCAACAACGCTGTTGTGGATGGAGTAGCTCATCAATAGAGACATCGTAGTGATAGTGGGAGGAAGATTCCATGAAGGTGAAAACCTTAATGAGTGGGACCCAAGGTAATAAGGCTCACACTTGTTTATAATGAGGGCAAGGCTACCATAGTGAGGCAAGTTATTGATTATTGATTTTAAGGTTTACATGACTATTGTGCATTCTTCACCCGTTTAGTTGAGATTGTTGTGCTACTTAGCACCAGGTGTTCCTGAGCGAGAATCCCATATCCTTTCTTGAGAGGCCTCTTGGAGGAGCTTTTCATTTCATTGCTCCACACTTAGGCTTAAGGCCAAGCTACCTCCTTCAGATAAAACGCAATTTCTGCTTAGAGCTAGGTTGTGTTGTAGCATGTTGCAGTGGAGGGTTGAGAAACCCACTTTCGGAACTAGTTTTTCAGAGGAGGAAGCATTATTCTCTTTGGGAGATCAGTGAGGAAGATTCTGCAGCATATTTCACATCTTGGCACTTGGCCAACATATTTTCCATCACCTATAGTGTAGTACCTCTCTTTGACTGTGCTATTTCAGTGAGGATTTGGAGTGAGGGGTTTCAGTGTTAAATTGGAGGGTGAGATCTTCACTGGTTTTATCAGCCTTTCGCTTGAAGGATATATTGGAGGGGATCCATCCATATAATGTATCATCTATAGCTATATTCATCCAGTTCCTGAATTGGATCTGATATCCAATCTTAGGGCTGCATTCCGGCATTTTTCACTTTTTGCATATTTCAGGAAATCCTTCTCGGGTTGTCCTGAAACAGTGTTTGAGAGCTTAGATCTTTACTCTTGCAACTGTATGAGCCATTTATTTGTAGATCCATGTATTGAAATTCTCTAGCAGAAATTATATATAATAAAACTACGTTGTCATAGCCTTGGGCATTTTTTGTGTAGTAGTGATCTTTATATTTCATGTACATGTTCTCTTGACGCTGTTTTTTCCTATAGTGAGTGACTATTTCCTTAGGGACTTGTATACATTTTTTTGTTATGATCTTAATGTGATTTCTATATGATCTTCTTACATTACATGTGTTGATTTGTCACTACTATTTCCATTATTGTGTTCATGTATGGTTGAATTCTCCCTTTTTGGATATTACACAGATCGTGCCCTAACTCCTTATACCTTGAACTCTGTAACATTCCAAAATTTGCAAACAAGAAAATTGGAATATTAGATTTTGATGCTTTCAATTAGAAGAGAAATAAATGGGAAGGAGGCCCATGAACAATAAACGTATGAATAAATTCCACCTTAGTAAAGAAGGAAATCACCTTAGGAGTTGGTTTTACACTTCCAAGTGTGAACAAATGCAAATTAGATGGGGACATAGTCAAGTTTCACTAAGTCAACATGCATTCTTGAGGAGGAAGAAATCACTCAAGTAAACTAGCTCAATGTGCACAAGGATCAGCCTAGACACACATATGAGAACTGCATTGAATATCCCTTAGTGCGAAAAGAGGCATTGCAGGTGAATTAGTCCCAGTTGACCAAGTCAACAATGCTGCTACAAAGAGGAGGGAAGCCAGCTAGGGCAACGCAGTTTTGAAGGAGGAAGCTTCACTAGGAAGTCACCTCAACATTGTGTGGGGTCCGGGATGAGGAGTCTCACCAAAGATAAAAAGGAAGGCATAGCAACAAAGATATTCATTCAGTATTCAGCTATCTTTGGTCTTTTGACTACTCACATGCTTCAACTGTTTAGTTGGAGTTGTTGCACTGCTTAGTGCAAAGAACTCTCGTGCGGGAATTCCATCCTCTCTTGGATCAACTTGTTTAAGGGATCAAAATGGAAGGATATAAGCTTCCATTTCATCATTTGGCTTAAGTCCACTCAACTAGCAACATCTATAGTGAAGTCATCTTCAAAAACTGCGTCTTTTTCTGCAGGGGCATTGTTGTTGGGTTAAACATTGTTGTTTTGTCCTAGTATTTGAGGAGGAGGTGTTTATTTCCCCCCAGAAGTTCTAAAAAGAGGTCCTAGGGCCATTTTCTGTATTATTTAGCTATTTTATGCCATATTCATCTATGATTAATATAGAGCTACAATAAAATACGTTATTTCTGCAATGCTGCCTTCTGTACATGCATTTTTCCGGAAACCCTTTCCAAGTGTCTTTTCCTTCTGTAAGAGAGGTTAAAACTCCATTTCTCTGATATTTGATTAATGTAATCCTCAAATCAGACTTATCTCATCATTTTCTTCATAAACCCTCATTAAAATAACACAGTCCTTGCTTCAGTACTTTCTGCATAAGCTAGGCTATGGTGTTTGGGCTTATTTGAGGCATATTGACTTAGGGAGATCTATTTATATGAGCTAGAGTGATTTGTTTCACCTCTAATTCTGCATGTGAGTTTTATATCATGTCTTCTAAGAGATATAAGTCCCATTTCTCACTTTTATAGCATTATTTTCTGAAGACAACTGTTTTATGCCTACATTTCCATGTTCATGATTTGTTGAAGCTCCACATTGGTAATAACTCAAATGGTTCCCAATAGTGTAGTTGTTCCCATTTTGGGATATTACAGTGGTATCAAAGCTACCATCTTGGCTCAGCCTGTGGATTTGAAATCTAATCAGAAGATAAGGAGGAGAGGAGAACAAAATTATGGAGAGGATGATATTACTCTCGTCCATTTTCAAATCCAAGAAGAAAGAAGGACAAAAATGAATTGGAACTCCAAGAGGGTTTCAAGGAGGAGAGAGCTGCAGTGAGACCTCTAGAAGGTTTTAGGAGGGAGAATATGATGCATGCACTTCTTGTTGTCATAGAGGAAGTGGAGAGCAAGGAGGCCACTTAGAGCATGAAATCTTGAGTGGGTATTTGGCAGAACACAAGTGCCAACCTAGGGCTTTCGGAGAGACCCTAGATTTTCCTCAGTTTATTCAACTGATAGAAGAAGGAAGACCCTACAGCAAAGGGGAAATTAAAGGCAATAGATTCCTATTGTCTACATTTTATGGGTCAACTACAGCAAGATCTTGGGCAAGGAAGCTTGAGACATTCTTCCTGCTTCATCCAGTGGTAGAGAGGGAGGCAGTAGAAGTTGCAGCGCTGCACCTCAAGGGTGAAGCCAATGCTTGGTGGTTTAATCACTTAAGCCATACAAGAGTGACTTATTTTCCTGAGTTCACTCAAGGGCTGATCAAAACCTTTGATGGCGAAAGGTCAAAGGAGAGAGGGTCCACACCACCATGGGAGGGGACATGTACCAGCGTTGTCACAGCCTTGGGAGACCAGCCTTCTATATCAGCAGTTGAGGCAGCCATTACATTGGGGGGAGGAGCCCTTACAACTCAACAAGAGGTTCCCGCATCTCACCAAGGTATGGGAAGATTTCCACTTCAAATATTTATAAAAATGGTGCAAATATATCTTCATATGGCCCAGGATCAAACATTGTTGCTAAGGAAGAGCAGCGGGATTGCACTGCGCTTTGAAAACTTGAATGGTTCAAGGAAAAAATGAACCATCATTCTCATGAACCCTTGTTGAGTTACACACAACCCTTGAGGGTGGAGTGTGACTGCTTGGAGGATGGAGTGAACTTTGCTCCAAACAAATTCATGCAAAGTCAAATTTCCATTCGAGAATTGAGACATGAGATAGCCAGAACACCCTGGAGGAGGGTTACAACACTGTCAAGAGGTAGTAGCAAGGAGGCTTTGCCTTCAACCCCCTTGGATCCTTATGGGTTCAAGATGATCATCGGTGAGAGATATTCTCTAGGAGGTCTCCAAGGAGTTGCATTTCAGCATCCCATGGAATGCAAGGAGAAAAATCTGATATGGAAGCATGGTAATCTTCTTTGGAGGAGTTCCAAGATGGAGAATGACAGAAGGCATCCACATGGGGATAAGTGGGTGTGGATAGAGAGCAAGAAGCTAGAGAGCTACTTGCAAATCTATGATACTAGGCAGCAAGAGGCAAAACTGCATTGGCTACTCTTGAGAGAGTTTGGCCATCATGAGACATATCCTTTTTCCAAGGGTATGTGGGAGGAGAGAACTTGGCAAGGCACTTGCATCATGGGGCAGCAAGGAGTGTGGATGCATTATGATAATGTAATCATTATTTTTCCACCACATGAGTTGTATGATGGAGGTGTGATGGGGCAGGAAAGACATTTGTTGCTTTGGAGGATTGACAGAGAGAAAGGGAAGAGTTGCTCTCACATTTTGCATGATGTTGAAATGGAGGGAGATGGAAACATTATGAGAGATGTCTTTGACATCGAACATGTCAGAGGATGGATTTATGAGTTGGCAGGAGCCTATTTGCATAGGCCAACAACGCTGTCACTTTGGAACATGAGCTTGTTCACGGAGTGTTCCTAGGATCACTTCATATTTGATGCACTTGGTGGGAATAGAGGAGGTGAGATTCGTAGAGTGGTGGATGGACTCATTGGTTATTGTGGTATGCTCTCCTTGACTTGGATTTCCAATCATGATAAGGAGGATTTTCATGCAACATGTGATTCATTCCTCTTCAGATGGGTATGCCATAACACTATGGAGGATTCATCTATGGATCTTGTCACCATCTTTCTTTCATTACATGGTAATAATTCTTTTTTTGCATTTATTTTTTGTTCCACACAATATTTTCATGCTCTTACCATTTCTTTGAAGTACATTTCTCTTCAACGGGGCAAGTTTTTCTTTAGGCTCCGTGGTCCATTTTTTGCCAGCTGTTATGATGGAGACAACCATCTACTATATGATCTAGGGCAAGTATGTGGTTACTTCTTGTGTGCTCAGTTTACATATTTAGCCATCTACTATTTACTAGTGGGTGTGATGACTTATATAGCAAGCCATTTTTCAAGAGACAACTTGCCATGCTATTGTGTGAAGCTGCAGTGGAGAAGACTGCGCTGTGACCATTTGGGAGACTGTTGGTACCTTCCAAAACCATATGAAACCTTTAGTCTTTCTTTCATTATGATGCTGACCATGATCCTATTTTCTAATGTTGTTCTTACGTTTATGGGGAGCATGGTTGGAGGAGGGACACTTTGGGAGGATGTGTTCTTGCGGGAGGAGCATCCCCACACTTTATGCATGACATGTTCTAAGTGGAGCATGGGAAGAGACATGGCCCCTACAACAAAATCTTTGTTTTTGAATAAGGAGGACCATGAGGTGGATGGGATGCCATATGGTGGTGATTTCTTATCCATCATGTATGAGATGGTTTGGGCCAGCTTGATTCATAGCACTTGGAGAGGGACCTTTGGAGGTCTAGTTCCCTTCTTGCCATTTGAGGTCAACAATATTGCAGCCCAAGATCAGAAAATTTTCTGGAGAGGAAGACAGCATGGGGTGTGCTATATTGTCTACCATGTTCAGATTTTCAACCCACCTATTCTGCATGAGCTCAAGGTGGAAGAGATCCTTCATGAGTTGCCATCCTGGAGGGTGACTCATTTTGTTTGGTTGATAGCATGGGGAGGATAGATTCAAATGGGGATGATGAATCCCAATCTATATCAGCCCTCATGCTTCAAGAGGACCTTGAAATAGCCCATTGTTGCCTCCATGGTTGTTTCACTGTCACGTGAAGTTAGCTATTTGGGATGCTCCCCAATAGATGGCTTGAACACTTGGGAGGGGCAACTTGAAGATATATTGATGATGTAGTGCCTTGATCTTTGGAGGATTTCATCTTATGAAGTTTCTACAGGGGAGAAGAGGATGTTATTTAGTCCTATCCTCGCAGTTGCTTAAGGAGAAGCAACATTTGGGAGGGGAGGACTGTAATATTCTAGAATTTACAAACAAGCAAATTGGAATATTAGATTTTGATGCTTTCACTTAGAACAGAAATAAATGGGAAGGAGGCCCGTGAACAATAAAAGTATGAATAAATTCCACCTTAGTAAGGAAGGAAATCACCTTAGGAGCTAGTTTTACACTTCCAAGTGTGAACAAGGGAAAATTAAATGGGGACATAGTCAAGTTTGACTAAGTCAACATGCATTCTTGAGGAGAAAGAAATCACTCAAGTAAACTAGCTCAATGTGAACAAGGATTATCCTAGACACACATATGAGAACCGGATTGAAGTTCCCTTCATGTGAAAAGAGGCATTGCAGGTGGATTATTCCTAGTTGACAAATTCAACAACGTTTCTACAAAGAGGAGGAAAGCCAGTTGGGGCAATGCAGTTTTGAAGGAGGAAGCTTCACTGGGAAGTCACCTCAACATTGTGTGGGGTCCGGGATGAGGAGGCTCAAAAAAGATAAAAAGGAAGGAATAGAATCAAAGATATTCATTCAATATTTAGCTATCTTTGGTCTTTTGACTACTTTCATGCTTCATCTATTTAGCCGGAGTTGCTGCACTGCTTAGTGCAAATAATTCTCGTGCGGGAATTCCATCCTCTCTTGGATAAACTTGTTTAAAGGATCAAGAGGAAAGGATCTAAGCTTCCATTTCATCATTTAGCTTAAGGCCACTCAGCTAGCAACATCTACAGCGCAGTCATCTTCATAAACTACGTATTTTTCTGTAGGGGCATTGTTGCTAGGTTAAACATTGTTGTTTTGTCCTAGTATTTGAGGAGGAGGTGTTTATTTACCTCCGAGAGTTCTAACAAGAGGGCCTAGGGCCATTTTCTGTATTATTTTTTGGAACACCTAATCCTACATGGGTAGGTGTGGAATGTAAAAATTCACAATGGAGTCCAAGTGACCTTGGAATGTGAAACCAAGAGTCACAGCATTGTTGTATAAATGTACATCTTTGTATAATCGAAAATATGAAAGCCTCACGCTTATCCTTCATTGTGTGTTGAGTCTCTTGTGTGTGTGTTTTTATCTTTCTCATACACAATGTGTGTGTTTTACATGGTGTTTAACATGGTATCAAAACATCCGCTGGTGTTGTTTTGCCGCATACAGAGCATAGAGTGCGGCATTGAAGCATTTCACGGAGTGTCCGCAGTCGAAGTCCGGGCATTGCCGAAAAGTCTTCACGGCTTGATTGGGCATCCTAGCTCGGCCATAAAGAGTGATGATCTGAACAATGAAACCCTCGTTATACAGGTGGCTTCCGCTCAACTTCTTCTCATGCTCCAGGATTTCTTCCATGACGTCCGGGCGGTTAGCCATGGCCAGGTTTTTAACTATACTCTCGTAGGCTAAACGGTGATGGTGAAAGCAGTGATGCTCTGAAGCTTCTTGCCATATACTTACGAGCCTGTCGGGGTCTTTCTCCAGTTTTAGAAAGCTCGGGAATTCATATGGTCCCAGCCAGCAGCACCTGGGCGATTGAATTAAGATTTTTTTGTGCACCGAAGAAAAGTTCGGACAACACAGTGGAATTTGGGTATCTTTCAGACTTGGAGAACTGTTACAATAGAAGGGAAGCATACCTTGGATATTAATGAAGAGCCAATTCATATACTTGCAGTCCAGTGAAGATGATTTGAGAAAAATTAGAAATGTGCAGGAATTTAAGTGTTCCACAAAAAAATGAGCACCCAAATTTTCCAATGTGATATAAGTAGATGAAGCGGAGATCTTCTGGAAAAAAAGTAGATGAAGAAAAATGGTTTTTTTCACCGTGAGAAAAATGTGATTGAATAGTACCAAGATGATTTTGGGCTGAGTATTTTATTGGGTTGTAGCTCACTGTCTAAATTTCATAAGTGGCCATCCAAAAGGTTTATTTCCTTTCAAAGATAAAAAGTAGTAGTATGCAATTTTGTGGTGTAGTCTCTCACTAGTAGGCTCATATATATGTTGAGTGATATGAGTCTGGATTGTTAATATATCCTTTGCACATTGGTTTTTTGGTGCACATTTACAAAGCATATTGTAGTGACATTGAGTGAGCTCATAGTTGTGATCAGAAAATGGGAAAACTTTATGTAATATTAGAGTTGCTGAATACTCTAATACATTCTAGTGTTGACAATACAGTTATGATTGACAAAGCTAGTCTAAAAAATATTCAAACTTGTTTGCAAGATGCACAAGAAAAGATTGAATTTTTGTAGCCTAAGTTAGAGCTCCAGCAAGATGAATTAAAAGAAAAGAGTCACCATTCTGAACCTGTTTCTGTTCAGAAGATTGAGAAGGACTCCCATCAGCAGCAAGTCAATCAAGTTGCAGTTGATCCTCATTCACTTCCTTGTACTAGAGCAGATTTACATGTAGATGCAGCAGTTCAACCTGCACTTCTCAAGCCCATCATCAGACCTTGGGAAGAGCTTGTCCACAACAAGCACAGAACTGGTCTTGGATATGACAAGGATGTGTCCTTTCATATTCTAGACTACACCAAGCCCATCATATTTCAGAGTGTAGGATTCATGTATGACAGTTCACCTACAGCTATTCTAGATCGTGTTCTGCTTCCACAATAACAGATTGTAAAATGCTAACACTGTGATCAAGTTGGCCATATGAAAGATCATTGTTTTGATCTTCATCCATGTAAGCACTGTGGTTATCATACTCATTCTTCAGACAGATGCTTCAGAAACAAGCCTCCTGCAAGAACAAAGATTCATCTTGGATGGATCGCTTCTTGGCAATGGGCATCAGCAGCTAAGAAGATGTTTAAAACACATGTCAGAACATGTTCTCGCATATTAAACAAACTTGCAGTTGATTTTTCGCCATCATCTCACCTTGTCCCTGATAGGGGGGAAAATGGTGGTCATGTACAAACTTTGACGACAAATCAAATGAGCCCGAGCCACAATCTCTCATTCCATGTTCAGAGTTGTAGCCAGAGACACAACAGTTCAAGCGAGCCTGAGCCACAATTCATCATTCTAGATTCAGAGATGTAGCCAGAGACATGGATGCCCATGAGCATGCCTTTAGTTGGTGGACAACCTTAAACCATCAGCTTTGGTTGGTGGATAACCTAAAACCATCACAGGTCGTAGACCTTCCTTCTTTTAGGTTGAAGGTCTCCCTTTCATATATGAGGGACACTTCCTCTAGCAGAAGCCTTCAACTTCTTGCTAGCTTTGGTTGAGTTCCAAGAAATGCTTCAAGCATTCCAGTGTTGTTGGTAATCCTAAAACCATCACAGGTAGTAGACCTCCCTTCTTTTAGGTTGAAGGTCTCCCTTTTTTATGAGGGACAATTCCTCTGGCAGAAGCTTTTAGCTTCTTGCCAGTTTTGGAAGATTTATGGGAATTGCAACAAGTTTTGCATTCCAGTGTTGGTGGTCATCCTTAAGCCACCTCTTTTTCCAACATTTTAGAGAGTTGATTTAGCCCAAGTGCTGCCATGTATACTTTGCAGATTTGTATTACAACTCTCTTCTTGGACTCACACATACCCCTTTGGATTAAGGGGGGATGTTGGAACACCTAATCCTACATGGGTAGGTGTGGAATGTGAAAAGTCACAATGGAGTCCAAGTGACCTTGGAATGTGAAACCGAGAGTCACACCATTGTAGTATAAATGTACATCTTTGTATAATGGAAAATATGAAAGCCTCACGCTTATCCTTCATTGTGTGTTGAGTCTCTTGTGTGTGTGTGTTTATCTTTCTCATACACCATGTGTGTGTTTTACATGGTGTTTAACATTATTCAACTATTGTATGTCATATTCATCCATGATTAATACAGAGTTGTAGTAAACTGCGTTATTTCTGCAGTGCTGCCTTTTGTACATGCATTTTGTCAGAAACCCTTCCCAAGTATCTTTTACTTGTGTAAGAGAGGTTAAACCTCCATTTCACTAATATTTTATTAATTTAATCCTCAAATAAGACTTATTTAATCATTTTCTGCATAAACCCTCAATAAGATAATGCAGTCCTTGCTTTAGTACTTTCTACATAAGCTAGGCGATGGGGTTTGGGCTTATTTGAGGCATATTGACTTAGGGAGATATGTTTATATGAGCTAGAGTGATTTGTTTCACCTCTAATTCTGCATCTGAGTTTTATATCATGTCATCTAAGGGATCAAAGTCCCATTTCTCACTTTTATAGCGTTATTTTCTAAAGACAGTTGTTTTATGCCCTATATTGCTGCATTTCCCCACGCAAGAAGGCAAATATAGGCCATCTTGTTGCTGAGGTTCTTTCATGTGCTGGTATGATGTTATTTTACATTTAATGAGTTGCTCTAAATTTTCATGCTCATGATTTGTTGAAGCTCCACATTGGTAATAACTCAAATTATTCCCAATAGTGTAGCTATTCCCATTTTGGGATATTACAACCTCGTTGGGGACATGCAAAGAAAGTCTGAGAAAGAGAAAATTGTAATATCCCATGTGTGGGTAGAGCCTGTAGCCACATGTCTGAGTCTGTGTAATGAGGGGTGCTGCACAAGGGCCCTCGCCCTCAGATGCTCCGGTGGGGTTAGGCCCACCCTTAACACACTGAGATGCTGCCCTCACTAACAGTTCGAGCTTTTGGTGTAGTGGTTGGATCTACATGATATCAAAGCCGAGGTCTTGAGGTCGAGACTCGCAGAGCGTGGTGGGTTGTAATATCCCGTGTGTGGGTAGGGCTCACAGCCACGTGTCCGGGTCTATGTAATGATGGGTGTTGCACAAGGGCCCCCACCCTCAGATGCTCCATTGGGGTTAGGCCCACTCTTAACAACCTGGGATACTGCCCTCACTAACAGTTCAAGCTTTTGGTGTAGTGGTTGGATCTACAATTGTAATATCTCGTGTGTGAGTAGGGCCCGTAGCCACGTGTCCGGGAAAATTCCATGATCAATAATATTCAGACCTTATTTCATTCATACCCTTCAGAAAACCACGCTCACATGCATCAGTAAATTTCTGCATAATTCTAGTCTTGGGAAATCAATAATATTCCGAGGAATTTTTCTGCTCCATCGGGAATATCTTAAGATATTCCAAAATTCCTTCTATAGAAAGACCACAAGTCCATTCTACAGATTGAATGTTGGGGCATTTATTGAATATGTCACCTTCACAAGGAAGTGTGAGATGCAGAATCTATCTGGCCCTTCACAGACTTTGTCTATGGATATGCAATATTTCCACTTCGGGAATTGCTATTACAGGGTCCTTGAGGACGTTGTATAAGGAAGCTGCTATAAAAAATAAGGAAATCCAATGCTAGGATGCCATAGTACATGTAAAATATAACTCCCTTGTAGAAAATGAGCTCAAAGAAATAACTCTAGATGGGTTATACAGATCTCCAAAATCTAGGTCTCTAAAATAATGCTCAATGAAAGTGCTTACAACAATATAAGACATAATCAGAAACTCTACAAATATGAATATACCATAATAGGGAAAATGTTACAACTATCATTGTAATATGATATCAACAAATAAATACAAGAAATATCATGAGGAATGAACCCATTTTGCAATGGGAATCGATCTCCCATGATCAAACCCTGAAATACATAAGTTACTGCAACTACACAAAATGTCGGAGGACCATGCCTGCGCAGTCTATATGAAAGTAGTTGCTGT
The DNA here is from genome assembly GCA_034641835.2 of Pinus albicaulis. NCBI lineage: Eukaryota > Viridiplantae > Streptophyta > Pinopsida > Pinales > Pinaceae > Pinus > Pinus albicaulis. The sequence goes on from CM076570.1 coordinate 1,588,335,888, forward strand.
TTATTATGCATGAAATGTACATGTGGATAAAGAATACAAGAAAATTTCCCAATGACAAAGGAATGGGCTGAAATACAGGATTTCTAGTACAGGATTTCTAGTCAATCTAGGAAAGATTACTAGAAATGCCGGAGAACAAAAAAATTGTGACAACTAGCTTGTCACTGCAACTGGATCAAAATGAGAATGAGCATATGGTAGGTATGAAATCTGACTGCCCTCCTCTGATAATGTCTCCAAGAAAAAGTTTGATCCCTTTGTCTCAAAAACAAACTCCTGATGAGCTCAATAAACCCTCTCTCACTGCCTCCTCTGAAATAAAGCAGTTTCCTCCATGGACTGCACAGTGGGAGATGATGGAATGTTTGGCCAAGTGCCAATTATCTAAAATGAATCCCGGGAATCCTCTGTGCAGCTCCTCCAATGAGTAGATCACTCCTCCACTGAAGAAAACAAGTCAAGAAAGACTCCATGAGTTCCTCTCTTGCTGCACCCAGCAACACAACATCCTCTCTGGTGTAGAGCTAATGCTGTAGTTGATGAATGTAGCTATGGCCAATGTTGGATTGAGGAAAATTAGCTCAATCCTCATCCTTCCTTGAGGAAGAGGTAGGGATTCCTGACCGGGAACACCCTAGTGCCCGAGGGCACCATCACCCTGCTAAATAGCCCGGGGATGCAAGCCTCTGCAGACCCAATTTGAAATTCTAAATCTAAACATCATGCAAATGGGCTGCCATCTCCTCCTTATAAAGAAAGGGAACTCTTCTCCACCATGGTCCCACCAATTAGGGTTTCCACCCTCATGTGAATTTCCTCCCTCCAAAACTGTGCAACTTCTCTAGCAAGCTTCTCCTCTATAGGCAGCGCTATTGACTTTAGTCAAAGAGGACTAAATGAAGTGATCCAGGTTCCATCCACACCCTTAGGTGCTTTACTCCCGCTGTTTATTCATCTCCTTTTCACATAAGGAGTGTTATTTATCCATCTAAAAGAGGGTTAAGGTGTCTCCTTACCCATTTTATCAAACAAAATTAAAATGTGCCACTATAATGTTCCTTTTAGCTTGAGGCTAAAAATTGGGAACATTATAGTGCTCCCCTCCCGCATGCTGCTTGTCCTCAAGAAACTTTATATAGAGAAAAAAATTCCTCTTTCTTCTCTTATGGCCTCCTCATCAACAAGCTCTACCACTGCTCAAAAGATGCTGCAATAAACCTGTCCTCCAATGCTCTCTCCCAAGTATGCAAGCTAAAAATGATGCTCCTCATGGAAAGATAGAAGGTGTAGTGGAATCCTTCTTGCTATGCTATGGCATCCTTAAGGTAGGAGTGATGATATGCATGGGAAATTTTTGCTCCCGATGATTATCCTCTCATCCATGCTATCATCCAAATGAAAATCTCAACCCCTAGTTTCTGCAATGTGTTGGCGCTGAATGGAGAGTTATGCTTGTGCTTCTGAAGATGGTCCTCTCTCCATTTGAAGTGTCCATGGGGCTACCTCTGTCCTTGGGCTGAAATGGTATGGCCTCCAATAATGGCCTCAGCTACCCCATGAAGAAAATCAATCATAAAATGCCTCCTCAAATTCTCCAAGTGGTTCCTCCCACAAGAAGAGACAAGTGGCAATGTGGCAATCATGGTTTTCCCATGTTGTCTCCTGCAAGATAAAACATATATAATGGGGAGAATCATGCTCCCAATGGGTTGTACATCCAATACTCTCCAAATAATTCTCCTCATGAGTATAAAAACATCAGAGATACAAGGAGAAATACACAATAAAAGCAAGTTGTCAAATGACAATTGGAGAGTGGTTCAAAGTTCGACTTATGGAACCTGTGCAGTGCTTCTTGGCCTGCCTCAAAATCACAAATAACAAGTGCTTTACTAGCCACTTGTTTGCTGCCACAACATCTCATCATAAGATAAAAACATGAAATCACAATTTGGTGCCAATGGTGCACACCAAGGAACATGTGGCTTCACCCACAAACCATCATAAAAATAGCCAAAATCATGGCTACATGTAGCTACAAGTACATCATATCAAATGCAAGAAGGGATCATCCTTCTTGGGATAGTGTGCTACTCATATGAAGTAAGGAGGTACAAAATATAATGGAAAATTATACCTCCTCTATCATGTACTTGAGACCTTGAGCTGAAATGGCTCATCTGAATGCTCTCCCTCTCCTCCAATGAGTAAGGGAATGGTTGTGCCAACCTCTCCAAAATCATCTAGGCTATGCATCTATCCATATGCTGATGTAGATCATACTGAATTCCCTCCCAAATGAACTCCTCTAGCAAAGCAAAGTATGCATCCAAATGGTGCTCCCCTCACACTGCTGCTTGCTAATTTAACATCCCCCATGCAAAAGTCATCCTCCAAGTTGCTACCATGCCGATCATGCAGCTGCTCATGCTCAAATAGAAATGATGATCTCTGAGAATGAGCCTCCCATGAGAGACTATCACCTCCAAAGAATCTCTCGATCCTGGCCAATGTAAGCATGAGTGGCCTCCATCTACTCCAAAGCATGAAAAAGTCCTTCCTCAAAGGAAGTATCCTCTCTCTCACCAAATATATGGAGCAATCATCTTGCATCATGAAGATGGTATCCTCCATCTCTGCAGCAACTCTATCAGCGCAGTATAGCTGATGAGAGTGGGTGAGACTGAAAATGAGAGAGTGTATCCCTCCTCCTTGAGTTTACCCCAAACTCCCTGCACTGTGTTGGACTCCTCTAATGTCTCCACCTCTCCAGAATCCAAGAGTGGTGAACCAATTGACATGATGCCTCTCATCATCTCTAGATCACGTGGCCTCACAGGTGGAATACCTTCATATAATGAGACATCAAGATCTGAAATAGATTGCATGTTTGAGTGGACTGATTTGTCCCTCTCTCCTCTACACAGTGCAGTCTCTTTCCTTTGTGCAGAAAATTTTTGAAGTAGATAAGGTTGAATTCCCATCATCCCTTAATGCTAATCCTTCTGCTCTTCTTCTTCCTCCAATGGTGCAGCACTGTAGGTTCTTCTATGCACCTCCTCTCTACCAACATGTGAGTGTATCCCCTCTTTAATGAGAGGCCTTGGATCTTGGCCTTCCTTTGAGAAAAATATCTCTACACCTCAGAAATGGAAGAGTGCCCTTCATACAGTGGGGGTCTTGCCTCTAGCAAGCTATCCTCCTGATTTAATCCCCCTCTAGAAAGATGGAATGATCTTTGTTTCATGGTCCCCTTCCATGCATGCAAAGTGTTTGAAGTTTTGTCACACCATGTTGCACATTGGTTTTCATCAATCCCCTTTGCAAAACTCTTTGTGAATTCAACATATGATCTCTCATTTTCATGAAAACATGAAATAGAATTCTGAAACCAATCATCATGAATCATACCTTTGAGTTGCAGCACTGCTCCTCCAAAGTCCTCAACTTTTTCCTCCATCCCTTTTGCAGTAGTTATGGGCAATGTACTGCGTTGTGGATCTGTATGTGTGGCTGAATGCTCACACCCTTCATGAGAATAGCTAGGGCTTGCTTCATCCACAAACCCCTTTCAGAAAATTTCTCCAAATTTCCCTTTCTGTCCCTTCAAGATTTGCAATGATGCCCTCCATGGTCTGGAAAAGAAGAAGGGAAACCTCCTTTTCCATCATTTCTCTTTCCTTGTTTCCACTGTAAATATTCTCCCCTTGGAGAGAAGCTCCTCTTGCTGATGGCATTAAATCTTGTGCACAGGTTGAGCCAAGATTGATGCTCTGATACCACTGTAATGTTCCAAATCTCGAATTTTCTGCTCCATCGGGAATATTTTAAGATATTCCAAAATTCCTTCCATAGAAAGACCACAAGTACATTCCAGAGATTGACTGTTGGGGCATTTACTGGATATGTCACCTTCACAAGGAAGTGTGAGATGCAGAAGCTATCTGGCCCTTCACAGACTCTGTCTATGGATATGCAATATTTCCACTTCGGGAATTGCTGTTACAGGGTCCTTGAGGACGCTATATAAGGAAGCTTCTATAAAAAATAAGGCAATCCAATGCTGGGATTACCTAGTACATGTAAAATATAACTCCCTTGTAGAAAATGAGCTCAAAGAAATAACTCTAGATGGGTTATACAGATATCCCCAATCTAGGTCTCTAAAATAATGCTCAATGAAATAACTTACAGCAATATAAGACATAATCAGAAACTCTACAAATATGAATATACCTTAAGAGGGAAAATGTTACAGCCATCATTGTATTATGATATCAGCAAATAAATACAAGAAATATCATGAGGAATGAACCCCTTTTGCAATGGGAATCTATCTCCCATGATCAAACCCTGAAATACATAAGTTACTACAACTACACAAAACGCCGGAGGACCATGCTTGCACAGTCTATATGAAAGTAGCTACTGCTGATTATGCATGAAATGTACATGTGGCTAAAGAATACAAGAAAATTTCCCAATGACAAATGAATGGGCTGAAATACAGGATTTCTAGTCAATCTAGGAAAGATTGCTAGAAATGTTGGAGAACACAAAATTGTGACAACTAGCTTGTCACTGCAACTGGATCAAAATGAGAATGAGGCTATCGTAGATCTGAAATCTGATTGCCCTCTTCTGATAATGTCTCCAAGAAAAGGGCTGATCCCTTTGTCTCAAAAACAAACTCCTGATGAGCTCAATAAACCCTCTCTCACTGCCTCCTATGAAATAACGCAGTTTCCTCCATGGAATGTGCAGTGGGAGATGATGGAATGTTTGGCCAATTGCCAATGATCTGAAATGAAGCCTGGGAATCCTCCTTGCAGCTTCTCCAATGAGTAGATCACTCCTCCACTGAAGAAAGCAAGTCAAGAAAGACTCCATGAGTTCCTCTCTTGCTGCACCCACCAACACAACATCCTCTCTGCTGCAGAGCTAACGCTGTAGGTGATGAATGTAGCTATGGCCAATGTTGGATTGATAAAAATCAGCTCAATCCTCATCCTTCCTTGAGGAAGAGGTAGGGATTCTTGACCGGGAACACCCTAGTGCTCGAGGGCACCATCACCCTACTAAACAGCCCGGGGATGCAAGCCTCTGCAGACCCAATTTGAAATTCTATATCTAAACATCATGAAAATGGGCTTCCATCTCCTCCTTATAAAGAAAGAGAACTCTTGTCCACCATGGTCCCACCAATTATGGTTTCCACCCTCATGTGAATGTCCTCCCTCTAAAACTGTGCAACTTCTCTAGCAAGCTTCTCCTCTATAGGCAGCGCTGTTGACTTTAGTCAAAGATGACTAAATCAAGTGATCCGGGTTCCATCCACACCCTTAGGTGCTTTAATCCAACTATTTATTCATCTCTTTTTCACATAAGGAGTGTTATTTCTCCATCTAAAAGAGGGTTAAGGTGTCTCCTTACCCATTTTATTAAACAAAAATAAAATGTGCAACTATAGTGTTCCTTTTAGCTTGAGGCTAAAAATTGGGAACATTACAAAAATTCCTTTGATACCACTGATCCAAACATATGCATGAACACAAAAAATACTAAAATAAACATAAAAATAGAGCTGCATGAGGAATAACACTTCATTTCATTAATATCAAACACTGAAAAACGCTTATATACAGAATGGAAAATAAACTAGTTCGAGTGATGGTAGCTTATCTCGGAGAAGAGATGTCGCAGCTACATTCCTCTAAACTGCATTACAATGAGTCTTAAGGACATTTTTATTATTGAACAACATTCATAAACAACCAAACTCTAACCCCACGAGATGAAACACCAATATTTTGTTGGCTCATTAGGATTAGTTGGGAAACCAACTTCCTATGATCATAACTTGGTCATATTATCTATGTTTGGCACTTATAATATATAATCAAAAATATCTCTCCGAGTACTAAAGGACTTGTGGCACACTCATGTCTTATGTACCTAAAAAAAATGTCTTTTAAGGGTCAAAACTGCCCTTTAAGTTTAAGAAGTGAAAAACTGCTAAAAATAGTAGTGACTACTATAAACACTGAAACTGATGAAATAGACTGGAGTTAGTGGTCCCACTTCTCTCAACTTATTCCATGTAACTCGATCTCATGTCATGTAACTCGATCTCATGAAACCTTGGCCCTCTCTATATTGCTGCACTGCCATGTACGCCTTCTCATCACCATGATGAATTCCTTGGTGTGCTCCTTTTCCGATCACGTGGAGGAAGAAATCCTAGGACAGGTCACCGTGATGCTGTCTCTTAATGGTTGTTTTGATGGGGCTTTAGTTTTGTTACACCAATTCTTGTCAAGTGTTAGACTCTAATTTAAACTCAAAATACTAAGTATTGTGTGGCCTGATTTTGTACTCCGTTCTCAGCTCTATTAACTATTATTGTCTCTCCTCTATCACTCACACAGTCCCAACTCACGTAGTCATAAAAGAATAGTCCAATTATCCCTTCCTTTGGTTACAAGGATTAAAAACAAATCTTGGTTCGTGATCCAAGTCCCCGAAAACACTCACACGCACACATAGATGTGTGTGGTTCTGTGTGGGCAATTAAGGAATGAAAATACAGATTGAAAAATCACTGGTTTACAATTTGTTTTTTCAAAATTCACTCTCACCGCATTCTAACTGTGTTTTTATTGAAGCAATAATTAAATAAATACATCACTACAACTCGCTCTATATCCATAGAAACATGATCTAACTGTGTTTTTATTGAAGCAATAATTAAATAAATACATCACTACAACTCGCTCTATGTCCATAGAAACATGATTGGATGGAAAATTTTAAGGAAACTGAACCAAATCCCAAGTATCCAATTTAAATGAATTACATGGAAATCCAAACCAAATATAATCTAACAAACCCCGTCATTAAGAAACTAACTCTTGTAAAATATTTTGACATCTCAATTAATCAAATCTTATGAACTCCTTTGCATCATACTCCCAAGTAAAAAGGAATTCATGGACTCCTTTTCATGAGTTTTTTAAGAGTTCAGCCACCTTTATGCAATAATGTGGCAGTCAGAGAAATTCATGGGCTCCTGCCCTTGAGGTTTTCAAGAGTTTCTCCAAATTTCTGTAATAATGTGGAAGTCATCCAAGTTAAATCAACTACTAAATAGTCTTTCCATTTGACCAAATACTTACCTTGGTCTTGTTAATTATTAATTTTTCCCATACTTTCTCTAGGTGCAAAGGTTTTACTATAGTGTGCGAGTAACTTTTTCGAACATTGAATTTGCTGTTGTCCATTGTCCTTTGTTGTTTACACTTGTATAGGTTTTTTAACACTGAAGTTTAGAGAGCTTCTATTTATGAATATAAAGTAAGTAGACTTTATATAGAAAAATATAATATTATAAATAAATCAAAAGAATTGGTGGGTAGTTTTAGTTGGTCTTTCTCTAATTTTGAAAAATTGAGAAATATATTAAAGAAAATATAATATAATATTATAAAGCAATGAATAATTTTTTGTGACACTTTTCCATTAGTGGGCAATAAGTACTTATCATTTAATATTAAGGTTAGTTTTTTTTATTTATATTTAAAATATGATTAATTTTTTGGACATATATATGTTAATAAAGATGATCTTTATAATGAATTCATTTTCTAATATAAAATGTCATTCTTGTTGAATATTAATGTATAACAAAAATAAATTTAAAATAAAAATTATTTTGTAATATTAAAAGTTTATTATTTTAAGTGTGAAGTTCATGGAAAAATATTATTTTTGCGAATTATATGGAGTCAACAAGTTCAATGTATGATATGGTAGTCCATTTTTTTATTCTGTTTGAAAATTTTTGAAGTTTTTTTTTTTAACTTATTTAATAGAACTTAGTCAATAAAATCATTATAATTCATAATCTCATAAAAAAAATTAATTGTTTTTATTTTACTTAAAATACATATTTTTTGGCATATTAGTTTGGATATGATTATTTTTTAAAAATTAAACCATATTTAATATAAAGAGACTACATTTAAAAAAGTAACACTAAATTAATTTAAAATGAGACATTATAACTAAATTAATTTAAAAGGATACATTATAAAGTGTTTGAATTAGAATTAAATTAGCAATTGCACCATTTGTGGCAAGGGAAACCAAAGGAGTAACATAGGAAAGAGTAGTATAGAGGAATTTCTCTCACATGAATCATGTGAACAAGATTGGGCTATTGAGTTACATAATTTGGTTACAACTATGTATGTTAATATCATTTTTACATAACTATCAGTTCTTTGGTCCTAAGATGAAATACCATCATTCAAGAAGTTTAGAAAATGAGGTGTTTGATTAGTATAACCCTTTCTTCTCTAAGAACCATGAGTATGTAAGTAAAAAAAAAATAGATTTTCCATGGGAAAAAAGAGATTATATCAAAACCACAAAGAATAACAACTCATCTATGGTATAACTTAGGTATTTAATGATATAACTTACAAAATCTCTTGATAAACAGATAAATAATTTCACCATTTTTCCTTTTGATTAATCATACATTTTTCATTTTTCAAAAATTTCAACCAAAAAAACTAATTACATAATTTAAATAATCTAAGATAAAAATCAATGTGTAATTATAATCTTTACATCATACCATTGAAAATAAATAAATATTAATTTACATCATAGCATTAAAAAGACAAGAACATCCTCAATGGCTACACCATTCAAAGGAAATGAACATTAATTTATGATAGCAATAAAAAGACATGAACATTAATGGATTACTATGAGAATATATAAACACCTTAAAGGAGTGAATAACCCTTTCAATCTAAAAAGTTTATTATGACATTTATCATAGGAATATGTGTTACAGGATTGGGCTATTGAGTTACATAATTTGGTAAAGGTGAAAGGAAGAGATAACCACTTCATAATATAACCACTCTTTATTTTGAAATGGAACATTATTTTCTATACATTTACTCATTGCAACAACAAATTAAAAAACTGGATAGTAAGGTTTTACAATTAGCCAAAAAACTAACAAACTTCTAATTTAACATGATCTGAAAAGACAAGAATAACAAACCATATAAATAAATATTTAGTGACTTTCCAATTTATAATACAAACTTAATATAATTAATAAAAAAGCATATAAATAAAATTTTGAAAGTAAAAACAATGTTTAACTACTTTATAAAATAAAACGTAATAAAAATATTTAAAAAAAAATTGACAATCATAAAAAAAAAATAATAAATGTCTTATAAACTTAAATTTCAACATTAAAATAAATTAAAAAGAATCTTGTTTCATTTCATAAAAAATTAAAAAAAAAAAATCTAAACTGATTTAAATTTTAAACATACTCCTAGGATGTCTTTAAGGAATCTCTATAGTTTTTCTCCCATACGGCCAGATTCTCATATCTAGAAATGATCTTACTACCGCTTATAAATAAATTATTTATTAAATTTGAAAAAAAAAAAATCCCAATGGTTAAATGGATGCCCAAGAAACCCTAAACGCAGAGTATTATTTGAGTGTAACGCTACCAATTCCATGACAATTCCGTGATTATTACAGCATAATAATTATTCATTCCAGAGTTACTAGGACCCATGAAATTCAAAGATACCTGCCTTAATAGTCAAATATAATCATTAAGAAAAACATAACTCCGGCAGTAAAACATAACCTGCAGAAAAACATGTTTCTAAGTGAAATTTTTGATAACTATTTTATATTTTGAATTTTATGTATTGCAATGAAATCTTCAAAGATTAAATCCAGTTTGAATGGACAGTTCTTATCTGATTTCTACTTATTCCAACAATTGCAAGAATTTACTGTGACATTTACATTTAGCAGCAGTATCTAAGTATTCATTTAATCACTGTGTGAGGCTTTGGTGGTCATCGATTAAGTTAAAAAAGAAAATTTCAAGCCATCAGTAAAAGAAAAAATTAAGTAGTGAAGTTTATATAATCATAATTGATTTTTATTAAAATTAAAAATTTGTAAAAAAAAAATAATTTGAAAATTTATAATGGTTATTATATTCAATATAATTATTTTATAAATATTACAAATTAAGTACTACAAATTCTCAAATTACAAAATTATTTTACAACTAGAAATTGCACCACATGTTGCACAGTAAACTGAGTAAGGGATAAAAAAATAATAAACAAAATGTTATGCGAAAATTAGTTGACAAAAAACATGTAAGAGAATAAGATGTTCTGTGGATATAGGTAAATCTGGACATTTGTTTTTTTTCAATCAAACAGCACAAAGAGAGGATAATTGGGAAGCCTTAAGGATTAAGTCAATAGGTTGAGGTCATGTTTCTAAAAAAACTTTCCATTGGGATGTAACTAGATCAATTCTCCTCTATTTCCATGGGGTTAGGCTCTAATTAGTTTGGTTGACAAGATGTGATTTAGATAATATTTTCCTTGGAAAACATCCGTGAAAATTAGTTCAATTGGTCATGTTGCGCTCACTAAAAGGACCTCTATAATGGGAGGTCATTGGGTCAACTCTCCTTGACACCCTTTGGGTTAGGATATGTTAATAAGTCGGTGGGACATGATCTCTTCAGGTGGATCTACCTAGATATTCCCTTCAAATCATCGAAAAAGAGAGAAACTATAAATGTTTGATCTCCCTGGATTGCTTTAAGTCCTAAGAAAAAAGAGAAAGGGTACAAATGTTTCGATAGAGACATTATTTTTCCAAGTTTTGGAAACCATTTATTTTCATCACCTTGGCATTTATATTTGGCATTGATAAATTTGGATATGGTATTAGAAAACATGCTCCAACCAAGTGAACCACAATGCATTGGTTGGAAAATTTAGTGAGAGAGTGAGGCTCATAGAATCCAAATCTTTCCAATACATTTCCAAGTGTATTGTATCCCAAGGCTACGTATCCAAGACAACTACATGGGATAAAGAAGGTAATTGATATCATCTTAGCCAACAAAAATAGCTTTCTTCAAAGTTATAATTTCAAAGGGTGGAGACTTTAGAGTATCCCATTCTCTAGGTACTCCTCCAACGTGAGAAGATAACCTGTTAAGCTCCCTCTCCCAACCTGCGATTTTTGGAAACTAATGTGTAGTTGTTTCCTTAAATTATGGAAACCAACTCCAGTTATTTCCTTAAATTAGGAAATCAGCTAAAGTTAATTAATTTATTTTTTGGAGCTTCTGAAGTGATCCGTTTGGAAACTAATGTGTAGTTGTTTCCTTAAATTATGGAAACCAACTCTAGTTATTTCCTTAAATTAGGAAATCAGCTAAAGTTAATTAATTTATTTTTTGGAGCTTCTGAAGTGATCCGTTAATCCCATTGCACTTACATAGTCTGTTACTCACATTAGAGTTATCTACCATGATTTGTGGAACACTTAACGAATAGCCAACACAAGCTTAATTGAAGCTTGGCTATAAATCCTTGTGTTTGGTTCCGAAGCTCACTAACTTAATCCCCTTTAGCCTTACACCATCAAGTTAGAGTGAGGAGAGCTTGGAAGTGCCTTCAGATTTTCTTTAGTATTGGTGTTGAGGACATAATGCTATGTAGTGACTAGGTTAAGGAGGCTTCGTTGCAGAAAAGTGAACGTGGAGAAGAACTCTCTAGGCTCTCGCTGCTGCGTTATAGTTTTATTAAAGTCGGTTTTGTTTCCTTGAAAAATCTGCAATAAACCATTCGTTGGAGCACTTCTTGGAGCGTTGATCTTTGTGCAGATTTCATCTTTGCAAAATTACTTTTTCTACATAGTATAATTCATCAATCGCTGGAGGTATTATTTAATGGCCAATTTTAAGCTTTAATTTTCGATTCCTTTTAAGTATTTATTCCACATTTTGAATCGTTAGTTTATGCTAACATTTGGTATCATAGTGGGGTTTTATCTCTCCCTTGGTGATTATAAACATATTTTGAGAATTTTCTGAATTAAATTATGTAGAAATATGTCTAATTTTTTTCTCAATTTTATGATTATAGTATTTATTTAGTGCAATTTGAATAATTGTTGTGCAATTTAATTTGCATGAATTAATTATTTCTGCTCTAGTTAAAATATTCTATTTTGGATGAGTAAATGAGACCCATCGTTAAAATTTATACATGAATAATGTAATTTTATTTATGCAAATTATCATTATCCTCATGTCAAGTTAATTTTTTTTTTTTTTTTTTTTTTTTTTTTTAATGTAAATAATGTGGAGTGATCCATATAATTTTAATTGATTAAGAGAATAGCCACAACATCTCTTATTAAATAAAATTATATATATTATGATTGATTAGGATCACATAAAGAATGTTTACACATTAATTGTAATTAATTATACTAAATATAATAAATTTTATCCCATAGGAATTTTTGTTATATTTATGTAATTAATTAGGATAAAATATTCAGAACTTACCCACATGAATTATGAATTAATAGTTTTATCATAATGTTCAAAACTTTAGACATTAATTGGAATTAATTATACTAAATATAATAAATTTTATCCCACGGGAATTTTTGTTATATTTATGTAATTAATTAGGATAAAATATTCATAACTTACCCACATGAATTATGAATTAACAGTTTTATCATAAAGTTCAAAACTGAGATAGAATTTATAACAAATTATAATCATAATATACCCTTAGAACTATGAATTAATTGAATAATTTGATAAATTCTATCATAAAGAATAAATGAATTTGCTTGAAATAAAAATTTAGCCCACAGACAATTTTTATGTCATTAGATTCAATTTTAAGTGTGATTTACATTGGTTAAGGATGAAATTTTATTTAGTCCTCAATTTTAACATAAACATGTTATCTTTAATTTTATGCAGTTGTACAACCTGCAAATTTCTCTGAAATTCATACTAATATCCCTGAACTTAAGGGAGATAACTATAAGGTCTCGAAGGAGAGAGTTCTCCTTCATTTGGGGTGGATGGACATAGACTATGCTATTAGGAAAGATGTACCACCAACAGTCAATATTACCAGCACTGCAGCGGACATCACACTTTATGACCGATGGGAATGATCTAATTGCCTAAGCATGATGTTCATTAAGACTAAAATTTCAGCTGGTATTCGTGGTTCCGTTGAACAGCATGAAAAGGTCCGAGACTTTCTAAAAGCCATTGATGATCAATTCATAACTTCAGACAAGGCACTAGCAAGCACCCTAATCATGAAGTTCTCATCCCTAAGGCTCACGAGTGTGAAAGGTGTAAGCGAGCACATCATGCAAATGAGGGACATTCTGGTTCAATTGAAGAAACTCGAGGTTGAAATATCGGAGTCTTTCGTGGTGCACTACATCCTGGACACCCTTCCGCACCAACACAGACCCTTCAAAATATCATACAACACACATAAGGATAAATGGTCAATTAATGAACTCATGACCATGTGTGTTCAAGAGGAAGAGAGACTGGTGATGGAAATGAGAGAAAGTGCAATGCTGACAATGCGAGGAAAGGAAAAATCTCAAGCCAATTGGAAAGGGAAAGGTAAAGTACCTCCAAAAGTCGATATCAAGAAGGATTCCAAGTGTTTATTCTGTAAAAAGAACGAACACATGAAGAAGGAATGCGCCAAAATTCAGAAATGGCTTGTGAACAAAGGTAATCCAATCACGTTTGTTTGTTATGAATCTAATATGGTTAATGTCAATATTAACACTTGGTGGATTGATTCTGGATCAACAATTCACATTTTGAATTCCTTGCAGGGTTTGAAAAACCTAAGGAAGCCAGTGGGAAGTGAGAAAAGCATCTTATGAGGAAATAAGATGGGCTCACATGTGGAAGCTATAGGAACATGCTATTTAAATTTAAGTAGTGGCTTTGTTTTAGAATTAGAAAACACCTTTTATGTTCCAAGTTTTTCTAGAAACTTGATTTCAGTTTCAAGGCTTGTACCTTTTGGATATTCCTTTAACTTTTCAGAAACATCCTTCAATTTATTTTATAAATCTGATTGTGTTGGGAATGGTATTTTGTCTAATGGTCTTTACTGCATTAATTTACAAAACAATGTCACTTATGATTCAATGCATGTTCACACTGGCACTAAAAGATGTGTTATTAATGAAAATTCCTCTAAATTATGGCACCGGAGACTAGGTCATATCTCCATAGAAAGAATTAAAAGATTGATAAATGAAGGGGTACTTAATACTCTGGATTTTACTGATTTTGAGACTTGTGTGGACTGCATAAAGGGAAAGCAGATCAAAAAGTCAAAGAAAGGTGCCAATAGAAGTTTGGACATATTAGAGATCATACATACTGATATATGTAGTCTAGACATGGACTCTCATGGTCAGAGATACTTCATCTCTTTTATATATTATTACTCATGATATATGTATCTCTACATGCTTCATAAAAAGAGGGAAGCATTAGATGCCTTTAAGATCTTTAAGGCTGAAGTAGAGAATTAATGCGGCAAGCAAATTAAGATCATGAGATCAGATAGAGGTGGAGAATATTATGGTAGATACACAGAAGATGGACAAGCACTTGGGCCATTAGCAAAATTTCTTCAAGAGCATGGGATTGTTGCCCAATACATCATGCCTGGTTCACCCAACCAGAATGGTGTAGCAGAAAGAACAAACCGAACATTATTGGACATAGTGCGGAGTATTCTTAGCATCTCGAATCTTCTGAAATCCTTGAGGATTGAAGCACTTAAGATGGCAGTGTATATATTAAACCGAGTTACAACCAAGGTTGTTCCGAAAATTCCTTTTGAATTATGAAAGGTTGGAAACTGAGTTTGCGACATATGCGCATTTGGGGATGCCAATTTGAAGTGAGAATATATAATCCACAAGAGAAAAAGCTAGACCCAAGGACCATTAGTGGGTATTTCATTGGATATGCTTAAAGGTCTAAAGGTTATAGATTTTATTGTCCATCTCACAGCACTAGGATTGTGGAATTAAGAAATGCAAAGTTTCTTGAAAATGACTTGATGAGTGGAAGCGATCAAACCAGGAACATAGTTTCTAAGAAGGATCATTCAGAATCTCAACCTTCCACCTCAAGTGATAAATTGGTTATTTTTCACAGCACTCCTCAAGTACAAACTAGTGTTGAACAACCAATTGTTGAAGTTCCACAAGCTACTGACGACATTCCAGTAGATCAGATACTTCAAGAATTGCCAAGAATTTTTGAACAACAAGTTGGACCACATAATTCTCAGGAAGATGGTGGTACAACATTAAGAAGATCTACTAGACCAAAGAGATCAGCAATACCTGATGATTATATTGTGTATCTGCAAGAATTTGACTACAACATTGGAGCCGAAAATGATCCCAAGTCTTTTTCACAAGCCATGAGTTGCAAAGAATCAGAGTTATGGTACGATGCCATGAAGGAAGAGATGAATTCTATGAAGAGTAACGAAGTCTGGGATCTTGTTGAGTTGCCTAATGGTGCAGAAGCCAATGGATGTAAATGGGTCTTTAAGACAAAAAAAGACTCATTGGGCAACATTGAGAGATACAAGGCAAGACGCGTTGCAAGGGGATTCACTCAGAAAGAAGGAATGGATTACTCAGAGACTTTCTCTCCTGTATCTAAGAAATATTCCTTGTGTGTTATTATGGTGTTAGTAGCCCATTTTGACTTGGATATTCCCCAAATGGATGTGAAAATGGCATTTCTCAATGGCGATCTAGAGGAGGAGGTTTACATGAAACAACCTGAAGGATTCTCCTCTAGTGATGGTGAGCAATTGGTTTGCAAGCTCAAGAAATCATTATACTAATTAGAACAAACATCCCGCCAATGGTATTTGAAATTTCATAATGTAATTTCTTCTTTCGGTTTTGTAGAAAACATTATGGATGAATGTACATACCTAAAAGTTAGTGGGAGTAAAATCTATTTTCTTGTTTTATATGTGGATGACATTCTGCTAGCAACCAATGATAAGGGTTTGCTACATGAGGTGAAACAATTCCTCTCTAAAAATTTCGATATGAAGGATATGGGTGAGGCATCTTATGTCATTTCCATTAAGATCCATAGAGATAGATTTCCAGGCATCTTGGGTCTGTCTCAGGAAACCTATATTAATAAAATTTTAGAGAGATTTCAGATGAAGGATTCTTCACCAAGTGTCGCTCCCATTGTGAAGGGTGATAGGTTCAGTTTCAACCAATGCCTGAAGAACGACTTTGAAAGGGAACAAATGAAGAACATTTCATATGCTTTTGTTGTCTGAAGCTTAATGTATGCTCAAGTCTGTACAAGACCTGACATTGCATTTGTTTTGGGAATGTTGGGATGATATCAGAGTGATCCAGGTTTAGACCACTGGAGAGCTGCAAAGAAAGTAATGAGGTACCTTCAAGGAACCAAAAACTACATGCTTATGTATAGAGGGACGGACAATTTGGAAGTAATTTGTTACTCAAATTCTAACTTTGCTGGATGTGTTGATTCACGCAAATCAACATCAGGATACATTTTTATGATGGTCGGTGGAGCTGTATCATGGAGGAGTGCCAAGCATACTTTGATTGCCACTTCCACTATGGAAGCCGAGTTCCTCTCCTGTTTTGAGGCTACTTTACAAAGTGTATGGCTTAAGAGTTTCATTTCTAGGCTTAGAATTATGGATTCTATTTCTAAGCCATTATGAATGTATTGCGACAATTCAGCTGCTGTTTTTATGGCTAAGAACAAAAAAAGTGGGAGTTGAAATAAACACATCGACATTAAGTATTTAGACATAAGGGAACGTGCTAAAGAAAAGAAAGTGGTCATTGAGCATGTTAGCACTGAGTTGATGATCGCTGATCCTTTGACTAAGGGCATGCCACCGTTTAAATTCAAGGATCATGTACTAAATATAGGACTTGGTTCCATTATGTAGTTTCTCATTGTATGAACAATGTTATTTTAATGAAATTCTTAATTATTGTGATGTTTTTCTCATATTTATGTGCACCTTCATTTGATTTGAGAGAATTCATCTATGTAGGACAAAGAATGAGCATAGGGTTTATTCATTAAGAAATTGTTGCCACAAATTTTAATAGAAATAAATACATAGTAATACATGGAAGATAATACTCATCATTAGAGGACTTATCACCATGATTCATGTATCTATTACTTAATACAGATTTTCAATGGGTTTTAAGATGAGACATTAGGATTGGAAGTATGGACCAGGTGGGAGAATGTTAAGCTCCCTCTCGCAACATGAGATTTCTGGAAACTCATCTGAAGTTGTTTCCTTAAATTATGGAAACCAACTCCGGTTATTTCCTTAAATTAGGAAATAAATTGAAGTTAATTAATTTCTTTTTGGGAGCTTCTGAAGTGATCCATTTCTCCCATTGCAGTTATCTAGTCTGTTACTCCCATTACAATTATCTACCATGATTTGTGGAACACTTAACGAATAGCCAACAGAATCTTGATGGAAGCTTAGCTATAAATTCTTTTGTTTGGTTCCCAAGCTCACTAACTTAATCCCCTTCAGCCTTACACCATCAAGTTAGAGTGAGGAGAGCTTGGAAGTGCCTTCAGATTTTCTTTAGTATTGGTGTTGAGGACACAGTGTTGTGTAGTGACTACGTTAAGGAGGCTTTGTTGTAGAAAAGTGAATGTGGAGAAGAACTCTCGAGGCTCTCGCTACTGTGTTATAGTTTTATTAAAGTCTATTTCGTTTCCTTGAAGAATTTGCAATAAACCATTCGTTGGAGCACTTCTTGGAGCATTGATCTTTGTGCAAATTTCATCTCTACAAAATTACTTTTTCTACATAGTATAATTCATCAATGGCTCAAGGTATTATTTAATGGGCAATTTTAAGTTTTAATTTTCGATTCCTTTTAAGTATTTATTCCGCATTTTGGATCATTATTTTATGCTAACATTTGGTATCAGAGCGGGGTTTTATCTCTGCCTTGGTGATTACAGACATATTTTGAGAATTTTCTGAATTAAATTATTTGGAAATATGTCTAATTTTTTTCTCAATTTTATGATTATAATATTTATTTAGTGCAATTTGAATAATTGTTGTGCAATTTAAATTGCATGAATTAATTATTTCTACTCTAGTTAAAATATGCTATTTTGGATGAGTAAACGAGACCCATCGTTAAAATTTATGCATGAATAATGTAATTTTATTTATGCAAATTATCATTATTCTCATGTCAAGTTAATTTTTTTTTTTTATGTAAATAATGTGGAGTGATCCATATAATTTTAATTGAATAAGAGAATAGCCACAACATCTCTTATTAAATAAAATTATATATATTATGATTGATTAGGATCACATAAAGAATGTTTACACATTAATTGTGATTAATTATACTAAATATAATAAATTTTATCCTGCGGGAATTTTTGTTATATTTATGTAATTAATTAGGATAAAATATTCATAACTTACCCACATGAATTATGAATTCATAGTTTTATCTTAAAGTTCAAAACTTTAGACATTAATTGTAATTAATTATACTAAATATAATAAATTTTATCCCACAGGAATTTTTGTTATATTTATGTAATTAATTAGGATAAAATATTCATAACTTACCCACAAGAATTATGAATTAACAGTTTTGTCATAAAGTTCAAAACTGAGATAGAATTTATAACAAATTATAATCATAATATACCCTTAGAACTATGAATTAAGTGAATAATTTGATAAATTCTATCATAAAGAATAAATGAATTTGCTTTAAATAAATATTTAGTCCACAGAGAATTTTATGTCATTAGATTCAATTTTAAGCGTGATTTACATTGGTAAAGCATGAAATTTTATTTAGGCCTCAATTTTAACATAAACATGTGATCTTTAATTTTATGGAGTTGTACAACCTGCAAATTTCTCTGAAATTCGTACTAATATCCCTGAACTTAAGGGAGATAACAATAAGGTCTGGAAGGAGGGACTTCTTCTTCGTTTGGCGTGGATGGACATAGACTATGCTATTAGGAAAGATGAACCATCGACACTCAATAATACCAGCACTGTAGCATACATCACGCTTTATGAACAATGGGAACGATCTAATCGCCTAAGCATGATATTCATTAAGACTAAAATTTCAGCTGATATTCGTGGTTCCGTTGAACAGCATGAAAAGTTCGGAGACTTGCTGAAATCCATTGATGATCAATTCGTCACTTCAAACAAGGCACTAGCAAGCACCCTAATCATGAAGTTCTCATCCCTAAGGCTCACCAGTGTGAAAGGTGTACGCGAGCACATCATGCAAATGAGGGACACTGTGGCTCAATTGAAGAAACTTGAGGTTGAAATATCAGAGTTTGTCCTAGTGCACTACATCTTGAACACACTTCTGCACCAATACGGACCCTTCAAAATCTCATACAACACACATAAGGATAAATGGTCAATTAATGAACTCATGACCATCTTTGTTCAAGAGGAAGAGAGATCGGTGATGGAAATGGGAGAAAGTGCAATGCTGACAATGCGAGGAAAGGGAAAATATCACAATTGGAAAGGGAAAGGTAAAGTACCTCCCCACACCGATATCAAGAAGGATTCCAAGTGTTTCTTCTATAAAAAGAAGGGACATATGAAGAAGGAATGCGCCAAATTTCAGAAATGGCTTGTGGAC
Source organism: Pinus albicaulis (assembly GCA_034641835.2). Classification (NCBI taxonomy): domain Eukaryota; kingdom Viridiplantae; phylum Streptophyta; class Pinopsida; order Pinales; family Pinaceae; genus Pinus; species Pinus albicaulis. Next base: position 1,588,355,574 of record CM076570.1, read on the forward strand.
AAAGGTAATCTAATTGCGTTTGTTTGTTATGAATCTAATATGGTTAATGTCAATATTAACAATTGGTGGATTGATTCTAGATCAAAAATTCACATTTCGAGTTCCTTGCAGGGTTTGCAAAACCTATGGAAGCCAGTGGGAAGTGAGAAAAGCATCTTATCAGGAAACAAGATGGGCTTGCATGTGGAAGCTATAGGAACATGCTATTTAAATTTAAGTAGTTGCTTTGTTTTAGAATTAGAAAAGACCTTTTAAGTTCCAATTTTTTCTAGAAACTTGATTACAATTTCAAGGCTTGTACCTTTGGATATTCCTTTAACTTTTCAGAAACATCCTTCAATTTATTTTATAAATCTGATTGTGTTCGGAATGGTATTTTGTCTAATGGTCTTTACTGCATTAATTTACAAAACAATGTCACTTATGATTCAATGCATGTTCACACTGGCACTAAAAGATGTGTTGTTAATGAAAATTCCTCTAAATTATGGCACGAGAGACTAGGTCATATCTCCATAGAAAGAATTAAAAGATTGATAAATGAAGGGGTACTTAATGCTCGGGATTTTACTGATGTTGACACTTGTGTGGACTCCATAAAGGGAAAGCAGACCAACAAGTCAAAGAAATGTGCCAATATAAGTTTGGACATATTAGAGATCATACATACTGATATATGTAGTCTAGGCATGGACTCACATGGTCAGAGATACTTCATCTCTTTTATAGATGATTACTCATGATATATGTATCTCTACATGCTTCATAAAAAGAGCGAAGCATTAGATGCCTTTAAGATCTTGAAGGCTGAAGTAGAGAATCAATGCGGCAAGAAAATTAAGATCGTGAGATCAGATAGAGGTGGAGAATATTATGGTATATACACAGAAGATGGAAAAGCACCTGGGCCATTCGAAAAATTTCTTCAAGAGCATGGGATTGTTGCCCAATACACCATGCCTAGTTCACCCGACCAAAATGGTGTAGCAAAATGAAGAAACCGAACATTATTGGACATAGTGCAGAGTATGCTTAGCAGCTCCAATCTTCCTAAATCCTTGTGGACTGAAGCACTTAAGATGGCAGTGTATATATTAAACCGAGTTACAACCACGGCTGTTCCTAAAACGCCTTTTGAATTATGGAAAGGTTGGAAACCGAGTTTGCGACATATGTGCATTTGGGGATGCCCGTATGAAGTGAGAATATATAATCCACAAGAGAAGAAGCTGGACCCAAGGACCATTAGTGGGTATTTCATTGGATATGATGAAAGGTATAAAGGTTACGGATTTTATTGTCCATCTCACAGCACTAGGATTGTGGAATCAAGAAATGCAGAGTTTCTTGAAAATGACTTGATCAGTGGGAGTGATCAAACCAAGAACATAGTTTCTGAGAAGGATCATTCAGAATCTCAATCTTCCACCTCAAGTGATAGATTGGTTATTGTTCACAACACCCCTCAAGTACAAACTGGTGCTGAACAACCAATTATTGAAGTTCCACAAGCTGCTGATGACATTCTAGTAGATCAGATAGTTCAAGAATTGCCAAGATTTTTTGAACAACAAGTTAAACCACATAATTCTCAAGAAGATGGTGGTACAACATTAGGAATATCTACTAGACGAAAGAGACCAGCAATACCTGATGATTATATTGTTTATCTGCAAGAATATAATTACAACATTGGAGACGAAAATGATCCTGAGTCTTTTTCACAAGCCATGAGTTGCAAAGAATCAGAATTATGGTATGATGCCATGAAGGAAGAGATGAATTCTATGAAGAGTAGCGAAGTCTGGGATCTTATTGAGTTGCCTAATGGTGCAAAAGCCATTGGATGTAAATGGGTCTTTAAGACAAAGAAAGACTCATTGGGCAACATTGAGAGATACAAGGCAACACTTGTTGCAAAGGGATTCTCTCAAAAAGAAGGAATATATTACACAGAGACTTTCTCTCTTGTATCTAAGAAAGATTCCTTGCATGTTATTATGGCATTAGTAGCCCTTTTTGACTTGGAGTTTCACCAAATGGATGTGAAAACGACATTTCTTAATGGAGATCTAGAGGAGGAGGTTTACATGAAACAACCTGAAGGATTCTCCTCTAGTGATGGTGAGCAATTGGTTTGCAAGCTCAAGAAATAATTATATGGATTATAACAAACATCCCGCCAATGGTATTTGAAATTTCATGATTTAATTTCTTCTTTTGGTTTTGTAGAAAACATTATAGATGAATGTACATACCTGAAAGTCAGTGGGAGTAAAATCTGTTTTCTTGTTTTATATGTGGATGACATTTTGCTAGCAACCAATGATAAGGGTTTTCTGCATGAGGTGAAACAATTCCTCTCTAAAAATTTCGATATGAAGGATATGGGTGAGGAATCTTATGTCATTGCCATTAAGATCCATAGAGACAGATTTCCAGGCATCTTGGGTCTGTCTCAAGAAACCTATATTAATAAAATTTTAGAGAGACTTCGGATGAAGGATTGTTCACCAAGTGTCTCTCCCATTGTGAAGGGTGATAGGTTCACTTTGAACCAATGCCTGAAGAAAGACTTTGAAAGGGAACAAATGAAGAACATTCCATATGCTTCTACTTTCGGGAGCTTAATGTATGCTCAAGTTTGCACAAGACCTGACATTGCATTTGTTGTGGGAATGTTGGGATGATATCAGAGTGATCCAGGTTTAGACCACTCGAGAGCTGCAAAGAAAGTAATGAGGTACCTTCAAGGAACCAAAAACTACATGCTTATGTATAGACGGACGGACAATTTGGAAGTAATTGGCTACTTAGATTCTGACTTTGTTGGATGTGTTGATTCACGCAAATCAACATCAGGATACATTTTTATGATGGTCGGTGGAGCTGTATCATGGAGGAGTGCCAAACAAACCTTGATTGCCACTTCCACTATGGAAGCCGAGTTCGTCTCCTATTTTGAGGCTACTTTACAAAGTGTATGGCTTAAGAGTTTCATTTCTGGGCTTAGAATTATGGATTCTATTTCTAAGCCATTGAGAATGTATTGCGACAATTCAGCTGCTATTTTTATGGCTAAGAAAAACAAAAGTGGGAGTCGAAATAAACACATCGACATTAGTTATTTAGCCATAAGGGAACGTGTTAAAGAAAAGAAAGTTGTCATTGAGCACATTAGCACTGAGTTGATGATCGTTGATCCTTTGACTAAGGGCATGCCACCATTTAAATTCAAGGATCATGTAATGAATATGGGATTTGTGTCCATTATGCAGTTTCTCATTGTATGAACAATGTTATTTTAATTAAATTCTTAATTATTGTGATGTTTTTCTCATATTTATGTGCACCTTCATTTGATTTGAGAGAATTCATCTATGTAGGAAAAAGAATGAACATAGGTTTTATTCATTAAGAAATTGTTGCCACATAAATTTGAATAGAAATAAATACATAGTAATACATGGAAGATAATACTGGTTATTAGAGGACTTATCGCCATGATTCATATATCTATTACTTAATACAAATTTTCAATGGGTTTTAAGATGAGACATTAAGATTGGAAGTATGGACCAAGTGGGAGAATGTTAAGCTCCCTCTCCCAACGTGAGATTTCTGGAAACTGATCTGGAGTTGTTTCCTTAAATTATGGAAACCAACTGCAGTTATTTCCTTAAATTAGGAAATCAACTGAGGTTAATTAATTTCCTTTTGGGAGCTTCTGAAGTGATCCATTACTCGCATTGCAGTTATCTAGTCTGTTACTCCCATTACAATTATCTACCATGATTTGTGGAACACTTCACGAATAGCCAACAAAAGCTTGATGGAAGCTTGGCTATAAATTCTTTTGTTTGGTCCCCAAGCTCATTAACTTAATCCCCTTCAGCCTTACACCATCAAGTTAGAGTGAGGAGAGCTTGGTAGTGCCTTCAAATTTTCTTTACTATTGGTGTTGAGGACGCAATGCTATGTAGTGACTACGTTAAGGAGGCTTCGTTGCAGAAAAGTGAACGTGGAGAAGAACTCTCGAGGCTCTGGCTGCTGCATTATAGTTTTATTAAAGTCTGTTTTTTATCCTTGAAGAATCTGCAATAAACCATTCGTTGGAGTGCTTCTTGGAGCGTTGATCTTTGTGCAAATTTCATCTCTGCAAAATTAATTTTTCTACATAGTATTATTCATCAATGGCTGGAGCTATTATTTAATGGGCAATTTTAAGTTTTAATTTTCGATTCCTTTTAATTATTTATTCTGCATTTTGAATCGTTATTTTATGTTAACATAACCACTATAAATCCACCTTGATTCTACAATATATAAATCAATATACTCCTGCCACTAAATAGGCATGATATAAGTAAAAAAAAATTATTTAATCATCACTCGTGAAATATTACACCAACTTAAGTTTGTCATAAAGAAATATTTGTATTTGTATGATTTATTATAATTGTTCATAGAAATTGTCGGACATAGATGATTTTTTTTCGTCCTTAAACTTTTACGCCTCTCATGTCATTTTGTTTATGTTATCGTAAACTTCCATGTACACTCCTTTCATTTTCTGGAAGTCACTCTATTAAAGACAAGCCTCATTTGATCATTATACACACATTTTTTGTCATGTCAGTTTCTATAGGCAAAGGAGCCAAAAAACCTTTCTGCTACATTGTAAAAAATGTCTGTTCAGGGAAACTAAAATTACCACCTCTTAAATATTGTTTTGAAGAGTTTGAGCTCCTCCATTGTTGTTAAGGTGTCCTAGATATTGTGAAGGACCACGATGATGTGAGATATTTTCAAAAATTTGAGTCGGAATGAAAAATGTTTAGGATATTTTTTTGTAGAGAGTGAAAGATGTTGAATACTAGTTTTTCAAGTTATAACAAACTCTCTCTCATCCAATATGGAATCCTAAACCAAAAATTGTGGCAGACATCAACTGAAAAATTGACATGGATACTAAATTATAAAAAGATAGATTTTGAGGGAGACAAACAATGTCATATGGCCCAATGTAGCTACTAATTTTCATGTACTAACATGTATTCAGATTTATCCATCTTCAAATCAGACCTTATAATGAGATTTGGAATTTCTCTCAACATATATCGATCTATCCGAGTATTAGTGTGCATTCAACTACACATTAACAAAAAAATACCTAGTCTTTAAGTTGTGGAAATAAAATTAATGGGCTAACTTATTCTAACATTGATGTGACTATGCATAAGAGTACAAAGTGGCAATCACAATTAGCCAATATCTTATAAAATATTATATCTACTAATAGTAAATTATTCTTATAGCCACCATTATGAAAATAATTTTAGTTTTATTTTAAAATTGATATTTTTGAGTTTGAGGTTCAGTGTTAAAGAATTTACAAATACACTTATGGATGTAATTATATATATATATATATATATAGTATATATATATATATATATATATATATATATATATATATATATATATATATATATATATATATATATATATATATATATATATATATATATATATATATATATATATATATAGTATATGGGTAATGTGTAGATGTACTGTAAGATTGTTTGTAAACAATTACATGTGGGTTAAAATTAATCTAGATCCCAATGGACAATAAAAAAGTTTAAAGTAATAAAAATAATAAAATTCAAATTTTTTACAATGTAATTTTGTTTTCCTTAATAAAATTAGGAATGATTTTTTTAATTAAAAAAAAAAAACATAATATAAATATTACATTAAAATATATAAATAGCAACAATAAGTTAAGATCCATCTTACCTTTAAAAATAGAATAATGATTATGTAACAATATTTTGTTGGAATATGTAATTCCTACTTGTCTTCAGTTGTGATTTTCTGTATGTAATTTTCTGTATGTATAGACTCTGTTCCTATTTGATAGGTTAGTTCCTAGTTTGGTGTGAGGTTGAGATATTCTCTCAACCAAATTATTGTGCGTCTAAGATAGCTTCTCTATCTTGATGCAATTCATCTTGTATATATGTAACTTGATTTGATTAATGGAAATAGAGCTTGTATTCTCAATTTCTAAGTTGGTATCGGAGCCCGTATATAAATGAATTTGTTTGTATTATATTTGGTCTTCCATGGGAGTTGCAAGAGTGGTGATCGGTTTGCTAGACGGAGCATAGTGCAAAATGATGGTGTAGAAAGGAGAGTTGTTGCATGTTCTCCCTGATTACTGCAAGTAGACCAAAGGTTAAATCTGTTTTGGAAGCCTTTGTGAGCTGCGAGTGAATTCGAGTCATGGAAATTTTTGGCCTCGCAAATGGAACAAATGCATATAGAGAGAATGATGGTAGTACGAAGATGATTGCGCTGTGCAATGAATCAAAATTCATTCAAGCTAGTGTTAACAGAGTATTGGATGTTCTTCTGTCTTTGTTTTTTTATGCTGTGTGGGCTTACGATGTCGCGGCCTGACCGATTCAAAGCAAGAAAGCAAAGGCATTGAGTCAGGTTTTATCTCAGCGTTGGCATGGATGGTAGGATTTAGCTGTGGTCTCTGGTTGTTTTTTCATTCCTTGTCAGTGAGGATCGAAGAACGTGACATTAACTGTTCACTATCTATCATTTACCGTTTCATGTGAAAAACGAGGCCATATATGATCACAAGTCCATGATTGTATTGGAATTTCGGAGGGCGTTATCTACAGAAGGCTGAAATAGTTTGACAATGTCATTTCTAGTGCGTTGGTACACAAAAGAACACAAGAAGCTTCAGGGTTTGATAGATTTTGATTATTGAAACTTGAAACCCAGGTAGGCTGGTCTCGTTTGCCTAGGAATGAGGTCCAAGATTCGATTTATCACAAAAGATGGCATATGTTTTTTGTGCGGAAAAATGCTCAGTTTATAAGTTGATATAGTGTTTGATCTGCAACGCTGGAATGTCGATTATATTATTTGAAATCAGAGTGGAGCGATCTACGAAGTGGTAGATTTCTTGACAAATTGTTATTGTCACTGGAGAATATTGGTACCAGTCCATTCATCACTGTTCGAGCGTTTCTCTGTGGAACGATCTCGGGGATCATAGTTTTGGTGGACTACGAATTGAAGGGCTGTTGTGCAATTTGCTTAGAGACAGTAAAGGCCGGCGATGAACTTTACAGCGGAAAGTCTGCAATGTCCCTCACGGCAGCTTGATCTGTCCGGTTTGCCGAGCAAAATGGCACCGGCGCTGAGGTTTGCGTTTCAAAGGATGAGATCGAGGCATTTTGCTCGAAGGGGCTTTAGTCAAGGCTCCGGAAATATTTTGAGCGAGGAGGAGAAAATGATAGAAAATATCCTCTTTTCCTTGTGAATAAATTGAAGAAGACAAATCCAAAGTTGATATTGCATACAATCATGTATGGAACGGATCATCCTGTAGCTTTTATCTTGGAGAAAATGGAAGAAATTGGGAATGGCACCTTCCAGCTCGGTCTTGATGAACTGCAATTATCAAAAAGCTTTGAGAATTTAGCAATTAGTCTTGAGCCCAACGTTGTATCTGTAATCCCGGTTTTGAGATCAAATCCATAGACTTATAGGGTAAAGCAGCTAAAATTTGTATTCTAGATGTCGTGATGCTTTGAATATGGGTGGATGGTCTACTAAGAGGATGGTGCATTGATGAGATGATAGCTGGTACTTATATGATAGTGCACTTGTGAATTGGACGCCGCCTCCAATTTCAGGAAAATCGCACCATCGATGGTAGAGCGATGGAAGCAAATATAGCAGTTCCCAGAAGTTAGCGAAGGCGTCAGGCGGTGTGGTGTAGTTTTATGATTGAATTAATGTGTAGTTGTCTTCGAATTCAATTTCATGAGATAAGAATGGAGATGAAGCAAAATTAGTGGATTATGCTCTTGCCTCTGGAAAAATCTATCAGGGAGAAGGGTTTGAATACATTAAGGAATGCTTTGAAAATGGCACACTTCACCTCATTCGCCTTTTGAGTGATGGCAATGTTCACTCACGTTTAGATTAGTTGCAGTTGTTTTTGAAAGGTGCTCTATTCTCACTGATGATCATGATTTTCTTGATGAATTGGATTTCCAATACTTTGGATCTGTTGTTGTGTGGCATAGCGGAAGTGTGGTAAGATTTCCGATCTAGGCCAATGTGAGGAAATTAGTCTGGCAGATGTGAGAAGGCATGTTTGGAAGTCTCTTGTGTCGGCACTAGATGTCCATCGACCATGATGGAGAGCTGAATATGGTGCAATGAGGATGGGTGTTTGTTGGGTTAGTAGCCTTACTGTGGTGACGTTACTGCAGATCCGACCTATGTGTCGTTGCATGCTCTAAGAGAAGAGCTGGTAAGCCTTAATGGCTTGTGGCCCCTTTGTGGCTGGTGTGCCTTAGTGGCAGATTTGTGGCCCTGGGTGGCTCGAGAGCCTTCGTGGCAGTGATAAGCCTCAGTGGCTGGAGAGCCTTTGTGGTTGTGATAAGCCTTTCGTGACTGTGATAAGCCTTTGTCACTGTGATAAGCCTTCATGGCTAAGTTGAGCCTTTGCGGCTGTGTTGAGCTTTCGTGGCTGTGATAAGCCTTGGTGGCTGAGTTGAGCCTTAATGGCTACATTGTATCTCCTCAAGTCTGAGTGCCTGAGTGGTGGAGGTGAATTACTACTTGTTGAAATATGAACTAGCAAGTAGGTGAAAGGGTGTTGCTCGTGCATGTTCGTGAAGCAACGTGGAGCAATCAGTTGTCAGTGATCTGATAGGGATCAGATCGAAGACAACGTGCAGTGTATGATCTTGGATCTACTCACAACAACAGTGTGGGTAGTATTATGGTGAACTGAAATTCGAGGCAGTTTGTCCGCAGCAGTGAATGGCGTGGCAATGTGTTGAACATTTACATGCCAATTTTTTTTCTTCATGGATATTGTATTATTGTCATGGTTATCGCTTGTGCTTATATTGTCATTTGGTAGTGTTTTTTATTTGGTATGGGTAAATGTGGTCAAGTCTTGGAAATTTGTATAAATATTGAGATTTGCGACCTCAATATGATGTCATTTTGTTAGAATTCACAACTCTAATTGATGACAGGTAAAACATGGATATCAAGACTAGCTTGCAAAAGTAAAATGAAGATGCCAAAGACTCAAAAGTACAAAGACAATGTAATGGTGTGTTCCAGCATATGAATAATGCGGTGTTTGTGGAGGTGAATAGTATGGTGAGCGGAAAAGGAAGATGGACAATCAAGTTTGTGAGAGTTTGTTTTGTGTGAGTTTCTTGGAATAGACTCATGACCATGAGTATGAGTCACAGTTTGTAATTAGAAGCAAATCTACATGTCATTTATTTTTTTTATGTCATGTAAGACCCAGAGAGGCATGTATACCCCTTTGTTATATGTTCCCTCCGTCAGAGAGTTTTAACACCCTAGAAGAGTGTGTCATGCGGGATGGATACACTTGGGTGGACCGTATTGGTTTTAGACTCCATAAGGTGAAACTTTATATCAATGGGTAGCTAATCGAGAGGTTGGATGAACCATGTATGTGAAGGACTTCTTAGGAGATTGGCGATTGCAGTAGTTAGAACCAATGCATTTCGGTAGATGGTTGTTCCTTTATATGGACATAGACAAAGAGGACCAGTTGTAGATTTTGCAGATATATATTGAGACAAGTAGTCATTAAGGGGAGTGCTTGAATACGTAATTCCTACTTGTCTTCAGTTGTGATTTTCTCTATGTATAGAGTGTGTTCCTATTTGATAGGTTAGTTCCTAGTTTGGTGTGAGGTTGGGATATTCTCTCAACCAAATTATTGTGCGTCTAAGATAGCTTCTCTATCTTGAGGCAATTCATCTTGTATATATGTAACTTGATTTGATTAATGGAAATAGAGCTTGTATGCTCAATTTCTAAGATATTTAAATTTAATTAATAAGTACACAAACTTACAATATATAAATATGTTTAATAATTTGTATATGTAATGTAAGATTGTATGCAAACATTTACATGTACTATGTTGAATTTATATTAATATGTAAAATTTATAATAAGGTAAACGAAGTATGTGGGTAATGTGTAGATGTAATTATGTCGTAAGGCATCACTATTTGAAAACAACTTTCCTAAGTGTCTTTCTATCATAATATGTGCCATTGGATTCTTTGTTAGACGATTCAATCATTGTCAACCATCGATTAGAATTGCCACCTTTTGGCAGTCACCAGACAGTTACAATTTGCCAATTGCAGGGATTTACATTGACGCGCTCCAGAGCTGTGGAAGAATCGTTATCACAGATGATCCCAATGCCGATTGGGCAATGGAGAACATGCCTGCTCCCAGAGTTATGGGAGATATGCTGCTTCTTCCCACCGGTGAAATTATGATTATCAATGGAGCGGAGAAGGGATGTGCAGGTTATGGGCAAGCAACCAATCAAGCTTTTGTTCCTTATTTATATAGGCCTAATGCATTGTCAGGGCAGCGCTTCTTAGTACTGGCAAATTCCACTATTCCAAGAATGTATCATTCCACTGCAATTGTATTGCCTGATGGTAGGATTTTTGTCGGAGGTTCGAACACCCACAGTAGATATAATTTCTCCACCATCACTATGTTTCCCACAGAGCTTCGTCTGCAAGCATACAGTCCTTATTACTCACTCCATAGAATACAACATTGCTACAAACAAAGTGAGACCGTTGATGCTGAGTAGTGATACTTGGTGTTCATCAGGAGCCTTTGCTGCAGACGGTACTTTGGTTAGCACTGGTGGATGGATGGATGGATACATGAGCGTTCGTAAATTTGTACCTTGTTCAACTGGTACATGTGATTGGGTTGATCCATCACCTCGATCTGGACTTTTGAATAGTCGATGGTATGCTTCCAACCAGATCCTTCCTGATGGTAGAAGTATTGTTGTGAGGGGCAACTACACTTTTACCTACGAATTCGTGCCAAGGAAGCCTGGTGAGGGATTTTACAATCTGACATTTCTACAAGACACCTCTATGCCCGACACCCCCTACCCCTTCACCATCAAAAATCTCTATCCTTTTCTTCATCTCTCATCCGATGGAAATCTCTTCATCTTCGCCAACCGTGATTCTATCTTGCTTGATTACCAAAGAAATGTTGTGGTCAGGCGTTTTCCAAGAATCCTAGATGGCCCCAGAAATTACCCCGCCTCCGCCTCATCTGTCATGTTGCCACTCTCCGCATCTGATGCATTTCGGAGGACAGAAATTATGATCTGAGGTGGTGCTCCTCTTGACAGTTACAATTTGACAATTGCAGGGATTTACATTGACGCGCTCCAGGGCTGTGGAATAATCGTTATCACAGATGATCCCAATGCCGATTGGGCAATGGAGAACATGCCTGCTCCCAGAGTTATGGCAGATATGCTGCTTCTTCCCACCGGTGAAATTCTGATTATCAATGGAGCGGAGAAGGGATGTGCAGGTTATGGGCAAGCAACCAATCCAGCTCTTATTCCTTATTTATACAGGCCTAATGCATTGCCAGGGTAGCGCTTCTCAGTACTGGAAAATTCCACTATTCCAAGAATGTATCATTCCACTGCAATTGTATTGCCTAATGGTAGGATTTTTGTCGAAGGTTCCAACACCCTGTACATTCTTTCTTTCGGAACTTCTATCTGCAAGTAAGTGATATTGTGGCTCAAATTCTTTCCAAGGCAGACTCAGATTTTGAGTGTATTCTGGTTTCTCTTTTAAAGAAAGGAGTTGTTGAGTCTACCACTCTTATATATGTATGATCAGTTGAAACCATCTTCCATACAACTTTCATTTCATGACCTTGTTGCATCTCTAGTCCATGTAGTTATTGACACAAATATTGAAAAAAAAGAGACACATTAATTTTCAGATGTGCTTTCAGCCAAAGAAGGCTGCCATAATGATGTTGGAAAGGATGCTTGGAAGTGGAAGATTGTTGAATGTTGTTACTGTTATTATCTCTATGGACGGGCTTCCTGCTTGAAATGTAAAAACATTAAAGTGAGGCTTTTTTCACTTTCTGTTCTTCTTTACTGTATTCAAGCAAATGCAGGAAGATACAGAAGCTTGATTAATGCTCCTCGATCAGTTGGGTTGGTGCCAATTTTGGAACTTTTTCACACCGGTAATGATAGGGAAAGACACAATGGCATTGCTTTCATTTCATTTTAGATCTTGTTCGGTTGAATAGGTAAAGTTGTGAGACCCATGAACTCTTTTGAGTACTCGATCTCTTAGTGCTCTAATGCTCTCGATCTAATTACAAATTAGTCTAGTTTAAGTTTGAGGCCTCCACGATGACATGAGAAGTTGAGGGTTGTAAAAATCTGTGGAGGCCCCAATGTGATGAGGGTTGTAAAAATCTGTGGAGGCCCCATTGTGTTGGGCGTAAAAGTAAATTGTGTTGGGCGTAAAAGTAAAAATCCATATCCATGGAACAGGACAGATGTCATTGGGACAGGCATATTTTTGGAAATGCTATTATTTCTGTATATTTTCCATTCCATTCCAAGTTGGTCATGTTTATTGTCATCTGTGATCCAGCCGGAAATGAAATAAGAGTGAGTTTTAATTGAGGTTGACCACGTTGAAGTTGAAGGGGCACAAAAGAATCAATACAATACAATAAATCGACTCTGGCAGCTATGGATCTGACCACTAATTACAGCTATGCATTTGACATGATCACTTCTCCTCTATAAAATCTCAGCTCATGACCTGGCCTTTGCAGAGAGTGTACCAATAGCAATACCAATTTTGGATATCATATGATGGAGTCCATTAAACACCCTTCCATTTGGATTCAATTTTTGGTGTATATTCATATGATTTGCAATTGCAGTTGCAGGGGCACAGGGGATAGCCCTGGCCCTGGGAGATGGGAAGTGGTGATTGAAAATGGAGGTGTGTCGGCGACGCATATGGCGGCCACCATTATGGGTACAGTGGTGATGTACGATTACTCACATTATGGTGATTCTAATATAAGCCTCCCAAATGGAATTTGCAGAGCTACATCATATGGCATTGGTCATGACTTCTCAGCTCACTCCATAGAATACAACATTGCTACAAACAAAGTGAGATCGTTGATGCTGAGTAGTGATACTTGGTGTTCATGAGAAGCCTTTGCTGTGGACGGTACTTTTGTTAGCATTGGTGGATGGATGGATGGATACATGAGCGTTCGTAAATTTGTACCTTGTTCAACTGGTACATGTGATTGGGTTGATCCATCACCTCGATCTGGACTTTTGAACAGTCGATGGTATGCTTCCAACCAGATCCTTCCTGATGGTAGAAGTATTGTTGTGGGGGGCAACTACACTTTTACCTATGAATTCGTGCCAAGGAAGCCTAGTGAGGGATTTTACAATCTGACGTTTCTACAAGACACCTCTATACCCGGCACCCCCTACCCCTTCACCATCAACAATCTCTATCCTTTTCTTCATCTCTCATCCGATGGAAATCTCTTCATCTTCGCCAATCGTGATTCTATCTTGCTTGATTACCAAAGAAATGTTGTGGTCAGGTGTTTTCCAATAATCCCAGATGGCCCAAGAAATTACCCTGCCTCCGCCTCATCTGTCATGTTGCCACTCTCAGCATCTGATGCATTTCGGAGGACAAAAATTATGATCTGCGGTGGTGCTCCTCTTGATAGTTACAATTTGACAATTTAAGGGATTTACATTGACGCACTCCAGAGCTGTGGAAGAATCGTTATCACAGATGATCCCAATGCCGATTGGGCAATGGAGAACATGCCTGCTCCCAGACTTATGGGAGATATGCTGCTTCTTCCCACCGGTGAAATTCTGATTATCAATGGAGCGGTGAAGGGATGTGCAGGTTATGGGCAAGCAACCAATCCAGCTCTTGTTCCTTATTTATACAGGCCTAATGCATTACTAGGGCAGCGCTTCTTAGTACTGGCAAATTCCACTATTCCAAGAATGTATCATTCCACTGCAATTGTATTGCCTGATGGTAGGATTTTTGTGGGAGGTTCCAACACCCACAGTAGATATAATTTCTCCACTATCGCTATGTTTCCCACAGAGCTTAGTCTGCAAGCATACATTCCTTATTACTTAGACGATTCTTCCGTGATGCCCACCATCATTTCTGTGCTGCCTTCCTCTCTCACTTATGGCGGTACCTTCAAGGTTCACTTCTCTGTTCCTACCAATGCAAATAATAATAACAACATTTCCATTTCCAACAACAATATTCACTTCAACATTTATCCTCCAACCTTCACTACTCACTCTTTTTCAATGCATCAGAGATTGCTTCTGCTCGCATTTGCCACCCCACAATTAGAAGTAGTAGGAGGAGGGAGTAATATTTATAGTGCCCTGGTCACGACACCTCCCACCCCTGTTGCAGCACCGCCTGGGTACTACATGAGATTCGTGCTCAAATGAAATAAACTGTATTATGAAATAATTATGTATTGTCAAAATTAATTGTGGGTTATAGTTGATTTTATTGTCAGACATATGACATTGTTTATTTATGTGAGGAATTGTGTGAATCTCCAAATATGTAATGGTTTATTCATGAATCTCAAAGTATATATGAAGTGAAATAATGAATGGATTTAAATTTTTAAAAGACAATGTGCAGGCATGCTAAACAAGTGGAATATTTTGACTCTATGGATAGTTGATGTGATAGCTTAATTTGCATGAAACATGATATCATTTTTTTTAGTTTGGAGTTTGGATTTAGCCATCTTAGAGATGCAAATAATTTGGAATTATATGACATTGTTTATTTATCTAGGAATTATGTGAATCTCCAAGCATGTAATGGTTCATCCATGAATCTTAGAGTACATATGAAGTGAAATAATGAATGGATTTAAATTTTTAAAAGACAATGTGTAGGTATGCTAATCAAGTGGAATCTGATATTTTGAATCTCATAGTTTACATGCTAGAGACTTCTAGATTTCTCTATATTACCTTAAAATTTCTTGTAAATAAGAATATCTATTCTTTAATCTAATGAGATCAGAAAACACTTTTAAATAAATAAAATTGCATAAAAAAATTTCTTCTATCTTCTATGTTATTCTTTTCTACACTCTCACACCTTACGGCATTTCCTTTGCAACATATGGTGCAATTGCTAGTGTAAGATTGTTCGTAAACATTTACATGTAGATTAAAATCAATCTAAATCCCAATGTACATGTTCTAGTGTCAGTAAAAAAGTTTAAAGTAATAAAAATAATAAAATTCAAATTTTTTACCTTGTAATTTTGCTTTCTTAGGAATAATTTTTTGAATTAAAAAAAAAACATTATATACATATTACATTAAAATATATAAATAGCAGCAATAAGTTAAGATCCATCTTACCTTTAAAAATAGAATAATGATTATGTAACAATATTTAAATTTAATTAATAAGTACACAAACTTACAATATAGAAATATGTTTAATAATTTGTAGATGTAATGTAAGATTGTTTGTAAACATTTATATGTAATAAAAATAATAAAATTCAAATTTGTTGCATTGTAATTTTGTTTTCAGTAATAAAATAAGGGATAAATTTTTGAATTAAAAAAAAAAAGATAATATACATATTACATTAAAATATAAGTTTACCTTTAAAAATAGAATATTTTTTTTTTTCCTAAGTAATTCTAAATCTATTATGGAAACATATGTTACAAAGCGTTCATGGCCTGCAGTAGGCATACTGTTAGCAAAATATCAAAGATTGAGCTGCCCTGTGAGGGAAACCAGCTCGAGCATTGTTTGAGAGCTGCCTCTTCCGAGGAAACCAGCTTTAACACATCAGTACTTAACAAAAAACCAGAGTCGCCCACGAGGGGAAACCGACTCATTCTAAGTTTTTGCCTGAGACCTAAAACAACAGTACATGCCAAAAAATCAAAGAGTCCTAACAAGATTACTTGGACCTGTAGCTCAACTAGAGGCCGTAGTCGCCTGAGGGCTGTTCTTCTTCTATCCTGCACCATCCCGCGCTTTCATCTGTGTGGGTCGGGTTGCTCGGAATTGCAGCTGGCTCAGCATCTTGAACGCCCACCTGGGAACCTTCAGCCTGAGGGTTGGTGGAACAACCCTCTCCTCCTTTGCGCGCAGCATCAAAACCTGCAGGGAGAGTGGAGTGCAGAGAGGGAGAAGACTCAGGCTCATTACTCGGATGGGAGGAAGGCGGAGGGGCGGGAATGGTCTCGGCAACCTCTTTGAAAGAAACAGTGACCGTGGTGATGATCAGAGGCTTGTTGGCACTGCTTTGAAAGTGGAAAATTGCGGTGGAAGGACTGTGAAGGGGCGCGATAGGGCGGGAGTCAACAGGAGGCCTGGAGGAGCCAGAGCGGTGTCTGAGTGAGGCGTGGGTTCTATGTCTGTGCACAGGGCTAGACTGGCGTCCCTCTCGAGGCTATTCGAAGCTGTCTGCAGAGGAAGACGACGCCGAGGAGTCAGAGTGAGAGCGCCAGCTTCTGGCTGAGGGAGCTCGCGCGATACCCCGACGGCAACAAAGCCTATGCCTCAGTCTAGGCATAGTGGGACTAAGGTCAAGGGTAGGACCAGACAGGAAGCGAGGAGGCAGGGTATCCCAGAATTCAAACGAGGTGGCCACCAAACCAGAACAGAAAGGATTGTGGGTAAAGTGCAGGCCAGGAGATAAATCGAAGCAGCAGGTGAGCGGACAATGTCGGCCAACCTGAGTGCGGAAGATGGGCGTGGAGGCTTCCTCAGGGCACCTGAAATTGAGAGGTCTAACCTGCCTAGACATGAATCTTCGGAGGGCGTTGCAGAGGGGCCAAGCGACCAGACGTAGAAGGGAATTGAGAAGCCAAATGATTCTGGAGCAGAGACGGGCGTTCATGAAGGGAGGCTCGCAGCCTCGGCTATCCCACCGGCTTAAATACTGTGTGGGGTGGTGGATTTCCATAGAGATCATGGCTGTGGGAAATAAATGCAACCATTTGCTTGGCCACGTGCTCTCCCATGGCATTACATCCCTCTGGACGCCCTTAATCACCCGCAGCCGGGAGATTATGGTCCTGTTGCACCAACAAAGTGCATTCTTGATGAAGTTTTCTGTCATGAATATTGGAGAGGGGTCCGATTGTGAGAGTCTGGGGGCTCCCAACGCCTAAATTTGCCAGTAGGTCTGCAACCTTGTTACCTGCTCTCTTGGTGTGCCTGAAACAAATATCTCGCCTATCATGCAACCAGCTAGCTATGAGTTCAAGCCTGGCCATCAATCTCCAGCTATTGACCACCCGAGAAGGAGGGGAGCCGGAGAGGAGTTTCTGGGCCATATTAATTAGAATTTGTGAATCACCCTCTATTTCAAGAGGGAAAAAATTGTACCTTTGGGCTAGCTGCACACCCTGCCACCGACCTTCAAGCTCCGCTGAGTTATTGGTATCCCACCCTATAGAGCCGTAGAAGATGTGCGCTGGACTGCCATTGTGGTCCCTAAAGATCCCTCCAAATCCTGCTTCCCCTGGATTACCTTTGGATGCTCCATCAAAGTTGAGCTTTAAAAAGCCAGCTGGAGGAGGGACCCAAGAGTCGGGTGTGTCCATCTGGGGACCCCGGCTGCCTGTAAGGGTGAGGTCAACATGGAGATTGAAGTGCCATCTATTCCAAATTTGCTGTTCGATAGGGAGAGTCGGTAGGTCCTCCTGCTTCCATTTTTGAAGGGCTAGGGTCTCCTGTAGATTGCTGCAGAGGTTGTTCCATAAGATCTCTTGCGGGGTGGACTGGTCTTTGAAGATCCTTTTGTTTCTCTCATTCCATATGGACCAAAGAGTGATTCCGGGAATGAGTCTCCAAAGGGTGTTGAGGATGGTGCTGTTGTAGGGTGCCGGGGGCCAGTTGCGAAGGATACTGTTTAAGTCTCCTGAGCTCCTGCCATCTCTTCTCCAATACGCGCTTATGTTCTCCCATAAGAAGACTGCCAGAGGGAAATAGATCATGAGATGAGTGATGTTTTCCTCTAGGCTGTTGCAATTGGGGCATCTTGAGGGTCCAGCAAATCCCCTTTTGAGAAGATTGTCCCAAGTGAGTATTTTTTTGTGACAAAGCAGCCAGAGGAACGTGGAGACTTTCGGCCATGTAGGAGATGACCAGAGCTCTTTCCAAATAGGATCAGAAGGATCCTGATTTTGAGTTAGAATAACATAAGCTTCCTGAGTGGTGAACTCCCCTTTTGATGAGTGGCCCCAGCGAAGGATGTCCTGTTTGTTTGAGAATCTGATCTTTCTGCTAGTCAAGGCTGCGTCCAGTGCTGAGACCGACTGTTCCTGCTGATTATTCAGGCATGATGCTGCCGATTTCCAGCGTCGATAACCATGTGTTTGGTCTTCCTCCCAGAAGCAAGAGATAGGAGCTGCAATAGTGTGGATCTGATCAGGTTGCAGGGGCGGTTCGATGATAGAAAGCAGATTAGGTTGATGTTGCCAGGAATCAGTCCATAATCGGGCTGTGTGGCCGTTGCAAACCTCCCAAAAACTGTGCTCTTGGATTAGGTGGTGAAGTTGCTTGGCTGCATTCCAAATTTGTGATCCTGTGTCGACTGCAGAGAGTCGGATTAGCTCAGAGGGAGGTCGATAATTCGCGTATTTGGCAGTCCAGAGCTGGGCCCATGGGCGCTGAGGTGAGGTTAGCCAGCGCCACCATATCTTGGCTCCCATCAGCGCGTTGTTGTGCTAGGGGTCACGCAGGCCAAGGCCTCCTGCATTATTGGGTCTGCAAATCGTAGCCCACTTCACTAGCGCACATTTCCTGCTATGTCCTGAAGCTCCCCACAGGAATTGTCGTTGGAGAGCTCTGATCTGCTTAAGGACCCACTTGGGGGCTGGAAGCACAGAGAAGAGATATAGGGGCATGGTTTGAAGAATCGCCTTGACCAGAATGAGTCTGCTGGGGAGGTTGAGAGTGCGATAGGTCCAGGAAGAGAGTCTAGCCTCGAGCTTGTTGAGAAGATTTTGCCAGGCCGAGTGCTTGAGAGCAAAGTCAGTCAGGGGTGCTCCCAGATATTTATCAGGAAGCTTCACAATGGAGAAACTGAGGATCCTGGCAATACGGTTTTGGATAGGTATGGCAGTATTGAAGAAAAATATTTGCGATTTTGAGGCGTTGACATTCATGCCTGAGGCTTCAGTGAAAAGATCAAGCAATCCTTTGAGGGTGGAGGCTTCCTGTGCCGAAGGATGACCAAAAAGCATATTATTGTCAACAAACTGCTGATGGGTGATGGGAGTGGCTCCATGGACTGCAATGCCTCGGAGGCGCTGGGTGTGAAGAGCATGGGAGATGCAGCGACTGAGACCTTCGGCCATGAGAACGAAGAGAAAGGGGGACAGGGGATCTCCTTGCCGGATACCACGGGAGGGGGAGAGGGGAAGGGAGGGAATGCCATTAACGAGAACAGAGAAGAAGGAGGAAGATATAAGGCTCATGACCCATCTGATCCAGGTGGGGCTGAAGCCATAGGCAGCTAACATTTGACGAATATAGTTCCAATTTAATTTGTCGAAAGCCTTGGAAAGATGGATTTTTAAAAGCATACCTGGCTTTTTGTTCTGCTTCAGCGAGTGGATGACTTCATGCATGAGGATTATGCCATCAAGAATTTGGCGACCCTCGACGTATCCTGTTTGCTCTAGGGAGATGAGCATGGGGAGCAGCGGCTTGAGTCTGTTGGCGATGACCTTCGAGATGATTTTGTATATGACATTGCAAAGGGCAATAGGGCGAAATTTGTCAGGAGTAGCCGCCTGGTCTTCTTTAGGGACCGGGGTAATTAAGGTGGCATTGAGCAATGGTAGGATCCAGTGCATGGATTTGGATTCCTCCACAAGATGCCAAACATCATTTTTTATAAGTTCCCATAAGTGGTGGAAGAAATTGAAAGTGAACCCATCTGGTCCTGGCGCTTTATCTGCTTTGTTTTGAGCCACTGCTTGCTCCACTTCCAAGAGTGTGACCGGGCGAAGAAGGAGCTGATTGTGGTCCTCCGTGATAAGTTTGGGAACGTGTTGAAGGATTCTAGTGATGGCTGGTTGCCGATCAGTGTTATCTTCCCGCAGAACAGATTTGAAATGGTTGACTAGTTCCCCCTCTATGGCTTGATGATCCTCCAGTCTCTCTCCAGATTGATTTATGAGAAAGCCGATGTGGTTGCCCATTCGACGCTGGACAGTGGATCGATGAAAGAACTTAGTGTTCCTCTCCCCCTCTTTCAACCATCTGATTCTAGATTTCTTCTTCCAGTAAATTTCTTCTTGCTGCCTCCTTTCCTCTAATTGTGTGAGCAGGCTTTTCTCCTTCTGTGTGGTGGCATCATTGCGCCCTTCTTGGATGATTTGGCGCTGTAGCTCCGCCATTTCTTGTTCGATGAGTTTTTGCTGTTGGAAGATGTTGCCGAATGTAGAGTGGTTCCAATCCTTAATGCGGGCTTTGAGGTCTTTGAGGCGTTGCTGAAACTGGTACATTTTGGATCCTGATGGCGGAATGAAGGCCTTCTAAGCTGAGTGGACCATTTCCTTGAATCCTGGATGTGTGAGCCAAAAAGCTTCGAATCGGAAAGGTCTTTTGACGCAGTCTCCTGGTCTGGACCATTGGAGGGAGATGGGCCAGTGATTCGAGCCAGAGTAAGGTAGGATGGAAGTCTGAAAGTCGCCCCCAATGTGAATGGCATTGTCGGAGAAGAGAAAGCGATATAATTTGGAAGCGATTTGCTGTGACCCAGATCGCTTGTTGTCCCAGGTATGAGTGTCGTTGGCAAAGGGGAGATCAATTAACGAGTTTCGTTGTATGAACTCTTTGAAATGAGTGTTGTCCGAATCCATATTTGCCCTGCCGCCTCTTTTTTCCTCGGGACAGGTTATCATGTTGAAGTCCCCTGCTAAAATCCAGAGGGGATGAGTTCTGTTGGAGTTGAGAAGCTCAATAGTTTCCAGCAACGCTATTTTCCTGCTAGCGTCTTGGGAAAAATAGGCATTGGAGAGATGGACGTGCAAGTTGGTGCCCTGGATGTGGAAAGAAGCTTGAATTAAGTTGTGTGCTGCATGAGCATCGCTTATAGAGACAGTACGTGGATCCCAGACAATCGCTAGACCTCCAGAAGCTCCAGAGGCATCGACTGCCATAGATTGACAACCTCGCCAGGCTTTTGAGAGAATGGGGCCTAGAGTGAGGCTGTTGCATTTAGTTTCTTGGAGGAATAAGACTTGGGGTATTTCCATCCTTATCAGTTTCTTGATCATATGAAATTTGGAGGGGCCATTGAGTCCCCTTATATTCCATGAGACGAGTTTCATTGGGAACTGCTTTCACGAGGTGGGAAGAACTTGGTAAGTTTGGGATACCTACCAGATTCCATGAGCATTTCCCCGACGAGGATAGTTCTTTGCAAATCAGTCTTCTGACCTCTTTTCTTGGATTCTTTAAACAATTTTTTTCCGTCCCAAGGGCTACCTTGCTGAATACCCAGGGTTTTCTGATGTTGCTGCGCTCGTGAGAGTGCCATCGTGAGGTTCTCAATTTGTTTGTCTGAGATCTGATCATATTCCCTTTTTCTGCAAGCTTGCTCCAGGGTAAATATGTCTAGGTATCCAATGTCCACCATTTCCACTTCTTCCTCCATGAGACTACTTTGTCCTGCATCTGCCGCAGTTGTATCAACTTCCATGTGTCCAGTAGGGGCAACGCTGGTTCCAGGCTCAGCATTCGGCGGGGGTTGAGTGGAGGTTTGCTCAAGCTGGGCATTTGAATCAGTATTGGCTAGGATTTCGTAGTGGTTGTGAGAGTGAGGCGGTTTAGGATTCTGTGAAGGGCCTTTAGGGTTGGATGAAGGGGTTTTCTTGGTGTGACGGCGGCGGTTTTGGACTTTGGTGAAGCCCTCCGCATCCGGGGCGGTGGAGGTGGCAGAGGGATTGCTGGGAGGGGCATTCAGGGGGCAGTCTCGAAAGAGGTGACCATGGGTATGGCATTTTCTGCATCTAAAAGGCACATGTTCATAATCAATGGATTGAACCCATTCAAAGTCATCATGGTAGAGACTTACCAACTCTGGGAGGGCACTGGTTAAATGCATGAAGACGTAGATGCGAGCG
Source organism: Pinus albicaulis (assembly GCA_034641835.2). Taxonomy (NCBI): domain Eukaryota; kingdom Viridiplantae; phylum Streptophyta; class Pinopsida; order Pinales; family Pinaceae; genus Pinus; species Pinus albicaulis. The sequence continues at coordinate 1,588,377,733 of CM076570.1, forward strand.
TAGGAAGTGTAGCGCTTGAGCTTGGTCTCCTCCGCCATTTTTATGAATTCTCCAAGACCATTTCCAATGTCTTTGAGGGATTCTTCGTCCCAGTATTCCAAGGGCAGGGAATACAGCCTGATCCAGACTGACGCCCAGTTAAAATCCTGAGTGTCCGGGTTGAATCTTTCAATCCATTCACGGAGATATAGTCTGGATGAGTTGAAGAAGTAGGGGCCTTCGTCCATGACGCGATTTTTGTCCTCCAGGCAATTGAAAATGGCTGTGAAGAACCCTTTGGGACCGAGTTGGAGCGTGACTTTGCCTTCCGGTTTCCACTTGGTCTTGACCCATACATGCAGGGCCTTCTGAGTGGGCCAAAATCCCACGAATTTACCAATCAGTGCATGATCTCGCATGTACTGGATCTGGGTATTGATCCGCTGGCTCGGGAGATCAATCTTGGGCCATTCGGCAGCAATCAGCCGGCAGGTGGTAGAAGTGACTTTGGGAGAGGTCGTATTGCCTTCCGGATCTGCGCTTTTGTCTGGTAGCGTTTCTGAATCTTGCCTGGTGTGTTGCAGGCGTTCAGCATTGCCCGTGGAGTCGTTGTTCGTACCCACGCTCTGAGCATTGCCAGAGGGGGCTCGATTCGTGTCAGTAGCTGTTGTTTGGGCTACAGAGGTATTGCGAATGGGGGGGGGGCTTGGTGAGCCTCCCCCTGCGATGGCTCCATGTCACTGGACCAGCAGGACAGGAGCGAAGGCCCACACGGTCGACAGGGAAGAGAGCAGCAGGACATGCAACAAGTCGGCGCCGTCGCTGAAGAAGAAAACCCTAGCGCATGAAGTTGCAGAGCATGTTGACTAAATTCCTTTTAAAAATAGAATATTGATTATGTAGCAATATTTTAATTAAATTAATACGCACAAACTTACAATATAGCAATATGTTTAATTATGGATTCCTTCCACTTTTCCATATATATTATTACTTTTAGGATATATCTACATTATTAAATATTTGAATTTAATTTTAAAACATTTTCTTATTAAATTCAAAAGAAAAAATATTATAATTACTTTTAAGATATATCTACACCTCTATGACACGAAAACTTATAAGATATAAATAGTAGCTATAAATTAAGATCTATTTCATCATATAAATTAAAATAATAATCTTGTAACCATATTTGATTTTCATTAATAAAAATCTTAATGTTTTTTTAGCACAAAAAAAAAACAAGCTTTCATATATCTAAAATTCAACTTACTAAAAGAGGATAATTGTGCACTTTGCCATAAATATTATTTTAAGATATATCTACATTATTAAATATTTGAATTTAATTTTAACAAAATTTCTTATTAAATTTAAAAGAAAAATTATTATAATTACATTTAAGATATATCTACATCTCAGTCAAATGAAAATATATAATATATAAATAGTAGCTATAAATTAAGATCTATTTCATCATATAAATTAAAATAATAATTTTGTAATCATATTTGAATTTCATAATAAAAATCTTAATGTTTTTTTGGAAAAAGAAAAACAAGCTTTCATATATTTAAAGTTCAACTTACTAAAAGAGGCTAATTGTGCACTTTGCCATACATACTATTACTTTGAAGATATATCTACATTATTAAATATTTGAATTTAATTTTAAAACATTTTCTTATTAAATATAAAAGAAAAATATTATAACTACTTTTAAGATATATCTACAACCATATCACATAAAAATATATAAGATATAAATATATAGTAGATATAAATTAAGATCTATTTCATAATATAAATTAAAATAATAATCTTGTAACCATATTTGAATTTCATTAATAAAAATATTGATTTTTTTTGGACAAAGAAAAACAAGCTTTCATATATTTGAAATTCAACTTACTAAAAGAGGCTAATTGTGCAACTCTAATTTGCAACAACAAATAAAAATAAATAAAGTTCTAAACAACACTATTTTACATAAAATTCTGAAGACTTTGTTAATTCTATCAGTTACATTTACAGGATGAAATTATAAAAAAAACATAAATTCTTAGCATAATTTTTTTTGTGCTTTAGATTATAGGACAACATCACCCACAAAATTATACTACCCAGTATCTAAAAATACAAATTAACTAGAGGGCTAGAAGCTGAGAACCCTGCCAGAGTTCGCACAACCTGAGATGGCTTGTCTGTAAGGAAGTGAGAACAAACTATCTCGCTCATATGTTTGAAATTCAATACTTACCAAAAAAAATGTTGTTCCTGCCATATCAATAACAAGCCTGAGCAACAAAACATGGAGATTTACAGTGTTATAAATCTAGAAATTCTGCAACAAAAAAAATATCAATAAGCAGAATTCAACTGAATACAAAAAACCCTATGTTAATCGAATCGATATGAAGTTTTCAGAATATTCGCAAAATGTTGATGCATAACCGTGTAGATTCTCCCGTTCAGTTTGTAATGCTTGTGTTAATGGATTCGCAAAGAAATGATGATGTTTAAAAAATGCACTGGGTAAAACATTTTATGAAATCAACATAAAAGTGGTGAAAGTAAATTCAAAAATATCATAAAATTAATAAAGAGGTGAATGGGAATTCAAATCTTAGATTCAAAAATAATCTTGGTCAGGTCCCTATTTAAAGTCTTTGATTATGTTTATTCTACCTGCGTGTAGAACCCCATTTATCGAAATGATGATTTCCATTTTCTATATAGTTTGTGTAATAGGAATTATAGAGGTTCTTTCTTCCGAAAGCTTTTGGGTTGTGTGCACCTATTTTTCGCTGTGTTCAAAAATAGTTTAATTTAAAAAACACAAAAGGCAATGGAAACTGACCTGCTTTAAATCGCTTTCGAAATGAAAAGTAGTCCAACCCCTGTCATCTATTTCGTGGGACCTGGGCATCGAACGCCTGACACTAAATGGAACCGGGATGCAGTCTCTTGTTCGGGAGTCATATTTAACACACTAAATAGCATCGGGATGCAGTTTCTTGTTCCATAGTCATATTTAACCCCAGACTAGCCCAAAAGAAACAGAGAAAAACAGAGCCAGTAATCGCCTATTAAACGGATTGATAATTTGCCATTAAAACCCAGTTGTTTAAAAAAAATTCTGAAAACCACAACCCTATGGACCTGCCACCATGATTAGTGTAAATATTTCATACAATTAACTGTCTATAACCAAACCCTTGAAAATCTCAGAAACCTATTCAAAATAGAAAAACCAAATGACAAAGGATCGATTCTGTAAAACCCTATAGAATACATGCAGATTCTGCAAATCAGAACCAACTGCAAATCCGAACCAACTTTGATTAGTTTAGGGAGGACAGTAAGAATAATCACAATTTACAGCGACATATACCCAAACCCTCCAATGAATGGAAAAAGGAAAACCGGCAAAGCTATTATTGAACACTAGGAGCCTCGCTACGCCGCCATTTGGTAATCGTGATATGCAGCTGCTAAGAGCAAAGCACTGCAACAAAACAATGTAATCAGGGACATGGATACTTAACAATGAAGGACGGTTAGAGAAAAGTATGGTAATCGTCACAATTCAAATCAACGGGTAATGATAATGCAATCTTGTAAAAAAAAAAAAATTAAATGGCACAGATTATAACCAGAAAACCGCTAGAAAAGTTGTTTTCAAATAACACCACCTTATTGTCTAAATATTACAAACTAAATACTACAAATTATTATATTATATGTTAGAAAGAAACTGCAAAAATAAATTATTCACCAATTCATTCTGCCTAAAATTCTTATTGGAGGGAAGGCAGCTGAATGGAAATAAGTCATTGCTTCTGCTCTGTGGAGAGCAATATTCAAGCACTTTCTGCAGTCGAGGTCAGGTGGAGATGATCGAATAAGGTCCAATTGAGAATGTATTCATACACAAGGAGGCGTTCCTTTGCAGCAGCCCAACAGTCGAAAGGAATTTCTGTGGTTCACCTGAGAGAGAATTCGAACATCGTTCAAAACTTGCTCTATTTTATTTTCTTTTAAATTAAGATAAATATTTACTGATTTAAATTAGAGCAATAAAATCTCAAATTTAGACATATCTTGACTGCAGAACAAATTTACAAAGTAGAGAACATGAAAAAGATGGACATAGGATCAACCCACGGATACATCTGAAGAGCCAAAGTTTTACCAGTTTAAATTAGTTCAATGGATTAAAAACCATTGCATTTATTAGAATACACATAGGCTCAGTTTGATCTACTTACTCTTTGTGCAGTTTCCCTTGTACAAAATTTGCCAGAATGCATTGGATCAGGCTCGCAAGCATAGTTCTGGTCACAATCTGCCTTACTTTCACAAGAACGCAAAGCCTTGTAAATTGAGAACACTAGTGTAAGTGTAAATTGAGAACACTAGTGTAAGCACTGCACCCGCCGGGGTACTTGTATTCAGGGAGAAGTGGGTAGTTCAAAACTAACCACTGTAAATGTGCAGCAAAAGCTATCATTTTTGTAGGTCATGGTTATTTTGGTATCATTAATATATGTATTAGAGGTTGTATATCATATTGAGGGGAAGATATAGGTTAGAGAGTTAGTTAAGTAGTTAGGTTGAAAGAGGTTGTAGATGAATGTTCTAAAACAATTCAATCCTCTAACATTTGATCTCATGGTGCATAAAGTTACATCATGGCACCTAGGAAAGTTGTTTTCAGGCTTTACAAGATAATAATTAAATTTATAGTTAGATTTTTTCAATAAATAATCACATAATTTGTATAAATTAAATATATTATATGTTCTGTTTATTATTACTATTATTATTAATAATATTATTTAATTGATTAGATATAATATAAATAATAGTTTTCTTTAGTTAAGTTTTTTTTTTTCTTTTATTTTAGAAAATTTTAAATTTTTCTCATATATTTTTTACATAACATTTCATTTTAATAGTGAGAGAATATTTTTTAATGGAGTGCATTTCCTCTTACATATTTAGTGCTAAGAAAGATATATGATTTCATAAGACTCTTAACATAAAAAAGAATATATAAGCTTTCCTACAACTCTCAACCTAAAAAATATAATATATAAGCCTTCTAAATATGAATGATAGATGAGATCGTCATCTCCAACATGTTGTTCCAAAGATTAGACTTCTTCATCTCATAATGACAACTATGAGCTAAAAGAGACAAACATTACCATACTAGAGCTCAAACATTGGCCTAAGTGTCATTGTACAAAATCAATTAGAAATGAAGATAAAAAAAAATATAACAATTCCACAATCAAGCTAAGGAATCAAAACCCGATCCTATAACCTAGATGAGTGCTTTTGGCTCCTTTTTCTTTCTTTCCTCCCTTGGAGGAATCCCACAATATTTTTGGATCTATTGAAAATTGTTGTTATTAATTTCAATGGTTGTGAAAATGAAAAACCCAATTACATAATTAAATAGAAAATTCCTAATCCTTTCCAATGGTATGATTGACTTGCTATAATTACATAATAATAAACAGATATGAAATATTTTTTCAATTTGTCTCAACCAAGATATAAGTAAGCCCCATTAAAATACCCTATCTTCAAAAGAGTATTTAATCCAATTGCCTAGCTCAAATGGGAGCATAGGCTATATTATTGGAAAGCTTATTCCAATAATTTTTCAAGGGTATAAGTTAAGCCTTATAACTCCAAACAAATGAGAAAAATGATTTTTGTAATGTTAATTATACATTCCAGTAACATCTACAACTGGATATAAGGAAGATCCAAGTATCAACTATAAAGACAGTAATAAACTCGACCATTCAACAGATAATGATGTCAGGAAAAATTGATATTTATCCCTACAGTGAGTTATTGCTTCTCTATTCTATACGAGGTTCAAGATGGACATGGTGTTTACTCTATAGGTAACACCTTATGAAATTGAATTAATGATCACAGTCTCTCTTGACTCGGGATGAGGAAATTCATGTGACCATTAAGAAAGATGAGATAATATACCAAATCAAGTTTTATGGTAATCCTATTATTTGTGAGGGGAAGCTAGAAGATAAAAAACTATTCTATTATTTTCTCTTGTGGACAATCTCTTCATACGATTGATATGAGTCAGGGAAACGATATAGAAGAAGCATTCAAAATGTGAAACTTGTAGTATTCATTTTTTGTGACCGGAGTTGTTAGTAGATATACGAAGCTTCATACGTATGAGTTTTAATATCAACTTTTCAGATCCATTATTCAGATCCACTATCAAGACATAAAAAAAAATGTGAAGAGTGAAGGAGAGATAAATAATTTATACTTCTGATTAGGAATCCCCACGGCCGACTAAGGTCAACATGTTTAATATAAATTATATTTGTATATTAATTAGTAAGCCTTCGAGATAAATAATAAAAATTGTTGGTGGAGGTTTGTTTGTCTCTACAGGTTTTTAGGAAGTCCTCATCAGGTTTTTAAGAAGTCCTCATCAATCGCTCTTACTTTAATTAATAGTCTTATATTTTCAAGTGAACAAAGCTCACAGTGGATACGGCTTCTATATTGGGTTGAAATTGAGGTACTCATTTTTCTATAATTGGAGTTGTTAGTAGATAAAATAATATTCATAAATATGATATTTAATATCTACTTTTAGAAGCCACAATCCAAGTCCATTATCAAGACATGGAAAAAAAATATGAAGAGGAGAGGAGATATATACAGTGGATACTTATGGTTAGGAAACCCTAGGGTCCACTAAAATCAAAATCAAAATATATAACATAGTTTAATTTTGTATATTAAATAGTAAACCTTAGAGATATATAATAAAAATTTGTGGTAGAGATATATTTGTACCTACTTGTCCCTATAATGTGAAACTTGCTCGAGGAATTTAATAAAAGGAAACAGGGTGTATAATGTTGAAAAATAATTAGCTTAGAAAGCATATTTTATAGGAAGTGTCTCATCACTTTCTTCTTTCATGTAAAATTAAGAAAAAATCTATTTTAGGAAAGTATGAGTAGGAGTATTAGGCTTATAGTGAATAATGTAATGAATGTTCAAATTGTGTATTGAGATCAAGGCTATAAACATGTCAAAACTAAATTTTGTTGTAAGTCATGGAAATATGAGGCAGAGCTATCTTAAAGGTTTTTTAGCACACTAAGACTAGTTAGTAGTGTTGTTAGTTAACCATGGATAAATTATCTCTTTTTATTTTCCTGTGGTAATATATCATTCCACACTTGGTGTTACAAGTTTCCAGGGATTCATGTTTGTAAGGAGGTTTTTTAGAGAAGGGATTCATGTTTGTAAGGAGGATTTTTAGAGAAGGGATTCATGTGCCACACCTTGATAATTTACAGACAAAAAAAAAATAAAAATAAAAATAAAAAATAAATAAATAAATAAATAAATAAAAAATAAATAAATAAATAAATCTTCAATTTGGATTGAGGTTGTAGGCTGACATCTAAGTCCATGAGCCATGACAAACCTACAAACAATCTCATAGTTTGTAACACTAACAATCTCATAGTTTGTAACATGGTTTCTAGAGGAGACACATTGGTTTGGATACCTTGTACATATAGATCTAAAATACTTATTGGAGCTCACCTGTTCACATGGATATTATGAAGTGACAGTAAATTTTAACTCTAAGTATGACTTATTTAAGTGGAAAGCTTATGTTAAAAATGTAGATATACCTAGAGTAGCTTACCATCACCATTTTTGGGGGATGAATAACCAATTTTCACGTAAGAAAATTTAGAAGAATCCTTAAATTATGGAGATACTCATAATGTTTCTATTGAGATGTAATGCAACAATCACAATAATTTTTTATATGGGAGTACCTATGAATGGTATTCAATCCCTTTTACCCCGAGCACAACCACAAATTGATAATAGTTGGGAATATTAGGAGTTGCAAGTGAAAGAAATCTGGTCATAATTTTGAATGTGTCATTGAGAATAATTCTCTCCTTACTACAAATGGAGATAATATATGAAGTCAAAATAATCCCATTGGTATATTTTAATGAAAATAAAAAGGTTTGAAAAATTGTTCATAAGGAAAACAAAGAAAGATTTACTAAGTGTTCACGTTAAAAGAGTGTAAAAAATGACATTTAAGTTATGACGAATAAAATTATAGAAATGGATATGCAATATTTTTTTATGAGGTTTTATTGTTTGACAATGGTTCATTAATTTGTTGGAAATACTAAGAGGGGGCCTGAATCAATATTTCTTTTCAATTCTTATTTTTACCACTTAGGCTCAATCCCATAGGCTCCAACTTCTATTTTCCAAGCACAGGCTTGGACTTATACTTCAAGGCTCCCAATGTCTTCTTCAATGAGCCCTGTCAATATTCATCTATCCCCTCACTTAGTCTACAAGTTACGTCATCAATGACAACCTTGATATTTTCACATGAAGGTGTCTCAGTTGTCCTTCATGATACCCAATCAAAATCTTCAAGGTCACTTCATGATGGCTTCAACCCATCATGGTCTCCAGTAATGTCTCCAAGGCAACTTCTACAAGTCCTCCAAACATTTTCAAGTATCTTTTAAGTTGTCTTCAATAGCTTCAAGATATTCTTCAATAGTCAAGTTTCTTCAAAAACTATTCAAACTATGCTTCACGAAGGTTTTCAATAATATGCTCCAAGAAATTTCCAGGTTCCTACAAAAGATCTTCTAAATGCTCTTCAAACAAGTCTTCGACACTTCAAGAGTTCTTCAATATTGGTTCAACAAGAGTGCTTCAACAAGGTTCTTAAAAAAAAACACTCTTTTGTCTCTAATAGTGCTTTTCAAGGTAGCAGAAACACTGCAGCATACACAAGCTTGTACATTTTAACCCTCGTGAAATTCTAACTTGATGGAAGGAAATTCTAATGCTTCAGATTTCCAATATGCTCAATGTCAAGATCTTCTTCACTTTTACATGCTTCGAAGTTCATTGTTCAATAATTCATAATCCTCCAAGGTTGTCCTTCATCAAGAATTAATTCACTCCCTTTGCAAGGGTAAATACTTCTTCAAGATGTTTACACAATGTTGCTTTAAGGGTTCTTCAAGAAAACATCTTTATTAGATTTTATCACTAAAATCCAAGGGATATTCAACTGTGATTTTTTATGATTCAATGGGTCCTTGAATCAAAATTTCAAAGGTATATACAAAAGGTTTATAATGTATTGGATAATGATTTCACAAGCCTTGTTCTTAGATAAGTCTTCTTCAATGTTTTTTCATACTTTCACCCAAAAAATCCTATAACACATGTTTGAGCTCCTTACAAGGATCACTCCCTACCACCCTTAATGCTATAGCAGGCTGAAGCCTTAGATGAACAACAATCTCAACTCCAAAATTCTAGGTGTCGAAGCCTCTTTTAATTGGTTTGTGGTAAGGTCCAAATTTTGGGCACCCAACAAGTCCAAACACTGATTTTTTTTTGCCACATAGTGCTCCCACAACAATTTATTCCAGGAATTTGAGTCACAGCATTCACCTTACTCAAACCGAAATATAATTTTCTTGAATGATATAAAAAATAACCCAAATATAATCTTCTTGACTTCCTTCTTGTTGTGTCTTCCTGTGTGGCCTCTCTTTGAAAACTTCACCAAAATATGATGGACAAATGAAGTTTGTATCCTCATATTTATACACATTTTTCATTTAAGGTGAAGAGACACATCACTTAGTGACAGACCTACATGAGTAGGCTATCATAGGTCAGTTCAAGGAAAGAATTATTTCCTTAACTTGAAAAATTCACATCTCCCAAACCACTTGGATTTTATGTCCAAAGAAGAGCTCGTTAGAAATCTAAAATTATTCTATAAAAGGTGGTGTAATTACCAAAGTGAAATTTTGCCTCTAAGGTAGTAAAATATATTTTTTAATGTTACTAGTCATTTATTGGTGCATAATTGGAGGTAGGAAATGTAGAGTTCTTAATAGATAGGCTTTCTCTTATTAAGCTTCTTCATCATAGGCTAATGATGTCATCCATGTCATAATGTCATGAAGTGTTATTCATGTTATGTCCCTAGACATTATCCATGTCATCAAATGGTCCTACATCACCTATGTCACCTTGACATCATGTTGGATCCAATATTCTTCATGAAGAGTAAGCACATCATCGTTAATGACATCCTTATTAACCAATAGGCATGACATAATCATTTGGAACCACCAATCTCAAGAATATCGACATCTCAATTAATGTCATATTGACATCAATGAAAACCTTAGACCAACACAATTGACCAAGGCTATTATTTCATGAGAGCATATATCATCATGTCCTCTACCAATTGCTTGATGCATATAATTAAGTGAAATGAGATGGTATTATTAATGAACATATATTTTTGGGACCATTTCATACTCGTGAATGCATTTTGATAGGTGGATTGATTATACAAAATACAAGTAATATTGTGAAATCAACCATTGTGGAACTACCTAGAGATACCATACTTATTGTGGCTATTTTACCTAGAGAAACCATAATTATTTTGACTATTTTGCCCAAATTTCAAAGGAAAGATGAGTGATTTCAATTATGTTTGTTACATCTTCTCACTTCCATGCCTTAGTATTACTTAAGGAGTGATAAACCTCACTAAGATGAAGTATCATTTTCCTTCCTTTCATATTTCAAGAATCACTTTTAGTGAAACGATTGTTATGTTGCATGTAAGGCCTATTCCTACGTATAGAGACTGCTACTAAAGTTTCACAGGAGACACTATTGTAGGAAATAGGGATCTCTTTTACATGACGTTACATCATTAGCATCTCCATGAGAGGATATATGCATTTATTCAAGCACCTAAGGCTTCAAAAATAGCTTTTTTCAATAACGTTAGGGTCATACTTAAGGAAGCTTCAATAATTTTAGGGTTTTATCATCTTCAACAATGGTAGGATTTACAATTGAAATCAATAAGAAATTTATCCAACAACTAGAAAGGAAACATAATCCAGGATTTTTCTGATTGGTGCAAGTATGCATTTAGGAGGACTCATAGGACACATCACCCTGAAGCTTCTTCAACAAGAGTTTTCAAATAAGGCCCAAGTCCAAAAGTCACAAGGTGAATAGACTACGAGACATGGATCATAGGATGGTGTGGAGCATAGGTGGTATGATGATGTCAATGAGGATGATGTGGAAAAAACATTATATCACACAGATCATGCTAATTTAGTGTTTTCATGTGCCTAAGTAGGCCAAAAATGAGTTACATGTGGTACCACATAGAGATGAGGAAAAATGAGCTGCATGTTGTACCACTTAGAGTTGGAAATGTGCTAGTAGTAATATGGTGGTGCAGTGGTGGTAGATGACATGACCTTATAGGTTTTAGTTGTCACTTAGAGTTGGAAATGTGCTAGTAGTAATATGGTGGTGCACTGGAGGTATATGACATGACCTGAGAGGTTTTAGGAGCAGGACAACTAGAATGACATCTAAAGGAATATAAATATTTCCTAACATGTGGCAACTCAAGGTTTTTACCTAGATAATTTTTTCAAATGATGTCACCCACGAAGTATTTGAAGGGGTACCATATTAAATAGAATGGGAGATTGAGTCTAGGGCACATAGGGACTTTGGAAAAAATCATACAAAATGGCCCTAAGTTGGGACTTCGAGCTAGTTGGACCTCCAAGTTAGTCGGGGAAATGTAGACACATAATATAAAGTGGGTTGACTTCCAACCTCCTAACCAACATTGAAAGGTGCACATAGGGGTGGTTATGCAAAGTATTTTCGCGTATTATGTGACCAAGGTGCTATTGTGACAAACATTGTGAATTTAGGTGTTCTTGAACCTTTGCGATTATTATAAGGAGCTATATACTTATACATTAAAAGGGAGTTGTGGTCATATTTATATATATATATATATATATATATATATATATATATATATATATATATATATATATATATATATATATATATATATATATATATATATATATATATATAAACACCCACATATTTAACCCATTATCAAAGGAAACTAAAAGAGTTAAAAAGAGTATGAATGGGTTTAGAAAACTTTTCGTGAAAGCCATATTAGATAGATTTTCATCAGACTCATAAACATGCTAAAATTGGAGCCTATACTAAAATTGTTAGCACTGGTTGAATGCATAAATCACTCTTAATGGAGTAGGTGATTTTATTTACTGTTTTTATGGGATTATTCTTATGTCTATACAAATAATAATGCAATATCACATTCAAATGGTGTACATAAAAATAAAGTATTCCTAGCAATATGAAACATTAAATTAAGAAAATATTTGAGGAAATCCAAAAGAATTTATCAAAGTTATGATCATTAATAACAATCAATTAATAACCATTGAAAGCCAAACTAATGTTTTGTAACGTAACAGGAAGAATTTAATTTTGGTACCCCATGAGTGTGCGCTAGGAATGTGATTTAATTCTTAGCATAGAAAACCCCTCAAAAGTACCATTCTATGACTAATGCAATTGTAGTCACACTAAATAATATGACATAAAAACTAAATGGATATCCATAGTGGAGTGAAATTTCAGGAAGTGAGGAGAGAAGATGAAGTTACTACTCCTCTAGATTTGATGATAGTTGTGACAAGGTTATATAAGAATGTTATTGCCAAGATGAAGACCATTAGGGTTTAGTGGAATAGGTTAAATGTTATATTAGATTCAAGAAAGAGTGTTTTGAAAGGGTAGGTTGTGTCAAACATGTACTCATTGCTATAGTCACAACTCTTCTCCTTATGCTGATGATATTATTCTTTTTGCAAGGAGTCACTATGAAATTGGAATGAGGCAAGGAATCCTATCAATTTTCTACTTCATGATGGGCAAGATTGTGTTAATACATAAAACTAAAACCACAATAAATAAATTCAGTAAAATCATATGATACTTCCCATTAGATAACATCTACTTGTAGGATTTTGATCATACAAATACCTAGGAATGAACATTCATCATACGATTAATTGTAGTTATAGCATTGAGATAAGGATAGATTAATTGTAGTTATAGCATTGAGATAAAGATAAATAGAGGTTGGAAATAATATTATGTGCCTCAAAAAAAATATAATTCAACATCAATATTAAAGGTACTACTTCCTACCCTATTCTCCTTATTGAAGAAAATATTTTTTGGATCAAGAGGATGGATATGAGTGGGTATCTTATGTATAAGAAAAATTTGGAGAACATGGAAGGAAAGTGGTTTCGTAAACTTACTTAAACTCTAGCAGAAATACCATATTTAAATCAAGTTGTAATACCATGGCTTACAGCTTCTATGTTGTGTAAATAAAACCAAGGTGTAGGAGGACCTATGGAATAATTATGTATGAACATATTTATTTTTAAATGTGGTAAAGACAAAGTAATGGAGATGAGGAAATTCTTATCCATGAGGATTGACTAGAATTGAAAACTTTTCCAAAACTCTCTAGAAAATCCTTGGAGGAAAATAAATAAATAATTAAATTATATGGGAGAAACGTATCTAATAAAATACCGAGTAAATAGGAAATTTGAACTACGCTGAGGAAAAACAAGTTTTAAAGTAAGCTTTTGTGGAAAAAACAAAGTAAAAGCCTAGGCTACGGGAAAAAGAAACCCATAATAATGGGATGTAGTTGTGGAAACATGTTGTGGGAAAGAAGACTTAAAAGAGCCATCACTAGTGTGAAAAAGGGTCATCAACACTCGAGAATATTGGTCTCTACTCGGGGGAATCTCCGTTACTTTTGACGCTCATTAATCGTGTCACCGGTTTTCTTTGGTTGTTGAAATTTTGGCATGAATTTGATTTATGCGGAAGTGAGATAGGATACACGAGGCTGTTTGTCATTGAACATTTCTTGATACATACTGTTTTGGAGTACACGCATCTTACGTTAATTGTCCCCATTACTTTTGAAGCTGTAATCATGTAGCCTATTATTATGGTTGTTGGAATTTCGAAGTGAGTTTCGATTTGGTTTAAAAATCGATTTGACATTTAAAAATGTCAATGCCTTTATTTTAAAATATGGTAACTCCATATTTTATGAATATTTTTTAAGATGGAATTTTATTTAAGAGGTGTATTATATGCCATAAAGTCAATTTGAAGGTTTTTTAAATTGTATTATGCCATGATATTTTTAGGCAAGGGCAATTTTTAATCAAATTTTTTTTAAGTTGGATTTGGAGATTGTTTGTTTTAAACAAGATGGTGAAAACTCAGAATGCCCGTTTTGAGAACGATGTGGTTGGAGCCTTGTTGTCTGAGGAGACAAGGAAGAGGTCGAATGCAGACACCTCTACATCAGAGGTAATGATGGCCAGAGGTCGCTCGAGAGAGAGACACTCCGGGGGTAAGCATAGCAACTCTCGTTCAAAGTCTAAAGGAAAGAAGACAAAGGTGAAGTGCTGGCATTGTGGGAAAGCTGGACACCTGAAGAAGGATTGCTGGAAGCGACAACAGGCTGCTAAAGAAGGCTCTTCAACAGAAAAGAAGGAAGCTAACACGACAGATACAGGTTCGGCATCTGGTTCAGGTATGAGCGACGAAGTATTGTCTGTTAATATGTCAAAACATGATCAACATTGGTTGTTAGATTCCGGTGCATCAAACCACATGTGTATCCATAAATACTGGTTTAAGACGTATAGATTTGTTGATGATGGCGTCGTGTACATGGGTAATGATGTTACTTGAAATATTGTTGGGATAGGAAGTATACAACTGCAAATGTTTGATGGCACAACTAAATTGTTAACAGATGTGAGACATGTTCCAGACTTAAGGAAAAATCTAATTTCTTTAGGAGCATTGGATATGAATGGATATAAAACTGTAATTCAAGGTGGAGTTATGAAAATCTATAAAGGTATCTTACTAGTAATGAAGGCTAAGAAAGTAGGAAATCTGTTTCAATTAGAAGGAAGAAAAGGGTCAGATCATGTGTCTACGGTGTCTGAACATGACAGTAGTTCCATTCGCCTATGGCATCAAAGGTTGGGCCATATGAGTGAAAGAGGGTTAAATATTTTGGCTGATTGTAAATTACTTCCTAATCTAAAGTCTGAAAAGTTAGATTTCTGTAAGCATTGCTTGTTTGGAAAACAAAGTAAACAAAAATTTAAAACAGGCAAACATACTAGTAAAGGGATACTTGATTATATTCATTCAGATGTTTGGGGTCCACCCCCTACAACGTCATATGGTGGCTCGTCATATTTTGTGCCGTTCATTGATGATTTTTCTAGGAAGGTGTGGGTCTACATGATGAAAAAGAAGTCTGATGTTTTTAAAATTTTCAAACAGTTTAGAGCATTGGTAGAAAACATCACTGGTAGAACTATAAAGTGTTTAAGAACTGACAATGGTGGTGAGTTTACTTCCAAGGAGTTTGACAGCTATTGCAAGGATGCAGGGATCGAGAGACATAAGACCACGGTTTATACTCCTCAGCAAAATGGAGTTGCCGAACGCATGAACAGGACTCTTCTAGAGAGAGCAAGGAGTATGCTGAGTAACGCCGGGTTGCAAAAGGAGTTGTGGACGGAAGCTGTGGCTACAGCTTGTTATGTGATAAATCGGTCGCCATCAACAGCGATAGACTACAAAATTCCGCAAGAGGTATGGAAAGGACACCCTTGTGACTATTCTAAACTCAGAGTGTTTGGTTGTGATGCATATGCTCTAGTGCCTAAACATCAGCGAACTAAGTTAGATCCAAAGTCTAAAAGGTATATCTTTGTTGGGTATGGTGTTGGAACAAAGGGATTTAGATTGTGGGATCCTACTACCCGCAAAATCATCATCAACAGAGATGTAAGGTTTAATGAATCCTCTCTTGTACAGTTAGATGTAGATAGTAGATTGAAACAAGATGATGTATCTGATTTACGACACATTCAGTTTGAAAGCTCTTCTAATGATAGTCATGATGACCATAGTTCAGATTCTAGTCATGAACAGGTTTCAGAATCAGATTATGAACAGGGTTCAGATGTAGGTCATGAACAGGTCTCAGATGGTGATCATGAAGAAGTTCCTACAGATGGTAGTCAGCCAATTGTGGAAGCACCAAAAACATCCTTAAGGAGGTCTACAAGAATCAAACGTCCTCCTAGAAGGTATGATGATTATGTTACTTCAGTTGCTTTGACCGCTAACGATGATGAACCTCTGTGCTATCAGGAAGCTATAGAAGGTTCGAAAAGTGACAAGTGGAAAGCAGCTATGAAGGAAGAAATGATGGCCTTAGGTAAGAATGGCACATGGGATCTGGTTGAGCTTCCGAAAGACAGGAAAAATGTGGGGTGTAAATGGGTTTTCAAGTTGAAACGGGGTGTGAATGATACGGAGGACAGGTACAAAGCGCGACTGGTTGCAAAAGGGTTTTCTCAGAAAGCCGGTATTGACTTTCATGAGATTTTTTTCACCAGTGGTTAAAATTGTTTCAATTAGAATTGTGTTAGCATTAGTGGCTTTGCTTGATTTAGAGTTGCAGCAATTAGATGTTAAGACTGCATTTCTACATGGTGATTTAGATGAGGAAATTTATATGGAACAACCGGAAGGGTTTGTTCAACATCGCAATAAGAAATTTGTCTGCAGGCTCAAGAAGTCATTGTATGGTCTGAAGCAGTCGCCTCGACAGTGGTACAAGAAATTTGATTCTTTCATGTTGAGTCAAAAATATATAAGAAGTGAATATGATCATTGTGTGTATTTCAAGCAATTGAAAAATGGCATGTTCATTATCCTAGTGTTGTATGTTGACGATATGCTTTTAGCAAGCAAAAGCATTGATGAAATCAACAGGTTGAAGACTCAGATGGCAAGGACATTCGATATGAAAGATCTAGGAGCAGCAAGACATATTTTGGGCATGGAGATTTTCAGAGACAGGAGTAATGGTAAGCTGTGGCTATCACAACAGAAGTATGTTGAGAAGATACTTTTGAGATTTGGTATGAATAATGTGAAGCCTGTGTCAGTCCCTTTAGCTTCCCATTTTAAGATTTCTTCCAGTTTATGTCCTAATACAGATGAAGAAAAGGATTATATGTCTCGAATTCCATATGCCAATGTAGTAGGATTTTTAATGTATGCGATGGTTTGTACTCGACCAGATATTTCACATGCAGTTGGGGTTTTCAGCAGGTATATGGAAAATCCGGGTAAAGAACACTGGTCAGCAGTGAAATGGGTGCTTCATTTGAGAGGCACAAGTAGTTATCGTATCACTCTACAAGAGTAGTGAATTTGTTTGGCAAGACATGTTGATTCCGATTTTGCGTGATTTGGATAAGAGAGCACATGGTCGTGTATGTCTTTACTCTGTGGAGCTATTAGCTGGATGTCAAAGCTACAAAACATTGTTGCTTTATCCACTACTGAAGCGGAATACATTGCTGCTTCGCATGCTTGCAAAGAGGCGGTTTGGTTGAAAGGTTTGCTTGGTGAGTTTGGTAGGTTACACGACAACATCAGGTTACTTTGTGATAGTCAAAGTGAAATACATTTGGCTAAGAATCCGGCCTATCATAGTAAATCAAAGCATATTCCAATTAAGTACCATTTTGTAAGACAGATTATTACTGAAAGGGGAGTCTCTCTTGAAAAGGTGCATACAAAGGAAAACTGTGCAGACATGTTCACGAAACCAGTTTTGTTAGAGAAGCTACGCTGGTGTTTGGCTTCTCTTGGCTTGCAGAAAAGATAAAATAATAAAGAAACAGGGCATCAGGCTAATTGTTGTCAAGGTGGAGATTGTTGAGATTTTCAGTTTTATTAAAATAGTCAAAAATCTCAGTAGGTGACAAAAATTAGGAATTTGTTGCTAGATTAGCTCCAGGTTGTTGGGAGAGAGTTAATGCATCCTAAATTTGATGTGAGAGGATTTATGAGGCAGTTAGATTCTCCTTGCTATAAAACAGGTATCCATACGGATGGTTTCAGGGTGTGAGAGTTTGTAATCTCCTGTTTGATAATAAAGATTTCCGATGCCTATGTTGTGTGGACGTAGCCCAGAATGGTTGGGTGAACCACGTTAAAATCACTGTGTCATTTGTGTATGCTGTTATATGCTGTGTTTGTCTTTTATATTCTGCTGCGCACTGTTAGTCTAACAATTTGAGGAGAAGGTCATGATTGGGAGGAAAATTTATATTTACCAATGATGAGTAGGTTCTTACTATGGTTTTTCTATTAAAATCTTGGAAATATTGGTCTCTACTCGGGGAATATATTTGAGGAGAAGGTCATGATTGGGAGGAAAATTTATATTTACACATTGGTACGTTCTTACTATGGTTTTTCTATTAAAATCTTGTTGCTATATAAGCGTTTTAGATAAGATAATTGGTCTTAAACCACAGGCACAATTTTTTCTCGAAGACATTAATTGGTACATATGTATATGATACATGTTATTTTAGATAATGTTTTACGCCCTATTGTGTAATCTTGACATGTAAATGCTTATTAAAATATTCAGTGAATACTTATGTGTATTGTAAAGTGTCCTTTGTCATGTTTATTGTACAATGCCCTCTATAATTAAATACACTGAAGTCTCTATTTATGTTACACAAACTAAAGTGTTGAAACGAGATAAAAATCAGATAATCTAAACCGAAGGAAGGGGTCATACTCTGATAACTATTATTAAGTGGAAAAGCATAGGAGGTTTTAGTACAGTAATGCAGTCAGCAAATACTAGTGAGTATTAATGCATATAGAATATAAAGATGTAAACGATATGAGTAGATGTAAAAGTAAAAGACTTACATAACCATGGAGACTACAGAAACTTATATATATTACATATTGGAGAAAATATATGAAAAACTAACATAAATAGGACAATTCTGAATTCCAAATATTTCATACATAAAATTTCTAGTTACAAAACCTCTTAAATATTGTTGATAATGTCACTCTCATATAGATCTATATCTCAAGATGACTAGTTGAAATTGAAAAATAGCTATATCGAGATAGATAGGTTATGGTCAAAGAGTAAGCATGTCTTGGACACATAATTCCTAGAATTAGTGGACTAAGATAAATTCAATATGAATTCAATATGATCCACAATGGTACAACAGGTAACCAACCTAAGAAAGAAATATTTAAACTGTTAGCAAGTGCTGGAAAGGAGAGAGTTGAAGCATGAAACTCAAATAAAATATTGAGAGAAAACCTGCAAAAGATAATTCAAGAATTAGAAAAGAAAATTTACTAATTAATAAGAAGAAGCTATAATGTAAATATAGAAAGATAAATAATGATTGGATAATTACAAGGATGAAGGAATAATCATAAGTAAATAAATGAATATGCTTCCCAATGTTATCTTCTTTACCTTAAGATACAAATGGAGAGTGTTGCCCATTGTTATCTTCTTTACCTTCACATACAAATGGAGAGTGTTGTAAGTATTGTTGTTCCAACGAACAATTCAAAAGTAAAATAATAAATGGGATAAGAATAAATTAGACTAACCAGAAGAGGAGAGAATATGCAATTCGAGATTTGGAGTCTGGATCTGAGTAGCAGAAGAAAGCTAGGCAATATAAACCCATATAAGAATCACATAAGAAAAACTATAATTTACAAAATTATTCCAACAGTATGTGATAAATGAAATGAGCAGAAAATTAACTATGATGGTGCCAAACCTTATTACAAGAGAATGACTACATGAAGAGACTGTGTTTACCTGAGGGGCAGAACCCCAGTTCCAGTTACGCACCGTTCACAAGTTGCCTAAAGGAAAGAGGGTTACCCAATGTACCAATGCATCTTCTATGAAGAAATATCACTGTGGCTATGGGAAATTATAAATATACAAATATGAGTACAAAATCATAATGATATTCTGCAAAATCTTAAATAAAAAAAAAAGTAAAACTAACAATTGTGTAATGCCAGTAAAGAGAAATATTACAGATCTAAAGAAGAATATCGAATGAGATAAAACGTACAGTTAAGAACCATAGCTTATGGTATAGAAAAACCAGAAACTCGTCAATTATATGTAATAAAACATATATATACGTAATCGCGAATATGTTGTGCATAGACTTAGAATATAAACCCTTTTGTAAACCAGAAAATAAGTAGTAAATTGAGAACAAAGTATAGGCTTCATGATATATTACATTAACAACATTCAACAATTTTAAATAGCTAAAACAATGCAATGAGAAGGTTTGATAAATATGTTGTCAAAGCATGAAGTAAAGAAATTAATAAATAAATGTTACAAAAAATTCGGGAGAATACATATGCCTCTGTCTCACAATGAGTTGTTACTGTATATGACATAGTATTTTCGTGCCTATTCATAGAGAATATAGTTCCAGGAATGAATCCAATTTCTAAATAAAAATAATCATCAAATAATTGAATTATAACACACCTGGTAGAACCCATAATTTTATTAGAACAACGTAGCCATAGGCTTGAGTTAGGAAAATGATAAACTAAACCAATAAGCAATGAACCTATGTTACACTAAAAACTATGTGAGACTAAACTTCATGTAGATATTAAATTTAGATATTAATTTATGGTGACCCAGATCACTTCGCCTCACACAAACCAGGCATACATAGCCACGCTGGGGGCTAACTTGCGATAAGAGAAAAAAAAAAAGAATACTTCGGTAGCATGATAGCTTAAGAGAGACTGTGATCAAAAAAGAATTTTGAATACCAGAAACTGAAATTTGACATCTAATTGGTAGTATGGCCAATAAATATACAATTAAAATAAATATAAACTTCCCCATTCCCGATTGTCAAAACTAGAAGGACCGAATAGGAAGTCCTCATTCCAATAGTGCAGACTTAAATGTATAATAAATAAACTTCGAATTAGCACCAACATTGTTGGATGAGTGATGGGTACAGAATAAAGAAGCCATAAAACCCATCAAGGCTTGGGTAGAGAGGTATTTGTTTAAAGAAAAAAACAAAAGTTATAACGATAATGACTCACATGCTAGGAACCCAGAATATTGGGGAAAAGAACAATGAAATCGAAATATAACAAAATACATCATCATGACTACCAAAAACCCTTACATTCGAGATTAAAATTCTGAACCATTGAAGAAATTTCAAAAAAGGATGGCTTACCTCTTTGACGTTGGATAAGGGTTGTGGGAGTGGTGAGGAGGCATTGTCGCCGCAAGTAGAAGAAGAGACAATGGCCTAGATTCTTGAGCATGCATCTGTAATATGTAAGAAAAAATCCCCCAGAGATTATCAACATACAAAGAGTTAAAATGCATACAATTTGTAAATGAAATAAATAATACAAAAATAAATTTCCTGAAGGGATGAGAGGAATCATGTCGAAACTCTATGCAACTTCTCTGCAGTATGCATCCTCTCTGCAACATGTCATACACAAAGAATTAGCACAAAACAGATAATGAAATATAATACTCAAACAAACTTAAATATCATGAAATCACTTACCAGTGAGGGTTTGGAAGAAAATCCTTTTTTTATGCGAAGTTAAATCCCACTCCTCACATTGCTAGTGGAGAAGATTACACACAAACCTCTGGAACAAAGCCTTACAATTCAAAATGATGCGACATAGCTCCACTATGAGAATGGTGGAGAATCGAAGGGCCAAAGCCTTTAGAAATTTAATTACAGATCAGCCATGGAGGTTGAAAACCAGAGAACAAGACGACCAGCAACTTCTCGAACAAAATAATCAAATGAGGCAAAAGGAACTAGGGTAAATCCTTTAGGGTTCCACCGTTCAATCATGACCATCGTTCTCTATTTGGTTTAATCTCCACTATAAACGTGGAGTCTCAAATGGTACATGAGGACCACGTGAGACCATGCGATGTTGCCACATGGAAGCCCACTTGTTGCCAATGTCACTAGGTGGCGGTAAGTGAATAAATTCGAATGAATATTATGGCAGAACATTAATTTAATAAATCCGAATTTGATATGGTGGTGGAGAATAAAGTTAATAGTTCTGAAATGCTTAGGGTGACAAAGCATGTAGCTCATCATGCTTACTTTATAAAAACTATGCATATAAGTTGAGAAGGGTTGGGTGCACAAGTGTATAAGTAGGTAAATTAATATAAAAATAACTATATCATTTCATGGATTGAATCATCTAAAATTATACCATAGATTAAATGATATAGTAATGTGGTATGGTGTGAATGAGAGGGTATGGTAAGGTTAGAGATAGGTTAATAGATATGGGGGATATCTTAGTATCAATAATTATGATCAAGGAATTATTTGTAAATAATTCAATGAAACCCTAGGAGAGATGTCCATTGGATAAGTTGTTGCACAGGAAGATCATGGTAAATTGCTGAGACTAGTATATATATATATATATATATATATAATTGGAGATGTTACAAGTGGTATTAGAGCTTAATTTAAAATGTTGGGCTTATGGGTCCCACCACATAAAAAATATGTTGTAAGAAATTTTAAATTATGGTTAGAAAATTATGAATTAATTACATATTATCTTTTATAAATGCTAATTGCTTTCTATTAAACAGATTAAAGTGCACAAAGAATTTCAGGATTTGTCATGTCTAACACAAAAGCGCTATATGTGGAGCTGGGGGATGGGGATGCCCCACCAGATCCAAATGCTCAGATTCTGGAAATTAGAAAAAAATTACAGCACGAAATGATTCAACTAAGAACTAGAAATGAACATTTACGGGAAGCCAAAAATAAACAAGAGAGACTCATAAGAGAATTGACCTCCAGATCTAGTCATCAAGAGGGAGAACAAGAAAAGAAAAGGAAAGAAACATAACCCCACTCAGAGAGGTCTTAGAGTGGGGAAGAGTTTGATAAAATAGAATCAAACTCCAAAAAGAGAAAGGAGTTGCAAGGGAAATTCTGAAAGATCATGCCTTCAACCTTTGACGGGGAGAAGGAAGAGGATGTGGAAGCTTGGATCCTAAATATTGTAAAATTATACTTTCAAGTATATGAGTATGGAAGTAATCTGAAAGTAAGGGTGGCAGTTTACCAATTGCAAGGTATAAACACACTTTGGTCGGAAGGGACCAAAATCACACACTTGCTGGATGAAAACGTTGTTTCCTGTGAATAATTTTGGGAGAAATTTAAATCCTGATACCTCAGTGAGAGGTATTATGATGATAGAGCAAAGGAACACCATGAGATAAGGCTCAGAAAACTCACCATTGATGAATTTCTGATGAAGTTCACAAATTTACTTCCCTATGTGCCATACATAAGGGAAGAAAAAGCTAAGGTACAATGATTTCTAAACTGTTTACCCACTATTTACAAATAAAAAATTGAGTTCAACAATCCAAAGACTATGGATGAGGCTGTTATGAAGACATGAATATTCTACTAGCAATTTAAAGACAACAATGATCAGCTAAAAGATTGATATAATAAGGAAAAAGGGAAGGGTGAAGCAAGTTCAAAAAGACCCAAACTATCTTATCTAACAATCTGAGGAGAAACCACCAGCGAAAAGGATTCAACAAAGGTGGCGAAAATCAGACAGCTCATTCCCATACAAGTTCCAAGCCCATGGAAGCAAAAAACAAGTGAGAAACCATGGTAAAAACAAAGGAACCTTTTAAATGTTGGGGATACAGTGAACCTCACATGTTTTTGGGTTTTCCCCACAACAATCGTGTAATTCAAGACATTCAAGCAGTGCACGAAGCAACCATAACGAATGATGTTTCCTTAAACATTCCATGGATTACTGCAACATTCAAAGAGAGACAATATGAGCATCAATATACTATGATTCAAATTGAAGGTATTATTTTTAACTAGCCTGTGCCTGTTTTAATTGATCCCACAGCTAGTTTATGTTTTATTATTCCACACATAATGGAAAAGTAAATTGAAAAATGAAACATTTCAGCACTCTTAACTCATGCAGTTGGCTACATGAACCAACCAAAAGGTCTCCCATAAATTTCACAAATATCTTCTCAACTTAAATGGGTACGTCATAGATTTAAATCTAAATATCCTTCGCTTAGGATCTTATGACCTCTTAGTTTGTATGGATTAGCTAGAACAACAAAATGCAGTAGTAAACTCTTTTGGAAAAAATAGTAAATTGTACTTATGCTCTAGGAAAGCCTATGGTGGTAAGAGAGAAACCAAAAAATGTGTCAGTTAGGAAAATTTCTAGATTACAGTTGAACAACAAGGAACGGTTTTCGAGTGTATGCTATCCAAATTGAAGATTTGGGACAACAAGCAAAAAATGAACCTGTAGAAAATTTACCGGTGATTAAGGACTTCCACGATGTATTTCTTAAATAAATTCCTCAACTTCCCCCTCGGAGAGATATTTATTTTCTATTGAGCTTGTACTAGGGGTCACCCTAGTTTCCAAAGCCCCTTATAAAATGATCACCCCTGAACAGTTAGAACTGAAACTTCAGTTGCAAGGATTACTAAACAAAGGGCACTTTAGATCATGTGTGTCTCCATGTGGAGCGTCAGTTTTGTTTTTCAAGAATAAGGATGGAAACCTCAGGATGTGCATATACTATAGATAGTTAAATAGTTAACCATCAAGGATCATTACCCCCTCCCACAAATAGATGATTTTTTTGATCAAGTAAGGCCAAAAACTGTATTCTGAAAATTTGACCTGAGAACTAGTTATCACCAGCTTCACCTCAAAGACGAAGAAATACACAAAACATCTTTTTGAACTCGGTATGGACATTACGAGTTCATAGTTTTATCCTTTGGACTCACAAACTGACCCGCTACTTTCATCTGCCTCACAAATAGTGTTGTACACAAACATATGGATAAATGTGTGTTTGTCTTTATAGATGATATTCTTGTAATCTAAGAACAAGAGTAACATCATGAAAATATTTGAACAGTGTTTCAGACACTCAAAGAACCCTAATTATATGCAAAAATTAGCAAGTGTGAGTTTTACCAACCCAAGATTAATTATTTGGGACATGTTATTCCCAAGGAAGGATTGGTGGTAGATCCGAGAAAGGTACATGCAATTTTAAATGGTTTGTACACACCTATGTAGCAAAAATACAATCATTTATGGGTATTTCTAGATATTACTACAGATTCGTAAAAGTTTTTTCTGCATTGGCTTACCCAATTACTTCTTTGCAGAAAAATGGGTGAAGTTTGAATTGACAGCCAAGTGCCGAGAGAGTTTTCAGAAGCTGAAAAACAAAATAACTATTGTACCTATCTTAAAATTTGTTGATCCAAAAAAATAGTTTTTTGTGTGCACTGATGCTTGTATATAAAGATTGCGAGGAGTATTTCTACAAGATAATGTAGTGATAGCCTATGAGTCCCGAAAATTGTAGAAAAATGAACAAAATTATGTAGTTTATGACTTGGAATTACTTGTTGTCATCCATGCATTAAAAATGTGGTGACACTACCGTTGTGTAAGAAATTTGTGTTGATGATAGATGATATGAGTCAAAAAAAAAATTAGTCAGCGAGATTGGAATGCAAGGCACCCAATATGGTTAGCTTTCTTCAGTGAATTTGATATGGAGATCAAACACATTAAAGGAAAGGAAAACTGAATTGTTGATACCTTAAGTAGACATTCTCATCAAGTTTTGTCATATACAGATAGTAGTGTGAAATTTTATGTGGAGGAATATATCCAATAAGTGTTCTCACAAGATCTCCAATATTTGAAATTGCAAGAAAAATTACAGCAAGCTGAAATTCCACAATACACCATGAATCTGAAAGGATTAATAAGTTATAGGTAGAGGTTGTATGTTCCAAATGTATCTATCATGAAACAGGTGATTTTGTATGAATACCATAAGAGGCCTTATTTAGGTCATCCAGGTTATCAAAATATGGTGATAACCTTGCAGAAAAATATGTTTTGCTAGGAATGAAGAAGGAAATAGTTGATTACTTGGCAAGATGTTTGGATTGCCAATGGGCTAAGGTAGAGCATCAACATCCTATAGGTTTATTAAACCCTCTTCCAATTCTGGAATGGATGTGAGAAGTAGTATCCATAGATTGTATCACTATACTTCCACGTACTAAATACCAGCATGACTACATTATGGTGGTGGTGGACACATTAACAAAGGAAACTCATTTTATTCTTGTATAGTCCACTTTTGGGAAAACACAAGTGGCCAATGTATTTATGAAGAAAATCATTAAACTTCACGTAATACCAAAGATGATTATCTCTGATAGGGATGCAAAGTTTACCTCTGCATTCTGGAAAACATTGTTTGGAGGAATGAGAACAAAGCTTAAATTTAGCACAACTTATCATCCTCAGATATATGGGAAGACATAAAAGACAAAACAAATATTAGAGGACATGCTTCACATGTATGTAATGGACAGACCCACCAAGTGGAGGACTCTTTGCATCTGGCATAATTTTCTTACAACAACAATTACGAGGCCTCTATTAAAATGAGTCCATCTGAAGCTTTGTATGGTAGAAAATTCCACACTGCACTTAGTTGGAGTCAACTAGAGGAAAAATTGGTACTTGGACCTGAAGCATTACATGAGATGGAGCGGACAATAAAACAAATCCAATAGAATGCCAACACAACTCAAGACCGCTAAAAGAGTTATGTAGATAAGAAAATAATTCACAAGAAATTCAAGATTAGAGATCATGTGTAGTTGACGATCAAGCCTCGCAAAATTACCTTGCATATGAGAAGTTGTGCTAAGTTAGCACCTCGATACTGCGGACCCTTTGAGGTTTTGGAATGAGTGGGATCAATAGCTTACAAATTGGATATACCTAGTCATATTAAGGTTCATAAAGTTTTTCGTGTATCATTGTTGAAGAAATATGTGCATGATCCTTCTCATGTGGTTGACTGGACTTTGATATAGGTGGTAAAATAAGCATACTTTCTTCTATAACAACTTCATATATTGGAACGAGAAGAAACCATGCTCCAGAATAGAGAAATAGCTCAGGTGAAAGTGTAGTGGAAGCACTTTACACCTGAAGAAGTTACCTGGGAGTGGGAAGAAAGTATGAAATAAGTGTATCCAACATTTTTCAATGAATAAGAAGAGTAATCTGTAACACTGAAGATAATGTTTTTGTTTTAGGAGGGGATGATGTAATACCCTGATTTACAAATTTTATGTTGTATAAATAAAACCAAGGTCCATGAGGACTTATGGAACAATTATGTATCAAGATATTTATTTTTAAATTAATAATTAATTATGAAATAAATGTTAATCCAGTAAAGAGAGAGTAATGGAGACCAAGAAATTCTTATCCATGATGATGGACTAGAATTTCAAACACTCCCAAAACTCTCCAGAAAATACCTAGATCAAATTAGATAAATAATTAAATTAGATGGGGGAAAAATATCCTATAAAATCCCCAGAAAAGCATAAAGTTAATGGGAAGAGGTAAGAAAAAATGTGTTGAGGAAAAGAAAGTTGTAAAGTAAGCTTTTGCGGAAAACACAAAAGAAAATCCTAGCTATGGGAAGCAACAACCCATAATAACGAGTGGTCATTATGGAAACATGCCAAGGGAAAGATGGCTTAAAGAGCCATCACTAGTGTGAAATATGGGTTTCAACACTCGGGAATATTGGTCTCTACTCGGAGGAGAGCTTTGACAAGAAGCTCGTGGCTGGGAGGAAAATTCATCTTTACACATTGGTATAAGCTTACTCTAGTTTTTATATTAAAGTTATGTTGTTATAGATGTGTTTTAGATAGGAGAGCTAGACTTAAACGAGAAGAAAAATTATGTTTGGAAGACATGAATTGGTATGTATGTATCTGTTACATGTCATTTAGATAATGGTTCAAGTCTTATTATGTAATGTTGAATGTAAATGCTTATTAAAAAAAATTGTGAATACTTATGTGTATTGTATAGTGTCATTTTTCATGTGTATTGTATAGTGTCATCTCTTTAATTAAATACAGTGAAGTATCTATTTATGTTACATAGACTAAAGTTTTGAAAGTAGATAAAAATCGGATTTGATATAAACCCACGGAAGGGCTCATAGTGTGATAATAATTATTAAGTAGAAATGAATAGGAGATTTTAGTGAGGTAATGTAGTCAGAAAATACTAGTGAGTATTAATGCATGTAGAATATAAAGATGAATTTACATAGACAACGATATGACTACATGTAAAAGTAAAAGACTTACGTAAGCAAGGAATGTATGGAAAGTGATATATGAAAAACTGATATATATATTACATCTTGGAGAAAATATATGAAAAACTGATATATATTTCAGCATGAAAATTTATAAGAGAGAGTACATGAAAGAGGATAATTCAAAATTCCGAATGTTTCATACATAAACTGCCTAATTACAAAAAATCTTAAATATTTTTGATAATATCACTATCACATAGATCTATATCTCTAGAGGACTAGTTGAAATTGAAAAATAGTTATATCTAGATAGGTTATGGTCAAATACTAAGCATGGACTTGACGCATAATCCCTAGAATTACTGGACTAAGCTAAATTCCATATGGGCCCTAATGGTACAATAGGTAGCCAACCTCATAAATAAATATTCAAACTGTCAGCAGGCAATGGAAAGGAGACAACTGAAGCATGAAACTCAACTAAAATATTGAGATCAAACCTACAAAAGACAGGCTAAGAATTAGAAAATAATTTGACTAATTCATAAGAAGAAGTTATACTGTGAATACATGAAGATAAATAATGATTGGGTAATTACACAGAAGAATAATGATAAAGAAATATATTAATATGCTGCCCATTTTTATATTATTTACCTACACATACAAATGGATAGTGTTATAAGTATTTGTATTCCAACGAATAATTGAAAAGCAAAATCATTAATAGGATAAGAATAAATTTGACTAACTAGAAGAGGAGAGAATATACAATTCTGGATTTCATGTCCGGATCTGAGTAGCAGAAGAAACTTGGGTAATTTAAACCCATATGAAATTAAGATAAACATAAGTATAATTTACAAAATTATGCTAACAATAAGTGATAAATGACATGAGTAGAAAATTAACTATGATGGTGCCAAACCTCATTACAAGAGAAGGCTTACGTGAAGAGACTATATATTAGCTGAGGGGTATAACCCAGTCTAGGTTACACACCCTTCACAAGCAGTGTAAAGGTAAGAGGTTTACTTGATGTACCAATGCATCTACTATGCAAAAATATCACTTTGGTTATGGGAAATTATAAATAAACAAAACTAAGTAAAAAAGCATAAGGATGTGATGCGAAATCATAAATAATAAAATTAAAACTAATACCTGTGTAATGCCATGAAAGAGAAATATTACGGATCTAAAGAAGAAGATCTAATGAGATAAAATGTACAGTGAAGAACCATAAATTCTCGTGTAGAAAAAAGAGAAACTCAACAATTATATGTAATAAAACTTATATCTACATAACCCTGAATTTGTTGTGCGTAGACATAGAATATAAACCCTTTTTTAAACTAGAAATTAAGAAGTAAATTAAGAAGAGTGGGTAGGATTCATGATGTCTTACATTAAGTAAAAAAAAAGTAATTAGAAGTTTTGATGAGTACGCTGTCAAACCATGAAGTACCGAAATTAATAAATAAATGTTACAACAAATTCAAGAGAATACATATGCCTATGTCTCATAATGAGTGATTAGTGTGCATGAAAGAGGATTTCCGTGGCTATTCATAGAGAACATAGTTCAAGGAATGAATCCAATTTCTAGATAGAAATAATCATCAAATAATTGAATTATAACATACATGGTAAAATAAAGATTTTTATTAGAATAGTGTAGCCATATTCTAGAGTGAGGTGAATGATAAACTAAACCAATAAACTGTGAACCTATGTTACACTAAAAAAATGTGAGACTAAGCTTCATGTTATTATTAAATTCAGATATTAATTTACGTTAACCCAAATTACTTAGCCTCATGCATACTAGGCATATAGAGACACACTAGGGGCTAACTTACGACAAGAGAAAAACAAAAGAAGAATTTGGTAGCATGATATTTTAAGAGAGACTCTAATCGAAAATGAATTTCGAATACCAAAAACGGAAATTCAACATCTAGTTGGCAGCATGGTTAATAAACAAACAATTAAAATAAATTTAAATTTCCCAATTCTAGATTGTTGAAACTAGAAGGATTGAGGAGGAAGTCCTCATCCCAATAACATAGATGTAAATGTGTATTAAGTAAACTTCAAATGAGCACTGACATTGTTGGATGGGTGATGGGTACAGAACCGAGAAACCATGAAACCAATTAAGACTTGGGTAGAGAGGTGTTGGGTTGCGAAATGAGTATGTATTTGTTAGTAAGTTCATCTTCTTTATCCTTAATTATTCTAGTTTTCATGTCTTAATGCGTTAATCTATTAAGGAATTATGGTAAGAAATAAGGAATGATTGCAGTTGTGATTTAACAAACGTTTACCCTTCTTCATGCAGGAAAATGGAGAATGAACGATTGTTGTTCCCTGCTATTGACACAGCCAAGTCCGACAAGCAAAGAAAGGAATGAGTCGATTGCGGACAAGGCTAAGAACGAATCAAAGAGATCAGTGTGGAATAGAGGAGATGTATTAAAGTTAGAAATTGGTTGTGAATCCCTCAGGATCATGAGATCTTGAGTGATCACATTTACTATTTACTTTTTACCCATTCTGATTATAAAAAGAACGATTGTTGGAAGAAAGGGGACGCCTGTTGTTTTTCCAAATTGTAAGCTTAATTGCAGACTGCATAGTTGGAGAATGAAATTACATTGTAATGCTACTCAATTTCGATGATTAATTAAAGTTTTTGTTTTCATTCGCATTATCTGAAGTAATCTAGCAGTGCCTACTAGTGGCTAAGGGCCTGACTTTCGGTGGAATTCATTACTTCATCTGTGTCATACATTTCCGATTATTGAAAGTGTGACGGTTTGATAGTATTATCGCTTTCTGTGATTCTGTTTCCTTTGCTGCTCATTATTTTCCTGTGTTAACCGAACAGTTTTGTTTTATATGATTTACAGTATTGTTATCTATTTAGTTTACTTCCGCTTTCGGATTGAGTTTCTTAGATAAATATTATACTCAATGTGATTAAATGTAATGAGTATTAACTACTGTTGTTAGGCTCTCAGATTGATATCATTGTTGTTTTACTGAAGAATGCATTTGATTTAGATTCAATCAGTTTCGAAGAGAAGAGTTATCACTATTGTACTCTTCACTGATATTGATGTTACTTGAAATGCTATAGGATTTGATTTCATCAGAGGATTGAGTTTTCGTTAATTTTAATTAGAATTTATTGTTGCATCCATTTACTCTTGTATTAAAATATCTATACTGTAATCTATGAAACATTACTCTTTGATTTAAATTGCAGCCACATACTGTGTACACTCTTGAAATAGAAGGACTTGCCCAGATTGATAATTAATGTGAGAATAATTAGGAGTTTAAAAAGCACCTTTTATCAATCAACATTTTGGCACTGTTGCCAGGGAGAGTGTAAGGCATTTACGAAGAGTGATTTATATCTAATAGCTTCCTATTGAGAGAGAACTGGGTATTAAAAACGAAAGGTAAGAACCTCCGTACAGAGTATGCAAAATGCCTACTCCCTCGCCCGCTTTCCAGCAAAGTTGTTAGAAATTTAGGGTAGAGGTAAACATTTGAATTGTTTGTATGAATGACTAAGAAGAAAAGACCAGAAATCATTCCAATTCCACTACCCAAACCTGAAAAATCTAAGGGACCGGTGACCCTTGGACGATCAAATTTCATAGATGAAATCTTAAAGAAAGTTGAATCTCAGCCATCAGTAGGTCCTTGAAACGTTGCTTCCATACAACCTATTGTTTCCCTTCGGGCCACAGGCTCACCATTTGTAGCCTACACTAAGGTCCACGACAAAACTATAGGAACTAAGTAGAGTTTCCAAGAAATTGAAAATTTGTGTCCAATTTCCTCACAAGAAGGGAATTCTTGTAATATTTGTCAAGGAGGAGGAGAAACAGGGGAAGAACCAAGATCCCCTCGGGTAGTAATTGAGAAAGGAACACCCAGTATCCCAGACAAAGGGAGTGTTGTTAAGATTATTTTCACCTCTTGTAATATTCATAAAGGAGGAGGAGAAACAGGGGAAGAACCAAGATCCCCTCAGGTATTAATTGAACAGGGAATACCTAGTATCCCAAATAGAGGGAGTGTTGTTAATATTATTTCCACCCCTTTGGGACACCCTAGGGATAACTCCCTAGCTCCAGAAATCCTGGAAGGATACTGGCATATATTTGATGAAATGGCTAACAATACATAAGCACCCCAAACTTCCACATTGCAGTACCCCATCGTTGACACAACTCCCAACGCACCTATGAAAGCTATCCATTTACAAAATATTCCCACCTTTCATGGGCTCACATCAGAGGATCCAGATGTATTTCTATTTGAATTTGATGTATTATGTCGAGGTTATGATTATACCACCGACCCCCAAAAACTAAAGATTTTTCTCTCTACATTAAAAGGCATAGCCTTGCATTGGTTCATGGGGCTAGGTAGGGGAACAATAAATTATTGGGATCAAATGAAAATTGCCTTCCTTAAAAAATATCAGGATTATTGCAGATCTAGGGAATTGAAAGACGAAATATTCCAAATGGTAGCTAGACCTGGTGAGACATTGGAAGAGTATGTAGAGTGCTTCCAATATAACCCCCAAAGATCCCCCTATGTAAATCTACCCCTGCCTGATAATGTGCTGAAAACTACACTGATTAAAGGGATGAAAGAACAATGGATAGAGACATTAAATATTATGGTAAAGGTGATATATATCAAGAAGATTATACTGATATTACTAAATTGTGTATCAGGTGGTCAAGGGGTAGTACGAGATTGAAATCAGCAGAACGCGACATGACCACCAGGGACAACAAAATATCTGGTGGAACCATTACTCGTACATAAATTGTCAATCTGCTAGAGGATTTCAAAACAGATATCTTGGGGACTTTGACGATGCAATTAAACATCATGTAGGCAGAAGAAGAATAGAACCTGGTGATATTTTGCCCGAGATGTAGAAAGAAGCATAGTCACAAAGAGTGTCTGCTTGATATGGTACAAACTTGTGCCATATGTACTAAATATCATGCCACAGAAAGTTGCCCGTCACGTCCAGGGTTAAAAGCAGTCTATAAAGAGGAAGAAGAAGAAATATAACCAGTCTACCTTCTAAATCAGCATCGCCACTGGAAACCATGACAAAGAGGTACGGCAACTGACCTATCTTCTTCCTTTCAGCCCTCATAATAAAATTCTCAACAATATATAGGAGCTATGTGGCAAAACCAAACACCTTTTCCCAATTGGTCACAACAACCATTGTCTATGCCACCTTGGTCCAACCAATCAAACCAAAATAATAGTTGGCCAAATTTCCCTTGTTTTCCACCATTTTGGCCATCGTCCACATATCCATTCCAATGGCCATCCTCTACGTCACAAAACCAGAGTTGGTAATCAAGCTGGCAACGACTTAAAAATCAGCAGCAGGAACAATCCCCCTACCTCAACCTACACTGCCAGCACGCTACACATTGCAATAGAACCCTCAGACCAATCTATGACCTCAGCTCCCAGCCAAGCCCAACCTGAACCCCAACAATAGACTGATCCGATCTGTGCAAATTATTGAAGCACCCGAGCCAGAAAGTGAGTTAAGGGAGTGTAATGAACTGGAATTAAGTTCTGGGAGGATAATAGAGTCAGAGGGGGATAAAAATATACAAATTGAAAATATGTTACTTGTAGAACAAGCACCACAAGTAGAGAATCCAGTTAAACAGAAAACTCACGATCAAACTATTACCTCTTCTCCACCATTCCCAGAAAGATTAATTATACCCTGCTCAATTGAATATCCAGATTTTGATCTTCTAGGAGAATTGAAAAAATTGTGTGTAAAAATACCTCTCCTCCAGGCTATTCAAGACATTCCAATTTATGCAAAAGCTATCAATGAATTATGTATGAAAAATCCCAAGAGGAAAACAAAAACAACTCCAACTATCCATGTCGTCGGTACTCTGTCTCATTTATTATCAGGCAAAGAAACACTGGTAAAATATGAGGACCCAAGAAACCATATAGTTATAATGCAAATAAACGGGTGCTCCTTTCCCAATGAATTAGTTGACCTAGGAGCAGCAATCAATATTCTCACAACAACAACTTGTCAAAAGCTTGGCATTACATCCTTGGCCCAACCCCCACCCTCTTGGAACTTATTGACCGATCAATTTTCAAACTAGAGGGGACATTATAGGATGTAATGGTATCTGTAGATTCTTGGGAATACCCAACAGATTTTCTGATCATCAATCCTAGAAACTGACTAGATGGACATCCCCTAATTCTAGGAAGACCTTGGCTAGAAACAGAAGATTCTTACATAAGCTGTCAGACAAGCAGCATGACTATAGCAAGAGGAAAAGATGTGAAGAATTTAGCCTTATATCCTCCAGCTCAGCCAACTCTAACAATAAAAAAAATGAGGAAACAACTCGTATCATATTTAACTGAAAACATTAGATCACCACTAACCATAGAATATGCTCTTGAATTCAAGGTTAAAACATAAGATGAAATCATTAACACTTATATTATCCAACCAGATGTCGTATCTAATCCAAAATGTCACATGATCGAAGCGGCCCTAGATAACGAAATCGAAGAGGATCCCTTAAAAGATTTTAGCGACCAATCAATCTCAACAACTTCTGTTTATAAAAGTAAAACCATAGAAATTGAGCCAGGGAAAACCTTAAATATCAATAAAAACCTTACTGAGGACCAGGCACAGAGGCTTGTCCAACTTCTAATAAAATATAAAGAATCCTTCGCTTGGGATTACCTTTTCATGAAATGGATTGGTCCCCAGCTATGCATGCAACACATCTATATAGAGAAGGATGCGAGGACCTTTAGATAACCTCATTGGAGGTTAAACCCTCATCTTAAAGATATTGTGAAATATGAACTACAAAAACTGTTCGATGTGAATTTCATTTATCCTATATCCGATAGCAAATGGGTCTCCCCATTAGTAATAGTGCCTAAAAAGAATGGAAAGTGGCGTATATGTGTTGACTAAAGAGAGCTTAATAAAGAAACCCAAAAATATCTCTTTCCCCTTCCGTTCATTGACCAGGTCTTGGACACATTAGCAGGAGAAAATTTATTTTCTTTCCTAGACGGCTTCAGCGGCTACAACCAAATTCAAATGACCAGGATAAAACTACTTTCACCTACCCATGGGGAACCTTTTCTTAGAGGGTCTTACCTTTTGGACTGTGCAATGAACCTGGTAGATTCTAGAGGGCTATACCCAGCATTTTTTCAGATCTGATAAATGAAGGGCTCGAGGTGTACATGGATTACTTTACACCTTACGGAGATGACTTTGAGCCAGCATTACAAATGCTAGAGAAAGTTCTGCAATGATGCATTGCTACCAGGCTCTGTTTAAGCCATGAAAAATGCCACATGATGATGATCGAGGGCCTCATCCTAGGCCATTATATCTCAGCAGCTGGAATCCAGGTAGAACCATCAAAAGTTCAAATAATTCTTTTAATACCTACCCCTTCCACACAAACTAAGGTATGCAGTTTCTTGGGATTTTTTGGATATTATAGGAAATTTATAAAGAATTTCTCTCGAATTGTTGTACCCTTATATGCATTAACAGGAAATATTGATTTTATTTGGACTGACAAATGTGACAGTGCTTTTGAAGATTTAAAACGGCTTATATCAATTGCCCCAATGCTAAGGGGCCTAACTTAGGATTTTCCATTTCAGATCTCATCCAACGCATCAGACGCGGCTATTGGAGTAGTTCTCGGCTAGGAGGAAGATAAGAAGCCATATGCAATATACTACAACAAAAAAAATATATCTTCTGTTGAATTGAACTACACTGTGACTGAAAAGGAATTTCTGGCTGTAATCTATGGTGTTAATAAATTTAGAAATTATATAACAGGATACCCTGTGGTTTTGTATACGGATCACTCTGTTATTAAATTTCTAGCTAATAAACCTGTTACAAATGGAAGAGTGACAAGATGGTTGATTCTTTTGTAGGAATTCGACATAACAATCAAAGATCGACTATGAAAGGAAAATACCATAGCAGACTTCATTTCATGTATGCCAAAGACAGATGACTCGGTAGTAGTAGAAGACCAGTTCCCTGATGAACACTCATTTGCGGTAACCTTGAAAACATCGTGGTACGCGGATGTCGCAAACTACTTAACAGTGGGAAAGTTACCCAGACACCTGACGCCTAATGAAACAAAACAAGTAGTACAACGTAGCATGTGGTTCTCCTAGATCAGAGGTTATTTATTTCATAGAGGGGTCGATATGCACATTCGAAGAAGTGTCGGGGAAGACGAAATTTTCGACATCCTGAAAGCCTGCCACGATGGGCCTTGTGGCGGATGTTTTGCAGACCGCGGGACTGGTCACAAAGTCTTACAGACGGGCTATTATTGGCCCACTATTTTTAAAGATGCCAAGAAGTTTGTCCAGGCATGTGATAGTTTCCAAAGAATGGGATGCCCTGGGCAGTCTGATGAGATGCCCCTGCATCCTTAGTTAGTCATCGAACCTTTTGAGTGATGGGCATTAGATTTCATTGGTCTAATAAACCCATTATATAATCAAAATACATATATATTATTTGCAACAGATTATGTGACTAAATGGGTGGAGGCAAAAGAATTACCAAGGGCAACGTAGGACTCGGTAATTCACTTTATTTTTCAACTTTTCATGTGTTATGGCTTCCCTAGAGAAATAATCATAGCTGGAGGGCCACAATTTATAGGCCATAAGATTGCTATGACATTAAAAAATCACCATATCTTGCACAAAATCATAACTCCATACCACCCGCAAGCAAATGGCCAGGTAGAAAGCACCAATAAAGTAATTGAGGCAATACTCAAAAAAACAGTCGCATCACATAGACATGACTGGTCTACCCGATTTCCAGAAGCCTTGAGGGCATACCACACGACATGGAGAAATACCACAGGATATTCCCCATATCAGCTAGTGTTTGGCAAAGAGCCCATCTTCCCAATAGAATTTTAAATTCAGACATTGAGGATAGCTCAAGAAGTAGGCTTGGATTTGAATGAAGCACAAATTAACAGACTACATCAAATCAATGAATTGGATGAAATCCGCCTATCAGCTCTTCAGCATACTCCACTAATCCAACAACAAAGAGCGAAATGGAATGATTCCCTCATCAAGAAGAAGACATTCCACGAAGGTGATTGGGCACTTTTGTATGATTCTAGGTTCCAGTTTATTTTCCCACTGCCAAGGTACCCACATATATAGCTGAGGGTTTTGAATTGAGCGTCGGTTCAAATTATCTGGGTCACTTTCTTCTTGCCCAATTGTTGTTGGAGGACTTGAAAAAGTTTGATTTCAATTCAAAACAAGAGGCTGAGCATCGTGCTCGGCTGGCATGGTATTGAGCCACCGGAGCACGTATCTTGTGGCCCTCAATGCTTCTCTGGACTGGGAAATAGAGAACGACATTGATCTTCTGAAAGAAAATGTATTGAGAAGTTTTAGTGAGGTGCGGCGAGTGTCGAAGTGTCGACCTGTGAGCCTAAAATATGAAGACATGGATGTGGTTGAGATCAGTCTCATCAAATTAAATCTTATTGATGTCCACGACCCAGTTGAAGAGATATAGATGCATAATTTCTTCAATCACGCAGAGTAGGCCATAAGGAGATGGTAAGGGTGAGAACCAGAAATCAAAATGGTCCAACAAAAGCGTAGAGGGCATAGTTGCAGACATTCATGGATCAAGCAACGATGAAGTAGAAAAGGCACTTACAGCGAGACAATCGAGTGTTGGTAGATCTGATCTTGAATGGTACATCAAGAGTAAGATGTAATGCCAAGAAAGAATAACAAAAGGTGAATTGCAACATGATTGAGCGGTTAGATTGGATATGTCTCTTTGCGTTGTGAATAGAGCAGGGCACTCGATGGTTATTGGATTGAACGATCCACTGGTCAAGGGCATAAGGGATAATTGTGGTGGATGCTTTGGTGGAGGCTATGACAGCTAGGAATGACTGAAACCTGGGTGGTCGATGTAGTTTCCGGGGGTGAAAAAAAAAAAACACTAGTTGTGGTGCAACATAAGCCAAGATTAAAGTGCCGCAAATGAGTCTACACATGAATATTGAAAGCAACCATGGGCATTGGTTGCATACAAAGTATTTGATGATTTTATGGAATGAGTCAATCAAATAATTATCATAGTGTGGTAGTACATGGTTGAGGAGATAATTTGGAAGATTCGTGTACAACTATGATGTCCTCTTTGGAGAGGACATCATGAATGAATCTAGAGAATGGTCATACAAAGAATAGCAACAATGAAACAAAAAAAATTATTATTATAATGGAGTTAATTTTATTACATGTAAATGGGCATACTGCTGTAAGACATGGTATGACGTGCGTACCCCTGCGGAATCATTGGTAAAGTCTAGGTTAGACCTAGGTGATAGAGGGGATGTCAAATTAACAATTACCCTAGGTAAAAAATTGAGGGGGGAAGAGCTAGAGTGATCGGGGTTGTCTCATCTTGCAGGTTTGGCTGGATTTAGTCAATAATCCCCAAGTCAAGTTTAAGGGGGGAACTGTTAGGTAAACTTGACTCGGGATAGAGTCAATGTTGATTAGGAAACTTGACTCGGGATAGAGTCAATGTTGACTAGGGTAAATAGTCATGGTTTTGGGGCACATGGTATTGCATGTAAAGGAGCCTATAAAAGGTTGGGAATACTTCATTGTAATGTAGGCTTGGAGGTGAGCGGTGAAGGCTCACTTGGCTAGATTGGCCATGGTTTTGGCCAATCATTAATGAAATTTCATTGGTTGGGTTTTTTCCCCAGATTTGGGTTTTTCCCAGATAAACATTTGTGTTTATGTTAATGATTTGTCGCTGGCCTCTTT
This sequence comes from Pinus albicaulis, assembly GCA_034641835.2. NCBI lineage: Eukaryota > Viridiplantae > Streptophyta > Pinopsida > Pinales > Pinaceae > Pinus > Pinus albicaulis. The sequence continues at coordinate 1,588,416,947 of CM076570.1, forward strand.
GTATTTATTTCTCTTCATAAATTCTTTATTTTTCCTATAGTAAATTCCTAACACAAACTACATCAAATCAATGAATTGGATGAAATCTTCCTATCAGCTCTTCAGCATACTCCAATAATCCAACAACAAAGAGTGAAATGGCATGATGTCCTCATCAAGAAGAAGAGATTCCACGAAGGTGATTGGGCACTTCTATATGATTCTAGGTTCCAGGATTTCCCAGGAAAACTCCAGACCAGATGGCTAGGCCCCTATGACATACAAAAGGTGCATGATAATGGCAACCTCACATTAGCCACCATTGATGGGTTTGGCTACTCTTTTAAAGAAAATGGACATCGAGTATGCCTCTATCACAAACCACCTATGAGGGATTCCTTTTGCCAATAGCTACGGGAATATTCCACTATACAAATTCTTGCTGAGGAGGGCAACCCTTCCACAACACCAGTTCAATGAAGGAATATACATTTTTTTCAGAACTTGTACATAAATTTTCCTTTTTATTTTTTGATTAGATTTGATTGTATGTTAGTTTTGATTCTTTCCTCTATTTTCTTTGTTGTTCCCTACAGGGAACAGCTGTTGTTCCCTATAAGGAACATGAACTTTTGTATCTATTTTCTTTGTTGTTCCCTATAGGGAACAACTGTTGTTCCCTCTAAGGAACAACAATTTTTGTATCTATTTTCTTTGTTGTTCCCTACAGGGAAAAACTGTTGTTCCCTATAAGGAACAACAATTTTCGTATATATTTTGCTTTGATGTTCCCTATAAGGAACATCAAATTTTGTGTGAATTTTTCTTTGTTGTTCCCTACAGGGAACAACCGCTATTCCCTATAAGGAACAACAATTTTTGTGTGAATTTTTCTTTTTTGTTCCCTACAGGGAACAACTACTATTCCCTGTAAGGAACAACAATTTTTGTGTGTATTTCGCTTTGCTGTCCCCTATAGAAACAACAATTTTTCATGTGAATTTTGTTTTTTTGTTCCCTACAGGGAACAGCTGTTGTTCCCTCTATGGAACAATAATTTTTTTTTTAGTATAGCTTTCTTTGTTGTTCCTTACAGTGAACAGCTATTGTTCCCTTTAAGGAACAACATTTTTTTGAATGTTGCTTTTGCCATTTTCTTTCAAAGAACAACACTTTGTAAATATTTTTGAAGAACATCCTATTTTTATCCCTCATCCAACCCAGTTTCACTTTGTATGATCCTCTTAATGACATGAAATGTACAATATGTATGGAGGTATAGTGGAACAGGAAAATACCGTGAAAATTATCATCTTTAACAATATTGCTTTGTGCTGATCCATAAAAAGAAAAAGACAGTTATCTCTCTCACTTTACTGTCTGCATTTACACTATAAATTAAACTGATTGATTATCTATATCATGTTGGTTCTCCCTTGTCTATATAACTCTCTCTATATATTATTAATAAGATTATGGGTATATTTTTATTTTATATTGATATGTAAAACTTCTTCCTCCATCCCTACTCTTAAGGAGTGATGAGCCACCCTCTATGTATAAAATGGGGATTAAAAAAATAAAAAAAGTATAAAATAAAAGGAGATAAAAAATATATATACATTTACTAATGATTTTATGATTTTTCACAGAGGGAGGATAGGGGGTCTTATCATGAGCCAAGCTACCATGATCATAAGGAAGAAGCGAAATGGCATTCCCACTATGGCCACCACACCAGGGATATGATCCAATGGATGCATGAACAAATGAAGTCCTTGGAAACAGGAGGTCTCATCACGAGCTGGCTTGACCACTCTCGCTACTTCCCAGTGAATGGCAATGTGCTCACCTGGTCACCAAGCCAGCACATTGGTCTCCATTATAGAACATCATAAGACATTTCCCCAGTTAGACATAGAGGACCATGGTTCTCAAGGGTTGAAAAGAAACTTTGTCGAGGCTATGGATGCCTGCGGGCAGTAGAAGCTCTGCTGATGGTATTGAAGCTTTATTTTACATCAATAATTATTATAATACCCTCTTCTTATAATCTTTTCTATGGAGATATTATGGCCCTAACATCCCATTGAACCTATATGCATGAATATTTTTGAAGTCAATAATAAAGGTTTAAGTGGAATAATGGCATTAAAAGTATTATTTCTTGTGTTTTTGCTGTTGTTCCCTTTTTCTTTATTATATCAAATCACAACAGCTTATCATTTAGATTTCACTCTGCCCATACTCTTTATGATCTTGTCATTAATGCACATGCCTTACCAATCGATTACTCCTATACCTTGCCGCCAACACCTTACCCTTTTCATTTCATTTGGACGAGGATGACCTATCATTTTGAAGGGAGGTAGGGACCCCCAGTGTACTTATGAGTGCACTGTCATTCTCTCATTTGATTGTGTCGAATAATACAACATTTCATGATTGCAGCGCATGTGGTATGATAATAGCCTCAATAACGATATTTATATTTATAAAACAACACATAACAGTTTGTTGTTCCATTTCTCTGCTCTGTACGTCATTGTGTTTTGTTGCTATTGTTGCTACACTTATCGTTTCCGGAGTTACAGCACTATGGGAGGAAGAGCAGTATGTAGAGAACCATTGATATTGGCTGTTTCTGATGTAGCTAGGGAAATTTTAGCTCAAGCTGGGTGGACAACATTCCTTACAAGATTCCAACCACCCAGCGAGGAAATTGCCATCATTTTTTTACGAAATTTATAGAATGGACAGTCTGTGGTAAGGGGAAGGAAAATCACAGTATCAGACGTGGTGATAGCAGAAGCATGCGGGTTACTTGTAGAGGGACCTGTGTGGTCTGGCAAGCGGTTGAAGCTGTAGGACGCTATAGAAGTTTTCAAAGACGAAGGAAAAGAGCTGGTCAAAAAGGGTAAGGGCATTCAGCCATCCTCTCTTGAAGAACCATGGGGGGAGCTAGCAAAAATCATGCAGAATTACATTACATGCAACGGGCGAAAAGATGTGGTAAGGCCGCATCAACTTAAACTTTTAGCAGTTTTAAAACAAAAATGCTCTGTTAATTTACCCACATTGTTAAACTCTTTATTACATGACACTGTTGAGAGGCTAAGACAATCCCAACATGTAAAAACTTTGGTAACCAATCACTATTTGATAAGGCTAGTAGTCAGCCATAACCTTGCCTAGCAACAATAAAGCTGGGATGATTTACTTTGAGCTCTGGAAGGAGGTTTAGCCCTGGCTGCACCTAACCAAGTTCAAAAAAGGAAAAGGAATCCCCTTTCAAGGGAAATACCTCAAGAGCGTAAACATTCCGCAAGGCTAAGGTCGACGACAAGAATGGCTAAAAAATTCTCAGGACAATATTATCCCTCAAAAGCGAAGACGGACCGCAAGGTTGAGGTCAGGAGCAGGAGTGGCCAAAAAACCTCAAGGCAGTACTAGTCAACCGATAGAATTATCTAGCTTGGCAAGAGAAAAATTCTTGCAGCCAGAATCGCAAGACTAGGGTGTTCTTGAATCAAGTCATGAGGAAGAAGCAGAGCATTCAGACGAACAAAGAAATGAATCAAGACTCCCCTCAACACCAAGCATGGGCCCCCAAGAGGACTTGTTGCATGATTTTGACCTTGCCCAGGTCCTGGCCAATCTGAGTAATTATATGCAGACTGAAATCCCACTCAATTTTAATGAAGAAGAAATCCAGTCTCCCAAGAATGATGGCAACACCGAATGTCCATCTCCCTTGAGAGGTGCAAGCCATCAAGCAGAACACCAATCCGGCGACACACTTCCAGTGGAAAACAGCCAGGTAGGCCTAAGCACAGAAAACATATGCCAAGGAGAAGAAGTAGAAACAGGGATACTTCAGGAAGCCGATACTCAATCCGGAGACATGGTTCTATTAGGACAGAGCTAGGACGAGAAACCTAGCTCTCTAGAGGAAGAAAATATTAATGATACTATCAGCAGAGTAGTGGCTCCTTCAAAAAAATATAGAGACAAATTGAAAAAGCTTAGGAAGGAGCAATAGAAGCTGCGTAAAACAATAAGGAAGCTCAGAAGGAAAATAAAGAAAATTACATTAGGGAAGGTCCCCGACAAAACCCCAGAGATAGTAAACGTAGCTCAAACATAGCTCATATCCAATCAACCAGTCATCATCAAAGAAGAACAACATCAAATTGAGCCTATAAAACCAATCATCATAAAAAAAGAACAGCATGAAGTTTTTGCAAATATAGCTACTCAGAGCGAGGCATGGTCCTCTAATGAAAAAGAGACCCAGGCAAGTACACCAACTGAAGACAACATGACACACAATGATCCCACTATTTTGATTCTTCAGGAAGAATTAGCACATGCTCCACTCATGATAGAATGACTTGAACAAGAAACTGTTCCCCAGCAAAAGTATGAAGCATTTCAAAGGCAACTTCGGGAGATGAATGAGATAGAGAACGAGACCTTCAAAAAACACAAAAAGGCAGAAGAGAAGATAGAGAAAGTCAAGCTTAGATTGAATAAGGTCCTAACTCGCACATATACTATTTTCTCACTATATACAGATGTCTTGGCATGTAGGGCTCCCACTACTAATTACACCTTGTTTATGCTAGAATGATACTTTCTATTAAAAATTAAAGCCGTAAGAGTTGGAAAAGCAATTGAATTGAACATAGTCGAAGATTTTATACATTGTTGCAAACTGTATTGTGTAAAGGTTCAAAGGTTTCTTTGCGAATTTTACTTGCAAAATCTTGTATTAGCAGATGAAGTGGAAAAGAACCCCAACCCTTTCGTGGGGGATATTCAGTTCCAGGCCTTTATTTTGTTTGTCGTTAATCAAGTTAAATGGTTCAAAGCTCATAAAACCTTCCAAAAACAAGAGCATGGGTTGGATCTTAGGGTAAGAACTGAACCCAAGTATCCTTTGCAAATGCTTTCCAACCAAAAGTGTCTGATGAAACGGGAAGGGGTAATTCAACTATTAGGGCCTATTCATAAAGGGATTGTACAAACTAGAGTGTCATATTTTCAATCCATTCGAGAAAGTTCTATGATTGCATCCAAGCTTAGGTGGGCGGTCTCTGATGGTAGTGTCCAGGATAGAGAGCCATTTCATTATAGTAATTTTAAAGCAGTTGTAGCCCATTTTATCACCTATAGCAACCTCGTCTTAAGAGAGGGACCTTACTGGTTAGGCTATCGGTTTCGTAGCCCTATCATTTGGTATCCTTCCGAAGGTTACCGGGCCACCTATGAATTGCTTGAAGGAGAGGAAAGCACCGCTTTTGCACTATTAGCTCAACATCATGGTTTCAGACCAATATTTGATGCCCCTTCTCCAGCCTATTCTTTAGCTACACTCCATCAGAATTACTTATTTTCATGAGGACATGAAACAGAGTAAGTAGGGGAGTATGTTGGGTTGCGAAATGGATATGTATTTGCTAGTAAGTTCATCCTCGTTATCCTTAATTCTTATATTTTTCATGTCTTAATGTCCTAATATATTAAGGAATTATGATAATAAATAAGGAATGATTGCAGTTGTGATTTAACTAACATTTACCCTTCTTCATGTAGGAAAATGGACAAGGAACGATTGTTGTTCCCTGCTGTTGACACAGCCAAATCCGACAAGCAAAGAAATGAAAGAGTCAGTTGTAGACAAGGCTAAGAATGAATCAGAGAGATCAATGCGGAATAGAGGAGATGTCTTAAAGTCAGAAATTGGTTGCGAATCCCTCAAGATCGAGAGATCCTGCAGGATCACATTTACTATTTACTTTTTACCCTTTCTGATTATAAAAGGAAAGGATTGTAGGAAGAAAGGGGATGCCTGTTGTTTTTCCAAATTGTAAGCTTAATTGCAGACTGCATAGTTGGAGAATGAAATTATATTGTAATGCTACTCAAGTTCGATGATTAATTAAAGTTGTTGTTTTCATTTGTATCATCTGAAGTAATATAGCAGTGCCTGTTGGTGGCTAAGGGCCTGGCTTTTGGTGGAATTCACTGCTTCATTTGTGTCATACATTTCCGATTATCGCAAGTGTTATGGTTTGATAGTATTATCGCTTTTTGTGATTCTATTTCCTTTGTTGTTCATTATTTTCCCGTGTTAACCAAATAGTTATGTTTTATATAATTTATAGTATTTTTATCTATTTTGTTTACTTCCGCTTTCTGATTGAGTTTGTTAGATAAATATTATTCTCAATGTGATCAACTATAACGAGTATTAACTACTGCTATTAGGCTCTCAGATTGATATCATTGTTGTTTTACTGAAGAATGCATTTTATTTAGATTCAATTAGTTTCTAAGAAAGAGTTATCACTATTATACTCTTCACTGATATTGTTGTTACTTGAAATGCTATAGGATTTGATTTCATCAGAGGATTGAGTTTTTGTTTAATTGCAATTAGAATTTACTGTTGCATCTATTTACTCTTGTATTAAAAGATCTATACTGCGATCTATGAAATATTACTCTCTGATTTAAATAGTAGCCAGATACTATGTACACTCTTGAAATAAAAGGACTTGCCTAGATTGATAATTAATGTGAGGATAATTAGGAGTTTAAAAGGTGCCTTTTATCAATCAACAAGAGGTATTTATTTTTTAAGAAAAAAACAAAAGTTTTAACGATAATGATTCATACGCTAGTAACTGAGAATATTGGGGAAAGGAATAATGAAATCGAAATACATCAAAATATTTCCTTCTAATTACAAAAAATGCTTACATTAGAGAGTAAATTTCTGAATCGGTGAAGAAATTTCAAAAAATGAGGGCTTACCTCTTTGACGCTAGATAAGGGTTTTAAGCATGGTGAGGAATCACTCTCTCCGTGAGTAAAAGAAGAGACAATGGCCTAAAATCTTGAACAGAGGGTAGAGGATGCCTTTGCAATATGTAAGAAAAAACCCACCAAAGATTATCATCATACAAATATTCAAAATGCATACAGTCTGTAAATGAAAGTGATATATATACAAATACAAAATCTGGAGGGACGAGAGGAATCCCATTGAATATCTATACAAATTCTTTGTAGCATTCATCCTCTATGCAAAATGTCATACACAATTCATTAGCACACAATATATAATGGAATATAATACTCAACTAAAATTAAAGACCATGAAATTACTTAGCAGTGATGGTTTGGAAGAAAATCCATTTGTTGTTCCATGTTAAAGGCCACTCTTCACATAACCAACGAAGACACTTATGCACATACCTATGAAACATGGCCTTATAATTCGAAATGTTACGTCATAGCTCCACTATGACAATGAAGGAGAATAAAAGGGCCAAACCCTTTAGAAAATCAACTATAGGTTGACCATAGAGGTCAAAACCCAGAGAAATAGATGACCACCAACTTCCCCAACAAAATGATGAAATGATGCAAAGGGAACAGGGTAAATCCTTTACGGTTCCATCGTTGAATCATTACCATCAATCTCTTTTGGTTTAATCTCTAGCGTACACTTGGAGTATCAAATGGTATGTGAGGACCACATGAGACCATGTGATCTTGCCACATGGAAGCCGATGCATGGCCCATGTCAGTAGGTGGGGATAAGTGAATAAATTTGAATGACTATTGTGGAAGAACATTAATTTAATAAATCTGAATTTGATATGGTGGCAGTGCATTAAGTTAATAGTTGCTAAATTATCAACGTGACAAAGCATATAGCTCATCATGCTTACTTTATAACAAATATGCATATAAGTTGATAAGGGTAGGGTGAATAAGTGGATAAGTAGGTAAATTAATATAAAAACAACTATATCATTTCGTGGATTGAATTATGTGCAATTAGACCATATATTAAAGGATATAGAAATGTGGTATGGTGTGAATGAGAGGGTATGGTAAGCTTAGAGATATGTTAATAGAAATGGGGGATACCTTAGTATCAATAATTATGATTAACGAGTTATTTCTAAATAATTCAATGTGACCTTAGTAGAGATGTCCATTGGATAAGGTGTTACAGAGGAAGATCATGGTAAATCACGGAGATTACCAAAGTGGAGTGGATGGAAGAATATATAAGAGGGTTGAGGATGAAATCACTTTTTCTTAGATTATCCATCTTATATTCACATTTTACTTAATTTTCATAATATATACCAAGATTTTTTACACTCTAAGATAGCAAAGAAATATTAGTGTGAGAATGCTTCTGAAATTTCATTTCAAGCATAGGACTAAAATATTAAAAAATTCCAACTGATTTATTATCTTCTTATATATATGAAAAACCTTACATTAATAATTTTCTTACTTATCATATAAATTAAATATAAAATATTTAATTGTGAAAATAATTTATAAAAAGAAACATAAATTTGGCTGTATTAATTATTTATATATAATATGTCTATTTTAACCTATTTATTATTTTTCCATATAATAAATTATAAAATTATTAAAATACAAAAGAACAATTCATAATTAAATTCATAATACAAATTTTGGTGCTTTTTCCTTGGCCAAATCCCTCTCTTCCCAACTTGGTCCTCCAGGTCCTCTACCAACTATGCCTTACCCTCGACCTTGATGATTATATTATCCCCTAGTTATACATGACTTGGTTGAATCCAATCATCAGAGTCTTTGTCCCTTCAGGTCTATGCACTCTAAAAGATTCAAAAGTGTGCTCATGTATCAGATCCAATGTGTGGAAATGATTGATATCATTCCCTATAGATTTGGAAATGTTGTAAAATAGAGTTTAGGTCATAGCCTCATATTTAAATATCATTGGGAATCTAGCATGTATATCTCCCCACATTCGACCTGTCTCCAACTGTTGTAGGCATTAATGCACAGGTGGTGGTGGACAAAAAACCCTCACAGGTCTCCCGAGACATAAGGAATATAGAATGAAGTGACCAACATCTTTTTAGAGATACATGCAAACAATCATGTTAATATAGGAGTTGAAAAAACAATACAGAAGGTTTACCTTCTTGTCCTTAGTGTAAATCCATTGGATATTTCATTGAGATAGAGAAATTATCATCGTTCATCTCTCAAATCAAGACATGCACATAAAAACGACATGAAGTATCCTTCACATCATATGAAACTATAACAATTCAATACATCAACATATAATAGTATATAAATTTAACATGCATCAATGATAAGCATCAATCTCACCATTGAACCAACATATATATGAAGAAGGTATCAATATCATCGTATAGACAAAATAGGAGCAAATATATATTATCAGATGTGAGAAGAATGCTTACAACCATGATTGCTGAATAAATTCTTCCCTTAGTTCTTATCTCCTCTCTCTCTCTCTCTCTCAATCAAATTATCAACAACATAATAGTGCCTAAATTATTATCCAATCTACTAAGGCCTAGCCTCAAATTTATAGCTGATGGGAGGCTGAATCCTTTCGAATGTTTTCACAAATTTTGTTTGGGAAGAAAGCTAGATGGTACCTTGCTTTATTTCTCTTTCCTCCTTTGTTTGCTTCAGTTAGGAATGGAAATTACCTTTGGCGGGTCTCACTTGAATGTTTATGGATTTTTGGAGTCGAATTGTAGTGTAATACAGAGTTTCCATAAGTCAACTCGTGTTTTTACCTTTAGAAACTCATGAAAATACAATAGTGTGACCTTGTAGGAAAAAAAAGAGTGTTCTTCTCTAGGTTAACACATTATGCCAGGTGCTAGACTCCATTATCACCCTTTCCTCCTATCTTTGGGGAACGTTACCCAGTAAAATGGGCTTTTAACTTAGGATTTCCTATCATTAAAAGTTTTCTTCTCCTATGAGTTGATGAGGAGGTAATTTTCTGTATTACGCACCCTAAAGTGTGAGGTTAGAGAAGAAGATGATGGTCAAAATACTTTACAAATGGTTAATGAAGAGAGAGAGGATCAGAGCTTTGAAACTAATGTAGTCATGAAAACAAAAACATATGTCAAAAATATATAAACATTTCTTGATCTGGTCTTTCCCATCCTCAGTCAAAAAATTAGAGTGATGTCCATAGAAGATATGATTTTCATATCCAGTGGTAGGGAAAATGTGGAAGCTTGTCATAATTTGATCAATCTGATGATTTGTCGGAAAACATTAGTCATAGCTTGGGAGAGGATACAAAGGTGAGTTATGTAAGCCTCTACCTAAGGTCTTGGTCGTCGGCTCTAAAAATGGCATATTTCTACACATGTGAATAAAATGGTTGAAGTCGATCATGTGAGAAATAGTTTGATTATCTGTCAATGATGAAATTCTTTTAAAAAAATGAGGATTACCCTCAATAAGGATGATGGTATCCAAGGTATAGCGAGTGTGAATAGAATCTATTCGCGTTGAACACTCATAGAATCATTCAATAGTGAGCCAATGATGAAAACACCCAATTAAACATAGGAAAACCTGCAACTAAGGAATGCAAGTTCCATCGTACTTAGATGTTTCTGAATCTACTTCCTAGATAAGATGTTGAAGTCAATAGGAAGAGATATGTCCAAGGTAGGAAATGAGGTGTCCTATATCAGTTGAAATGAAATAGGACAACAATGATTATATTGGATATAGTTTAGAGCAACAAAGCAAATATACTAAGGGAAAATAGACATATGAATGAATGGCTAATACAGGATGAAGAGAGTAAAAGATCCCTTAAACAATAGAAGGCATGACATACAGGTAACCAGACAACTAAGAATGAAGAACACCAAAGAGTGTTAGGATAAAAGGATTCATGGACATCAGGGTATAAATGCTATACTCGTAGGATGGTAGGGTTAAAATAGAGGCTAAAGAAATAGTAAAATGTTGATAACCACTCTAGAGATATGACCCTCATCATGAATAGGTGGGACGTCCATGTTGGAAACTACATTTTGTCCAATCACCTTCTTGAGGCATGAGACATGAAAAATATTGTGGATCTTTCTCCCCTTGGGAAGCTCTAGCTCATATGCAACTTCCCCAACTCGATGGACCACTTTGTATGGCCCATAGAAACATGGTATGAGATTTTCAACCCCGTTCTACTTGAGTGTAGATTGTTTATAAGGCTAAAGATGAATATGGACTAGATTATCCACCTCAAATTGTCTCTCTACCCGACCATGATCTACATACATATTTTGTTGATTTTGGGCAGTAGCAATGTTGTCTTTAAGGGCCTAAAGTATGTTTTGATTCCCCTAAATCCATTCCTTTTCTCTAGGAGCCTTGCTTGCACCAAACATGATATCAAAAAATGAGAGTGAATCATACCCATAGTGTGGTCAAAATGGGGTCATACCAATGGATATGTGATAAGTGGTGTTGTAAAAATACTCCCCCAAATGGAGCTAACGCAACCATGCCTTTTGCTGCCTTGCAACATAGTTTCTAAAGTAGCCTTCCAACCACTTGTTCACTATTTTGGTTTGTCCATCAGTCTGTGGGTGGTAGCTGGTACTTGGTGTTAATTCAGTCCCCAATAACCGAAAAAATTCTTGCCAAAAGCCACCCATGAAGCGGTTGTCCCGATCACTCACTATGGTCCTTGGGAGACCATGGAGTCTAAACACATCTCTAAAGAAGAGCTTATCTACCTGTGAAGCAGTATAATGTGTAGAAATGGCAAATAAGTGTGAATAAATTTTTATTCTATCAACAACTACAAAGATACAATTCTTACCTTGAACAGTAGGTAGACCAGTGATGAAGTCCATGGAGATTCTTTCCCATTTTCCATCCGGAATGGGTAGTGGCTGTAATAATTCGACAGGATGAGTGTTTTCTCCCTTATTTTGCTAACAGACTATGCACTCCTTGACATGTTGGAGTACATCCTCCTTGAGACCCTTCCATGAGAATCTCTCTCTTATGGCCCGGTAAGTCTTTGTGAATCCTTGATGCCCTGAAAGTGGGGAATCATGTGATGCTTGCAGGATCTTCTCTTTGAGCTTATATTTCTTAGCCAAAAAGACCCGGTCCCAATAATAGATGATCTCATCCATCACTCTATACCGCTCATCAACTATCACCCCATCAAGTATCTCACATGCAAAGTTATCCTTGGAGTATTCAACCAATAGTTGAGCCTTCCAATCTGCGTCCATGCCCCTAAGGGATAGTGATGTTGGTCTCATGGATAGAGCATCAACCATTATATTTCTCTTCCTCTTGACATATTCTATGTCAAAGTCATAAGCTTGGATTTTTCTTACCCATTTTTGTTGTCTTTCTTGGAGCTGCTTTTGTTCAAGAAATAATCTGAGACTGTTATGATCAGTTTTCACCTTGAATTTATTCCCCACCAAGTATTTCCGGAATTTGGCTAAGGAATGCATGATAGCCAACATTTATTTAGCATATATGGGTTATATCCTTTCATGTGGTAGCAGCTTCCTGCTCTCAAAGGCTATAAGATGCCCTCCTTACATCAAGACTGCTCCAATCCCTTCACCTGATGCATCACATTATAACACAAAAGGTTGAGAAAAATCAAGTAAAACTAATAATGGGAAACTACTCATTACCTCTTTGAGCTTATCAAAAGCCCTCTGCGCTATAGGTGTCTAGCTGAAAGCTCCCTTCTTGGTCAATTCTGTAAGTGGTGCTGCAAGTTGAGAGAACCCTTTGACAAATTTTTGGTAATATGTGCATATGCCCACAAATCCCTGGAGTTTTGAAACATTACTTGGCTTGGGCCAATCCTTTATTTTCTGGATCTTTTCTTCATGCACTCTTACTCCATCCACCGCAATGATGTGGCCTAAGCAGAGCATCTCAGTGAGGCCAAACTCACATTTCGAGAGTTTAGCATAGAATTTTTGCTCCTTGAGAATATGCAACGCTGTCTCAATATGCTGCAAATGTTCCTCCCATGTGTGGCTATAAATCAGAATATCGTCAAAGAAGACCAATACAAACTTTCTTAGATGACGAGGAAATATGTGGTTCATGCAAGATTGGAATGTTGCAGGGGCATTGGTCAGACCAAATGGCATCAGTAAGAACTAAAAATGCCCATAATGACATCTGAATGTTGTTTTTGGAATGTCTTGATCTCTTACCCTGATTTGGTGATAGCCGGATCTCAAGTTAATCTTGGAGAAATATTTGGATCCTCTAAGCTCATCCATAAACTCATCGATCTTGGGAATAGGATATCTATTCTTCATGGTATTCTTGTTTAGTGCTCTATAGTCAATGCACATTCTCAATGTGTCATCCTTCTTCTTAACCAAGACCACTGAAGATGAAAAATGGCTAGTGCTAGGCCGGATATGACCTAGGGCTAGTAGTTCTTAAATGGCCCTTTCAATTTCATCCCTATAAGCTTTGGGATGCCTATAAGGGGTAGTAATCATAGCTTTAATCCCTTGCTCTAGCTCAATAGTGTGCTCAAATCCCCTATAAGGAGGTCTCCCTCGGGGGATATCCCAAAATACTACGGAATACCGGTCCAAGAGAGCCTGCATATCAGGGTGTACTGGTGAATCTTGGACTCCAAATTCAGATAACCGCAGTTCAACTACCCATTCTATGTCTCCTCTGCATAATTCTGCCTCCATCTTGTGAGCTGAAACAATTTGAGGGGGGTAAGTGTGCATCCCTTCGATTTTTTTATGTTTACCATCCTCGTTCCCTATCCATTCCATCTCTAGAGTCTCCCAATCAGTAAAGAAAATCCCAAGAGAGATCAGCCATTGGAATCCCAATATGACATTAGTGTCAGGAATATCAACCACAAAAAGTGTTCTGTCATAGTGTAGGTCCCCATAGTGATAGACAACTCTGGGACATACTTAACACACTACAAAGTTCTGGCTCCTGGAACCAAGACTAAAAATCCTTCAAATTTTTCCATATGGATGCCCCTCCTCTTTACAAGCTGTGAATCAATGAAATTATGAGTAGCTCCACTTTCTACGAGCACTGATACTCTTTGCCCCATAATGGTACCTCTAACTCTTAAAGTCAGATATTTAGGGACACCCTTCAATGCTACAAGAGCTCTTCCCCTTGGAGCATAAGTCTTTTCTGCATCTTCTGTAGGTAGCACAACATTGGCCCTCTCCTCTTCTTGAGAAAAAATCTCAATATAATGAGTCTTCCGAGAAACACACTCATGGTTTGGCACCCATGGCTTATGGCAAGTGAGGCAAATTTTTCCCCTCCTTAGTCTCCTTTTTTCATGGTCAAGAGGTGCTTTCTTTTTCCATGAAGAATCCTCCTGCTGCAGTAATGCTTTTGCTTTGGGAAAAGTATGTTGCAAATGTCTAGCTTTCTCCATAGCCTCAAGGAGTGTAGTTGGCTTGGTGGATCTTACCATCCCATGCAATGGTTTAGTCATCCCCTCAATAAACATACATACCCTTTTGCTCATAGTGAGGTTGGATACCATTGTTGAAAGTTTCAAATACTCAACAATATAGTCCTCCAAATCTCCCTTTTGTTTGAGCTTGGTTAGCTCAAGAAGTGGACCTCTGGATCCCTTGGATCAAATATCTCTACTAGTATTTTGTTAAATATTGAGTATGAAGTGATGTGAGCATGCCCTAGTGTAGTGAGCCAATGGAACCACCATTCATGAGCCTCCCCTTCTAAGTACAGTGCAGCTATTTTGATAGCTTCTATTTCAGAAACTCTATTGAGCTAAAAATAGGTATCCAGGTTCTCCACCCAAGCCTTGGAAGTTCACTTAGGTGATCCATCATATATGGGCAAGAATAATCTCCCCATATTGTGTTGTAGGTCTAACTCTTGCATCCATCCTTCCCTCTTATACTGATAGCAAGATCTCCTCCCTTCCTTGATCCAGCAGAATTCTTGAAAGCTCAAGTGTTCCTTGAATCTTTGGGATTGTGACTCATACTCCACAAAGTAGTCACTCAGGTTTTCTTCATCCCTATCTTCAGATAAGAATGAGGGCATAGTGGAGCATCGTATTAAAGGGTGAGTGGCTGATTGTTCCACACAGAATGAGGTGTTGGTGCTTGCTTCTTGGTAAAACCCCTTAAGGCTTTCTTTGTGCCTCATTTCCTTGATATCTCTTGCAATGTTCTACATGGTTTGAAGAAGGAGCCTTGAAATATCTTTCTCCTCCATACTTTGGATATATTGTTCCCACAAGTTGAGCCAAGAGCAGAGCTCTAATACCACTCTAATATTCCTTTTTAGGAATTTCTGCAATATGGAGAGTAAAAAGGTTGTTTCCAGAATTTTATGTTACAGAACAACAAAACAAGACTTGGATCCTTTATATTACATGTAGTAACCCTTACATATAAAATGGGAGTAGAAACAAATCATTCTAGCTATGTTAAACAACTCTCCCCATGCCAGAAAACCTTAAAAACACAACATAACAAAACTTATCAAGCCTGCAATAGCATCATTTTGAAAGGGTTTCTACAAAAAAATATGTTTCATAATAGATCAGGAGATTTCATTAATCAAAGAGCCATGAAAATGGAGATTTTAGCCTCTTTTACAGAAAATGGAGACAACCCGTCAAGGGTTTCACATGAGCACAAGTACAAAATGACATCTCTGCATAAAATGGCATAGTTCACTGCAAATTTGTAAATGAAATGGCTAAATAATACATGAAAAGACATAAAAATGGCTGAAAAGCCTCTGTACTAGCCTTCAAGGAGAGAGAAATCCTCCTTCTCCAAGAAACTAGCTCCCAATCATGGGATTCAACCCTACCACGGCATCACCTTCAGAAATGATGTAGTTTCTGGAATAGACTATGCTACAGTAGTTGGTGACTACTTTAGCCCAATTCAGATAGTGGAAATGTGGCCCAGAATTCCCTTCTTAGATCCCTTAAGCAAGCTGAACCAAGAAACAGAATGGAATTCCCGCATGAGATTCCCTTGCATAAACAATGCAGAAAACCCAGCTAAACAGTTGAAGCATGCAAGAAGTCATAAGAATCAAACATGGACAAGATTTTGAATGCTCCACATGGCTGCTATCCCTTCCTTTTTATCTTTGGTGAGCCTCCTTACCCTGGGCCCCACACATTCATGAGGTTGCTTCATTGCAAAGAGTCCTCCCTCAAAACTGCGTTGTTCCTACTAGTTTCCCTCCTCAATTAGCAGTGTTGTTGACCAAGTCAAAAAGGTTCTAGTCCTCATGCATTGCCCCCTTTTCACACCAAGGGAGGTTTATTTGGCCTTCTTATTCAAACCCCTTTTCACATAGGGAATGTTTTATTCCTACTAAAGAGATTTAAGGGTCTCTTTACCCCATTTATTCTTCTAACCTACAAAACAGAGAAAAAATAATATTCCAACTAAGTGGGAATATTACAACCTCCTCTTGGAAAGTTTCAACCTTCCAAAACATCCTTAATTTGGCCCATGCATGCAAGAGTGTTGATATCCTCTTGTCATGTTCAAAAATATTTCTTCTGTGTGAAAATATCATTGGCTACTAAAAAGATATGGAGTGGCCATTTGATATCATGCTCATGACATCACAGATTTCTGAATCCTCCTTTTCCAGCACAAATAGCTTAGTGGGAGATAGCAATGTCCATTTCAGAAAATTTCTTACATCTCCTTTGAACCCACCAAGGATTCTCTGCGTTGTGCTCGGTTCTCCCAAGGCTCCTTCCTTGGAAAAATATGCCAATGCTACTCCAAGTTGAGAGAAATATTTATTCTTTTTCCAATCAGGAGATCTCCCTAGTGGAATTCCTCCATGCAAATAGACATTAAGGCATAGAGCAGGATGTATATGTGTATGGACTTATTTGTCCTTGCCTTCATTGCACAAATAATCTCCTTCTACCTTCAAGATCATATGATACATGTCCTCCCCTTTATCTCCTTCTACCTTCAAGATCTCACCATTTTACAGTGATGGCACATGCTGCTCCTGGACTATGCCATGACCTCTATATGTGAGATTCTTTGGAACTTCTTGCAAGAGTGCAAGAGTTTATCTCCTTGGAGCCAATGCTCCATCTTCCTCTTCATGAGGTATTGGATGTGCTCTTGATATGACAGTGTTTTTCCCTCCAACCTTCTCTTCCTTCTCATCAATGTTTGAGAATGCCTCTCTAACAATGAGAGACCTTATATCTTGGTCTTCCTTTGAAGGAGGAATCTCTATGTCTTCCTTTTGAGAAGAACCCTTCATGCAATGGGGACTTTGCCCTAGGCAAGGTATCATACAAATTTTCATCCCCTTCAATGATTTTCTGAAATGGAGTTGAGTTTATGGATCCTTCCAACCCATGCATAGGTTTTGTTTTTTTTGGTTTGATTTGCTCCATCAAAGATTTTTCATGAAATTCTTCATCAAATATTTCCAATACTCTTCTAATGAACCTTGCATAAGTAGATGTATTTTCATTCTTTAATGAAAAGGACTCAAACAACCACCAAGCATAAGCCTTACCTTCAAAATGTAGCACCACTACTTTGATGGCTTCATTTTCAGAGGCTTGATGTTGTTGCACATAGGTGTCTAGCTCCTCCACCCAAACCTTAGCTGGACATTTAGGTGATCCATAAAAAGTAGATAGAAAAAAATATACCTACACCATGTTGCCTGCCCCTTATGCTCCTTTCCTCCTTGATCTTGCAAAATCCTTGGAAGTTCAAGTGATCTTTGAACCCTTTGGATTGAGATTCATATCCTTGCAAATAATCACCAGGAGTCTCCTTCTTTAGCACATATCGTTTCTCCATCTCACTTGTCATGAACATATGGCTGGTAGAGCATTGTAAATCTAATGATGTGGCTGAATAATCACACCCATAGTATGAGGAATTGGATCTTTCCTCACGTATATATATTTTTGAGGGATCTCCATGTTTTTCCCTCTTCATTTCTTTGATGTATTTTTTGATGCCATGCAGAGTTTGAAGAAGAATTTTTGAGAACTTATTCCCTTCAGATAGTAAGGGTTTGATTTAATTCCTTTTGCAAATCTCCTCCTTCCCATGAGAAGACTTCATAATAGTTGAAGTACATAGTATGAGCTAAGACTAGAGCTCTGATACCACTGTAATATTCCCAAATAGGAAAATCAGCAATACATGCATGAAAAACACACTTTTCATAATTTTATGCATTAAAATATGAATGTAGGCCATGGATCCATTAGATCTTACATTATAACAACCAAATCTGAAAGGAAATTAGAAAAAAATCATTATAGCCTAGTTAAATAGGCCTCCCATGTTAAAAACAACCAAAAAACACTGAAACCCCAAGGCTACTGTAACACAGAATGTAATATTCCTTTTTCAGGATTGCTCATAAATCATGCACTGACAAATTCATTTTTAGGAAAATATGCAACGAAATAGGAAAATGACTCTTGGATCCCTTAGATAATTCAATAAACAAACTAAATCCAAGATTTAAACATAAACAAATAAGACTAGGTGAGTTAAACAGATCTCCCACACCTAGTTATCTTTAAGAGAAGGCCCAATGAGGGGTTGCAGCAAAGTAAAACGCTCTAATGGAAGTACAGAGATATATAAGTGCATAAAAGGTGCTGATATACACTCAAAAATGGATTCCAAGTATAGCAGCAACTTAGATATGAATTTAGGATACAAAAAGTGAGGAAAAGCAGTGATTTTGACCCTAAAATAGATGTATTCAGAAATATACATAACATTAAGGGAAATTCCAGGAGGTTATGTCATATTAGGTCATGAGGGACCTATTCTCCTAATTTCATATCAAACAAAGCATTCTATCTATGTTAAATAGTTCCTCCATCCCTGGATATGCTTAAAAATGCTGATTTCCCATGACTTTGAGTATGCAGTCTGCAGAGTGTAATTTATGAAGAAATTAGAAAAAATATGTCTGAAACATTAGATCTAAATTTTATTATAACTGAGCATGAAGAAAAATGATATTCAGCTCCTTTTATACATCAAAAGATCACCCGGCAAGGGGATTTCATGAAAGAACAAAATACAAGTATCAGATCTGCAGAATATGGCTCTGGAAAATGCAGAATCACTGAAATTCTGAATACATGAGCTGAAATGTACAAAATTATAGAAGAGGCTGAAGTACAAACTTTCCAGAAGAAGGGATGGCCCTTCCTCAAGGAAATGAGCACCAAACTAGGGTAGAAACCCTACTGCAACAATGCACTAGAAAATAATGCAGTTTCTGAAGTACACTGCATCGATGATGATGTAAGGTCCTTTGGCCTGATGCCCAGATCTGAAACTTAAGCTCAATGCTTCCTTCCTCACTAATCTTCCAGAGAAATGAATGCTCCCTTTTCTGCAAAACTAGATCTGGAAGTGGTGTTGAAAACCCCTCACTACAACACCCAGCAACACAGTATTATTCTACTGCAGAAATAACGTTGTCTTGATGGAGGAAGCTTGGCCTCAAGGCTAGATTTGAGGCATTTCAGAACATACTCCTTCAAGAGCTCCTCAATGAAGGAGGAGGAATTCCTAAACAGGAAATTCCTCTCTCTAGCTAAATAGCGAAGAGAGTTTGAGTTGCCCAAGAAATCTCAAAATCAAATTATCTTCAACTACCTTTCCTTGTGGCCTTCCTCTTTTATAACATTAGGATTTTGAAAACCCTAAACCACCTCCAATGAGTTAACCATTTTCAAATGGAGGGTCTCCATCTAAAACTACGCTGATCAATGAGGAGGTTCAATGTATGGACACTACTGAGATTTGGTCTTGTTACTAGTCAACCTTCTTCATTCCTTTTCACACCTAAGTTTATTTTATTGAAATAGACTATACTTGTCCATGTTCACATTGTGGATTGATTTATTTTGTTGATTAGGAGTTTTAGAGTTCCTCCTTTACGCTTTTATTCAAGATTTAAGAAAATTGAATTTAAAATGCAATATTCCCATTAGCTGCAAAAATTGGGAGTATTACAGTCTCCCCTGGAAAAAAATTTCTTGCCCTCAAGAAAATCTTATTGTAGATGCAAACCATCTATTCCCCTCAAAATGTCATCCACATGAGGAAGGCTTCCTCCATTTTCTGCAATAGATCATGTATGTTTGGTTCCAAAGCTGTCTTCCACAAATGCATGAGATGACTTCCAACTGTAAAGTTAGATGTCCTCTTCTTATCATGAAGTACAAAATGACTATTATATGATTTCCAACACCATCATAAACACATGAGAGACATAAAATAAGTAGCTCCTTCCATAAATTAAAAGCTTCAACATGCAAGAACATTCTCCATCCTTTTTTTATGAACTTGATTAAGCATTGTTATGCTTTCATTCTTAGCCCTGTTGGCCTTGTTGGATCCAAAATCCATCATTCTAGCATTATGCAAAAGAAGAAGTGAAGGAGAAACATGGGTGGACAAATATGTGAAACCATATTATCCTAATAATAACCACCGGAGCAAGGCCCTTTTCTACCATCCTCCATCTCCTCCATGTAAGATGAGCAAGCCAAGCTTTCCAAAAGATGATGTACATGCCTCTCTTTGTCGCAATTTATCTTTGATGCATAAGGCATGAATCAGAAAATGATGAGCTATGGGGTGGTCACCATACTCATTTAAAAGCAACCAAAGTGATAAGAGGTCTTGCTACCTTCTCTCCTCCTCATGTGCATCATGAAACGAAACCATACTAATGGACATATGATATGCCACATCAGCCCAATACAAAGTATCATCATCAATGCACATCATGAGATCAATATGCCAAATTTTACACAATGCAAAACACATAGACATAGGAGATGTCATGTGGTGGCCATACTCTCCGAAGTGAGACAAAAGTATACATGCCTTCTCTTGCTACAACATATCATTGTAATCCAAGGCATGATTCAAAAAAAGATGAGCTATTGGGGAGTAAATATACTCACCCAAGAGCAGCCATAGCAACAAGGACTTTTGAAGCCCTCTTGCCTTATCAACATGTGGATCATGGAGTAATAACACAATTATGGACATGTGAAATGTCTCATAAACATAGTACAAGCAAGCTCCCTCATACCACATCATGTGGGAGTCATTCCTCCTCCCAAGCCAAAGTTCATGCATGAAGCATCCCTCCAACAGAAACACATGTGGATAAATAAGACATATTTCAAACACGGGTGAATACATGGACATGAGATTTAACATGTGATGTCCAAACTCTCCTTTTAACAACGACATCAACCATGTTTCCTTTTCATATATTCTATTAATGATGCATAAAGCATGAGATGAGAGAATGAGAATCTTTGGGTAGTGATCATGCTTACCCCAGAGCAACCAACATTGCCATGCCTCCTTATTCATTTCATGACCATTCTTCAAGGCATAGATCAGAAATATAGGTGCCTCTAGAGAGTGAAAAGATTATCCAAGGGCAACCAGCGTAACCCAGCTTGCTGGCCCATATATGTCAGCAAGTGATCATGTGATCTCTTGATCATCCTCCTCATCCACTCACTCCAATATGGAAGATGAGTGATGTGTTGCATAATCATGGCATCCTCCCTTTGTAGAATACCATCTCCTTTGAACCAATGAAGAACCTTGCATCTCATGAAATATTGAAATGCATCTTTGTTGAGATCTCTTAGAGAGACCTTTCTTCCATCTATGGCCTTCCAAAACCATTGAGGCTTTGAATCTGTAGTAAGTAGAAGTCTCTCTTTGAGCTGTAGCATGCTCATTGAGAGAGTGTCATCTATAGGGGAGAAAATTCTTCTCATCTCAAGATGTCTACTCTTCATCTTCTTCTTCTCCATTGCCCCAAGGTTGAAGCTGCCTCTAGAGTGCTCCAAGAGAGATGAAGCCTCTTTGTCACAGTCACTAAGTGACAGCGCTGTAGATCTACAAAGTGGTGCATGTACTGTCTCAAAGCAAGTTTCATTACTGATCTCACAATTAGCCATTGAACATAGGATAGTACTAATCCCCTTTCTTGAGACCCTACATCTCAACCCAAGAGATTGAATGCAGCTCAACAATGATGCATAGGGATAGTTTCCAGTCTCATCCTTAATTAGATCAAGGGTCCTCTGTGCTGTGACATGTCTTTTCTTCAAATCAGCATTTTGATTTAATCATTGGCTATGGATTAATCTTGAAACAATATGTGCTAAAATTTCATGCATACCTTGGATCAACTGATATGTGGGAACCTCTTGACATAACACAAGAGTTCCTCCACCCAGATCAATGATGCCTCCAACTGCTGGAAAGAATGATGGTATTTTTCCTTCAATCATACTAGCGCTGGTATCTTCCTTCTCCTCCTCATGCATCTCCTGATTCATGCATGGGTCTCCATATGTTAAGAGCTGAAGACTACCTTGCAAAGATGGAAGTGCCTCTTCTTTAGATACAAGCATCTTAGCAGTAGATGGTGAAAATGGATATCTCTTGCCCAAAGTGACAAGATTGACATTCTCCTTTGCTTTGTGATGATAGGAAGTGTATAGTTCTTCCTCTCCATCTTGAAACCCTTTAGCAGTTTCTATGCATCTCTTTTCTTCATTGCTATACCTCTCACCTTCTTCAAAGAAAGTGGGCATAGTGGATCTATGAGGAGATCTAGGATTCTCTGGTTTTCTGCTTTGCTGATAGGAAGTGCTAGGGCTTCCTTTTTCTTCTTGAAACTTTATGCAGGTCTCACTGCAGCTTGCTTCTTCTCGAAACCCTCTGGGAGTCTCAGTGCATCTTCTTCCTCTCTTCTGATCTACCTCATTGTAGAGGCTCTTCTTAGATCTGAACACTTATGAGAGTAAACTCATCCTCTCCATCATTCTAATCTCTATTTCTTCTCTTCTCTGATACTTCTATAAAGTTCCCTCTTCAGGGGTATCAAGATTCTATTCCAGAGATTGACTGCAGGGGCATTTACTAGATATGTAACCTTTGAGAAAAGGATGAGATCCAGAGGCTACCTGGCCATTTTTAGACTCTTTATATAGAGCTTGAAAGATTCTTGCTTCAGGGATTCAACACTTTGGCTTGAAGCCACAAGCTGAGCCAAAGATCATGCTCTGATACCACTGTAATATTCCTTTTTCAGGATTGCTCATAAATCATGCACTAACAAATGAATTTTTAGGAAAATATGCAATGGAACAGGAAAAATAATCTTGTATCCTTTATATCAGTCAATAAACAAACTAAATCCAAGATTTCAGCAGAAACAAATAAGACTAGGTGGGTTAAACAGATCTCCCACACCTAGTTATCTTTAAGAGAAGGCCTAATGAGGGGCTGCACCAAATTAAAATTCTCTAATGGAAGTGTAGAGAGATATCAGTGCATAAAAGGTTTTGATAGACACTCAACAACTGATTCCAAGTATAGCAGCAACTTAGATCTGAATTTAGGATCCAAAAAGTGCAGAAAAACAATGATTTAGGCCCTAAAATAGATGTATTTAGAAATATACGTAAAATTAAGGGAAATTCCAAGAGATTATTTTAGATTAGGTCATGTGGGACCTATTATCCAAATTTCAGCTCAAACAAAGCATTCTAGCTATGTTAAACAGTTACTCCATCCCCGGATATGCTTAAAAACGCTGATTTCCCATGACTTTTAGTATGCAGAAAATGGCTGAAGCATGAAGAGCGTAATTTATGAAGACATTAGAAAACATATGTCTGAAACATTAGATCTAAAGTCTATTATAACTGAGCATGAAGAAAAATGGAGATTCAGCTCCTTTTATACATCAAAAGATCACCCGACAAGGGGATTTCATGAAAGAACAAAATACAAGTATCAGATCTGCAGAATATGGATCTAGAAAATGCAGAATCACTGAAAATATGAATACATGAGCTGAAATTTACAAAATTATAGAAGAGGTTTAAGTACAAACTTTCTAGAAGGAGGGATGGCCCTTCCTCTAGGAAATGAGCATCAAACTAGGGTAGAAACCCTATTGCAGCAATGCACTGGAAAATAACACAGTTTCTGAAGTATACTACATAGATGATGATGGAAGGTCCTTTGTCCTAATACCAAGATCTGAAACTGAAGCTCAATGCTTCCTCACTAATCTTCCAAAGAAAGGAATGCTCCCTTTTCTGCAAAACTAGATTTGGAAGTGTTGTTGAAAACCCCTCACTGCAACACCCAGCAACACAGTATTATTCTGCTGCATAAATAACGTTGTATTGATGGAGGAAGCCTGGCCTCAAGCCTACATGTGAGCCATTTCATAACATACTCCTTCAAGAGCTCCTCAATGAAGGAGGAGGAATTCCTACACAGGAAATTCCTCTCTCTAACTAAACAACCAAGAGAGTTTGAGTTGCCCAAGCAATCTCAAAATCGAATTATCTTCAACTATCTCTCCTTGTGGCCTTCCTCTTTCTTTTATAACATTATGGTTTGGAAAACCATAAACCACCTCCAATGAGTTAACCCTTTTCAAATGGAGGGTCTCCATAAAAAACTGTGCTGATCAATGAGTAGGTTCAATGTATCTGGACACTACTGAGATTTGGTCTTGTTGACCCAGTCAACCTTCTTCATTCCTTTTCAAACCTAAGTGTATTTTATTGAAATGGCCCAAATTTTTCCATGTTCACATTGGGCATTGATTTATTTTTCTGATTAGGAGTTTTAGAGTTCATCCTTTACACTTTTATTCATGAGTTAAGAAAACTGAATTTAAAATGCAATATTCCCATTAGCTCCTTTCTTAGGAGCTTTATATCTACACTCCCTTTTGTAGTGCCCTTCCTTTCCGCATTTCCAGCATACCTTTACAAACTTTCCAGGAGATTTAGATATCCCTCTATATTTGGATCTCTCACTTGAAACCTTATTCTTGTTTCTATTTTGGGACCTTCCTCGTACAGATAAGGCATCTCCATTCTGGCCCTCCATATTTCTCCATCTCATTTCCTCCGACAACAAGGCAGAGACAATGTCATCAAAATTCAAGGTATTTGTATTGCTACCTATTGCAATAACCATATTGTCCCACGAGTCTGGTAGACAACACAATAAACTTATGCACTTATCTTCATCTGAGATTTTAATATCAATAGATGACAGCTGACTTACCATAGTATCGAAGGCATTCAGATGCTTTGTCACTGAGTCTCCATCCTTCATCCTTAGGCTATATAGCTTTTTCTGCATGAATAACTTATTCACCAAAGGCTTAGATTGGTGCAAAGTCCCAATTTTTTTGCACAAATTCTTCGTCGTAGCTTCCCCAGATACATTCAACAATACTGAATCTGAGACACACAATAGATCTACGAACGTTTTTTTTATTTTTGGTTTTAGTACTGAATCTGACGTGATCAACCAGCCTTTATCCACCAGCAAATCCTCCACCTTGAGCTTCCACAACTCAAAACTTTGACCATTAAATCTCTCGATCTCTATCTTTTCGTCCCTCGCCATCTTCTTTCACCGCAAGAATCGATCCCACAAATCTCCCACTCAACAGGGCCTACCTCAAGCCTGAGCAAAAAACCTTCAATAGCAAAGGCGTCCCCTTGAAGCTAAAACAACTATGATACCAAATGTATGTTTTAACCCTAAATAGAAATTATCTACACACGAATCTTATAACAGAAAATAAACAATAGCGATAGCATAAAACATAAAACAGATAAAGAAAGATATTTTCCCCTAGATCCCAAATCGGGGCGACCAGCTTGATATTTCATTATATTCCTTTTAGTGTTACAATACATACATATATATATATATATATATATATATATATATATATATATATATATATATATACATGCCGAAGCATACATAAACCCTAATCCATTAACCCTGGATTAGATCATAACCATAGTTCCCTTGATCAGATCTACAAAATACCATGGGCAAAAAACCATCGTACCCCAAAACCATGTGCAAAACCATGGGCGCGGACCACCCACCAAAAATTAAGGACCACAAATTTTCACAGGGGTGCTGCCTCGGACCTCGACAGGGGGGGCTACCGCCCCCCTGTGACCCCCCCATTGCGCCTAGCACAAAGGGGGCGCTATCAGCCCCCCTCTTACCCCCCTGTGCATGATTACTCATGGAAAGAATATAACATATACCCAAAAAATATAACCTCCAAAGATGCCCCTATGTAAATCTGCCCCTGCTTGATAATGTGTTGAAAACTACACTGATTAAAGGGATGAAAGAAAAATGGATAGAGACATTAAATATTATGGGTAAAGGTGATATATATCAAGAAGATTATGCTGATATTATTAAATTGTCTATCAGGTGGTTAAGGGGCAGTACGAGATTGAAATAAATAGAACTCGACATTACTCTCAGGGACAACAAAATCTTTGGTGGAACCAAAACTCATATAGAAATTGTCAATCTGCTAGAGGATTTCAAAATATAAATCTCAAGGACTTTGATGACGCAATTAGACATCATTCAGGCCATGCAGAAGTAGGCGAAAGCAAAACAAAACCTGTTGATATTTTTCCCGAGATGCAGAAAGAAGCATAGTCACAAAGATTGTTCACTTGATATGGTACAAATCTGTGCCATATGTACTAAAGATCACACCACAGAAAGTTTCTTGTCACTTCCAGGGTTAAAAGCAGTCTATAAAGCGGCAGAAGAAGAAACAGAACCAGTCTACCTTCTAAATCAGGGTCGCTAATGACAACCATGACAAACAGGTATGCCAACCGACCCATCTTCTTCCTTTCAACCCTCGCAATATAATGCTCAACAATATACAGGAGCTATGTGGAAAAACTAGACACCTTTTCCCAATTGGTCACAGCAACCATTCTCTATTCCACCTTGGTCCAACTAATCAAACCGAAATAATAGTTGGCCAAATTTCGCTTGTTTTCCACCATTTTGGCCATCCTCCACATATCCATTCCAATGGCCATCCTCTATGTCACAAAAGTAGAGTTGGCAGTCAAGCTGGAAATGACCTACAAATCATCCACCAGGAATAATCCCCCACCCTCAACCTACACTTCCAGCACCCTACAAGTTGTAATAGAACCCTCAGACCAATCTACGACCACAAATCCCAGCCAAGCCCAACACGAACCCCAACAATAGACCAATCCAATCTGTGCAAATTATTGAAGGACCCGAGCTGGAAACTGAGTTAAGCAAGTGTAATGAGATACAGTCAAGTTCTGGGAGGATAATAGAGTCAGAGGGGGATAAAAAATATAAAAATTGAAAATCTGTTACCTATATAACAAGCACCACAAGTGGAGAATCCAGTTAAATAGAAAACTCACGCTTAAACTATTACCTCTTCTCCACCATTCCCATAAATATTAATTATACCCTGCTCAATTGAATATCTAGATTTTGATCTTCTAGGAGAATTGAAAAAATTGTGTGTAAAAATACCTCTCCTCCAGGCTATTCAGGACATTCCAATTTATGCAAAAACTATCAAAGAATTATGTATGAAAAAGCCCAAGAGGAAAACAAAAACAACTCCAACTGTCCATGTCATCAGTACTCTGTTTGATTTATTATCAGAAAAGGAAACACCAGTAAAATTTGAGGACCCAAGAAACCCTATAGTCATAGTGAAAATAAACGGGTGCTCCTTTCCCAATGCATTAGTTGACCTAGGAGCAGCAATCAATATTCTCACAACAACAACTTGTCAAAAGTTTGGCATTACATCCTTGTCCCAACCACGACCCTCTTGGAACTTGCTGACCGATCAATTGTCAAACCAGAGGGGACATTACAGGATGTAATGGTATCTGTAGATTCTTGGGAATACCCAACAGATTTTCTGATCATCAATCCTAGAAACCGACTAGATGGACATCCCCTAATTCTAGGAAGACCTTGGCTAGCAATCGCAGATGCTTACATAAGCTGTAGGACAAGCAACATGACTATAGCAAGAGGAAAAGATGTGAAGAATTTAGCTTTATATCCTCCATCTCAGCCAAGTCTAACAATAATAAAAATGAGGAAACAACTTGTATCATATTTAACTAAAAACATTAGATCACCACTAACCATAGAATATGCTCTTGAATTCAAGGTTCAAACAGAAGATGACATCATTAGCACTTATATTAACCAACCAGATGTCGTATCTCATCCAAAATGTCACATGATCGAAGCATCCCTGGATAATGAAATCGAAGAGGATCCCCCAAAATATTTTAGCGACCAATCAATCCCAACAAATTTTGTTTATAATAGAAAAACCGTAGAAATTGAGCCAGGGAAAACCTTAAATATCAATAAAAAGCCAATTGAAGACCAGGCATAGAGGCTTGTCCAACTTCAAAGAAAATATAAAGAATCCTTCACTTGGGATTAACCTGACATGAAAGGGGTTCATCCCCAGCTATGCATGTACCACGTCTATATAGAGAAGGATGCGAGGCCCATTAGATAACCTCAACGGAGGTTAAACCCTCATCTTAAAGATATTGTGAAAGATGAACTACAAAAACTGTTGGATGTGAATTTCATCTATCTTATATCTAATAGCCAATGGGTCTCCTCATTAGTAATAGTGCCTAAAAAGAATGGAAAATGGTGTATATGTGTTGACTATAGAGAGCTTAATAAAACAACCCAAAAAGATCACTTTCACCTTCCATTCATTGACCAGGTCTTGGACACATTAGCAAGAAAAAAAATCTTTTCTTTCCTAGATGGCTTCAGTGGCTACAACCAAATTCAAATTTCCCCTGAAGACCAGAATAAAAATACTTTCACCTGCCCATGGGGAACCTTTTCTTACAGGGTCTTACCTTTTGGACTGTGCAATGCACCTGCTACATTCCAGAGGGCTATACTCAGCATTTTTTCAGATCTAATAAACGAAGGGATCGAGGTGTACATGGATGAATTTACACCTTAAGGAGATGACTTCGAGCCAGCATTACAAATGCTAGAGAAATTTCTGCAACGATGCATTGCTACCGAGCTCTGTTTAAGCAATGAAAAATGCCACGTGATGATGACCGAGGGCCTCATCCTGGGCCATTATATCTCAGTAGCTGGAATCCAGGTAGATCCAACAAAAATTCATATAATTCTTTTAATATCTACCCCTTCCACACAAACTGAGGTACACAGTTTCTTGGGATTTTTTTGGATATTATAGGAGATTTATAAAGAATTTCTCTCGAATTGCTGCACCCTTATATGCATTAACATGAAATATTGATTTTATTTGGACTAAAAAATGTGACAGTGCTTTTCAAGATTAAAAACGACTCGTATGAACAGCCCCAGTGCTAAGGGGCCTAACTTAGGATTTTCCATTTCAGATCTCATCCGACGCATCAGACACGGCTATTGGAGCAGTTCTCAGCCAGGAAGATAAGAAGCCATATGCGATATAGTACATCAGCAAAATATATCTCCTATTGAATTAACCTACACTGTGACCGAAAAGGAATTTCTGGCTGTAATCTATGCTATTAATAAATTTATGCATTATATAACAGGATACCCTGTGGTTTTGTATACGAATCACTCTGGTATTAAATATCTGCTAATAAACCTGCTACAAATGGAAGAGAGACAAGATGGTTGATTATTTTGTAGGAATTTGACATAACAATCAAAGATCGACTAGGAAAGGAAAATCCAGTAGTAGACTTCCTTTCACATATGCCAAAGATAGATGACTTGGCAGCAGTAGAAGACTGGTTCCCTGACGAGCAGTTATTTGCGGTAACCTTAAAAACACCGTGGTACGCAGATGTTGGAAACTACTTAACAGTGGGAAAGTTACCCAAACACCTTACACCTAATGAAAGAAAACAAATAGTACAACGTAGCATATGGTTATCCTGGATCGGGGGTTATTTATTTCATATAGGAGCTAATATGCACATTCGAAGATGTGTCGAGGAAGACAAAATCTTTGACATCCTGAAAGCCTACCTGATGGGCCTTGTGGTGGACATTTTGCAGACTGCAGAACTGGTCACAAAGTCTTACAGACGGGCTATTATTGGCCCACTATTTTTAAAGATGCCAAGAAGTTTGTCCAGGAATGTGATAGCTTCCAAGGAATTGGACGCCTTGGGTAGTCTGAAGAGATGCCCCTGCATCCATAGTTAGTCGTCAAACCTTTTGAGAAATGGGCGTTAGATCTCATCGGTCCAATAAACCCATTATCTAATCAAAATACATATATATTAGTTGCAACAGAGTATGTGACTAAATAGGTGGAGGCAGAAGCATTACCAAGGGCAACGGAGGACTCGGTAATTCACTTTATTTTCCAAATTTTCGTGCGATATGGCTTGCCTAGAGAAATAATAAAAGATGGATGGCCACAATTTATAGGCAATAAGATTGCTACGACATTAAAAAATCACCATATCTTACACAGAATCATAACTCCATACCACCCGCAGGCAAATGGCCAGTTAGAAAGCACCAATAAAGTAATCGAGGCAATACTCACAAAAACAGTCACATCACATAGACGTGACTGGGCTACCCAATTTCCAGAAGCCTTGTGGGCATACCACACGGCATGGAGAAATACCACGGGATATTCCCCATATCAACTATTGTTTGGGAAAGAGCACATCTTCTCTATAGAATTTGAAATTCAGACATTGAGGATAGCTCAAGAAGTAGGCTTGGATCTGAATGAAGCGCAGATTAACAGACTACATCAAATCAATGAATTGGATGAAATCTGACTATCAGCTCTCCAACATACTGCACTAATCCAACAATAAAGAGTGAAATGGCATGATGCCCTCATCAAGAAGAAGACATTCCATGAAAGTGATTGGGCACTTCTGTATGATTCTAGGTTCCAGGATTTCCCAAGAAAAATCCAGACCAGATGGTTAGGCCCCCATGAGATACAGAAGGTACATGATAATGGTACCCTCACTTTAGCCACCATTGATGGGTTTGGCTACTCTTTTAAAGAAAATGTACATCGACTACGATTCTATCACAAACCGCTTACCAGGGAGTCCTTTTGCCAAGAGCTACAGGAAGATTCCACTATACAAATTCTTGCTGAGGAGGGAAACCCTTCCACAACACCAATTCCTTTCCACAACACCAGTTCAATGAAGGAATATACTTTTTTTTTAGAACTTGTACATAATTTTTCCTTTTGATTTTTTGATTGGATTTGATTGTATGTTACTTTTGATTCTTTCCTCTATTTTCTTTGTTGTTCCCTACAGGGAATAGTTGTTGTTCCCTATAAGGAACAACAATTGTTGTACCTATTTTCTTTGTTGTTCCCTACAGGGAACATCTGTTGTTCCCTCTAAGGAACATTAGTTTTTGTATCTATTTTCTTTGATGTTCCCTACAGGGAACAACTGTTATTCCATCTAAGGAACAACAATTTTCGTATATATTTTGCTTTGCTATTCTATTTAAGGAACAATTGTTGCTCCCTATAAGGAACATCAACTTTTGTGTGAATTTTTCTTTGTTGTTCCCTACAGGGAACAGCTGCTGTTCCCTATAAGGAACAACAATTTTTATGTGAATTTTTCTTTGTTGTTCCCTACAAGGAATAGTTGTTGTTCCCTGTAAGGAATAACAATTTTTGTGTGTATTTCGCTTTGCTGCCCCCTATAGAAGAAACAATTTTTCATGTCAATTTTGTTTTGTTGTTCCCTAAAAGGAACAGTTTTTGTTCCCTCTCTGGAACAACAAAAAAAATTT
This sequence comes from Pinus albicaulis, assembly GCA_034641835.2. NCBI lineage: Eukaryota > Viridiplantae > Streptophyta > Pinopsida > Pinales > Pinaceae > Pinus > Pinus albicaulis. The sequence continues at coordinate 1,588,448,581 of CM076570.1, forward strand.
CAATATAGATTGCTTTGTTGTTCCTTACAGGGAATAGTTGTTGTTCCCTTTTAGGAACAAAATTTTTTTGAATGTTGCTTTTGCCTTTTTCTTTCAAAGAACAACACTTTGTAAATATTTTTGAAGAACATCCTATTTTTATCCCTCAACCACCCCAGTTTCACTTTGTGTGATCCTCTTAATGACATGAAAAGTACAATATGTATGGAGGTATAGTGGAACAGGCAAATACCATGAATATTATCATCTTTAACAAGATTGCTTTGTGATGATCCATAAAAATAAAAAGACAGTTATCTCTCTCACTTTACTGTTTGCATTTCCACTATAAATTAAACTGATTGATTATCTGTATCATGTTGGTTCTCCCTTGTCTGTATAACTATCTCTATATATTATTAATAAGATTATGTGTATCTTCTTATTTTATATTGATATTTCAAACTTCTTTTGCCATCCCTACTCTTAAGGAGTGATGATCCACCCTCTATGTATAAAATAGGGATTAAAAAAATTTAAAAAGTATAAAATAAAAGGAGATCAAATATATATATATACATTTACTAATGATTTTATGCTTTTTCATAGAGGAAGGATAGGGGGTCTCATCACGAGCCAGCCTACCATGATCATAAAAAAGAAGCGAAATTTTGTTCCCACTATGGCCACCACACCAGGGATATGACCCAATGGTTGCGTGAACAAATGATGTCCTTGGAAACAGGAGGTCTCATCACGAGCCGGCCTAACCACTCTCGCTACTTCCGAGTGAATTGGAATGTGCTCACCTGGTCACCAAGCCAGCACATTGGTCTCCACTATAGAACATCATAAGACATTTCCCCAGTTATACATAGAGGATCATGGTTCTAAAGGGTTAAAAAGAAACTTTGTCGAGGCTATGGACGCTTGTGGGAAGAAGAATCTCTGCTAATGGTATTGAAGCTTTATTTTACATCAATAATTATTATAATACCCTCTTCTTATAATCTTTTCTATGGAGAGATTATGGCCCTAACATCCCATTGAACCTATATGCATGAATATTTTTGAAGTCAATCATAATGGTTTAAGTGGAATAATGGCATTAAAAGTATTATTTCTTGTGTTTTTGCTGTTGTTCCCTTTTTCTCTATTATATCACATCATGACGGCTTATCATTTAGATTTCACTCCACCCATACTCTTTATGATCTTGTCATTAATCCGCATGCCTTACCAATCCATTATTCTTGTAACTTGCCGCCAGCACCTTACCCTTTTCATTTCATTCGGACGAGGATGACCTATCATTTTGAAGGGAGGCGGGGACCCCCAGTGTAGTTATGAGTGCATTGTCGTTCTCTCATTTGAATGTGATGAATAATACAACATTTCATGATTGCAGTGCATGTGGTATGATAATAGCCTCAATAACAGTATGTATATTTATAAAACATCACATAAACATTTTTTGTTCCATTTCTTGGCTCTGTGCATCTTTGTGTTTTGTTGCTACACTTATCATTTGCAGAGTTACAACACTATGGGAGGAAGATCAGTATGCAGAGAACCATTGATATTGGATATCTTTGATGTAGCCAGGGCAATTTTAGCTCAGTCTGGGTGGATAATGTTCCTTACAAGATTCCAACCACCCAGCGAGAAAATTGCCATCGCCTTTTTATGAAATTTACAGAATGGACATTCTGTGGTAAGGGGAAGGCAAATCATAGTATCAGATGCGGTGATAGCAGAAGCATGTGGGTCACCTGTAGAGGGACCTGTGTGGTCTAGCAAGAAGTTGAAGCTGTAGAACGCTATAGAATTTTTTAGAGACGAAGGACAAGAGTTGGTCGAAAAGGGTAAGGGCGTTCGGACATCCTCTCTTGAAGAACCATGGGGGGAGCTAGCAAAAATCGTATAGAATTACATTACATGCGACGGGTGAAAAGATGTGGTAAGGCCGCATCAACTGAAACTTTTAGCAGTTTTAAAACAAAAATGCCCTGTTAATTTACCAGCATTGTTAAACTCTTTATTACACGACACTGTCTAGAGGCTAAGACAATCCCAACATGTAAAAGCTGTGGTAAGCCATCACTGTTTGATAAGGCTAGTAGTTAGCCAGAACCTTTCCCAGCAGAAATCAAGTTGGCATGATTTACTTTGAGCTCTAGAAGGAGGTTTAGCCCCGCCTGCACCTAACCAGGTTCAAAAAAGGAAAAGGACTCCCCTTTCAAGGGAAATACCTCAAGAGAGAAGACAGTTCGCAAGGCTGAGGTTGAGGGCAGGAATGGCTAAAATTCTTAGGACAATATTATCCCTCAAATGCACAGATGGACCGCAAGGTTGAGGTCAAGAGCAAGAGTGGCCAAAAAACCTCAGGGAAGTACCAGTCAATTGATAGAATTATCTATCCTGGTAAGAGAAAAATGCTTGCAGCCAGAATTGCAAGACTAGGGTGTTCCTGAATCAAATCATGAGGAATAATCAGAGCATTCAGATGAACAAAGAAATGAATCAAGACTCCCCTCAACACTAAGCATGGGCCCCCAATAGGACTTGTTGCATGATTTCGACCTTGCCCAGGTCCTGGCCAATATGAGTAATTATATGCAAACTAAAAGCCCACTAAATTTTAATAAAGAAGCAATCCAATCTCCTGATAATGCTGGAAACACCAAAGTGGAAAGCCCTGAAGCAGAACACCAATCCGGTGACACGCTTCTAGTGGAAACAACCAGGTAGGCCTAAGCATAGAAAACATAGGCCAAGGAGAAGAAGTAGAGACAGAGATAATTCAGGAAGCCGATACTCAATCCGGAGACACAGTTCTATTAGGATAGAGCCAAGATGAGAAACCAAGCTCTCTAGAGGTAGAAAATATTAATGAGACTGTCAGTAGAGTAGTGGCTCCTTCAAAAAACTATAGAGATAAATTTAAAAATCTAAGGAAGGAACAACAGAAGATGCGTTAAACAATAAGGAAGCTCAAAAGGAAAATAAAACAAATTACATTGGGGAAGGTCCCCAAAAAAACCCCAAAGACAGTAAACACAACTCAAATAGAGCTCTTATCCACTCAACCAGTCATCATCAAAGAAGAACAACATCAAACTGAGCTTATAAAACCAGTCATCATAAAAAAAGAACATTATGAAATTTTTTCAAATATAGCTACTGAGACGAAGGCATGGTCCTCTAATGAAAAAGAGACCCAGACAAGTACAACAGCTAAAGACAACATGACAAACAATGATCCCACTATTCTGAATCTTTAGGAAGAATTAGCACATGCTCCACTCATGATAGAACGGCTTGAACAAGAAACTATTCCTGAGCAAAAGTATGAAGCATTGCAGAGGAAAATTCAGGAGATGAATGAGATAGAGAATGAGACCTTCAAAAAATACAAAAAGGTAGAAGAGAAGGTAGAGAAAATCAAGCTTAGATTGAATAAGGTCCTAACTCGCACATATAGTATCTGCTCACTATATACAGATGTCTTGGCATGCAGGGCTCCCACTACTAATTATGCCTTGTTTCTGCTAGAACGATAGTTTCTATTAAAAATTAAAGCCGTAAGAGCTGGAAAACCAATTGAATTAAAAATAGTCGAAGATTTTATACATTGTTGCAAACTGTATTGTGTAAAGGTTCAAAAGTTGCTTTGCGAATTTTACTTGCACAATCTTGTATTAGTAGATGAAGTGGAAAAGAACCCCAACTCTTTCGTGGGGGATATTCAGTTCCAATCCTTTATTTAGTTTTCAGTTAATCAAGTTAAATGGTTCAAAGCTCATAACACCTTCCAAAAACAAGAGCATGGATTGGATCTTATGGTAATAACTGAACCAAATCATCCTTTGCAAATGCTTACCAACCAAAACAGTCTGATGAAACGGGAAGGGGTAATTCAAGTCTTAAGGCCTATTCATAAAGGGATTGTACAAACTGGAGTTTCATATTTTCAATCCATTTGAGAAAGTTCTATGATTGCATCCAAGCTTAGGTGGGTGGTCTCTGCTAGTAGCGTCCAGGATAGAGAGCCATTTCATTATAGAAATTTTAAAGCAGTTGCAGCCCATTTTATCACCTATAGCAACCTCGTATTAATAGAGGGACATTACTGGTTAGGCTATCGATTTCATAGCCCTATCATTTGGTATCCTCCCGAAGGTTACTAGGCCACCTATGAATTTCTTGAAGGAGAGGAAAGGACTGCTTCTTCACTATTAGCTCAATATCATGGTTTCAGACCAATATTTGATGTCCCTTCTCTAGCCTACTCTTTAACTACACTCCATCGGAATTACTTATTTTCATGAGGACATGAAATAGAGTAAGTAGGGGAGTATGTTGGGTTGCAAAATGGGTATGTATTTGCTAGTAAGTTCATCCTCGTTATCCTTAATTATTATATTTTTCAAGCCTTAATGCGCTAATCTATTAAGGAACTATGGTAAGAAATGAGGAATGATTGCAGTTGTGATTTAACTAATGTTTACCCTTCTTCATCCAACAAAATGGACAAGGAACAATTTTTGTTCCCTGATGTTGACACAATCGAATCCAACAAGAAAAGAAACGAAAGAGTCAGTTGCGGACAAGGCTAAGAATGAATTAGAGAGATCAACGCGGAATAGAGGAGATGTCTTAAAGTTAGAAATTGGTTGTGAATCCCTCAGGATCGGGAGATTGTTGTCTAACCAGCTCCAAAAATAGAAGAAAAGAGATATCAACGCCTTAAAAATAAGCCACTTCGAGGGGGCAACCTCCAATACAATACATAAATGAACAATTCTTGGATGATACAATTTACAAAACCTCCTTTCTATATATAGGAGTCCATGGGGCCATAATGTAATCCTAGTGGGCCACAATGTAATCCTAGCCGACCTAACAATAATAATTTAAGGGCACAATAATAACAAAATGGGGGTTACAAGGGTACGATAATAAAAATAAGGGGGTTACACTAACAACAATAAGGGACTATACTAGTAATATAGGGACCTAACATGCCCCTCTCCTTCAAAAAAGTGTTGTCCTCAACGCTTGAGTAGCTCTGGGTGCTTCTGTATAAAATTCTCATCCTCCCATGTAGAATCTTCGGTGGGTAAGTTCTTCCACTTGATGAGATACTCTAAAATTGATCGATTTCGTAGCTATAGAGTTCTTGTTTCCATGACCGCTTCAGGTTCCAATATGATTTTTCCTTCCTCATCAAGTTCTGGAAATATTGTTTGAACTGGAAGATTTTCACCTATAACCTTCTTTAAGCATGAAACATGGAAAATTGGATGTACTCGCAAAGAAGTAGGAAGCTCCAATTTGTATGCCATAGTACCAATCTTTTGCAACACCTTGTAAGGACCATAGTACTTTGGCGATAATTTATTATCCTTCTTTTCTTGCTTGAGGGACATTTGTTTGTATGGTTGTAGCCGTAAAAATACCCAATCTCCTACATCAAAACTTCTCTCGCTACGATGTTGATCTGCCTGTTGTTTCATTAGATTTTGTGCCAAATTCAGGTTATCCTTTAAGAGTTGGAGAACTTCTTGCTGATGCTCGATGTGATCTTCCACTGCTTGAACCTTCGAATTTTCCTTAAAGATGATGTGATGGATGGTGGATGATATCCATAAAGTGCCATAAATGGGGTCATTTTTGCTGCAGTATGGAAGGAAGTGTTATACCACCATTCAGCGAGAGGTAACCACTTGACCCATTATGTTTGTTTATCGGATACAAAACAATGAAGATATCCTTCCAAAAATTTATTTACTATCTCAGTTTGACCATCGGATTTAGGATGATAAGATGAACTATGAGGTAATTGAGTACCCAAACAAGAAAATAACTCCATCCAAAAATTTCCTGTAAAAATGGGATCTCTGTCGCTCACAATAACCCTTAGGTTTCCATGTATCTTTTGAATTGTGTCCATAAATGTAGTAGCAACTGTACTTGCTTTAAATGGATGAGATAATGCACAAAAGTGTGCATACTTGGTAAGTCTATCAACTACCACCATGATGACACTCTTTCCCTCGGACTTAGGTAAACCTGTGATAAAATCCATTGAAATCCCCTCCCAATGTTGACTTGGAAAGGATTAAGGTTGTAGAAGTCCCGGGGTCTTAATTGTTTCCACTTTATTCTACTGGCAAACCAAACAGTCCGCCACAAACTTTTGAATATCAGATTTAAGGCCATCCCAAAAAAATTCTTTCTTCACCCTGTGGTAAGTTTTTAAAAATCCTGAGTGTCCTCCTAAAGAAGAAGTGTGCAATTCCAGAAGAATATTTTGTTTTAGTTGGGAATTCTTACAAAGATATAAGCGATCTTTGTACCATAAGGAATCATTTTTCCAACTAAATGTATCAAATGTACTAGGATATTGCTGCAACTTTTGAATGAGTGTCCATACATCTTTGTCCTTCTTCCATTCATCTCTTGCTTCGGTTATCCAATCTGGTTGGATAATAGAAATGGCACAAAGCAATACTTCCACCTCTTCATTCTTTCTTGAGAGTGCATCTGCAACAACATTTAGCTTCCCTTTTTTGTAGATTATTTCAAAGTCATAACCCAACATCTTTGTGACCCATTTTTCCTGCTCTTCTGAAGATAGTCTTTGTTCCAAAAAGTGTTTAAGACTATCATGATCAGTTTTTACCTTGAAGTGTCTTCCCATTAGGTAAGTTAGCCATTTCTTTAGTGCATGCAATATTGCTAACATTTCCTTCTCATAAATAGGTTTCTGTAAATACTTTCCTTTGATTGGACGACTTTCAAAAGCAATGGGTCTTCCTTCCTGCATTAAAACAACACCAATTCCATTTCCTGAGGCATCACATTCCACGATAAAGGTTTTTGTGAAGTCTGGCGTAGCTAAGACCGGTGCTAGGCACATTGCCTCTTTAAGATGTTCAAAGGCCTTAGTTGCTTCAGGAGTCCATGAAAATGCATCTTTCTTCAATAATGTTATTAGAGGTGCTGCTATTCTCCCATAATTCTTAACAAACTTGCGATAATACCCTGTTAACCCGAGAAATCCTCGCAACTGCTTTATGGTTGTGGGGACTTTCCATTCCTTAATTGCTTTAATTTTGTTAGGGTCTACTTTAACACCCTCGTGAGATACAATATGACCCAGATATTCCACCTCTTGTACTCCAAAGAAACATTTGGATGTTTTTGCATATAATTGTTTCTCTTGCAATAGTTTAAGCACCATGTCAACATGTTCAACATGATCCTTCCAAGACCTGCTATAGATTAGTATATCATCAAAAAATACTAGCACAAATTTTCTAAGGAAGGGTTTGAAATGGAATTCATCAACCCTTGAAATGTAGAAGGTGCATTGGTAAGGCCAAAAGGCATGACCAAAAATTCATAATGACCCTCATGAGTTCGAAATGTTGTTTTGGAATATCTTCAGTCTTCATTCTAATTTGATGATATCCTGAACGAGGATCCAACTTGGTAAAATAAATTGCTCCATGTAATTCATCCAATAATTCATCAATCACAGGAATGGGAAATTTATCTTTAATGGTGAGCTTATTGAGCTCCCTATAATGCGGACACATTCGCCATGATCCATCCTTCTTGTGTACCAATACTACAGGAGCAGAGAAAGAACTTTGACTAGGTTGAATTATACCCGCCTCTAACATTTCTGCAATCATACGTTCAATTTCGCTCTTTTGGACGTAAGGATATATATAAGGCCTGATGTTTGGAGGAACACTTCTGGAATCAAATGAATAGCATGATCATGATCACGAATAGGTGGGAGTCCTTTGGGAGTTTCAAACACCTTGGAATGATTGTCCAAGACTTGTTGGAGATCTGCAGAAATAGATGATTTTGATGTTGGAACTTCTAGTGAGCATAATTGTGCAATTACGCCTCGCTGTTCTTTCTTTAGAAGCTTTTCATGACATTAGAGCTTATTATCCTTCCTGGCTTCCCCGCAATACCCCGTAATTCGACTTCCTTTCCTTCTGAAAAAAATTTCAAGAAAATTTCTTGAAAATTAAAAGCTACCGTCCCCAAAGATTGTAACCATTGTACTCCTAGTACAACATCGGCACCTCCCATAGGAATGGCAAGCATTGGACTAGTCAATACATATTCCCCCATGGTTAGCTTGATATTATGGCATTTTCCAGAGAAATTTATAGTTCTTTCATTTGCAACCATCACTTGACATTCTGGTGCTGGGTATAGGAAACAATTTAATTCCTTGGCTACCTTATAATGAATAAAATTATAGGTGCTACCTGAATCAATCAACACTATTACCCTTTTCTTCTTGATATGTCCTTCTATCTTGAGAGTTTGAGGAGTGGTAATTCCTGCCAGTGCATTACACGATATGGTCAGATTCATTTCTTCCTCTTCTAGGGCTGGTTCCTGGTGTATATCCTCTTCTTATTCATTTTCTTCTTCCTCTTCACAATCTATGTAAAATAATTTCTTCTCAGCACACTTATGACCTTTAGTGTATTTTCTATCACAACTGTAGCAAAGCCCTTTTGCTCTTTTTTCTTCCAATTCTTGTGGTGTCAACCTTGTAGGTTCTGGAAATCTAGATGTAGCAACACTTCCTTCTTTATAGAATTGAGTGGTAGGCTTCCTTGTCGCCATAATTTTACATTCAACTTTTCTTGCCAACCTGAATGCCTTCTCCAATGAATCGGGTTCCAGAACGTGAACTTCATGTTGGATGTTATCCTTTAAAGTGCCTATGAAGAGATCAATCCTGTGTTCCTCTGGAATATCAGTTACCCTTATATTCAATTTTTGGAAGTCCTCAATGTGCTGCCCCACTAAACCCTTTGTTTGAGATTTATCAATTGGCTAAAGAAGGTGTTGCTCTTTGTATCCTCATAATGTGCTATCATTTCCTCCGTAAAAATTGACCAAGTGACAATTTTTTTACGGGAGCAAAGCCATCGATACCATACAAATGTATTTTTTTCTAAATGTAAAGTTGCAATGCGTACATTTTGTGTGTTTTGCACATTATGGAGATCAAAATATTGCTCTATCTGTAGTATCCATGTTACAGGATCCTTCCCATCAAACTTCCTCATATCCATTTTTGGAATATGGTGGTTCTTCCCGCCAACATTAGAGTTTATGAAACCACAACTAACATTTATTTTGTTCTCATCATGAGGTTCTTCTACTATCTTTTCACCATTAGGAAACATTTCTTGTATCAACTTGGTCAAACCTTCGATGTCTGCTTTTAGATCATTATTCATGTTTTTCATGTTGTTTTCCATGTTGTCTTTCATTTCATCTATCTTAGCTTCCATGCCAGCTTCCATGCCATCCATCTTAGCTTCCACGTCTTTCTTCAAAACTTCCATTTCATTTTTTGTTGCTCTTTACGAGAGTGAAATTTGTCGCACTTGCTCTTGTAATTTTGATAGATCATGTTGCAATTCTTCATCTTCATGAGGCATAGTAAACCCTTCTGAAGGCTTAATGGGTGTTGAATTATTTTTACGGAGCATATTTTAGAACCCAATACTGATATCTATTCTACAATATGCCCTTGGAATCAATTCAAATTGATTCTTCAAACAAGACTTATGCAATTCGGGAAAAAAAATACACAGCTTTTTCTTGCTTTTGAGGAGCTCGATATTGAAATTGGATTATCTCTGTGATTGCAACACTTCAATATCTGAATTTTGGTATCAACGTATCCCTCTGAATTATCTTTCGAATGCCATAGGTCTGACCTGATTTCGATTCTCCAAGACAAAGTTGTGTCCAATCTCCCACAATGACCTAATTATGGACTGGTTCAGTAAAGCGAACTTGTACGAATTTCCACGTGTCACTGTTTCATCTTTTGTCTCTGAAATTGATAGAAAATAAATTACAGTCCGTGTACTTGCGACCACTTTTTACAGCACTCCAATCCGATGCCCAGAGAGAGAGTTATTGAACTTTTCCCATGATCACCTCTTTGAGATGAAATTCAGGAGCCTGAAAAAGCACTATCTTCCACAGATCATATCTCCCAAAATATTGCGAACCAAGCTCTGAAATTTTTTTAAGAATTTCCTCAGGATTTTAGCTTCTCACCATACGAATTTAAGATTCCAAACCTTCGTAGAAAACACTTTATAGCGCACATGCCACAATTACCTGTTTAGGAGCCTGAAAAAACACCTTACTTCCGCAGATCATATCTCCAAAAATATTGTGAACCAAGCTCTGAAATGTTTAGACAATCTTCCTTAGGATTTCGGCTTCATACCCTAAAAATTTCAGCTTCTGAAACTTCATAGAAAAAACGTTATAGCGAAAATTCCACAATGACCTGTTTGGAGCAGCGAAACCCTAGAAACCAAAGCTCTGAAACCAAATGTTGTGTAACCAGCTCCAAAAATAAAATAAAAGAGATATCAACGCCTTAGAAATAACCCACTTCGAGGGGGCAACCTCAAATAAATTACATAAATGAACAATTCTTGGATGATCCAATTTACAGAACCTCCTTTCTATATATAGGAGTCCATGGGGCCACAATGTAATCCTAGTGGGCCACAATGTAATCCTAGCCGACCTAACAATAATAATTTAAGGGCACAATAATAATAAAATGGGATTTACAAGGGTACAATAATAACAATAAGGGGGTTAAACTAACAACAATAAGCAACTATACTATTAATATAGGGACCTAACAGAGATCCCGTGGGATCGCATTTACTATCAACTTTTTACCCTTTGTGATTATAAAAGGAAACGATTATAGGAAGAAAGGGGATGCATGTTGTTTTTCCAAATTGTAAGCTTAATTGCAGACTACATAGTTGGAGAATGAAATTACATTGTAATGCTACTCAACTTCGATGATTAATTAAAGTTGTTGTTTTCATTCGCATCATCTGAATTAATCTACAGTGCCTGCTCGTCACTAAGGGCCCAACTTTCGATCGAATTCACTGCTTCATTTGTGTCATACATTTCCGATTATCGCAACTGTGATGGTTTGATACTATTATCGCTTTTTGTGATTCTATTTTCTTTGATGTTCATTATTTTCCTGTGTTAACCGAATAGTTCTGTTTTATATAATTTACAGTGTTTTTATTTATTTAGTTTACTTCCGCTTTCGGATTGAGATTCTTAGATAAATATTCTGCTCAATGTGATCCACTGTAATGAGTGTTAACTACTGTTGTTAGGCTCTCAGATTGATATCATTGTTGTTTTACTGAAGAATGCATTTTATTTAGATTCAATCAGTTTCGAAGAAAGAGTTATCACTATTGTACTCTTCACTGATATTGTTGTTACTTGAAATGGTATAGGATTTGATTTCATCAGAGGATTGAGTTTTCATTTAATTGCAATTAGAATTTACTGTTGTATCCGTTTACTGTTGTATCTATACTACAAACTATGAAACATTACTGTCTAATTTAAATAGCAGCCACATACTATGTACACTCTTTAAATAGAAGGACTTGCCCGAATTGATAATTAATGTGAAGATAATTAAGAGTTTAAAAAGCACCTTTTATTAATCAACCAGAGGTATTTTTTTTAAAGAAAAAAACAAAAGTTATAATGATAATGATTCATATCCCAGTGACCGAGAATATTGGAGAAAGGAATAACGAAATTGAAATACATCAAAATATTTCATTCTAATTACCAAAAACCCTTACATTAGAGAGTAAATTTCTAAAGCATTGAAGAAATTTCAAAAAAGGAGGGCTTACCTCTTTGATGCTAGATAAGGGTTTCAGGGATGGTGAGGAAGCACTCTCTCCGCGAGTAAAAGAAGAGACAATGGCCTAAAATCTTGAACAGAGGGCAGAGGATGCCTTTGCAATATGTAAGCGAAAACCTACCAGAGATTACATCATACAAATAGTCAAAATGCATACAATCTGTAAATGAAAGTAATATATATACAAATACAAAATCTGGAGGGACGAGAGGAATCCCATCAAATCTCTGTACAAATTCTCTGTAGCATTCATCCTCTATGCAAAATTCCGTACACAATTCATTAGCACACAATAGATAATGGAATATAATACTCAACTAAAATTAAAGACCATGAAATTACTTAGCAGTGACGGTTTGGAAGAAAATCCATTTGTTGTTCCATGTTAAAGGCCACTTTTCACATAACCAACGAAGAAACTTATGCACATACCTGTGAAACATGGCCTTATAATTCAAAATGTTACAGCATAGCTCCACGATGACAATGAAGGAGAATAGAAGGGCCAAACCCTTTACAAAATGAACTATAGGTCGACCATAGAGGTCGAAACCTAGAGAACTAGATGACCACCAACTTCACCAACAAAATGATTAAATGAGGCAAAGGGAACTAGGGTAAATCCTTTACAGTTCCATCGTTGAATCATGATCATCAATCTGGATTGGTTTAATCTCTAGCGTACACTTGGAGTATCAAATGGTACGTCAAGACCACGTGAGACCATGTGATGTTGCCACATGGAAGCCGATGCATTGCCCATTTTAGTAGGTGGGGATAAGTGAATAAATTCGAATGACTATCGTGGAAGAACATAAATTTAATAAATCTGAATTTGATATGGTGGTAGTGCATTAAGTTAATAGTTGCAAAATTATCAACGTGACAAAGCATATAGCTCATCACGTTTACTTTATAACAAATATGCATATAAGTTGATAAGGGTAGGGTGAAAAAGTGGATAAGTAGGTGAATTAATATAAAAACAACTATATCATTTCATGGATTGAATTATGTGCAATTAGACCATATATTAAAGGATATATAAATGTGGTATGGTGTGAATGAGAGGGTATGGTATGGTTAGAGATATGTTAATAGATATGGGGGATACCTTAGTATCAATAATTATGATCAAGGAACTATTTCTAAATAAGTCAATGTGACCATATTAGAGATGTCCATTGGATAAGGTGTTACGAAGGAAGATCATGGTAAATCAACAATATTACCAAAGTGGATTGGATGGAAGAATCTATAAGAGGGTTGAGGATGAAATCACTTTCTCTTAGATTATCCATGTTATATTCACATTCTACTTAATTTTCATAATATATACCAAGAGTTTTTACACTCTAAGATAGCAAAGAAATATTAGTGTGAGAATGCTTCTGTAATTTCATTTCAAGCATAGGACTAAAATATTAAAAAATTCCAATTAATTTATTATCTTCTTATATATATGAAAAACCTTACATTAATAATTTTCTTAGTTATCATATAAATTAAATATAAAATATTTAATTGTGAAAATAATTTATAAAAAGAAACATAAATTTGGTTATATTAATTATTTTATATATAATGTCTATTTTAACTTATTTATTATTTTTCCATATAATAAATTATAAAATTATTAAAATACAAAAGAACAATTCATAATTAAATTCATAATACAAATTTTGGTGCTTTTTTCTTGTAAAAATCCTTCTCTTCCCCAACTTTTTCCTCCAGGTCCTCTACTCGCTATGCCTTACCCTCGACCTTGATGGTTATATTATCCCCTAGTTATACATGACTTGGTTGAATCCAATCATCAAAGACTTTGTCCCTTTGGGTCTATGCACTCTAAAAGAGTCAAAAGTGTGCTCATGTATCAGATCCAATGTGTGGAAATGATTGATATCATTCCCTATAGATTTGGAAATGTTGTAAAATAGAGTTTAGGTCATAGCCTCATATTTAAATATCATTACGAATCTAACATGTATATCTCCCCACATTCGACCTATCTCACACTGTTGTAGGCATTAATGCATAGGTGGTGATGGACAAAAAACCCTCTCAAGTCTCCCAAGACATAAGGAATATCGAATGAAGTGACCAGCATATTTTCAGAGATACATGCAAAAAATCATGTTAATCTAGGAGTTGAAAAAACAACAGAGAAGGGTTACCTACTTTTCCTTAGTGTAAATCCATTGGATATTTCATTGAGATAGAGAAATTATCATCATTCACCTCTCAGATCAGGACATGCACATAAAAATGACATGAAGTATTCTTCACATCATATGAAACTGTAACAATTCAATACATCAACATATAATAGTATATAAATTTAACATGCATCAATGATAAGCATCAATCTCACCATTGAACCGACATATATAGGAAGAAGGTATCAATATCATCATATAAAAAAAATAGGAGCAAATATATATTATCAGATGTGAGAAGAATGCTTACAACCATGATTGTTGAATAAATTCTTCCCTTAGTTCTTATCTTCTCTCTCTCTCTCTCTCTCTCTCTCTCTCTCTCTCTCTCTCTCAATCGAATTATTGACAACATAATAGTGCCTAAATTATTATCCAATCTACTAAGGCCTAGCCTCGAATTTATAGCTGATGGGAAGCTAAATCCTTTCGAATGTTTTCACAAATTTTGTTTGGGAAGAAAGCTAGATGGTACCTTTCTTTATTTCTCTTTCCTCCTTTGTTTGCTTCAGTTAGGAATGAAATTTCCTTTGGCGCATCTCACTTGAATGTTTATGGATTTTTGGAGTCGAGTTGTAGTGTAATACAGAGTTTCCATAAGTCAACTCATGTTTTTACCTTCAGAAACGCATGAAAATACAATAGCGTGACCCTGTAGGAAAAAAAAGAGTGTTCTTCTCTAGGTTAACACATTATGCTAGGTGCTAGACTGCATTATCACCCTTTCCTCCTATCTCTGGGGAACGTTACCGAGTAAAATGGGCTTGTAACTTAGGATTTCTTATCGTTAAAATTTTTCTTCTCCTATGAGTTGATGAGGAGGTCATTTTCTATATTACGCACCCTAAAATGTGAGGTTAGAGAAGAAGACGATGGTCAAAATACTTTATAAATGGTAAATGAAGAGAGAGAGGATCAAAGCTTTAAAACTAATGCAGTCATGAAAACAAAAACATATGTCAAAAATATATAAACATTTCTTCATCTGGTCATTCCCATCCTCAGTCGAAAAATTAGAGTGATGTTCATAGAAGATATGATTTTCATATCCAGTGGTAGGGAAAATGTGGAAGCTTGTCATAGTTTGATCAATCTGATGAGTTGTCGGAAAACAATAGTCATAGCTTGGGAGAGGAGACAAAGGTGAGTTATTTAAGCCTCTACCCAAGGTCTTGGTCGTTGGTTCTAAAAATGGCATATTTATACACATGTGAATAAAATGGTTGAAGTCGATCATGTGAGAAATAGTTTGATTATGAGTCAATGATGAAATTTTTTTTAAAACATGAGGATTACCATCGATAAGGATGATGGTATCCAAGATGCACAATACAATCTAGCGAGTGTGAATAGAATATGTTGGCATTGAACACTAATAGAATCATTCATTAGTGAGCTAATGATGAAAAAACCCAATTAAACATAGGAAAAACTGCAACTAAGGAATGCAAGTTCCATCGTACTTAGACGTTTCTGAATCTACTTCCTGGATAAGATGTTGAAGTCAATAGGAAGAGATATTTCCAAGGTAGGAAATGAGCTGTCCTACATCAGTTGAAATGAAATAGGACAAGAATGATTATATTAGATATAGTTTAGAGCAATGAGGAAAACATACTAAGGGAAAATAGACATATGAATGAATGGCTGATACAAGATGCAGAGAGTAAAATATCCCTTAAACAATAGAAGGCATGACATACAAGTAACCAGACAACTAAGAATGAAGAACACCAAAGAGTGTTAGGATGAAAGGATTCATGGACATCGGGGTATCAATGTTATACTCATAGGATGGTAGGGTTAAAATAGAGGCTGAAGAAATAGTAAAATGTTGAGGGGTGCCATGTTCAAGGGAGTGACACAAAGTTTGCAACAAAAATATCCTTTAGAATATAGATAGTGAAGCCATTTTTTTTTCAATTATTTTCCAATTTGATTAAGTTTAATGAGTACATAGAGGCTTAACTTTATTTTATTTTGACATTTAGCGAGTGTGAAAATTATTTTTAGATGACTGCAAGGGGTACCTTTGTTATGGTTGATGACCAGGTGTGACAAAGGATTAATATTATACCCGACATATTTCATTTTCCATAAATTAGTACATTGTGTCTCGATAAATTAAGAAAACTATACCCAATAGAGGACTTCCTCATTTCTTAGGAGTATAAGGAGATGGAGTAAACTCAATAATCGTCATCAATTTTTTTTAACTAAGTCAGACGGAGAAAAATGGAAGTATTTTTTTCAGTTTAAATAGACAAAAAAAGACAAAAAAAACACTCAAATATTCTTTGTAGAAGCTTTAGGAGCACAAAGAAGGTAACTCAAGGGTTTTTTGTTTGTAGAAGGAAAAAAATTTCCAAAGATATAGTATTCTCATTTTGCATCAATGGTGGTAAATGCTACAAAAAATTAGTTCAAATAAATCAATTCATATAAAAATATTGGCAAGATATATATTTGGTGTATTTATAAATAAAGTGGGAGAAAATTGCTCACAAAATAGACTAAGTGAGGTTTGTCATATCTCTAGAGTGGTTATAAGAAGGAAATAGGGCTCTCATTTAAACAAGCTAGAGTTGGTAAGAGTGCTCTATGTTATCACTCAGTAATTTCTCAAGGTTAAAGAAAAAAATCACCGAGGTAACCACAAACCTACTTTCAAACTCTAGGATCTAGCATTCCCAAGGTTCAGAGAGGGCTCTCTCTCTTTAATATTTAACTTTGTTTTGATTATAAGATATTAGGCTAGCAATGATTGTGCAAATTGGTTTTCATTTGGTTTGGTTTGGTTTGGTGAGAACAAATCACTTAGTGAGATGGATAGTGATATATCTATTTGTCCATTGGGATAAGGAGTCAAAATTCAAGCAGACAGAAGTAGGATCAAGGTCAAAAAGTCAAATATTTTCAGGGCAAGATAGATAAGTCTTTGAAGATCTTGGAAGGCTAATTTGGTGAAGTGGTTTGATCGGGATAAAGATAAATTAAGGATTCTTTAATCTGAATAAGGAAGGAGTAGACATAGGTCATTCGAAAGAGGGAGCAATTAAGGGTTCCCTACTCTGGAAATCAACAGAATCATAGAAATGATAAACAGTTCAAGGCAAGGTGTTTTTAACAAATCCTATAATACTCCTGATTTATCATTCAAATTTAGAATACATATATGGATGCATGTAAAACATAAGAAGATAAACAATGAGAAGTAGAAAGTACTTCACTTCAATGGCTCATCACATGAATCCTAAAATATGATGCTAGATGATTTGATCCAGTCTACTACTCAAACTTCCAAGAAAAAGCATTCAAGTAAAGAAATATTGACTATAGAAACCTTCAACAATTTATTCCACAATTATACTTCAAAGGGTGAAGTATTTATACAAATTCTTAAGCTAAAATACCTTGAAAAAATATCAAGATTGGTTTACAAATATCTCAAATTGTTTTACATAAATAGAGCTTACTAAAAGGACACTCAGAACTAATGAATCTATTTGGCACTATTTTTTATGGATTGATGATGAAAAAGAAGAGAAATTCGAATTTGATATCGACTATTAGTTGATGATGAGGCATCCAAGTCACTAACTGTCTCCTTTGTGCATTTTGTTCCAGAAATTCTGCAAATTTGGGTTCCAATGATACCTTTTTATATCTCAATCCGAACTAGATATGTAAAAATTGAAAGAGGTTATTGTAGATAACTATGCTTTTGAGATAACCCGCTCTCTCATTTCAAAAATTCTGCTCCATTTGTTCATAATAATCTCTATAAAAAGATGTGTAAAACAAAATTTTTCACAATCTGAAAATTAGGCTGTCAATATGTGCATGTATCTCTCCTTTTGTAATACCTGTGGTAAAAGTGAGATTTTTTGTTGGAGATTGGCCACTTAAGAGCACAAACCTCCTTCAGTTTTGAAAAATTCATCTTGGATTGGTCACAATAGTTTCTGCAAAACAATGACTTAAACAGGAAATTTCTGGAAAATGTCCCTTCCTTCTCTATTTTCATCTTTTAACCTTACTGTTCTTTTAACTGTTTTTACTTTCACTTTGGATAAAATTCATTGTTGCTGGTGAAATTCTTTTCATCTCTATTTAACCATTACTGCCTCCATGTTTACTTTTACAGTTTTACCTTGAATGCTTTGTTTTTTATGATTCACGGTTTATGGTTTTTCTTGGAAGGGTGTGATCCAATATCAAATGGACCCGTGGAGGAGAGAGAGAGGAAAAAAACCGCTATTATCACAAATCTAAACTTGATTATTGATTGCGCTACTGAAAATGCGATATGAGTTCTCGACTGTTGGATTAGATAGTGGAGATGCGAACGATTCAGATCTGGTGATGGAGTTTCTCAGCAGATGGGCATGGATCCCGGGAGTTTATATGTAGCGGGGTTAATAAAATATGTTTAAACATAGTTTAAACATTAAGTATAATGTATTTGCGGGATATGTAGATATATGAATTTACACAGCCAATAAGGGATATGCAAGTGTATTATAACGATGGGGCAGGTTTAATATTATATGTAATATGTTTTAACCTATGGGGAAGTGGGATAAGTCACATGGGTTTTTAGAACCATAGGTTAACATTATAAAGTGGCTTTTGGGATATTTAAAATAAAATGAGTTAATCTAACTACAGGGAGGGATATTTATAAGGAATTAATAAATCAATTAAAGTTAATATGGAAATGAATGTGAAGAGCGAAACTATACATAAATATTGTACAAAGTAAAAAGTGTATTTTAAGCATTTGGGTACAATGATGGCCCCATTTAAAACATTTACACTTAATACTTAGGATAAATAGTATTTTTCGGTTTTTTGAATGGTTTTGGATGAAATTAAATTAGTTAAAGGGAATTTTTACTTTCCCTAAGAAAAAAGTTGTTTTACATTAGGAAAAGGGATTTTATCTTAGGAAAAGGGCGATAATGTTGATGAAAGGATTTTTATGAAGGGAATCCAATACTCAGTTCCAATCAGTCATTAAGACTTGAATTCCACGATCTATGTGAAATGGAAGGCACTATGACCTCTTGTACAAAAAGTTTTGTCTTTGGAACTTGTGAGGAGGAAATTAGTAATTTTGCTAGATGAGGTTTTATTACATGCCTTGAACAACCGCTTTCTACCTACCCATCATTATTCTAACATTTTTTACTTCATTTGCATGGGTGCATTTAATATTTCAACCCTAAATCCATTTTTCTTTTAAAGCATAAAATTATCTAACCATAACCTTATTTCATCCGAAGGCTCATATTAAATTGTTCAACTCCTCATTTATTCTCTAACTATCTACTGATTTTTCAAGTTTAAACAGTTTGACATATCTTTATTCTCTATCCAAAACATGAAATTTAAAGCATGAAAAGTTAATAGTAAGTTGTTTAACTCATCATGGATTATCGCAATTTGGACAAGCTACACATAATCATTATTCTTGCAGTAAAGGTAAATGATAGTGGCATTTTGGCTTGCTCACTTTCATGTCTTATTTTTATCTCTTTTTTCTTTGGGGATCCATTTTTTATTCATTTTTATCTTTTCTTTTCAGGTCCTTTGATATTTCTTTGAGGAGTTGTACCCACTTTTCATTTTTTTATGATTTTCAAATATGGAAAAACAACTTCGAGAAAGCAAGGTATGTACATATTTACAACACTAATCATAGTCAATTCAAAATTTATGAATCCTATTATTATAGGAACCTAACAGTGTAGAGAGAAAAGGGATAAAAACTTCCCTGATGAAGTGCGAGCACACCGAAAAACCATTTCTCTTTCCACGAGTTCCAGGTAAGAGTATTGATCTTGAGGTTTCATTAGATTACTTAATTTAGTTTTTTCACTATCAATTTTTCATTTTTAGGCATTCCCTACATGGCGTAGTTGGGTAACGTAGTTTTAGAGACCATGGGGCGTGTTAGCACACTCTTCCCGCAAAATAAGAGTTGGTTAGCACACTCTATGCAGCGAAGGAGGTTGCGCTAGCTAACTGAGAACTAAGAAAAATCAAATTTCAAGATTCCTAGGAAAATTTAGTTGGGAAAAGAAAAAGTGAGGGTTCTTTTGATGTAGTAATCAATTGTTGAGAATGCGTATTTGGAGAGAAGGATCTCATGACCATGGGGAACTTCAAATGATAAATGATCCAACATGTCTAGCTTTTTTGAGATGATGTGTGCTATTGAAGTATGCTAGAATTAAGCTGATGAAAAGTTAGAAGGATTTCTTGAGTTGAATAGTCCAATAGTGGGATAAAAAACAAGGGTTTTTCAAGATTGGGGATCATGATCTCCTTATTGAGTGATATGATATATATTACCTCACTAATTTAGCGTGCAAAGGAGCACAAATAAACTTAACATGAGGAAGAGAAAATCCTAGGACCACTGTGGATTTGATCCTAACATATTGCATCAAACATAGTTGATCAGTCAATAAAAATGTTATAGTAGGATTGGTGGCATCCAAATCAATTGCGTCTATTTTATGGAAGATAGTGTGAATGGAAGGGGCTCAGAGTCAAAATATGGCTACAAAATCCCAATTCTTACTGGAATTGGATTTCTTGCAGTTGTGAGTGTTTAATTATTGTGAGGGAATCCTCCGGAAAGTGAAAGAAGAGTTGGCATCAAGTAAGACTCAGGCCCAAAGGTAGTTTGGGCATGGTTAAACGATTGTACATTTCATATTAGTTGTTATAGTTCCTTCTATGAGGTTTTCAGTGAGTATGGATGTAGCCAATCCCAGGGAGCCCAAAATGGAAGGGTGGGCACCCTTAGTACCTCAAACGAGAGGCAGGTTGATTAGGTGTTATTTTGATGATCACTTCTTGGAGTGCTTCATAGGTCAGAATTCCATGATCGATGATCTCTTGTATTCTAGGATGAACTATACATGGGATCGTGATTTTATATTTCCACTAGACACTCAGTGGGGGCTAGTAGGTAAGAGGATAGATCAACGAAAAAATGTATTTTTTATCTTTTGAATTTTATGCAATTTTTTTGTTAAGGGTGAAAAATATATGATATGAAGCTTCTCTTGACACAGTTGTGGCTCTTATTCATTCTACAAGTATACCCTGATATGGGAGACATGGCGATCAACTACCTCGATCTGGATCATTAGTAGAGGACGTGGCGATTGCCTAAGAGTTAGATGAGACAATGTTAATGGATTCAATCTATTCGTTAGCTTGTGAGTAGTGGGAAGCAGAATGATCTTGGTGAAATCAAGCATAGTAGTTAAATATAAAATCATATGGTTATGAAAGCATGAACCATGGTCTTTAAAAATTATGAGGGGCACACCAAAACAACATATGAAATGATTGAATAGGAATAAGGCCACAATTTCCCCATGATCTCAAAAAGTAGGAATGGTTTAATCCCACTTCGTAAACTATTCCACGGAAAAAAAATGGAGTCGTAACCATCTGAGGAAGTAGGGTTGTAATTGATGAAGTCTATTCCCCATTTAGACAAGGTTTATATAATGAAAATTGGTTATAGATGGGTAGGGGTGCACACATTCTCTTTGTATAAACTTCACAAGGATGACACTGCTAGAATTTAGTAATACAATTTTTAATAAGTTTAGCCAATAGTGTCTTGTTGTTATTTAGCCAGATCCAAAAATAGAAGAAAAGAGAGATCATCACCTTATAAATAAGCCACTTCGAGGGGGATACCTCCTTTACATTACATAAATGAACAATTCTTGGATGATACAAATGAAAAAATCCCCTTCTATATATAGGAGTCCATGGTGTCACAATATAATCCTATCCGACCTAACAACAATAATGTAAGGGCACAATAATAACAATATTGTGGTTACAAGGGTACAACGATAACAATAAGGGGGATAAACTAACAGCAATACGAGACTATACTAGTAATATAGGGACCTAACATGCCCCTCTCCTTCAAAATACTGTTGTCCTCAACTCTTGAGTAGCTCCGGATGCTTCCGTATAAAATTCTCATCCTTCCATGTAGAATCCTCAGTGGGTAAGTTCTTCCACTTGATGAGATACTCTGAAATTAATTGATTTTGTAGCTATCAAGTTCTTGTTTCCCTCACTGCTTTTGTTTCTACTATGATTTTTTTCCTCATAATGTTCTGGAAATATTGTTTGAACTGGAATTTTGTCACCTAGAACGTTCTTTAAGAATGAAACATGGAAAACTAGATGCACTCGCCAAGAAGCACGAAGCTCTAATTTGTATGCCATTGTACCAATCTTTAGAAACACCTTGTAAGGACCATAGTACTTTGGCGATAATTTATCATCCTTCTAAGCTTGCTTGAGGGGCATTTGTTTATATGGTTGTACTCGTAAAAATACCCAGTCTCCTACATCAAAACTTCTCTCACTGTGATCTTGATATTCCTGTTTTTTCATTCGATTTTGTGCCAAACTGAGGTTATCCTTTAAGAGTTGGAGAACTTCTTATTGATACTCGATAGGATCTTCCACTGCTTGAAAATTATAATTTTATCTTCAAGATGATGTGATGGACAATGGATGATATCCATAAAGTGCCATAATTGGGGTCATTTTTGCTGCAGTATGGAAGAAAGTGGTATACCACCATGCAGCGAGAGGTAACCACTTGACCCATTGTGTTTTATTATTAGATCCAAAACAACGAAGATATCCTTCCAAACATTTATTCAGTATCTCAGTTTGACCATCGAATTGATGATGATAAGATGAGCTATGAGCTAGTTGAGTATCCAAACAAGAAAATAATTTCGTCCAAACATTTCTTGTAAAAATGTGCTCTCTGTCACTTAAAATAATCTTTAGGTTTCCATGTATCTTTTCCGTTGTTTCCATAAATGCAGTAGTAACTATACTTGGTTTAAATGGATGAGATAATGCACAAAAGTGTGAATACTTGGTAAGTCTATCAACTACCACCATGATGACACTCTTTCCATCGGAATTAGGTAAACTTGTGATTACATGCATTGAAATATCCTCCTAACGTTGACTTGAAATGGATAAAGTTTGTAGAATACCCAAGGTATTAATTGTCTCAACTTTATTTTGCTGGAAAACCAGACATTCTACCATAAAATTTTGAATATCAGATTCAAGGCTATCCAAAACAAATTATTTCCTCACCCTGTGGTAAGTTTTTTAAAATCATGAGTGTCCTCCTAAAGAAGAAGTGTTCAATTACAAAATAATATTTTGTTTTAGTTATTAATTCTTAAAAATATATAAGCGATCTTTGTACCATAAGGAATCATTTTTCAAACTAAATGTATCATATGTACTAGGATCTTGCTACAAGTTTTGAATGAGTGTCCACACTTCTTCATCCTTCTTACATTCATCCCTTGCTTCAGTTATCCAATCTGGTTGGATAATAGAAATGGCACAAAGAAATTCTTCCACCTCTTCATCCTTTCTCGAGATTGCATCTGCAACAACATTTAGCTTCCCTTTTTTGTAGATGATTTCAATGTCATAGCCCAACATATTTGTGAACCATTTTTTATGCTCTTCTCAAGATACCCTTTGTTCCAAAAAGGGTTTAAGACTATCATGATCAGTTGTTACCTTGAAGTGTCTTCCCATTAGGTAAGGTCACAAACATTTCCTTCTCATAAATAGCTTTATGTAAATAATTTCCTTTGATTGGATGACCTTAAAAAAAAATGGGTCTTCCTTCTTGCATTAAAACATCACCAATTTCGTTTCCTAATGCATCACATTCCAAAATAAATCTTTTTGTGAAGTCTGGCATAACTAAGACCAGTGCTAGGCACATTGCCTCTTTAAGATATTCAAAGGCCTCAGTTCCTTCAGGAGCCCATGAAAATGCATCTTTCTTCAATAATGTTGTTATAGGTGTTGTTATTCTCCCATAATTCTTAAAAAAATTGTGATAATACACTATTAACTCGAGAAATCCTCGCAACTGCTTTATGGTTGTGGGGACTTTCCATTCCTTAATGGCTTTAATTTTGTTGGGGTTTACCTTAACACCCTCATGAGACAAAAATATGACCCAGATATTCCACCTCTTGTACTCCAAATAAACATTTGGATGTTTTTTCATATAATTGTTTCTTCTCCAATATTTTGAGCACCCTGTCAACATTTTGAACATGATCCTTCCAAGACCTGTTCTAGATTAGCATATCATCAAAAAATACTAGCACAAATTTTCTAAGGAAGGGTTTGAAAATGGAATTCATCAACCCTTGATATTTATAATGGGCATTGATAAGTCCAAAAGGCATGACCAAAAATTGATAATGACCCTCATGAGTTCGAAATGTTGTTTTCGGAATACCTTTAGTCTTTATTCTAATTTGATGATATCCTGAATGAAGATCTAACTTGGTAAAATAAATTGCTCCATGTAATTCATCCAATAATTCATCAATCATAGGTATGGGAAATTGATCTTTAATTGTGAGATTATTGAGCTCCCTATAATCCGGACACATGCACCATGGTCCATACTTCTTGTGCACCAATACTATTGGAGCAGAGAAAGAACTTTGACTAGGTTGTATTATACCATCTTCTAACATTTTTGCAATCATATGTTCAATTTCTCTCTTTTGGACGTAATGATATCTCTAAGGCCTGATGTTTGGAGGAACACTTCCTAGAATCAAATCCATAGCATGATCATGATCACAAATAGGTGGGCATCCTTTGGGAGTCTCAAACACCTTGGAATGATTGGCCGAGAATTTTCAGAGATCTAGAGAAATAGATGAATTTGATGTTTGAACTTCTAGTGAGCATAATTGTTGAATTACACCTAATTATTATTTCTTTAGAAGTTTTTTCATGACATTAGAGCTTAATATCTTTCTCATCTTCCCTGAAATACCCTGTACTTCGACTTCCTTTCCTTCTGAAAAAAATTCAAGAAAAGTTCTTGAAAATTAAAAGATATTGTCCCCAAAGATTGTTACCATTGTACTCCTAGTACAAAATCAGCACCCCCCATTGCAATGGAAAGCATTGGACTATTCCATACATATTCCCCTATGGTTAGCTTGATATTATGGAATTTTCTAGAGAAATTTATAGTTCCTCCATCTGTAACCATCACTTGACATTCTGGTGATAGGTATAGGAAACAATTCAATTCCATGGCTACCTTACAATGAATAAAATTATGGTTACTACCCAAATAAATCAACATTATTACAGTTTTCTTCTTCATACATCCTTCTATCTTGAGAGTTTGAGGAGTGGTAATCACTTCCAACGCATTATGCGGTAAGTCCAGACTCATTTCTTCTTCTTCTAACGTTGGATCCTAGTGTATATCATCTTCTTTTGAAGTTTCTTGTTCCTTTTCTTCCTCCTATTCACAATCTATGTAAAATAATTTCTTCTCAGCACACTTATGACCTTTAGCGTATTTTCTATCACAACTGTAGCAAAGCCTTTTTTCTTTTTTTTCTTCCAATTGTTCTGGGGTCGACCTTCTAGGTTTTGGAATTGTAGGAGTAGCAACACTTCCATGTTTATAGATGTGAGTGGTAGGCTTCTTTTTTGCCATAATTTTACAATCAAATTTTCTTGCCCATCTGAATGCCTTCTCTAATGAATCAGGTTCCCAAATGCGAACTTCATGTGGGATGTTATCCTTTAAATTCCCTATGAAGAGATCAAGCTTGTGTTCCTCTATAATATTAGTTAACCTTATATTAAATTTTTTGAATTCATCAATGTGCTCCACCACTAAACCCTTTTGTTTGAGATTTATCATTTGGATAAAGAAGTTGTTGCTCTTTCTATCCTCATAATGTGCTATCATTTCCTCCATAAAAAATGACTAAGTGACAATTTTTTTACAGGAGAAAATCCATTGATACCATACAAAAGTATTTTGTTCTAAATGTAAAGTTGCAATGCGTACCTTTTGTGTGTTTTGCACATTATTGAGATCAAAATATTGCTCCATCTATAGTATCCATGTTATGGGATCCTTGCCATCAAAATTCCTCATATCCATCTTTGGAATATGGTGGTTCTTCCATCCAACATTAGAGTTTATGAAATCACAATTAAAATTTATTTTATTCTCATCACTAGTTTCCTCTACTATATTTTCTCCATTAGGAAAAATTTCTTGTATCATCTTTGTCAAACCTTCCATGTCTACTTTTAGATCATTATTCATGTTTTCCATGTTTTTTTCCATTTCATCAATCTTAGCTTCCATGCCATCCATCTTAGATTCCATGCCTTTCTTCAAACCATCCATCTTAGCTTCCACATCTTTCTTCAAAACTTCCATTTCATTTTTTGTTGCTCTTTGCGAAAGCAAAATTTAGTGCACTTGCTCTTGTAATTTTTATATGTCATGTTTCCATTCTGTGTCTTCATGAGTCATAGTAGACCCTTTTAAGTGCTTAATGGGTTTTGAATTATTTTTATGGGGAATTTTAGAACCCAGTACTGATATCTATTCTACAATATGCCCTTGGAATCAATTCAAACTGTTTTTCTGTAATATTCTCAAATGGGAAAACTCATTAATACATGCATAAATAATGCATTTTTCAGAAATGTATACAATGAAAGTTAAATTCAGCTCATGGATCCATTCATTTATACATTATAACAACCAAATTAAAAAGGAAATCTGAAAAAAATCATGGTAGCTTAGTTAAACAAGCCTCCCAAGCCATTATTGCTCAAAAATCATGCAAAAAGAGGGGTTGCAACCATGAATAAAATAGGAAATACCCTGACAGCATTATTTTATTACTCCTGCAGTAGTATTAAGTTGTACATCAGATCTAGAGTTGTTATATTGATCAGGTGATCATGTTCTAAGTTGTAAAAATGCTCAAAATTGTTTGGAACCTGAGCGACCGGATAGGCCTCAGCGATACGATCCCGGTGCCATGAACGACACTCAAATCCATTACCGTACGAAGAAGTTATTGCACTTTGAATGCTGAAGTGAAATTGCCAATAACCTCCAATGTTGAAAGGGAATTTATAAATTTATGTGTTGGAAAATTATTTTATTTTAATTAGGTTTAATTAATAAATTAAATTATATATATATTAATGTTTTGTATGGTTTGAAAAATTCATATATTATATTATTATATATTATTATATATATTAATATTTAAAACCTTATTAAAAAAATTTAATACCACACTTTTATTTACATTCAAACTATTTAAACCCAAATTAAAAAATCAAAGTTTAAATTCAAAATTTCAAAGGTTATGTATGATACGTGGTAATGTTTTGCATTGGTGAGAGGAGTTTTAAAGGGGCTAGACCTTCGAGCTAGCCCCACATTGAACATGACTAGCTGCTAAAGACCATGGCCTTAAGGCCTTCTGTTAGGAATCTATAATTTTAGCAGATTGGTGAGACTAAAACTGCAGAAGCAGCATCCTTTCAACCAACTTTGGGATTCTAGGATCTAGCCCTCCTCAATCAGGAGAGGGATCTCTCCAATAAGTGCAAAGACGGATTTTTCTTTGAAGTTTAGGGTAATGATATTAGGCTAGTTATGAAGGCCAAGGGTTTGTTTGTTTTTTGGATGGTTGAGCATGATTACTCTTTGAGGTGGAAAGATCTATATGCAAAAAGTTTCAAAGGTGAGAAGTTGCAAGTGGATAAAACAGCTATGCTAAAAAGATAGATATAACGCTGGTTTTTTAGTCCATTGGGCTATGGAGTCATAACAGGGCTTTAATTGAACAACAACATCAAGAGTGATCCAAGGGGCAAGTCATCTATATCACAAGATTATTGAGATTAAAATGATGGAATGGAAACAATAAAGTGTTGGAGATGGTGGAAACTGATAATAATTTCACAAAGGATTTATAGTCAGTCCAAACAAGAAAAGCCTCTTAAGAAACTGTTTAAAACCAACCAAGTGCACGGCTAACCATTGGCTTCTTGGGAAAGTTTTGTATTAAAGCAGCTTAATTTGCAAACAATCTAGTAATCCACATAATTACTTTCAGAAAGTATGAAAACACATAAGAGAAACAAAATTTAACCTAAGATCAGATAAGGTACTTTTAAACCTGGTCTGCTTTTGGCCAACACTAAGGGAAATCTTCAGAATCTGCCTTTGGAGAATAGAAACTAGGAATCAGGGCAAACCATATCTTCTCTAGTCTAACTTTAATAAGCAAACAATGAAAATAACTTTCAAGAATAATGTTTAAACCAGACAATAGGACAAGGGAACGCCAGCATTCCTAATTGCTTAGACTGTATTGAATCATTCTTAAATAAACATTTGAGGAAAACATTAAGATAAATATTTTCAGTCAGAGAAGGTTATTGATATACAGTAGATCCTAACCCTATGCATGTTGTTCTTTATAAGAGAAAAGTGAAAAATATGACATACATAGAAGGAAAACAATAACAAAGAAAGAGGCACTTCACCAGCAATATAGACCAGGATCCCAAGAAATAGCTTGTTATTGATGTCAAACCAGTTATAGTCTTCAATTCCAATGTTTCAGTTCAGCAATCATCTTCACTATTCAGCCTAAATTATCTACCACAAACAGAGCTTCAACGGCCAGCGAACACTATTTAGAGATAGCAATCTCAAGCTCAATCACATTACAATGTTCTACAACCAACCCCTCGCTCATCTTCTGCAGAAGTATATATAAAAGAATAAGGAGGTGAGATCTGATAAAAGATCTCAATTACAATTAATACAGGTTTAATGGCTTCTTGGCCTTTCAGGGGCTCGATGAAGAAACTTACATTCATATCCTCCGTATTAAATGATTTACATAAAGATTAAGCTCGGTGGGAGCTTTTGTTGACCTTTGAGGCTCGGTGTCATGTTTGGGTTACTCTGCAGATATCCTTTGCATTAAGCTT
The DNA here is from genome assembly GCA_034641835.2 of Pinus albicaulis. Taxonomy (NCBI): domain Eukaryota; kingdom Viridiplantae; phylum Streptophyta; class Pinopsida; order Pinales; family Pinaceae; genus Pinus; species Pinus albicaulis. The sequence continues at coordinate 1,588,477,489 of CM076570.1, forward strand.
CCCTGCAGAAGTAACTTTCTGGCTGCGCGGAGGCGAAAATCTGATTTTCTTCAATAAATTTGGCCTTTTGTTTTGAAAGGTTAGAGGCAACGGGTGGCTCTAGGGTAGCTGAGGAATCAATTGGCCTCAGATATGGCGGTGGAGGCTTTCCGTCTGATAAAACCAAATTTAATATTTTCTTCTTTAAGCTGTGTTTAAATAGGGGATTAGGCTTTTGATAACTGTGTTAGACGTAATCCCCACAAATCTGTCCTTTAATCTTCTGTCCTGATAAATTTGGTCTTCGTCCCTGATACTCTTTCATTGTGGTCAATCCATGGTTTTTTACTGATAAACAGGTCTGTGCAGGGTTATGTGGCATCAATGCCCGAAGAAAACATTGAAGAAACATGAGTTTATACCCTGCGAAGGATTTCCTTTGATGAATCGAAGGCAGGAAGATCGTCATCTTCCGCCTTCAAATCTTCCTCGAAAATGGCGAGAAAAACTTCAAACCCTGCAAAACACAAACAAAATTATAAAATCCATGCATTTATAGGTTTGTTGTTGTGGAGGCATATGGAGGAAGCGTGGCCGTTGGATGGTGTCATCCAACAGTTGGGATTAAATATGAAAATAGTCGGAAAGGCGTGTGGAAGAGCGATTAGATGGGAGCCATCGGTCACGCTGAGAACGATGGTCGGGAGTGAAAAGTGAAAGTCAAAACAGAAAACAGTTGACTGGGCAATCGGAATTAGGGCGATTGAATATGGACCGTCGATCTGCAGATCAGATCGACGGTGGAGATGTTGTTGCCACTGCATAGTAGCCTGGTTATCGCGTGTGCATCTTTGGCGAGTGATCACCGTTGGATGGGGGGGCCCAGATGTTTCGAGGAAAATCACCCTGGAGGTTTTTTGGGTCAAAACCTCCACAGAGCAGGGCATTCCATTCAGAAGGACTCACACACAACCATGCTTGAATGCAAAAACTAGAAATCAACGATAGCATGACTCACATGTAGTCCTACGTTCGATGTAGATCCCGCAGGGTTCAAACCCCCAGCAACCTTCCTTCCTCCTTCAACCTGCAAAACAAGAAAGAACGTGCACGGAAACCTAGTTGTACAGCATATATTTCTCCTAAACGTTAGTGTAATCAACGTGAAACATGATATAAACGATAATCACTGCTTAATAATCAATATTTCCACATATAAAAATAGATACTAACATAGAAGTTCAGGAACAAGACGGTTCTTCATTATTATGAATAGCATGTACAGTAGTAAAAGTGGAGAGATCACCTGAATCCTTCCACGATCTTCGAGCAGACTGTCGTCCAGATTCGTCCTGCCCTTGCCTCGCTAAGATTCTTCCAAGACTTGTGCACTCGAGATGGCATATAAATGGATGAACATCTCCAGGAAACAAGGGTTTCCTGATATAAATCTGGGAAATTGCAAGAGGCATGGGGAATCAGACTTAAACTGGGAATCCAACAGAGTATAATGACTATTAAATTTCTCTCTCCCTTAGGCCATGCACATGAGGGGTTTTTATACTCCCTTAAAGTAGTTTCAGTCAGTTGGAAACAGTTGGCCACATACTAGGGTGGTTGAACTACTGGAGTAACCATCAACCCAGTCCGAAAATAGGGAATTTATATATTTTTTTAATGGTTTTAATGGCATACGCGGAAAAGTACATGTGGACTCGCGTATACATGCGGAAAAGTCTGGGCATAACCACGTATGGGAATTTTAACACTGTTTTTTAGTGAATTTGTTTAAGTCTGTAGGAATGGGTGCCCAAAGCCATAAAATAAATCATGAATCATATGAAGGTGAAAAATGATGCTATAACACCAGATCGGACGGTGGAGGACGATATCGCTGGGTGTCCTGGTTCGAACATTAATGTGCGATAGGTAGTGGTTTTGCAAACAATACAGAGGACGAGTGGCGGCAAGTGCATGGAATCGTTGCCGATCGGAGGAAAACCGCCCTTGCCCAAAGGCGGTGCGATGAATACCACGCTGTTTTGGAAATTGGCTTTTGGATGGTGGGGACCACCAGCAAGTGGACTCTGCACCGTCCAATCTACGGTTTAGATCGACGGTCAGGAACAAATCCTTTTGCACAGGCGGAAAACTTTATGAAAATAAAATAAACTCAATTTTTGCTATTTACAAAGTTTTTTTGTGTTTTTGTTGGAGAAATATTATTTAGAAGGAAAAAGCGCCTAACTGGCTAAACGCCTGGTTCTGGCACCAGGGCACATGGAGGAAAGGGCTAGAGTTTTTAGCTGAAGGGGCTTAAAGCCTAATACATAAAAACTATGTATTTTAATGGTTTTTTGAAATGCATTCAAGGATTCCGACAAGGCTAAGAAGGGGTCTTAAAACCTTATCAAGGGAATTTATGAAGTGGAAAAGGAGAGAAAGCACAAAATGGAGGGAGTTCATGGAAATGGGGAGATAGAAAAAGAGGTTAGTTTAGAGGAGAAGGGAGGGGAAAATGGGGTCTGCAGCAGTCTTTGGGCTTTGGAAATACAACAGGATTTCTGAATTCTGAAGGGGATCAGCAGTGAAGTTTTGGACAGAGGATAGACACGAGGCCTTCAAGAGTCTTCAAGAGCCAATAGTTTTTAGTAATGAAAATCGTTCCTTGAAGGCTTAAAAAAAAATTTAGCCACCTTTTGGTATAATCAAATATTATAGGTGGCTAACAGTGGCTCCACTTGGGGATGGTGCCTTCTTGAAGGCATCAAGAATTAACTTCTCTGGGAGGTTGATCAGTTGCCTCATCCATTGGGCTGCTCTTCCTTTACTGGGATGGTCTTTCTCTGAAATATATTAGCAACTATGAAAACAATCGATCTTCATTAATACAAGCTTCTACTTACCCAATCCTACTGATCTAAAATTTTCTCTTCATCAGAGTGTACTTGGATTGGAAAACCCTTTTCACAACATTTTTTCTTTAAAAACAGGAAACTATTCTAATTCTACTCCTTATTTCTCCCTAAACTCAGATTAAACAGTTGAGCTCAGATGTTTCTCTACCTAAACTACTGTCTGTGGGGATTAAACCGTCCAACAGACTTTCAATCTCTAAATTATACAATAGAAATTCAAAAGCATTCAAGTCAGGATTGAACAGTCTAACTTGATGCTAATCTATGGCATAAAAACAAGCTGCACATAGATTTTTATTTTCATAAAATTAAATCAAATTGGAAGGCTTAAGATCTGAAAATTCAAAGTACTGCCTTCTCCTTTTACAGCTCTATTTTGACTCTTGTTTGAGTTGTCTCTTCCTTGTTGTCTGGTTCAGATTTTGAGTTTTGAGAACCAGATTTACATCTTTTTGACTCAGAAAATAGAACAGATTTGAGTCATCTCTCTTTGGAAACTTAGGTTCAAATTTTGAACATGTTAGAACCTTTCATTTCTATCCTAATCTATCTACCGATAAGCCAAGATTAGACAGTTTGGCAAATCAAATTCACTACCCTATCAGCAGAAAATTTAAAACTAATTAGTCAAGATTAGGAAGTTTGACTAACTAGAAGTGTGTTTTTCAGGAGTGGCATTTAAGCTTGCACACTTTCAGATTTTATCTTTATTTTTTGGTATGGAGCTGTACCTTCCTTGTTTTCACAATATACCCTCTTTTCTTTCTTTTCATTGTTTTTGTATTTCTGATTTTTACAAGTTTGAATGCAATGGTGGATGAAATATTTATAATGGAAAAAGATAAAAAGGCTTCAAAAAATAATATGGATTAAAAGAAATAATGCTTAAGCATCCTACCATTGATAGGTTCCCCAAACAGATCTGATCCATTCAACTCTTGCAAGAAAAATGCATTGTTACCAGCAGCTGAGTGAATAGAGTAAGGGCCAAGCCATAAATTGTCAAATTTTCCATGCTTGCCCTTGTCTTCCCTTCTTGAATCCCACTTTAAAAATTTATCCCGAATCTTAAAATTGTTGGCCTTTGTTCTTCTGTCAAAAATCTTTTTAATGCTGTCTTGTTTCTGCAATGCTTTGTTATAAACTTCCTCTCTGGTTTGTTGAAGATGAATGGTCTGATTTATTCTTCTGATTATGTCATTCTCTTCAGTTTGTAATTCTTGAATCAACTTCATAACTGGTACACCAAGACTATTTGGAAAAATTGCATCAGTACCATACACAAGCTGAAAAGGTGACATGCCAATAGATTTCTTCAAAATCAATCCGTCAGCCCAAAGTGCATGAACCAGCTTTGTATGCCAAGACTTTTTGTTGTCCTCCAACAGTTTCTTGATGATGTTCACTAAGCTTTTGTTTGAGGATTCTGCAAGTCCATTACCTTGAGGGTAATAGGCCATGGAATGCCCCAATGTTATTTGATATCTATGACAGAAATCAACCATTTTCTTTGATCCAAATGTTGTTGCATTATCAGTGATAATCTTGGTAGGACAGCCAAATCTAGAGAGAATGTTAGTCTCCATGATTTTTATAATAACTGAATCATTGGCCTGTCTACAAGGTATGGCTTCTATCCACTTAGTGAAATAGTCTGTGGTAGTGAGAATCCATCTATGCTAGGCAGAAGATGGGGGATGGATTTCTCCTATGAAGTCAAGTCCCCACTGTTGAAAAGGGGCTTCAACAATGATTGGATGCAGAGGTAGGGGTAGCAATTTTCTCTTGCCTTCAAACAGTTGGCATTTATGGCAAGCAATGATCATCTTGTGTACATCATGAAAAAGAGTAGGCCAATAGAAACCAGCCCTCAAAAATTTTTTGGCTGTTGTCTTCCAGTACAAATGACCTCCACACTCTCCTTCATGGAACTGGTGCTTAACCTTCTCTGCATCAAACTCAGGCAAACATTTAAGCAATATACCACTTGCATTTTTCCAATAAAGACAACTATCTATAATGCAATAGTTTATAACCTTCAATTTAAGGAATCTTTCCTTTGTTTTTCTCAAACCAGGAGGTGTATTCAAATTAAGCAAAACAGAAATAATATCAGCATACCAAGGAGAATTCATAAAATGATCTTCAACTATAGGAGTTGAGAATTCTTCTTGGTCATCCAAAGCATTAATCATATTAATATCAAGAACTTCAAAATTGGATTCAGCCATTAATATAGCTAGACCTTGGCCTTTGATGATTTTAGTGGGTTTTATCTCTAAATCATATTCAAGGATAACAACGATCCACTTACCTCTCTTGCCATCTAGGTCCTGTGTTAGAATGTCTTTAACCACTGAATTTGGGACAAACGCAATGGTGTGTGAGTGAAGGATGTATAATCTGAAGTCTTTCAACGCTTTAACCAAAGCAAAAGCCTGCTTTTCCATAATGTTATACTTCAAAGGGACATCCGTCAATGCCTTGCTAAAGAATGAAATAGGCTGCTCTTGTCCTTGTGGGTTTTTCTGTAGAAGGACAGCAGCTATGGTGTGTTCTAATGCAAATGAGAAGATATAAAAATCATTTGAAAAATCAGGACCTATAAGGACTGGTGTTTTGGTTAAGGCTTGTTTCACCAACTCAAAGGACTTTTTTTCTTCCAAGGTCCATTTTACCCCTTGCTCCTTCTTCAACATGTTTGTGATATTCCTAAGGAGTTCTGCCAAATTGGGGATGAACCTTCTCAAAAAGTTGATCTTCCCAATGAAAGACTGTAACTCTTTGATATTTCGAGGATGAGAGATTTGCAATATGGCCTCAATTCTCTTTCGATCTATCTTTATACCCTCTTCTGAAATAATGTGCCCAAGAAGTTTACCTTCTTGGAGACCAAATAGTGTCTTCTTAGGTTTAAGGATATTCCAAATTTTCTGCATTTCTCAAAAACTTTTCTTAAATGTTCTAAGTGTTCTTCATCTGTTTTTGAAAACGTAGTAACATCATCAAGATAGATGATGATGAAGAAGCCTAGTTCTTCCGAGAATGCTATGTCCATGGATCTTTGAAAAGTTGCTCCAGCATTCATTAGACCAAAAGGCATTTTCACATACATGAAAGTGCCCCATGGTGTAGTAAAGGCTATCTTTAATTGATCAGCAGGGAGAACTAAGATCTTATTGTACCTTGAATAGCCATCAAGCAAAGAAATTCTTGTAGACCCTACCACCCTTTGTAAAATGTGATCCATCTTCGATAAAGGGTAGTTGTCTTTTAATGAAGCTTTGTTCAGGTCCCTAAAGTCTATACAAAGCCTGATTTCCCCAGTTTTCTTCCTAATAGACACCAGATTAGATACCCATTCAGAATATATAATAGGGACAATAATACCGGCATCATACATTTTCATGATTTCCTTCTGAACCAAAGGCAGTTGTACAGGGTTTATTCTATGCAGTTTCTGTTTTAATGGCTTCTGGTTGTCTTTGAGGGGGATTTTGTGCTGTATTATTTCGGTGTCATAGGATTTAAGATCTTCGTAACTCCATGCAAAAACATCAGAAAACTCTTTAAACAACACTATGTATTTGAGTTTAATGTGAGTTGGTAAAATCTTAGACAGTTTAATCATTTTCAGTTTAAGTTCACTACCTATATTGCACTCTTCCACTTCAGTCTCTACAGGTTCCAGTTTTGGTTTGTTTGCCACATCATTAAAATCAAACAACTCTTCCAGAGGGGCCAGATCGTTAGGCAAACTTTCATCTTTAGAGTGCAGAGTTTCTAACTCCTCTGTTTCTAACTCTGCACTCAGTTCTGTTTTGCTTTCGAGTTTTCTAGATAATAGGTTTAAATTAGCAAGTACGGGAGATGGTTCTTCTTCATCAAGAAAATTTTCTTCCTTGCAATCTGTTTCATAGTCTGAATCCGAACTGTTTAGTTCAAATTCATTTCTGAATTGCATGAAGTCTTATATTTGTTTGTCATTTTCAAACACCTACCAATATTTCTCATTATCAGGCACAGCTGGTCTAAATTTTATCTGAGTTGTGCAGTCCTTGGTGTTATATGGCGTTAAGCATGTTCTAGCTGCAAATGCTAAATTGTGGGCAGCAATATTTCTTTTTCTTGGGACAAAAATTAGTTTGGACTCCTCGAATGTTTTTAAAAGGTCCATGACATCATTTCGGTAAGCTCTAAGTCTGGGGTGATTTGAATTATATTCCCCATTGACTTGCCTAATGACTAACTCTGAATCCCCATAGACATTGATTTTTCTAGCTCCTAATTTTTTCAACAAAAATAAGCCCAAGAGCAGGGATTCGTATTCTTCTATGTTGTTAGAACACTGAAAGTTTAATTTGCAGGAAATTATTTTTGTGTGGTTGTTTTCAGTGTTTCATATCCAGACACCTGCACCAGCATTAGTTTTAGTGAAAGACCCATCGAAGTACATACTCCACAGAGGACTGTCTTTGATTTCATCAGGGTTACTGTCCTCTTCATCTATCATGCTCAAGGGTCATTGTGGAATCTCAGCACTTAGTTGTATTTGTTTTGATTCCCCAAAATTTTCATTTGCTTGAGGGTCTTTTTCTTGATCGTGAATGTTTAAGAGTGAAGGACATCTTCCCTGTAGTTCAAGACCTTTATTTGGTTTGCTAGATTTTACATGTTCAACAAAATTTTTAGACACACCCACATTGTGCTCCTCCTCCCTGTTGGCCATTAATCATGATAAAGTGACTTGTTCACCAAGTGTTTCATCATTAAACATAATAAAAGAATCAAGGCCTGTGTTTACAGAATACAAGGGAGAGTTTTGTGGTCTGTCTTGACTTGTAACTGTGAATTTCATATGGGACTCCCTGTAGAGTCTTCTAGTTTGATTGAAAACAGGGATAGTAGCATAGGTCATGTCCATTTGCATAGTCCCTTATAACTTAGCCCCCCAAGATCTTGATAGTAACATTCCATACTTTGGGGGCACATCAGCCACAACAATATCCATGACTAAGAATTTTGCTGGAATCTGGGCTAAGTTAACACAGAGGTCTTTGATCAATCCTAAACATTTTACTCTGCTAGAATCAAAGGAGTAAAGGTCTTTATAAGGTCTGGTGATTTCTAGACCCAGGCTCTCCATTACAGCTTTTGGCATTAAATTGTGAGAAGCCGCGGAATCATGCACAGCATTGTGCAAAATTTTTTCATGAACATTGAAACTTACATAAAAGGGAGGAACAGGTCCCTCTTGATATCTACCTTCAATCTTTGGACCAAAAATAAGCTCTGGTTGGTCATCATTAAGATTGAGAGTGTCCTCATTCTCTTCAATGTTTAAAGCCTTTAAAATTTGGGACCTATACACATGCTAGGCAGCTAACTTAGTCAAGGGAACAAAGATTTTGATCTTCGAAATTTCTTGTTCAAGGTTGAAAGGACTTTGAGTCTTTAACATACTTGTCTCAGCCTTATTAGCTGTCATTCTATCAGCAATATCAACTTGCTATTTTGTTTTATTTACACTTGACAAAATTGTTTTCACAGGAGTACTATCTGAAGTGTTAGTACTACTAAGGTCTGCACTCTATTTTTCATTATTTTGAGTGCCTTTCTCTTTACCTTTGTCAGAATTTACAGCCACTATTTTATCCTTTCGTTTGACCATTTTAGGCTTAGTTTTTAGTGCTGCTTTGTGAAAATTTTTCAGAGGTTTTATTGTTGGGAGTTTGTTGACTGGTTTTACTTCTAAGGTCATAATATTTTTGAGACTCTATGATGACATTTTCCATGTCTTGACAACAATTTTCATCATCATCCCTTCTATCATCATAAGGTGTGTATAGACCTTGTTTTCTATCATAATGAATCTCAAAGTCATCATTATCTACCCCTAGCATATGGATATCTTCTTCCTCTATTATTTCATCTTTCTCCTCAACCTCACTTACATAGTTTTGATGAAAGGGAGGAATGATATGCTGATCATCTTCCCTAGGTCTGTTTGGAGGTTGGTTCCTTCTAACATTCTGATTCTAGTTCCTATTTTGAGGAGCAGTTTGGTTTATATTTTCTTGTGCTCTCTTAATTATGCTCATTTCTTTCATCATTTCTTCCATCATTCTCTCCATCTTTCAGTTTGAAGTGGAAGGTGTGGATTCCTCTCTAAAATATACTCTCTTTTCAGCTTTCATTCCGGCTCTCTTCTCCATTAATTTGACTTCCACAGAGAGAGCACCCTTTTGCATATCTTCCAGAGTTGAAAAATCTCTTTCTCTCAGCTGGTAGGTCATGTCGGAGTCAAACCCTTCAGGAAATTTGTTTAAAGCTGAGCCCTGCAGAGGTTTTAGTTCTGGAGAAAGTGCATTATACACACTGTTAAACCTAGTGAAATAAGCTTGTACACTTTCCCCAGGGTTTCTATGAAGGTTCTTGTAGTGAGAAAGGCCTTGAAGAGGGTTTTTCTTTACTTCCCACTTGTTTAAGAATGTTTGATGAAAGCCTTGGAGATTGTTGATACTATGGGGGGATAAGGCTTTCAACCATTTTCTTACTTCTCCCCCTAAACTCTGAGCAAAGAGTCTAAGCTTGACAGAATCATCATCAATATCATTTCTGTCGAAATAGTCATTCATCTTATCCACATGTTATGATGCAGTTGTAGCATTGCTAGCATCATATAATGGAATTTTGGACTGATAGTCCTGTTGAAGATTGATTAATGGTACAAGAAGGACTAAGGGAGCGTACCATGCTACCATGATACGTGGTGGGGGTGGATTTACAAGAGGAACAGTGGGCTGAAGTGGAGTGGTTTGGATAGTGGATGTAGGATGAGTAGAAGTGGATGGACCAAGAATAAACTACTGAGCTGATCTTGGATGAGAGACACCTAAGTTGTGGAGGAAATGTAAATCAGGAGGTGTTGTTTCTCTGCTACCGAGACTTTCACTTCTTTCAGGAGATGATAGTGAAGACTCGGAATATAACTGATCTAAATCACCAAGAGACCTAGTTCTAAAAGGATTAACTAAGTCAACTTGAGATTGTTGTAGAGCTGAAAGATTTTCAGGGACTGAATTGGCTCTCACAGGTGATCTGAAAACAGTTGATAATTGAATCCTAGGAGATTTCCTAAGGATACTTTCTGGGTTTTCAACTGTCTCGGATGGATCAGTGTCAGGATAGGCTCTTGTGTGAATCTTTCTAGGAGCCACTATGTTGTGTTTTTTAGACCCAAATAAACAAGAAAAGTTCAACCACATATGACAGTCTTTAAGAGATTAATTGATCTTTTTGCACACATTTTAATCCTACAGTCCTGACTGAGCTTGAATGAGGTTATAATGATAAGAGTTCATCCCAGTGGAGTCTTAAAGTTTGTTCAAGATTTTGGAGTCTCCAGGTGGAAGGTTTAGGATGTTTTCTAGGAGGTACACTGTCCACCACAGTGCTTGTGAAATATCCCTTTTCAAAGATATCCTGAAACACAACAAACTCTAACCAGAGATTGACTGGGAGGGCATTCACCATATATTTCACCTATAAGAGAGGATGAGATCTGGAGGCTACCTGGCCCTTTCCAGACTCTGTCTAAGAGTATGGCGTAAAACACAACAATAGGTAGGAGAAATGTAAGAGTAAGTGTTTTACTACCAATCTGAAATATTTTTGGGTTTTTTCTGGGTTATTTTTATGTTGTTTGGTTTCTAATAATATCCTAACTCTGTTTCAAAACTTAGCTACGATTATGAGACAAAGACAGTCTACTCTTAATGGCTAAGCAAGCTGATTTTTCAAGGTTAGACAAAGCCTCATGAGAATCCTAGGGTTTACCTAGTTTGTCACTGATTCAAACAAGTTTCATCATGATTACCATTCTTTGGTAGTGCTTGAAAAGGCTTCTTTTTACTCTCAAGTTTTATGAAGTTTAAGGGGAAAGTTCCCGAGTGGAGTCGCCAGAAATGTTAGGAATCTGTAATTTTAGTAGATTGGTGAGACTAAAACTGTAGAAGCAACATCGTTTCAACCAACTTTGGGATTCTATGATCTATACCTCCTGAATCCAGAGAGGGATCTCTCCAATAAGTGCAAATATGGATTTTTATTTTAATTTTAGGGTAATGATATTAGGCTAGTTAAGAAGGCCAAGATTTTTTTTGTTTTTTGGATGGTTGAGCATGATTATTGTTTGAGGTGGAAAGATCTATATGCAAAAATTTTCAAAGGTGAGAAGTTACAAGTGGATAAAACAGCTATGCTAAAAAGATAGATATAACGCTGCTTTTTAGTCCATTGGGCTATGGAGTCATAATAGGGCTTTAATTGAACAACAACATTAAGAGTGATCCAAGGGGCACGTCATCTATATCACAAGATTATTGAGATTAAAATGATGGAATGGAAACAATAAAGTGTTGGAGATGGTAGAAACTGATAATAATTTCACAAAGGATTTATAGTCAGTCCAAACAAGAAAAGCCTCTTAAGAAACCGTTTAAAACCAACCAAGTGCAGGGCTAACCATTGGCTTTTTAGGCAAGTTTGCATTAAAGCAGCTTAATTGGCAGACAATCCAATAATCCACATAATTAATTTCAGAAAGTATGAAAACACATAAGAGAAACAAAATTTAACCTAAGATCAGATAAGGTACTTTTAAACCTGGTCTGCTTTTGGCCAACACCAAGGGAAATCTTCAGAATCTGCCTTTGGAGAATAGAAACTATGAATCAGGGCAAACCATATCTTCTCTAATCTAACTTTAATAAGCAAACAATGAAAATAACTTTCAAGAATAATGTTTAAACCTGACAATAGGATGAGGGACTGCCAGCATTCCTAATTGCTTAGACTGTATTGAATCATTCTTAAATAAACATTTGAGGAAAACATTAAGATAAATATTTTCAGTCAGAGAAGGTCACTAATATATAGTAGATCCTAACCCTATGTGTGTCGTTCTTTATAAGAGAAAAGTGAACAATATGACATACATAGAAGGAAAAAAATAACAAAGAAAGAGGCACTTCACCAGCAATATAGACCAGGATCCCAAGAAACAGCTTGTTATTGATGTCAAACCAGTTACAGTCTTCAAGTCCAATGTTTCAGTTCAGCAATCAACTTCACTATTCAGCCTAACTTATCTATCACAAACAGAGCTTGAAGGGCCAGTGAACACTATTTACAGATAGAAATATCAAGCTCAATCACATTATAATTTTCTACAACCAACCCCTCGTTCATCTTCTGCAGAAGAATATATAGAAGAATGAGGAGGTGAGATCTGATAAAAGATCTCAATTACAATTAATACAGGTTTAATGGCTTCTTGGCCTTTGAGGGGCTCGATGAATAAACTTACATTCATATTCTCCGTATTAAATGATTTACATAAAGATTAAGCTCGGTGGGAGCTTTTTTTGACCTTTGAGGCTTGGTGTCATGTTTGGGTTACTATGCAGATATCCTTTGCATTAAGCTTCCCTGCACAAGTAACTTTTTGGCTGCGCTGAGGGGAAAATATGATTTTCTTCAATAACTTCGGCCTTCTGTTTTGAAAGGTTTGAGGCAACAGGTGGCTCTAGGGTAGCTGAGGAATCAATTGGCCTTAGGTATGGCGGTGGAGGCTTTCTGTCTAATAAAACCAAATTTAATATTTTCTTCTTTAAGCTGTGTTTAAATCGAGGATTAGGCTTTTGATAATCGTGTTAGACATAATCCCCACAAATCTGTCCTTTAATCTTCTGTCCTGATAAATTTGGTCTTCGTCCCTGATACTCTTTCATTGTGGTCGATCCATGGTTTTTTGCTGATAAACAGGGCTGCGCAGGGTTATGTGGCATCAATGCCCAAAGAAAACACTGAAGAAACATGAGTTTATACCCTGCAAAGGATTTCCTTTGATGAATCGAAGGCAGGAAGATCGTCATCTTTCGCCTTCGAATCTTCCTCGAAAATGGCGAGAAAAAATTCAAACCCTGCAAAACACAAACAAAATTATAAAATCCATGCATTTATAGGTTTTTTGCTGTGGAGGCATATGGAGGAAGCATGGTTGTTGGATGGCGTCATCCAACGACCGAGATTAAATCTGAGAATAGTCAGAAAAGCGTGTGGAAGAGCGATTAGATCGGCGTCGTCGATCGCACTGAGATCGACGGTCGAGAGTGAAAAGGGAAAGTCAAAAAAGAGAACAGTTGATTGGGCAATCATAATTAGGGCGATTAAATATGGACCGTCGATCTGCAGATCAGATCGACGGCGGAGATGCCGTTGCCGCTGCATAGTAGCATGGTTATCGCGCATGCATCTTTGGCGAGCGATCACTGTTGGATGGGGGGGCCCAGATCGGACGGTGGAGGATGATATCGATGGGTGTCCTGGTTCGAACGTTAATGTGCGATGGGCAGTGGTTTTGCAAACAGTACAGAGGATGTGTGGCGGTAAGTGTATGGAATCGCTGCTGATTGGAGGAAAACTGCCCTTGCCCAAAGGCACTGTGATGAATACCGCGTTGTTTTGGCAATCGGATTTTGGATGGTGGGGACCACTAGGAGGTGGACTCCGCACCGTCCGATCTACGGGTTAGATCGACGGTCGGGAATAAATCCTTTTGCATAGGCGGAAAACTTTATGAAAATAAAATAAACCCGATTTTTGCAATTTACAAAGGTTTTTTGTGTTTTTGTCGGAGAAATATTATTTAGAAGGAAAAAGAGCATGACTGGCTAAACGCCTGGTTCTGGCACCAGGGCGCATGGAGGAAAGGGCTAGAGTTTTTAGCCGAAGGGGCTTAAAGCCTAATACATAAAAACTATGTATTTTAATGGTTTTTTGAAATGCATTCAAGGATTCCGACAAGGCTAAGAAGGGGTCTTAAAACCTTATCAAGGGCGTTTATGAAGTGGAAAAGGAGAGAAAGCACAAAATGGAGGGAGTTCATGGAAATGGGGAGATAGAAAAAGAGGTTAGTTTAGAGGAGAAGGGAGGGGAAAATGGGGTTTGCAGCAGTATTTGGGCTTTGGAAATACAACAGGATTTCTGAATTCTGAAGGGGATCAGCAATGAAGTTTTGGACAGAGGACAGACATGAGACCTTCAAGAGTCTTCAAGAGCCAACAGTTTTTAGTAATGAAAATTGTTCCTTTAAGGCTTAAAAACAGATTTAGCCACCTTTTGGTATAATCAAATATTATAGGTGGCTAACACCTTCCAAGCCACCAGAGAAAATGGTCCTGCAACTGACCGTTGGGTGTATTAATGTGACCACCAAAAAGTTTTAATGCCACGTTTATTAAGCAGTTAATAAGGTGACTTTCATGCAGATTCGAAGGTGGGTTCTTTGCATGTGACCAACACTCCATTAAAATTTAATGCCAAGCTAACTGCCTGGCCAATTTTGGAGCACATCCTCCTAATTTGGCGGCATTACCTAATTTGACTCAAGTTAACTAAAGTTGGCCCACCTTTTGTGGGATTTTTTCCTAACATTGGGCAAAACTCTGTTTGGGCCATATCTTTCACATGGGAGATCCTTTCTAAGTGAATTTTTCTTTTTATTTTGGGGCTTCTCAGCATTGTGAAGCCATTGAGACAGGTTTCAAAGCCATTGGAGCTGATATTCAGCTTTTTTAGCTTCAGAGAAGCTTTTTAAGCCACCAGGGCCATTTTTGGGGTTGATGTTGTGCTGAGTTGTGGTTAACCTTTTGAGGTTAACCAAGAGTCTACTTTGGGTAATTTGAGCATTCCAGAGCCAATATTGTAGGTTGAAGAGGCAACAAAGATCATCTTCAGGTACATTTTTCAGCAGAGAATCTTGGAGAGCCATCAGGGCCTAGGGAGTGTTGGAGCTATATTGGGCTATGGTTAACCTTTGGAGGAGAAACAAAAGCCTATATTTACTGTTTTCTGTGCTCTCAACTCATTTTAACAACCTTTTTTTCCTGTTTAGGCTTTCTGATCACTGTATTAACAAATTTGAGCATAAGAAGAGCAAGGACATGCCCATTTCGGGTCCTTGGACCCAGCAGACGTAGTTTAGGAGGGGTGAACTGCCTTATCATATGTTGTGTTTTATTAGAGTTAAAGATGTTAAACATTAAAAAGAAATAAGCCTCCTACACAGAAAAAGACTCATAAAATAACCAAAATAATTTTGTTCCAATTGCAAAACACATTAAACAGTTTGCACACATAATTTTATGGATAATGAATACCTTGCACCAGACAATAAGTAGTTTCACTATCAGATCATTAGTTATTACTTCTATTATTTCTTTAGGCAGAGTATGTAAAGGGACAGAAAGATTTAGGATCTTATCCTTTCTTTAAAGGTGGCATATCCTGTAAATTCCCGTACAATCCACCTCTGTATTAGAAATAATAATTTCTCACATTTCAAATCAGATTTGGTATCAGAGCATATGTTGAGATTATGGTTTTGAGCTAGATTTTTTACTCAGCATTGTTTTGTGCAAAGATTAAGTCATTTGTTTGAAAATTTTGATGCTTACTAGGTTAAAAATCAAGAGAGGTGAAGGACACTTGGTTAGTGCACAAAATAATCCACAACCAAGAAGGCTCAGAGAACCACCTCCAACAACCTTAGAAGCAACTACAATCATGTCTTCAAGAGAAGGTGAAGCTCATGAAGAAATGGATCTCAAGGAAGAAGAAAGGGCTTTTCAGAAAGCTTTCTTGGATATGACTGAAATGGTAAGGATCCTCTATCAAGAAAGAAATGACAGGATTGCTGGAGAAGGATATAAAAACCAAAGAGAAGGACGAGATTGTTCAGGAGGAAAGAAGGACAAGGATAAGTCTAATAAAGGGAATGGAGGAAATGGTGATCCTTCATCACCATCGTCATCCTCTTCCTCAACATCATCCTCTTCAAATTTAGTAAATCAGTCACATAAGTCAAAAAGAACTGGTAAAAATCCTTTGTTAAAGCTTGATGTGAAATTTGAATTGCCAATGTTTAATGGTGATGTTAATGTAGATAAATTAGATAATTGGATCAGACAACTAGAGGTCTATTTAAGGATTCAAAATATGCATGATGATGACACCAAGATTTAGGTAGCCTTATTAAGGATGGAAGGAGCAGCATTGGTATGGTGGGAAGCCAAGACCAAAGAGGAAATTTGAAAACATGGTAAGCTTAATTTATCATGGGTAGAATTTATTTCTGCAATTAAGAAACAATTTTATCCTCTTGCTCACCTTCAAAAGGCTATAATGAAGTGGCAAAACATTAGACAGCTTAAGGGACAGAATGTGCAAGACTATACCCAGGATTTTAGGAGAAGAGCACTCTTACTTGGGGTAGATTTACAAAGCCAAGATACTTTGTTAAATTACATAGGTGGTTTGCATAGTTACCTTCAACACACTATTCTTATGTTTAATCCTACTAGTCTAGACAAAGTTTGTGTACAAGCTACGCATTTAGAGGCTAGAGGGAAAAACACTTTTGGTGCCTTGAATGAGGATAGTGATTTTAAAAGGAAAGGAAGAAAAATGGTTGAAAATTCTAGAAAGGAAAAAGGTAAATTATTTTTCAAGAATTTTTTAAAAAAAATCCATGATGAAGACCACTGTTGGAAGCTTCATCCAGAGCTGAAACCAAAGAAATATAAAAAAAAAAGACAACACCAATGAAAAGAGGAAAATTGTAGCAACTGTTGAACAGGTCTTAGGGTCAGAATTAGGTGATGAGACAAAAAGTATCGCCATGGTATTAAAGAACATCAAAGGGAAAGAGGTTGTAAAAGAATCAAATCCCAGTTCTAGCTCATTAAACTGTCACAAAGAAGCTCAACATGAAAAGATGAGGACAGAACTATTTCATGTGAGGATAATCTCACACCACACAAAGATAGACACACTTTTTGATAGTGGGTCTCAAGCTAATCTCATATCAGAAGACTTGGTCAAACAGCTGAAACTTGAGACAATTCCACATCCAAAGCCTTATCCACTTGGGTGGATATGAAAGGATGCAAACGTACAAGTCTCAAACAAGTTGTTAGGCCCCTATATTAAAAGTATACTCCCTTATTGTTGTTAGTGTAACCCCCTTATTGTTGTCATTGTACCTTGTAACCCCCATATTGTTATTATTGTGCCCTTAAATTATTACTGTTAGGTCGGCTAGGATTACATTGTGACCCCACTAGGATTACATTATGGCCCCATGGACTCCTATATATAGAAAAGAGGTTTTGTAATTTGTATAATAGAAGAATTGTTCATTAATGTAATGTATTGGAGGTTTCCCCCTCGAAGTGGCTTATTTCTAAGGCGTTGATATCTCTTTTATTCTATTTTTGGAGTTGGTTTCACAACCTTTGGTATCAGAGCTTTGGATTCTAGGGTTTCACTGCTCCAAACAGATCATCGTGTAATTTTTTCTATAAATTTTTTTTCTACAAAGTTTCAGAAGCTGAAATATTTAAGGTGCAAAGCTGAAATCCTGAGGAACATTGTCAAAATATTTTAGAGCTTGGTTCATAATATTTTCGGAGATATGATCTATGGAAGTTAGATATTTTTGCAAGCTCCTCAATTTAATCTAAATAGGTGATCGTGGAATTTGCGCTATAACGTTTTTTATAATAAGTTTCAGAATCTGAAATTATTAGGGTGTGAAGCTGAAATCCTGAGGAAACGCATCAAAACATTTCAATGCTTGGTTTGCAACATTTTTAGAGATATGACCTGTGGAAGGTAGTCCTTTCTCAGGCTCCCGAATTTCATCTCAAAGAGGTGATCGTGGGAAAATCTTCATAACTCTCTCTCTGAGCATCGGATTGGAGTGCCGTAAAAATTGGTCGCAAGTAAATGGATTTTAGTTTCTTTTCTATCAATTTTAGAGCTAAAAGATGAAACAATGACACGTGGAAAGTCGTACAAGTTTTCTCTACTTAACCAATCCATAATTAGGTCATTGTGGGAGATTGGACATAACTTTGCCTTGGAGAATCCAAATCAAGTTAGACCTATGGCATTTGAAAGATAATTCAGAAGGATACCTCAGTGCCCAATTTCAGATATTGAAGAGCTGCAATCCGAAAGATAATCCAATTTCAATATCGAGCTCCTAAAAAGCAAGAAAAAGGTGTGTATTTCTCTACGAATTGCATAATTCTTGTTTGAAGAATCAATTTGAATTGATTCCAAGGGCGTATTGTAGATTATATATCAGTATTGGGTTAAAAAAAAAAATGCCCCGTAAAAATAATTCAACACCCATTAAGCCTTCAGAAGGCTCTACTATGTCTCACGAAGATGAAGAATCGCAGCATGACCTATCAAAATTACAAGAGCAAGTGCACCAAATTTTGCTCTCGCAAAGAGCAACAAAAAATGAAATGGATGTTTTGAAGAAAGGCATGGAAGCGAAGATGGATGGTTTGAAGAAAGGCGTGGAATCTAAGATAGATGGCATGGTGTTACACCATTTTTTGGTCATCTAACCTTTTATCATTAGATGGACCCAAGTACACCATGTAAGACCAGTTTTACCCTAAGTAAAACTGCCTTCACTATGTTAAATTAGGAAACCCCAAAGGGAAATATTAAACAAACCTATATTTGTTTGATTTTCCTCATGGAATAATTAATTAAACCATAATTTAATTATTATTCCCAGTCATGTTTAACCCAAAAACAAAGAAATTAATGAGATAAACCCATAGTTATCTTGTTATTTTCTAGGAATAATTATTTAAATCTTATTTAGATAATATTCCTTGTTAAATATGACCAAATCAACCACCATTAATCAAATAAATCATTATTTATTTGATTATATCCCAACCACTTCCTTAAAAGATAAATAAATCATTTATTTATTTATTCTTCACTAATCAAGGGATTTGACCCAAGTCAAACACCCTTTCCCTCCAACAAATAATAATAAAATATTCCGTAGAGGTGGATCTAGATTTGATTAACATTATTTTAATCATGCACCAAGATCTAGAATGACCCAATATTTTGTTATAAATAGGAGGGTTTTCCCCTTCATTCTTCACCTTTTGTTGCATACTAGATCACTCTGGATCTACACACTTGGTCTCATTTTTCTGCCATTTTGCTCCCATTGAGCTCTACCTTCTACATTGGGTTTTCTACATTTACAAGAGAGAGAAAGCTTAGATCTGAAGTGCTGAGGACTACAAAGAACCCATCCCATTGAGGAGAGCTGGATACACCTTCTTGTTTTCCTCCCAGGTGCCCTGTAATATAAAATTCTTTCAAAAAAATCGTGTTCTTGTCTTGTATGTTGGATGCATGGAGCAAAACCTTTACTTTACTGCTTAATGTCTTTCCATTTATAGATCTGTTTGTTGCAGCATTTTTACTACTAATCGCAGATCTGAAGATGTTTGGCAGCCTCTATTGTTGTTAGGGCTATTAGTTATGCGTAGCTAAAGTGGTTCTTTTTCATACACTTCGACGAAGAATTCATACTAACAAATGGCGACTCCACACGGGTTTTAAATTACGACCGCTATCGTTTTTCATATTCCTGCATATCCAGCTACTTCAGGCCCTAGGGCTTCTTTTCAGCTGCTTAGTTTTTCTCTTTTCATGTCATTTTTTTCACATAAAACCCTAAAAACTTAAAATTTCTAACTTCCGTGTGTTTCTGGCCCTATTGCGCAGGTAAGCGACACCAGCCGCAACTGAGACGGCAACTTTTCTGAAAATCTGCCGCCGAGACAACCGGAACAGGGGGGTCGCACTTTTTGGCCCTAAACCTGCGACCTGGACCTCCAGGTCGCACTTTTCTGCCTGTTTTTTGCGACCTGCACTCAGATCAGGTCAGAAACTGCGACCTGTCTTTTTTCCAGCATTTTTTCTGCAATTTTTCTGGGTTCTGCTGCAGCTCCTGTCAGGGTCTTCCAGCCTCTGTCTCAGCCTGCCTTGACGAAGATCTGA
The DNA here is from genome assembly GCA_034641835.2 of Pinus albicaulis. Taxonomy (NCBI): domain Eukaryota; kingdom Viridiplantae; phylum Streptophyta; class Pinopsida; order Pinales; family Pinaceae; genus Pinus; species Pinus albicaulis. Next base: position 1,588,497,345 of record CM076570.1, read on the forward strand.
TCTGTTTTTACTCATCTAAGTGGGAACCCAGCCCTTTAGGGCTTTAGTACCCTCCACTTTTTGTGGAAGAGTTTTAGCTGTTTCAGCCGTCGGTTTTAGAGCTTCAGCCCCTTCTTTTCCATATCTGTTACCTCCCTTTCAGATCCGTCGAAATCAGCCCTTTTTTCCTTTCAAATCACCTCTTGTCGTTTTGTTTGGACCTCATTTGAAGGCCTCCGCCTCACCCCTCCGGTTCTTTGCTGATTTCCCTCCTTTTTCCAGCCACCTTGCCTCTGTCTCTTGGCTGTGATCTGCACCTCTTGCCTGCAGCTTTATCCTCCAGATATCTGTCCCTTTTGACCCTAGATCTGTTGAGCTCCCTTTATGTGTGTTTTACATAGATTTTCCCTTTCTTTTCAGCATAGTTGTGAGAGACCCACCTTCTTGGGTTAGATAGATGAATACGTAGCTGTTATTTTTCTGTTATTTCAGTGTTATCTTCTGTTCTCTGTAGGTTTATTTTCAGCTACGCAGCACACTTTTTCTTGCTCTCAACAACGGAAAGGGTTTAAAAATTAAAATTAACACACGCCACACACTGACCCTAAGTGAAGAAGCGCCTGGTTAACACCGCCTGGCAAAGACTCTAAAATCAATTTTCACTGCACCTTATCTGCCCTTGACCTTCCTTGATTCTGTCCCTTTCTGCCCTTGTCGGTTTCCTTCTTCCTGTCATCATTGCGCCCCCAAGGCGCCGTTCCCGGAGACTTCTTGGCCTTCACCCTCAGTTTCCGGTTGATCGACCTGCTCCGCACCGCCGTCGTCGAGCCAGTCCACCTTCGAGTCCGCACTCCGACTCCTCTCCCGATTCATCGGGTCCCCCTTCTCCTTCCGGTTCTCCCCCTTTTACCTTCACCATGTCCGGATCAGGGCCTAATGCTAGCGGTTCTCCCGGCCCCAATGCCGCCCTACTTCAATGAACCTGCTCACACCCACTACCCCGCCACCCTTCAGCCCAGCATTGTGTGCTCCTACCTCCCCGATTTCCACGCTGATAAATGACCCCATTCACCACAATGATACCCTGCCCGCTATGCCCACCAAGCCGCCCTCTGATTCTCACCCAGTCTCCTGAAACCGAGCTCATTTAATTGTCAACCAAAGTCGCAACCGTCAAGTGAAGTGCACCATATGTGCCTAAGTAACCTTTTCCTACTTCGTTGTATCTAGTGTTTTCGATGTTTTTGGTTTTATGGTTTTATTTTGAAAAGGAAAAGAACTAAGTGCTAAATGAAGGGAAACTATTGGTCAAAACAGAGTGAAGCCTAAACTATGATGGTAAATAACTGCAAATGCTGAAACAAAACAGAGTCTAACTATGACTAGCAACCAACAAATACAAAGCTTGATAATGACTCTATTGTAAACTCACAACATGAACTTGAAATGAACCTGAGAAATGAACAAGCTACGTGTAAATGAAGTTTTCTCCTAAATTACTAATCAAACTGATAACTTACAATGTACAACATCTTTATCCATGAATAAATATTTATTGGAAAATATGTGGAAAAGAATATTTGTAACAAGGTAAAGTTTCTACTCTAAACTAGATTCTACTTTTGTTTTTCAACTCAATTTAACACCATTAAACCTTTCTCAAAAGTTATAGATTTCCTTTCAAAAATAGTCTTTGAGAAAGAGGCTTGTTTGTGAAATGATAAAGAAGCTGCAAAATACTCCAGACCTTATAATAATACTTTCTTTTGTCCAGATAATTGTGTATGAGTATGAATTTTGAACAAAAGAAGTTTTGTAAATAATTAAGCCTGTGAGATTGAATTTATCAACTAAGACAAAGTAAGCTACAATGCACAACAGCTAAACTTGAAGTGTTAAAGCAATGAGTTAAAACTAAACTAAGATGCTATTAATATACAATGAACAATATCAAAAACTAAGGAGCCATTATCACTTTGAAAAGAAAGGACAAGTCAACCATATGCATTCTACCTCCGGAAAGATTTGGCTGAAATTGACATGCCATTACTCTATGAAATTACATGCTCCATCTGCTCATCATCAATAATATGTTGAAAGTTTATTTAGAACAATTTCGGTTGTATAACCTAATGCAATTGAAACATAAACATAAGACTGAAAGTAAATACTTGTCTAAACTGTGAAAACAGAGCTAAAATACTTATCTAAATTATAAAAACAGGGCTGCACAGGAGGTAGGGGCCCTCCACTACCTGGTAGCATGCAATCTAACTCAAAATTGACTCAGCTCATGCAGCAGAATGATGCTTCTTTCATTAAAGGAGAAAAATACTGTAAAACAGAGTATTCACGGTTCTGTGGCAAAAGCCAAAAACTAACCAAGATCTAACCTTCTTCTCTCGGTTCCCCAAGCTTATTAATAGCAAATTTACATAACAGAACTGGAGAAAATAAAGGGATAAGTGTCTTTCCTAATAGAAACCAAACTAGGACTCTAATCATGATCACGTAACAGAATCTGGACTGTCCTTGTCCTGTTAGGAGTCTACTTCCTAGTTTGATTCCCACGTGCTTAACCACCTGTAGAATTGTGCTCAGACTTTGTAGGGAGCAAGGAATGATGTGGATGAAAGTCTCGAATTTTCCCATATGCGCCTTCTTTCAGACGACACCTATAACCCACTCAAACCGTAAACAAATGCTAGACCGCCTCTGGGCCGTCTACTTTAATACCGTATCTCAGAGCTATTTTACATAAAATTATTAAACAGAAAAAATCATGAAAATACAATATGCTAATCAATTTCATGTAACCTTTAAGCAATCCTAATCATTCTTCATTGATTTTAGGCTTATGAAGTGATAAAAGAATGATGAAATGAAGTGAAGGTTTGTAAAAGAGAAGGCAATTCTAGGGCTCAACATAGCCCCACTGCAAAACTATTGCAAACTCATGCAATTTCATAAAAACTTATTCCATGTGCTCTGAAACCTTTGTTAGAACATCCAACCTTATCTTTCTGCTTCTTTTGGCCCTAATCTATTTTCTAATCTCTGTTAACTTTTCAGAAATTGGTTCTTAATCTTCCTCCTGTAGTGGAGTGTCAAGTTTATTTTCAATAACCATGTCAGTTTTTCGTCTTCTACTCCATCAAAATATTTGGCAAATGATTTTATAATCTTCTTATGGAAGCCATCAAATTTCTCTATAAAATTTAGCCTCCCTGCTGGTTGTAGTAGCTCCTTGACTTGCGGATATCCTTCCAAATACTTGATTCCAACTGGTTCTGTCCTAACAATTAGCCACATTCCTCCTCTGTGCAGATTATCTTCCTTTCATAATTAATTTTCTATGCTTGAATCTAGATTGAATACAGAGTCTAATGCTTTATTTTTGAAACTATATCTCTGTGTCTGAAGATGGATTAGTTGTAGAATGATGCTTCACCCTCAGAATTACCTTTCTGCACTTAGAGATGGATTGGCTGCAAAGTGTAATGGAGGTGAATGGATGGAGGTAATTAAGATATAAGGGAAAATGAAGTGGCTATGGATCTAATGGAGAATTTATTATGAACTTGTGGTGAAATATGGAATGTTGGATAAGGGATATGGCCAAGATATGTTAATCAATTCAAATGATAGGTTGTTTAGGAAACATATGATTATACACATTGTATCTATTTCATGTTCTAACTTTTTGCTATTAAAATAATTTTCACAATTTACCTTAGAATTTTGACCTTGTTAATTGTTGTGCTTGATGTTGTTCCTTTGGTCCTCTTTTAGCATGTTGTTCTTCAAAACAAAATCCTTCAATTTCCTATAATCATCATCTCTTTGTAGGCTGTACAATTATGTTAGAACTGCTGAATAAGATGTGGCTGCAACATGCAATCTGTAGAAACAAATGAAGTATGGCTATGGAATATGGATGTGAAATGAAATGGAATGAAAGTGGAATATGACTTGTGAAATGGAATGAAAGTGGAGTGAGATGGAGTGAAAGTGGAGTGAGATGGAGTGGAATTGTAAAATGAAATGAATTTTGCAATTTCTCTCAAATGGTACATTAGACTTCCCTGAAAGTTTCTGAGGTTGTTACCATTATTATTATGCATCTTCCGACAAAAAATCTCAGCGATTGGTTGCACAGATCTCCCAAAAAATGAGAAATGGCTGTAGGTGAAAGTGGCCAATTTCTTGAAGAATACACACTGAAATTTTATGAAATTTTTTGTGTTTATTTACCCTACCTCAATGCATTTACCGTAAAAATTTCAGGACCAATGGATGCACGGTTTGAAAGTTATGATAAAATCAATTTCTGCCTTGTTTCACCCTTCATGCTGCTCGATGTTGCAACAAAAAAATATGCCATGAACTCATGTTAAGGTCGAATTGAGTGATTCAAAAGGGAAACTGTGTGTTTTAACCTTTTATACTGCTACATGATTTTAGAATTTCATTTTGATGAAGAAAAGGCACTGTTGTGCAAAAATACTAAAATCTGTCCTAATCTATCCATAATGCTAAAAATTGAAAATCTGCCTTAGAAATCCATATGAAATGTCCTTCAAAATTGCTTATTTTTGAATTTTGTCCACATATTAGTCAATTTATCATATTTTGAGAAAACCCAGAAGCTTAGAATTTTTTTATTTCTGCTCCAATATCTTGCAATATTTGCGCCAAAACTGCCTCTGGAAAAATTTGCAAAAAGAAAAACAGGCTGCTACAGCAATAGTTGCAGAAACTGCCACTTTCCGCAGCTATTGTTGAATTGAAAAAAATATGAACATGCTGCTACAAGAAACTAATAAAATGTACTGTTACAAGTTGTTGTTGATTCCATAAAACCATTAGTCTTCATCGAAGCCAAAATTCATGGTACAATTCTTACCATGCCAATGAATGTGTCGAAGTTGAGCATGGGAAGAAGTCATTGGATTACCGATCAATGATGAAAATTGTTAACCAATGCGAGACAACTCACCAATAATGTAAATGAGTGTCAAGGTACTTGAATGCATCTCGACAAGGACGAATGAATGTGTCCAAGTCGAGTCACCTGCAAGGTTTGACAATCAAGATACATTGTTGTATTCCCATTGTTATCAATGAGGAGGCTTGCCATTGATGAATGCAAGCTCCAAGGCACTTCAAATAATCTCTAATCTTGATCCCAGATAAAGTGTTGAGGTCGATGGGACAAGATCTGTTGGAAGGCGGACCTTAAGGAATTCCACATCATCCAACTCGAGCATAGAACCAAGAATGATTTGAAGAACCATGAAAGATTGAAACCATCATGAAATTGCAGAACTTATTGTGAACTTTTCCCGCCAGTTGCCTGGTTTTCAAACAAAGCTCATGTCCAATTGCGCCAGCAAGCTGGTTTTCACAATAGGACTTATTTTTCTCTTTACTTTTTTTTTTTTCTTTTTTCCTTTTTTTTTCTCTTTTTTTTTATTTCCTACTCTACTTGAAAAATAAAATCTTGTTCAAGTATATGAGTACTTCCAATGGAACCATGTTTGTAACAAGATGATAGATAAACTCATATGCAGGTTTGAAAGATACTCTTTGATATGTACCAGTATATGAGATGCCAATTGTCTTGATTTAGATGATGTCAGAAGATATTGAATAATTGAGCATTGGAATCCAATGACTGAATTGAACCAAGATTCAATGTAATCTTGTCTTCCTTGTCTTTCCTCTATCATGAAATGCAAGTCTTCGGAGATATGATCTTCATTCATAGAATCTAGTGATAGGCATGCATGAGACTTTTCAATCTTTGGTTCCAATATCTCCTCTTTATCAATAGACATCCCTGATTCTTGGACCTTATCTGAGTCTTCTTCTGCTGGTTGTTGTTCTTCAATGACAGCTGGTGAATCATTTTGCAATACCTCAGATTTGTAAGTTGATTGAGGTGTTTTATTGTTGGGGATATGAAATGGTTTTGGAGGTAGTGAAGTGGGGAATCTTTGGGGTGCTTGTGTGGATGGTAATGGAAAAGGTTGAATTGAGGTAAAATGAGGGTGATATTGATGTTGTGGTGGAGGAAAATGGTATGAATAACATTGATGATGATATTGAGGATAGAGAGGGAAAGATTGAGGATATGGTGGATTTCCTTTATAGGGCATTTGCCAACTTTGTTGCCAAGATTGGTTTTGAGGTTGGGATTGAGATGGCCAAGGTTTCCAAGGTTGATTTTGAGGTTGGGATTGAGATGGCCAAGGTTGCCAAGGCAAGGGTGTTCTCCAATTACCTTGAGGTTGTTGTGCATAACCTTGAAATTGTGCATAAGGATATTGCATCATATTGGGTTGATGAGGCTGCCATAGTCCTCTTGGAGCTACATAACAAAGTTGCTCTTGTGCTTGATTTGCTCCATTATCCTTCTGGTAAATTGCCTTCAACCCTGGTAATGATGGGAAAGCTTCAGTAGTATGTGATCCTGCACAAATTTTACACATTTTAATGTTATCAAGTGGACATTCATGCAAAGCATGTTTCTTTCTAAATCTAGAGCAAAATATAAATGAAGAAGCTTTTTGCTTGTTTTGCATTCTTAGCATGTCAGTTTGTTCATTTAAATTACCAAGAATGTTTAGCAAATTGTTAGGTTCAGTTTGACTTACCAATCTTGATGTTGACTTACTTACTCTTGCCATAAATGGATCTTGAGGGGATCTTACACACTTTGCTTTTCCTCTTGATATGTTCTTGCATAGTTCACAAATTTCTTGAAATGGCAATTGATAAACATCTCCTTTTCCCACAAGATTAAGAAGATCAATCCATTCATCCTTTATAGCATTTAGTAGGAGAGTTTTTAATGCATCTGATCCTAAATTATGCAATTTAGATCTTTTGATATTATAAGTAAATCTCTCTACTAAATCTTCTAGGCTTTCATCCTATTTTTGGTTCATGTTAAAGACTTCATTTCTAAGGTCATGGTGCATGCAATAACCTTTATATTTTTCCAAAAATACTCTTTTCATATCATCCCATGTCCTTATAGAATTTGTTCCTAAATTCATGAACCATCTAAGAGCTCTATCCTTCAATGTTGCCGGAAACAAATTCAATTTTTGCATGTGCAATGAGTAGCCATAAGATCTACAAATTATTTCAAATTCAAAGAGAAAGGTTTCCGGGTCTTCTGATCTCATACCTTTGAAGTTAGGAAGTATAGATGGATGGATGTTCTTCATTTGAATATTGATATCAGTTTCTTGAATGGGAAATCCAAAAGGATCTTCCTCATTGTCATCATCTCCATCCATTTCTTCAACCTCCTTTGTCACCTCTTCTTCTACCTGCAAATATGAATTCATGATGTGGATGTGTGGCTCTTATTGCACCACATGATATAGTGGGTGTGGTAGGTGATTGAAGTTTTTGTTTTTGTTTTTGTGGATGTAGGAAATCAGGATACCTAGTTACACTTCCCCGGCAACGGCGCCAAAATGTTTGGTCTCAACCTAGTCTCCTAAATTGAGCTCATTTAATTGTCAACCAGGGTCAGTAAACTGTTGAAGTGTGGTGCACCATATGTGCCTAAGTAACCTTTTCCTACTTCGTTGTGTCTAGTGTTTTCTGATGTTTTTGGTTTTATGGTTTTATTTTGAAAAGGAAAAGAACTAAGTGCTAATGAAGGGAAACTATTGGTCAAAACAGAGTGAAGCCTAAACTATGATGGTAAACAAATGCAAATCTTTGAAGCAAAACGAAGATAACTGCATTGTAATGACAACTACAAAGAAGCTTGATAATGACTCTGTGTAAACTCCTGACAACAGAGGTGGAGAATGAGACACAGAAATAAACAAGCTGATGTAAATGAAGTTCTCTCCTAAATCACTAATCAAACAGATAACTTACAATGTACAACTTCTTTATCCATGAATAAAGATTTATTGGAAAATATGTGGAAAAGAATATTTGTAACAAGGTAAAGTTTCTACTCTAAACTAGTTTCTACTTCTGTTTTGCAACTCAATTTAACACCATTAAACCTTTCTCAAAAGTTATAGATTTTCTTTCAAAAATAGTCTTTGAGAAAGAGGCTTATTTGTGAAATGATAAAGAAGCTGCAAAATACTCCAGACCTTATAATAATACTATCTTTTGTCCAGATAATTGTGTATGAGTATGAATTTTGAACAAAAGAAGTTTTGTAAATAATTAAGCCTGTGAGATTGAATTTATCAACTAAGACAAAGTAAGCTACAATGGACAACAGCTAAACTTGAAGTGTTAAAGCAATGAGTTAAGACTAAACTAAGATGTTATTAATCTACAATGAACAATATCAAACTAAAGAGCCATTATCATACTTGAAAAGAAAGGACAAAGATGAACCATATGCATTCTACCTCCGGAGTATTCTATTGAAATTGACATGCCATTACTCTATGAAATTACACAGTCCATCTTGTTCATCATGAATAATATGTGAAAAAGTTTATTAGAACAATTCTGGTTGTATAACTCAATGCAATTGAAACATAAACAGAAGACTGAAAGTAAATACGTATCTAAACTGTGAAAACAGAGATAAAATACTTATCTAAATTATAAAAAACAGAGCTGCACAGGAGGTAGGGGCCCTCCACCACCTGGTAGCATGCAATCTAACTCAAAATTGACTCAACACGTTCACAGAGATGATGTTTCTTTCATTAAAGGAGATAATGACTGAAAAACAGAGTATTCACGGTTCTGTGGCAAAAGCCAAAAACTAACCAAGATCTAACCTTCTTCTCTCAGTTCCCCAAGCATATTAATAGCAAATTTACATAACAGAACTGGAGAAAATAAAGGGATAAGTGTCTTTCCTAATAGAAACCAAACTAGGACTCTGATCATGATCACGTAACAGAATCTGGACTGTCCTTGTCCTGTTAGGAGTCTACTTCCTAGTTTGATTCCCACGTGCTTAACCACCTGTAGAATTGTGCTCAGACTTTGTAGGGAGCAAGGAATGATGTGGATGAAGTTTGGAATTTGCCCATATGCGCCTTTCTTTGAGACGACACCTGTAACCCACTTAAACTCTAAAACAGCTGCGGAATGCGGGATCAGCTACGGAATGCGTGATCAGCTACGGAATGCCTGTATTCTGTAGCTATTTTGCAGAAAATTGTTAAAATAACAAAAATCATGAAAATACAATATGTTAATCAATTTCATGTAACCTTTAAGCAATCCTAATCATTCTTCATTGATTTTAGGCTTATGAAGTGATAAAATAATGATGAAATGAAGTGAAGGTTTGTAAAAGAGAAGGCAATTTTAAGGCTCAACACTGCCCTCTGATATCCCTAAGTTCGAGGGCCTTAGTGGAGAAGATCCAACCAATCACGTCCGGTCTTTCCACATGTGGTGTTCCTCCAATTCCATTACCAATGACTCCATCCGTCTTCGTTTGTTCCAACGCACGCTTACCGGCGAAGCTTCTAAATGGTATGTCGAACAAGCCACCTCTTCCCATACCACGTTCGAGACTCTTGCCCAAGCCTTTTTGTCATACTTCCAGCTCCCTCTCCGATACGACACTAGCACGGAGCTCTTGACTTCCTTTAAGCAATCCTCTTCCACACGCCTTTCTGCCCATGTTCAGGAATGGCGACGAAGACGGAGCTTATGTCGAGCCCCTCCCTTTGAAGATCGGGTTTACATGGACTGGTTCCTTCGCACCCTTCCGTCTCCCATTGGCAAAGATGTCGCCTCTCACTTTCCTCAGACTGAAGAAGCCGCCCTTCAAATAGCCTTAAAATATGACCTGATCTACGCTCAATCTGGTTATGTGTATACCGTCCTTCTTGACATCCCCAGGCCCGGTGGCGCTAACGCCCCAGGGGCATCTCATTCCGCCGACGGTATCGTTGGATCTCTTTCCCATCCATCTGCTCACCCTCCTATGGGCTATGGTCTCCCCCAGGGAGGGGCCAGCACCTCAAGCACTCTTCCCCCTCCCGGCAACATGTATCCAGGATACGGCATGCCTCCTCCTTTTGCCCAACCTCCTGCTTACCTCAATGTTGCCCAACCCAACCCTTACCTTTATCCACAGCCTGGTGCGCCAGCTCCTCCAGCATATGCGCTTCCATCTCCCTTGCCTCCTCCAAACCCGCAACAACACTTACAGCCCCCTCCAGGGCAAGTATTTGCACAGCAGGGCGCGACTAATCCCCCTTCTTCTCAAAGAAGGTGGAGAGGCAACCCAAACCAATCTGCCCCTGGTACCCGTGGACCCAATCCTGGTGTGGACCCTAACACTGCCAACCAGCAACAGGGCACTCAGCCCAAGCCGGACAGGCCGCTTCGCACAAATAAGCCTTGTTCGTGTTGCGGTGTTTATGGCCATTACACCCATGATTGTCCCCTCTTACCCCAGATGCGGCAGATGTGGGAGTCTCAAGCCACATTGCGCGGACAACATGCCTCCCCTCATGCTCCTCCTAATGTGGCCACTACCCAGCCAGCTGTGTTCACTGATCCTTTCCCTCAACAGGGATTCGTGGCTACCCAACCGCCCGACAGCCACGTAACCGCACCCCCGTCCATGTCTGGTTCCTCTGATTACCAGATCCTTATGATGCACTCCGATCCTTCCCCTTCCGTCGACCTTCACCTTCAAACTCGGTCTCGCCAGTACCCCAAGCCTCCTGCTCAGTCTGCTCCCGAGCCTCCATCTTCAGGTTCTACAGAGCCTCTTTCGACATCCAGTGGCCCCTTACACATCCCTCAACCCAAAGTTGAGGTTCACCCAAAGATTCCAAAGGGTCCGTTACGCCGAAATGCTGCTTCCGGTCGAGCCGCTCAATCGTACAGTATAGTAGATGATTTGGCACAATCCCCTGCTGCCATTTCCACACTGGAACTCCTCCAGTCGTGCCCTTCTCAAAAGAAGGCTCTACTATATGCCGTGGGCGCTGTTGATCCTGCTGATGACCAAATGATTGTTTTCGACGCCACTCAATCGGACCACCCTCCTCTTCCTCCTTCCGTTGCTTTCCAAATCCCAGTCAAAATCCGGAACGCCACTGTATCCCGGTGTATAATTGATGAGGGGGCATCCACCTGTGTGATGTCCGCTTCGGTTTGGAAGCAACTCCGATCCCCTGAGCTGGCCCCTTCCACGATCACCCTTCGAGCGTGGGACGGTCATGCCTCCCAGCCTATTGGCCTGTTTCGTAACTGTCCCATCACCCTCGCCGGTAAGACCGTTTGCGTTGATGTCGAAGTCATTGATGCCCCTCTAGACTACAACATTCTATTGGGGCGAAGCTACACCTATGCCATGTCTGTTGTCCCATCCGCGGTTTTCCGCAAGATGTCCTTCCCACACAATGGGAAGATAGTCACCATCGACCAGCTATCTTATCATGAGCCGCCGTCTTCGACCTCCTCCGAGACGACCATCTCTTCTGTAGCCAACAAGCAAACCGTCGATTCTGTGACCAGTGTCTCCCCCGGCGTCTAAAAAGATTCCACCCTGCTTGGTACTTTTCCTCATCTTCCTCCCCCTCCTGTTACTGATCCCAGCTTGTCAAATATTTGCATGATGCAATCGTCTCAGGCCACCCTCCAACGGCCCGCTTCGGCTAGTCCGCAACCGCCCCTTTGCCCTCCGCAACCCGCTCCTAGCCATACCTCTCCGCCAGTCAGACCTCCTCCTTCTGGCCCCCCTCCTACAGCTGGTATCCCCGAACCCCTTTATCCCCCTGGCTCGGTTCCCCCGGGCCTTAACCATCTCGGAGCCGTACCTCCTGGTCATTACCCTGCTGGACAAATCCCCTTCCTGGCTCCCCCTCCCGGAGTTTTTTCTGTCCCCGTCATGGCCACCCTCTCCCTTCCTAACCTGACCTTGGGCATTTCGGTCTGGTACCTTGATCACCCAGCCGCCACCCCTCCTGGTCACCCCAAGCCCTACATGGCTTTGACACCGGTTCAACCAGTCCCCCTCGCTTCCTCCGTTGCCACTGCACCTCCCGTGCCTCCACAGGACCCTTCTCCTGTTGTCACGGCACCCGGGAAGAAAGGCAAAGCTCGTAAGGGGGCAACCCATCAGGATCAGGCCACCCCGACAACTCTTACCCCCCCACGACCACCAAAGCCCGCCATTCAATGCGCTTTGTGTGATATCGTCGGTCACGCCACTCACATGTGTCCTGAATTGCCACACCTCAAGCTTCTGGTCAACGAGACATTCCCCGACTCTGATATCCCAGAAGTCTATGTCACTATCCCCGACTCCCTCCCAAAACTCAAACACTTACGCACAAACCACCTTTGTGCCTTGTGCGATTTTCACGGCCATTACACCCACCTCTGTCCCCGCCTTGACGAGTATCGTTCCTCCTTGGACATGTACCGCCAATTCAAGGCCGCTTCGATCGGACCAGAGGACATTCCTACCCCCATTCACATTCCGCCTCCTACTATTATGCCAACGGAGCCCTCACACACCATTTTGTACATGTCATCATCCTCGAGAAATAATTCATCGGCCACTCAACCTACCGATCCCCTCAGCTCCTCAGCCAACCTTGGATCTGTTGATATCGCCCATCCGAGCCCTTCTCCTCATGATGACCCGTCCCCCACCACTACTTCCTTGGGTGTCCCACCTTCCTCCAGTCTTCCCATCTTCCAATCTGATGAAGACATCATGGAAGCCATGAACAACCCCGACTTTCCCTGGGATGATATGCACCATCGCGCATATTTCCTCCCACAACAGTCCCATGACCAGTACGCTGTGGAAACCAAAGACTTCATTCCTCATGCAGTCGATTGGTTCAAAAACCCCATCCCTGCACCTGATGCTTTCGAAGAAGGAAACATGGCCAATATCTCGTCTACCATCAAAATTGACATTTCGGTCAAACCAGGAATCGAAGAATACATCACCTTGGGTGCCCAATGCACCCCGGAAGAAATTAAAACTTACACCAAGCTTTTCAAAGAATTCCGCGATATCTTCGCCTGGTCCTATTCTGAAATGCCCGGACTCGATCCTGCCATTGTCGAGCATCATATCGACACTTGGCCTGATGCCAAACCAGTCCGACAAAAGATGAGACCCATTCATCCTTCCCGACGTGACGCTATCAAAGCCGAAATCGATAAGCTCAAGCAGGCTGGTTTCATTTACCCCATTGAATACACCACTTGGGTTTCTAACCCCGTTCCTGTTCTCAAGAAACAAGGCACCATTCGTGTCTGCATGGACTTTCATGACTTGAACAAAGCTTGTCCCAAAGACAACTTCCCCACACCGTTCATCGACCAAATCATTGACGAGTGTGCGGGGCATGAGGTCCTATCCTTCATGGATGGTTTCTCCGGATACAACCAAATTGCTATCCGTCCTGCTGATCAACTAAAAACCGCGTTCATTAGTCCGTGGGGAAATTTTGCTTACCGGGTCATGCCTTTCGGCCTAAAAAACGCCGGCGCCACCTTTCAACGGGCCATGTCTTATTGCTTCCACGACTTAGCTCATATTATCCTTGCCTATTTAGATGACCTCACGGCACGTTCTAAGCATCGGGCGCAACACATACACGATCTGCGCACCATTTTTCTCCGATGTCGCAAGTATAATATCCGCCTTAACCCGTTGAAATGCGTCTTTTGCGTTCCTGCCGGCCGTCTCCTAGGCTTCATTGTGTCTAAGGACGGTATCACTCTTGACCCTTTGAAAGTTCAAGCCATTCTTGAACTCCCCATCCCGCGTACCCTCCGCCAGCTCCAAAGCCTCCAAGGCAAAGCTAATTTTCTCCGTCGGTTCGTCCCTGACTATGCCACCACCGCACACGGGTTCCTTAGACTCCTACGCTCTCACATCCCATTTGTTTGGGATACCTATGCTCATGAGTCTTTCGATGCCCTCAAACAGGCTCTCACATCTTCTCCCTTAATTCGCCCTCCCGACTTTAATCGGGACTTCATCCTATATATCTCCGCTTCCACCTATTCGGTCGCTGGAGTCCTTATCCAAGAGGATGACCATGGCATTGATCATGTGATCTACTATGTCAGTAAGAACCTTGTGGGACCCCCTGTCTCATACTCCTATGACGAGAAATTAGCGCTGGATGTCGTGTTCTCAGTCCAAAAACTTCGTCATTATATCCTCCTGCGCTCCACCAAGGTTGTGACAAATTCCAACCCTATGGCTTTCCTATTGAGTCGTCGTATACTTACTGGGAAGTACGCCCGTTGGGTCATTATTCTTCAGGAATTCGACCTTGAATTTGTCACCCCAAAAAGTAAGAAAGGCTTAGCCCTCGCTGAGCTCATTTCTGAATTACCTACCGGATCGCAAGACCCTCCCGTTAATGACGATTTCCCTGATGAACACCTGTTTGCCATTACTTCCGATGACCCGTGGTACGGCGATATTCTTACTTATTTGCGAACCCAAAAGTTCGCCCTCCACCTTGACCGTGAGGCTCGCCGACGTATCCGACACCAAGCCCCCCGATACCTTCTTATCGGTGACAACCTCTATCGTCGCGGGGTTGATACGGTCCTTCGTCGTTGCCTCACACACGCTGAAGCTGAACAGGTCCTTAATGCCTGCCATAGCGGTGCTTGCAGTGGCCACCTCTCCGGTCTCGCTACTGCCCAAAAAATAATGCGCGTCGGGTATTTTTGGCCTTCCCTCTTCAGTGATTGCATTGAGGCAGTCAAACAGTGTCCCAGTTGCAAACATTTCGCCCCTAAGGCTAGAGCTCCACCAGCTCCCCTCCATTCGGTCGTCTCCACTGGTCCCTTTTGTAAATGGGCCATCGACTTTATGGAGTGTCGCCCGCCATCCTCTGGTAGCCACAAGTATATCATCGTGGCGGTCGACTATTTCACCAAATGGGTCGAGGCCATGCCAACGTTCAACAACACGGCAGCTATCGCGGCCCTCTTTTTCTTTAACCATGTTATAGCTCGCTTCGGGGTTCCCAAGCAACTAGTCTCTGATCATGGCAGACATTTTGAAGATGAGATATGGCGTGAGCTATCCTCCCTGTTGGGTTTTGAGCACCAATATTCCTCCTCCTATTACCCCCAAGGTAATGGCCAAGTTGAAGCAGTCAACAAAACCCTCAATACCATGCATCAACGAACAGTGAATAAGCACAAAACCAACTGGCATCTCATGCTCTTTCCTGCCTTATGGGCCTATCGAACCTCTGTTAAAACCGCCACCGGGTTCACCCCTTTCCACCTCGTTTTTGGAGAGGAGGCAGTTTTACCGATCGAGTGTGAAATTCCTTCTCTGCAACTAGCCGTTGAACTTCTCCCTGACACCCAACCGCTAGAACAACGACTTATCATGCTTGAGCGTGCCTCCAAAGACCGCCGTATTGCCTTAAAAACCATGGAAGCGGCCAAAAAACACACCAAAGCTCAGTATGACCGAAAAGTCCAGCCTCGCACTTTTCACGAAGGCGACCTTGTTCTAGTCTATGACCAGGCCCATGATGTCCTGGGTCATGGGAAGTTTGACTCATTATGGCTAGGCCCTTACATCATTAGTAAGGATCTTGGCAAAGGGGCATACCTCTTAGAGGATTTTGAAGGTCATCCCCTTCCTAACCCTCGCAATGCACTCTATCTTAAGAAATATTACCCTTAGCATTTCCCCTCGGAAATGCCTGTTTTATTTTCTTTTAGATAGCCAACATCTGTTGTTTCATTTTGTCCTACCGCACCAGGACCCATTTCG
Source organism: Pinus albicaulis (assembly GCA_034641835.2). Classification (NCBI taxonomy): domain Eukaryota; kingdom Viridiplantae; phylum Streptophyta; class Pinopsida; order Pinales; family Pinaceae; genus Pinus; species Pinus albicaulis. Next base: position 1,588,513,087 of record CM076570.1, read on the forward strand.
TCCACGCAAAGTTACCTCACCTCCATTTAAAATCGAATTTCCTCACCTACGACACTTGTACTGGGGACACCATACTGCCCTCTTACTCGTCCATGTTCGTGTCGATTTTCGTCATGAGTTCCCACCTTCAACTCATGCTTTTATCGTCCCCCATTGGGGCCTTTACTGTGTGGCAGCACTATCAAGTCGCCCTTGTTTAGAGCATCCAAGTTGAGTCATCATTGCATTCATGGAGTCTATCATGCGTCCCTTTATACCCCACTATAGCCCTCCATTCCTCTTTGCTTGGTTCCTCTCTTGTGTCGCATATCATGACCTTCAGCCCCGCTGTCCCCTGTCCCTTCTGATATTGTGTCAGTCGCTGCCATGTCACCCATGCTCTTTATGCTCTAACAAGGGAAGTCGTCCATTCGCTACTCAGTCCTTCCCATTTCCGCTACCATCATTAGTGTCAGTCTGTCCGTCGCTCTATTGTTTTCTCTCGTGCCTTAGTTGAGGATCTCTCATTGCCTCACCTATGGCGGACCTCCTTCTGTCGACATCAGCACTTTCATTCCAGAAGCAAGGTCTAGAGGGTGGTGTACCTTGGTTCCAGCTTCCACTCTTGTTCGGTGCCTCGGATCAGGCAGGGAGATCTCTCATTTTCCCTGTGACTTGATTGTTTCTCCAGCTCCTTTCAGCATGATCGAGATTCGTATACTTGACGGTCCAAGGACCCAGCAGCAACTCTTGATGATTCCCGGGTGTGTGTGAGATGTCTCAACCCTCATGAGGGGGTGGCCCTACAGGTAGCCCCCCACATGCCCGGATGACCTTTTCTTTGCAGCCTTTGATGCCGCTCCAGATTTTGATGATGTTGGCCTTAGCCACTTGCAGCACCTCTATGATTTGCATGTATCAGTCAGATTTTGTGAGCCCTTGCCCATTTACAGGGGGCATTTGGGTTGTATTTATCTCATGTACTCAGATATTATTGTACTAGTCCTGGCTGTTATCCCAGGCACAGCATGTATGTGAGACTCTTCATTGTATTTTTATCTGGCCTTTGTTTATGCCAGCTATACTCTATGGTTCGGTCCCTTGTTTACTGGACACACTATTCTTTTGTACTTTGTCACGGCGGGCATAGGTATGCCTCCCCCGCCGCCTTCAGCACAGGTACCCTCTCATAAAAAGAGACTTGTTGCACCTGCGAGTCTCGTCTCCTCAGGGTCTAGTCCTCCAGCACACTATCTACCTCCCACTTCTCTCTCTGACATCCCCTTTTATCGTCTAGTGATTGTATTCTTACAACGTACTTCGGTCATACGATTTGCTCCTGACACTCGCACGCTGGGGGGCAATCTGTTACACCATTTTTTGGTCATCTAACTTATTATCATTAGATGGACCCAAGTACACCATGTAAGACCAGTTTTACCCTAAGTAAAACCGCTCTCACTATGTTAAAACAGGAAACCCCAAAAGGAAATATTAAACAAACCCATATTTGTTTGATTTTCCTCATGGAATAATTAATTAAACCATAATTTAATTATTATTCCCAGTCATGTTTAACCCAAAAACAAAGAAATTAATGAGATAAACCCTTAGTTATCTTGTTATTTTCTAGGAATAATTATTTAAATCTTATTTAGATAATATTCCTTGTTAAATATGACCAAATCACCCACCATTAATCAAACAAATCATTATTTATTTGATTATCTCCCAACCACTTCCTTAAAAAGATAAATAAATCATTTATTTATTTATTTTTCACTAATCAAGGGATTTGACCCAAGTCAAACACCCTTTCCCTCCAACAAATAATAATAAAATATTCCGTAAAGGTGGATCTAGATTTGGTTAACATTATTTTAATCATGCACCAAGATCTAGAATGACCCAATATTTTGTTATAAATAGGAGGGTTTTCCCCATCATTCCTCACCTTTTGTTGCCTATTAGATCACTCTGGATCTATACACTTGGTCTCATTTTTCATCATTTGCTCCCATTGAGCTTCATTTTTGCATTGGGTTTTCTACACCTACTAGAGAGAGAAAGCTTAGATCTGAAGTGCCGAGGACTACAAAGAACCCATCCCATTGAGGAGAGCTGGATACACCTTCTTGTTTTCCTCCCAGGTGCCCTGTAATATAAAAATTCATTCAAAAATCGTGTTCTTGTCTTGTCTGTTGGATGCATGGAGCAAACTCTTTACTTTACTGCTTAATGTCTTTCCATTTATAGATCTGTTTGTTGCAGCATTTAACTACTAATCGCGGATCTGAAGATGTTTGGCAGCCTCTATTGTTGTTAGGGCTATTAGTTATGCGTAGCTAAAGTAGTTCTTTTTCGTACACTTCGACGAAGAATTCATACTAACACATGGAATACAAGATGGATGACATGGAAGCTAATATCGATGAAAAATGAAAGACAACATGGAAAACATAAAGAATGATCTAAAAGCATACATGGAAGGTTTGACAAAGTTGATACAAGAAATGTTTCCTAATGGTGAAAATATAGTAGAGGAAACTCATGATGAGAAAAAAATAAATGTTAATTGTGACTTCATAAACTCTAATGTTGGCGGGAAGAACCACCATATTCCAAAAATGGATATGAGGAATTTTGATAGAAAGGAACCTGTAACATGGATACTACATATGGAGAAATATTTTGATCTCCATAATGTGAAAAACACACAAAAGGTACACATTGAAACTTTACATTTAGAATAAAATACAATTGTATGGTATCGATGGCTTTGCTCCTGTAAAAAAAATGTCACTTTGTCAATCTTTACGAAGGAAATGATAATACATTATGAGGATACAAAAAGCAACACCTTCTTTAGCCAATTGATAAATCTCAAACAAAAGGGCTTAGTGGGGAAGCACATTGAGGACTTCCAAAAATTGAATATAAGGGTAACTAATATTCCAGAGGAACAAAAGATTGATCTCTTCATAGGTACTTTAAAGGAAAACATCCAACATGAAGTTCGCATTTTGGAACTTGATTCATTGGAGAAGGCATTCAGGTTGGAAAGAGAAATTGAATGTAAAATTATGGCGACAAGGAAGCCTACCACTCACTTCTATAAAGAAGGAAGTTTTGCTACGCCTAGATTTCCACAACCTACAAGGTTGACGCCACAAAAATTGGAAGAAAAAAGAGCAAAAGGGATTTGCTACAGTTGTGATAGAAAATACACTAAAGGTCATAAGTGTGCTGAGAAGAAATTACTTTACATAGATTGTGAAGAGGAAGAAGAAAATGAACAAGAAGAGGATATACACCAGAACCAACCTTATACGAGGAATAAATGAGTCCGACCATATCGTTTAATGCATTGGTAGGAATTAAAACTCCTCAAACTCTCAAGATAGAAGGAAATATCAAGAAAAAAAAGGTAATAGTTTTGATTGATTCAGGTAGCACTCGTAATTTTATTCATTGTAAGGTAGCGAAGGAATTAAATTGTTTCCTATAACTAGCACCAAAATGTCAAGTGATGGTTGCAAATGGAGGAACTATAAATTGCTCTGGAAAATGCCATTATATCAAGCTAACCATGGGGGAATATGTATTGAATATTCCAATGCTTTCCATTCCTATGGGAGGTGCTGATGTTGTACTAGGAGTACAATGGTTACAATCTTTGGGGATAGTAGCTTTTAATTTTCAAGAACTTTTCTTGAATTTTTTTTTAGAAGGAAAGGAAGTCAAATTACGGGGTATTGCAGGGAAGCCAAGAAAGACAATAAGCTCTAATTTCATGACAAAGCTGCTAAAGAAAGAACACTGAGGCGTAATTTCACAATTATTCTCACTAGAAGTTCCAACATCAAAATCATCTATTCCTGCAAATCTCCAACAAACCTTGGAAAATAATTCCAAGGTGTTTGAAACTCCCAAAGGAATCCCAGCTATTTGTGATCATGATCATGCTATTCATTTGATTCCAGGAAGTGTTCCTCCAAACATCAGGCCTTATAGATATCCTTATGTCCAAAAGAGTGAAATTGAACATATGATTGCAGAAATGTTAGAGGCGGGTATAGTTCAACCTAGTCAAATTTCTTTCTCTGCTCCTATAGTATTGGTACACAAGAAGGATGGATCATGGTGCATGTGTCTAGATTATAGGGAGCTCAATAAGATCACCATTAAAGATAAATTTCCCATTCCTGTGATTGATGAATTATTCAATGAATTACATGGAGCAATTTATTTTACCAAGTTGGATCTTCGTTCAGGATATCATAAAATTAGAATGAAGACTGAAGATATTCCAAAAACAACATTTTGAACTCATGAGGGTCATTATGAATTTTTCGTCATGCATTTTTGGCCTTACCAATGCACCTTCTACATATCAAGGGTTGATGAATTCCATTTTCAAACCCTTCCTTAGAAAATTTGTGCTAGTGTTTTTTGATGATATAATAATCTACAATAGGTCTTGGAAGGATCATGTTGAACATGTTGACAGGGTGCTCAAACTATTGCAGGAGAAACAATTATATGAAAAAACATCCAAATGTTTCTTTGGAGTAAAAGAGGTGGAATATCTGGGTCATGTTGTATCTCACGAGGATGTTAAGGTAGACCCTAACAAAATTAAAGCCATTAAGGAATGGAAATTCACCAAAACCATAAATCAGTTGCGAGGATTTCTTAGGTTAAAAGGGTATTATCGCAAGTTTGTTAAGAATTATTGGAGAATAGCAACAACTCTAACAACATTATTGAAGAAAGATGCATTTTCATGGACTCCTGAAGCAACCAAGGCCTTTGAACACCTTAAAGAGGAAATGTGCCCAACACTGGTCTTAGCTATGCCAGACTTCACAAAAACTTTATTATGGAATGTGATGCCTCAGGAAATGGAATTGGTGTTGTTTTAATGCAGGAAGGAAGACACATTGATTTTGAAAGTCATCCAATCAAAGGAAATTATTTACAAAAACCTATTTATGAGAAGGAAATGTTAACAATATTGCACGCACTAAATAAATGGTGAACTTACCTAATGGGAAGACACTTCAAGGTAAAAACTGATCATGATAGTCTTAAACACTTTTTGGAACAAAGACTATCTTTAGAAGAGCATCAAAAATGGGTCACAAAGATGTTGGGTTATGACTTTGAAATAATCTACAAAAAAGGGAAGTTTAATGTTGTTACAGATGCACTCTCAAGAAAGAATGAAGAGGTGGAAGCATTGCTTTGTGCCATTTCTATTATCCAACCAGATTGGATAACTGAAGCAAGAGATGAATGGAAGAAGGACAAAGAAGTATGGAAACTCATTCAAAATTTGCAGCAAGATCCAAGTAAATTTGATACATTTAGTTGTAAAAATGATTTTTTATGGTACAAAGATCACTTATATCTTTTTAAGAATTCCCAACTAAAACAAAAGATTCTTTTGGAATTGCACACTTCTCCTTTAGGAGGACACTCGGGATTTTTAAAAACTTACCACAAGGTGAAGAAAGAATTTTTTTGGGATGGCCTTATATCTGATATTCAAAATTTTGTGGCGGAATGTTTGGTTTGCCAGTAGAATAAAGTTGAGACAATTAAGACCCCGAGACTTCTACAACCTTTATCCATTCCAAGTCAACGTTAGGAGGATATTTCAATCGATTTTATCATAGGTTTACCTAAGTCCGAAGGAAATAGTGTCATCATGGTGGTAGTTGATAGACTTACGAGGTATGCACACTTTTGTGCATTATCTCATCCATTTAAAGAAAATAAAATTGCTACTACATTTATGGACACAATTCATAAGCTACAAGGAAACCCAAGGGTTATTGTGAGCGACAGAGATCCCATTTTTACTGGAAAATTTTGGACAGAGTTATTTTCTTGTTTGGGTACTCAATTAGCTCATAGCTCATCTTATCATCCTCAATCGGATGGTGAAACTGAGATAGTAAATAAATGTTTGGAAGGATATCTTTGTTGTTTTGTATCTGATAAACAAAAACAATGGGTCAAGTGTTTACCTCTCGCTGAATGGTGGTATAACACTTTCTTCCATACTGAAGCAAAAATGACCCCATTTATGGCACTTTATGGATATCATCCACCATCCATCACATCATCTTTAAGAGAAAATTCGAAGGTTCAAGAAATGGAATATCACATCGAGCATCAACAAGAAGTTATCCAACTCTTAAAGGATAACATGAATTTGGCACAAAATCGAATGAAACAATAGGCATATCAACATTGCAGTGAGAGAACTTTTGATGTAGGAGAATGGGTATTTTTATGGATACAACCATACAAACAAATGTCCCTTAAGCAAGCTAAGAAGGATAATAAATTATCGCCAAAGCACTATGGTCCTTACAAGGTGTTGCAAAAGATTGGTACTATGGGATACAAATTAGAGCTTCTTGCTTCTTCATGAATGCATCCAGTTTTCCATGTTTCATGCTTAAAGAAGGTTATAGGTGAAAACCTTCTAGTTCAAACAATATTGCCAGAACTTGATGAGGAAGGCAAAATCATATTGGAACCTAAAGCGGTCACAAAAACAAGAACTCGACAGCTATGGAATCGATCAATTTCAGAGTATCTCATCAAGTGGAAGAACTTACCCACTGAAGATTCTACATGGGAGGATGAGAATTTTATTTAGAAGCACCCAGAGCTACTCAAGCATTCAGGGCAACACTCTTTTGAAGGAAAGGGGGATGTTAGGTCCCTATATTACTAGAATATTCCCTTATTGTTGTTAGTGTAACCCCCTTATTGTTATTATTGTACCTTTGTAACCCCCATATTGTTATTATTGTGCCCTTAAATTATTATTGTTAGGTCGGCTAGGATTACATTGTAGCCCCACTAGGATTACATTATGGCCCCATGGACTCGTATATATAGAAAGGAGGTTTTGTAATTTGTATAATTGAATAATTTTTCATTAATGTAATGTATTGGAGGTTGCCCCCTCGAAGTGGCTTATTTCTAAGGCATTGCTATATCTTTTCTTCTATTTTTGGAGCTGGTTTCACAACAGAAGTGCATCTTGCACTTCGCCATAACAACTCAGTATGTTTATTCGATTGAACTAGATGTAGTACCGCTTGACATAACATGTGTTGTGTTGGGTAGTCCATATTTATATGACAGAAAGGAAATCTTCTATCGCCATGAGAATAAGTATCACTTGTTCAAGGATGGAAAAGAGTACATTGTGAGAGCACATAAGAAGAAGCTAGAATCTTCTTTAGTCCATGTAGGTCAATTGAAAAGGCTAGTTAATGCAAGTCAAAATCTGACTTTTTCGATGTTGAAATGATAAGATTTTGTACATTTACCTTTTCATGATATTGCTAATGATATGTCTCGGTCTGATAACAGTTCGCCTTCGAAAGAAGATGAAATTATGTTGCACAAGGTACCTTTGGTGTCGATCAGTGTAGAGGACGAAGTGTCAGTGCAAAGCAGTGCAAGAGTCCATGAGATGGAAAGGCATGCAAGCAAAGAGGGCACACCGTTTAGCATGGGTCAATGTTGGATTTAGAATGGCAGATTTTTATGGCGAGAAAACTTGGTCACGATTCGACACAAGTACAAAGTTTATTCAGCAAAAATTTTCCATGTGAACATTTGGCAAGGTGAATCTTGTTATAAGTCTTCTTTGAAGTTTGATCATTGTAGAAACATTTTGTTTTCTGAAAATTATAGTTGTTGTTCTGCAAATGTCAAGAATTTGCATTATGACTCAGTCAATTTTAGCAACGATCAATCAATGAATTCAAGGGAAAATTTATCATTTTATGAGAAGCTCAATTTGATGAAGTCAGGAAGATTTCAGTGGTTCAAAGTTGGAAGAGTGGAGAATCAGTCTCCTTATCTTCATTTTTTCTAATCAGAGAGCTTTTGTGGGTCCAAAAGCTTCCCATTTGGGAGGTGTGATCAGGTGATCATGTTCTAAGTTGTAAAAATGCTCAAAATTGGAATTGCTCAAAATTGGTTGGAACCTAAGCGACTGAATATTCCTTGGTGATACAATCTTGGCACTGTGAACGACACTCAAATCCGTTATCGTATGAAGAAGTTATTGCACTTCGAATGCTGAAGTGAAACTGCCAATAACCGCCAATGTTGAAAGGGAATTTATAAATTTACGTGTTGGAAAATTATTTTATTTTAATTAAGGTTTAATTAATAAATTAATTAATAAATATATATATATATATATATATATATATATATATATATATATATATATATATATATATATATATATATATATATATATATATATATATATATTAAAAAACTTATTAAAAAAATTTAATACGACACATTATTTACATTCGAATTATTTTAACCCAAATTAAAAAATCAAAGTTTAAATTTAAAATGTCAAAGGTTACATATGATATGTGGTAATGTTTTGGATTGGTGAGCGGAGGTTTAAAGGGGCTAGCCCCCCATTCAACATGACTAGCCGCTAAAGACCATGTCCTTAATGCCTTCCAAGCCATCGAAGCAAACGGTCTTGCAACTAATCGTTTGGTGTATTAATGTGACCACCAAAAATTTTTAATGCCACATTTATTAAGCAGTTAAGAAGACTGCTTTCACGTGGTTTCGGAGGCGATTTCTCCGTGTGTGACCAGCACTCCATTAAAATTTAATGTCAAGCTAACCACCCAGCCAATTTTGGAGCGCGTCCTCCTAATTCGACGACATTAGATAATTTGACTCAAGTTAACTAAAGTTGGCCCACCTTTTGTGGGATTTTTTTCATAACATTGGGCAAAAGACTGTTTGGGCCATATCTTTCACATGGGAGATCCTTTCTGAGAAATTTTTTTTTTTTTTTTTGGTCTTCTTAGAATTTTGAAGCCACTGAAATAGGTTTCAGAGCCATTGGAGCTGATATTTAATCATTTTAACTTCGGAGAAGCTTTTTCAGCCACTAGGGCCATTTTGGGGTTGATGTTGTGCTAAGCTGTGGTTAACCATTTGAGGTGAACGAAGAGTCTACTTTGGGTAATTTGAGCATTCCAGAGCCAATGGTGTAGGTTGTAGAGGCAACAGAGATCATATTCAGGTACTTCTTCATCAGAGAAGCTTGGAGAGCCATCAAGGTCTAGGGAGTGTTGGAGCTGTATTGGGCTATGGCTAACCTTTGGAGGTGAAAAAAAAGCCTATATTTATTTTTTTATGTGCTCTCAACTCATTTTCATAGATCTTGTTTCATGTTTAGGCTTTCTAATCACTCTATTAACAAATTTGAGCATAATAAGAGCAAGGACATACCCATTTGGGGGCCTTGGACCTGACATATGTAGCCCAGGAGGGGTGAACTACCTTATATTATGTTGTGTGATATTCTGTTATTTATTTGTTGTCTTTTATCATAGTTAAATATGTTAAATAGTAAAAAGAAATAAGCCTCCTACACAGAAAAAGACTCATAAAATCACCAAAAGCAATTTTGCTCCAATTGCAAAACACATTAAACAGTTTGCACACATAATTTTATGGATAATCAATACCTTGCACCAGTAAACAAGTAGTTTCATTATCAGATTATTAGTGATTACTTCTATTATTTCTTCAGGAAAAGTCTATAAAGGGCCAGAAAGATTCAGGATCTCATCCTTTCTTTAAAGGTGACATATCCTGTAAATGCCCCTACAGTCCATATTTGTATTAGAAATAAGAATTTCTCACATTTCAGATCATATGTGCATAAAAATTCAGATCTATATGAGATCCATGCACTATACAGGCTCCTGTAATGAACCCCCTTGGGTTTTCAGCAAAACACGATGTACAAAGTGTAGATGTGAGATATAATATTGTAGATCTATGGAAATATTCAGATCTATAAATTGGATCTGATCTGATATATTAAATGAAATGATCTCCTCCAATAGATCTCTAAAGTGAAAAGTGAAAATCAGCTCTCCAATTGATGTGATGAATCACCTTGCATCTGCTTCTTTAGAAATAATGCATATCTAGATCTATACTACGATGTAGGGGACAAAGTGTAGTTGGTGTGATGCCAATATTTGGAAGTTATACTCAATGCCTTCAATATTGATCTCCCAATGGAGTAGAAACCTCCTCCACTAAAAATGAGCACTAAAATGTCCTAGATCTAAAGATATAGTGTCCACTTGCTACATCTTACTGAAACAGAAAAACATTCAATAAGATCTGTGTTGTCAAAGGAAGATAAAGCTTGGCCTTCAATGAGATAGTGGGCAATGCGGTGCAATGCTCCTCCAAGAGCTCTTCAATAGAAGAGATGGGATTCCCGATCAGGAACACCGTGTGCTAAACAACACTCTATCTCAGCTAAACAACCAGATAAAGAAATGTGAGCCTTCTCACCTTGGGTCCCACTCATTAGGGTTTCCATCTTCATGCAATGAATCTCCCTCCAAAACTTGCAATGTCCCAACATGAATACCACTCCTCCATAATAGTGCTGATGGATTTGGTCAATCTTGACTGGATCACCATGCAATGTCTTCTTCCACACCCAAGGTGGCTTTATTCTAACTATCCAAATAGATCCATATTCCCACAGAGTTATCTTCATTAATGTTCCACATCCTCCAACTTAGATTTGTTGACTTGGTCAAAATTGACTTTGTCTACATGCATTTAACATTTTCCACACATGAAGGTGTTTTATTCAGCTATGAATAAGATCCATTTCCCCATTAGGAGGGTTTTTATTGCTGCTAAAAATATTTATGGGCCTCCCTACCCATTTATTCATTTAACTATGTGTTAAGAGAAAAATTAAAATTCCAATTAGCTACATGCTAATTTAGGAATATTACAGTCCTCCCCCCCCCCCCAAATGTTGTTTGTCCTCAAGCAACTGCAAGGAGATGCAACTTTAGAATTGTTAAAGCTGTATTGAAATTACTCAAATTACCAAGATGGTTATTTGACATTTTGTAATTGTCGATTATGTAATAATTGATCAAGATGATCATTAAAATTGTGAAGTTCAAATGTGCGACATCGATCAACATCAAACTTCAGATGCGACTCTAGAAAATGTTCAAAGCGCCAATCAAAGACATCGTCAAATCAACATGAAACAGAAACAACAGAGTTTGTTACAAGACTTATGTAAGTAAAAAATTGTTCTAATTCTTTTTGTAAAGGTCAAAAATGTCTAATGTCTTCTTTTGTAAAAGCCTAAAATCTACTCCTACGGCGAATTGTTAAATTAAGTCCTATTCCTAAGTTTTCTAAACTTATGGACTTAAAGTCCCTAGCACAAAACCTATATGGATGTCACTATGGTGTAAAACCTTTAAAGGGTCAAGTCCTAGTGCAATCATAACCATAAACCTTTTTGGTAAAGGTTCGGAGGATGTAATATTCCATAAACATTATTATAATGTTTGGAAGTCATTGTAAGGTTGGACTTGGGTTTTATAAACCTCATGTCAAAGTCCAAAAGTTATGTCAAAAACCTTAAAGTCTAAGGTTTTATGTAATCCTTATATTAAAGGTTCGGAAGTGGGTCTAAAGACTATAGTGCAAAACCTTTGTTAAAAGGTTCCAAGGAATATGTTACAACCTTATGGCATATCAAAGGTTCGAGGTAACATTGATAAACCTTATCAAAAGTGCATTATGTAATGGGTTCGCACTAAGTCAAATTTCGGATGAAAGTTGAGTTTTGTAAAGGTCTAATAAACCTATGTCATAAACCTTATGTCAAAGGTTCAACGAAATATCAAACCCGCATTGTAAAGTTTCAAACTGTGGTTATAAAGTTCGAAAGGTCAGGCTCAGGTTTGTTTTAAAAAAATTATAATTAACTCCACAGAGTTGCTAGACCGTGGAATCAAACCGTGTCAGAAGGCATTAAAATGTGAACACGTAAACTATTTTGAAGACCGCAGAACCGCGTGGTTAAGAAACCACGTCGGAAGCCACAGCAGAAAGTTCCAGAACCGTTGAAGGGAAGTTATATCCGTGCAGGAAATTTTAAAGCCAGCAGTCGGATAAGCCATGTGACCAGAACTGTCAGAATGACTGCCAGAGTTAGAGTTGTTAGTTGTTAAGCCAGAATGGCCAGATAGAAAGTCGCTGGACTATTCACATGCAGTTAACGGACTTTGCATGGTTAGCCTAACCGTTGGGCAGAGATTTTTATGGTAAAGTTTTATTATGGGTTTTTGCATTCAAATCAACGCTAAAATAATGCAAACAAATCCTATGTAATGGAACCTTTATCGAAAGGTTTATGAATGGGGTGATTCGAAGCCTTATCACCACTAAACAATCTCCAATAGATTTCTAAAGGAGGCAAACCAAGTTCGAAGATAAAGCCATGAGGTGCAATGATTCCATGTGGGCTTTCGAAATGGATCAGCTTAAGAACTGAATTAAAGAGGTTCATGAATTAAGTTAAATTCAAAGGCCTTATAATCTTAACCAAAATCTTAAATTGGTTTATTGAAGATTGAGGTAGTAGCAATATTTTCCATGAAATTATGAGCTCTTATGTATAAAAGGAGAGCATGTATTCTTTTCAAGAGTGAAGAGAGAGTGTGTGAGCACTTTTTGAAGAGTGTAGAAGGCACTTTTAAATGAGAGTGTAAGAGAGCACCTTCCTTTGTAATGTAATGGAGAGTGTGAGCACTTTTTGAAGAGAATTTTTTGAGAGTGATATCTCAAGAGAGGAGAGTTTTCCCTACTTCGGGAGGAAGTAGGCCCTCTTCAGAAGACAGATAAAGTAATTGGTGGAGAGTTTGTTCTTTGGAGGTTATTGAAGGAGAAAATCATCCTACTTGCATAAAGACAACATTGAAGTACATTAATAATCGATGAGTTCAACTTCAACATTCTGAAACTCTTTCAACCACCAGTCTATCGAAGGTCAATAAACTTTCAGTCCTCAGTTTATTTTTGCATGCGAATCATCTATGTCCTTTCTTATGTGTTGAAAGAAAGGAGTTTTATCAGCTAGCCTGTTCATGGGAAGGTCCATATCTACAACATCAATAGTGAAACTGATGATTCCTTGTAGCATATTTTCTCTCTGCTTTAAGAATAGAGCAGATGCACAATTCTGAGGCAGACCCGGAGATGTAGTCCAGGTGGGACAAACTCCGTCACAAATATCTTTGTCTTATGGTATTATTTGTGTGATTGATGTGAAATTGTTCAATATTTATTTCATGCCTAAACAATTAATTCACATAATAACTGTTTAGTAAAATTGCCAATCACATGTTGTGCAAGGACTAGAAACGATCTTGGTTAAAATTCTGCATTTTAATAACTTGAGTGTTAATTTCTTTAAATTTCTATAGACAGAGTCTGTAGAGGGCTAGGTAGCCTCTGGATCTCATCCTTCTCTTAAGGGTGACATATCCAGTAAACGCCCCTACAGTCAATCTCTGAAATAGAGCTAAGTAACTTGAGTCATTTTCAAATCAAGTGGTATCGGAGCAAGCTAGTTCTTTGTAGGTACAAGATGGGCAAGAACCCTTGCCAGTTGTCAACTTATCAAAGTTGCAAATTGCCAGGGCATGTTCAAGACAATTGTCCAATGCTTCCGAAGGAAACAGTACCAACACCAGCAGCCCGAGAAGAACCCAAGTCACCTGCTGGAGATCAAACAAGTACTGAATGGAATTGGGTCGACTTCATGCCATATGCTTAAATGATTTTGTAATATCTAGATCTAGTAAGATTCTAACTAGGTTCTAGGATTGAATTTCTTTTCAAAAGCATTGCAAATAAAAATTTTGGAGAACCAAAAGTTATTTTAGTTGGGAGGTGTGATCCAACTTTAGAATTGTTAAAGTTGTATCAAAATTACTCAAACTACCAAGATGGTTATTTTACATTTTGTAATTGTCGATTATGTAATAATTGATCAAGATGGTCATTAAAATTGTGGAGTTCAAATGTGCAACATTGATTGACATCAAAATTTAGATGCGACTCCAGCAAATGTTCAAAGCGCCAATCAAAGACATCATCAAATCGACCTGCAACAGAATCAACAGAGTTTGTCATAAGACTTTTGTAAGTAAAAACTTGTTCTAAGTATTTTTGTAAAGGTCAAAAATGTATAATGTCCGCTTTTGTAAATGCCTAAAATCTACTCCTAGGGTGAATTATTAAATTAAGTCATATTCCCAAGTTTTCTAAACTTGTGGACTTAAAGTCCCTAGCACAAAACCTATGCGGATGTCACTATGGTGAAAAACCTTTAAAGGGTCAAGTCCTAGTGCAATCATAACCATAAACCTTTTTGGTAAAGGTTCGGAGGATGTAATATTCCATAGAAATTATTATAATGTTTGGAAGTCATCGTAATGTTGGACTTGGGATTTATAAGCCTCATGTCAAAGTCCAAAATTTATGTCCAAAACATTAAAGTCTAAGGTTCGATGTAATCCTTATATTAAAGGTTCGGAAGTGGGTCTAAAGACTATAGTGAAAAACCTTTGTTAAAAGGTTCGAAGAAATATGTTACAACCTTATGGCATATCAAAGGTTCGAGGTAACGTTGATAAACCTTATCAAAGGTGCATTATGTAATTGGTTCACACTAAGTCAAAGTTCGGATGACAGTCGAGTTTTGTAAAGGTTTGATAAACCTATGTCATAAACCTTATGTCAAAGGTTCAACAAAATATCAAACCCGCATTTTAAAGTTTCGAACTGTGGTTATAAAGTTCAAAAGGTCAAGCTCGGGTTTGTTTTAAAAACATTATAATTAACTCCACATAGTTTCTAGACCATGGAATCAAACCGTGTCAGAAGGCATTAAAATTTGAACATGTAAACTATGTTGAAGACTGCAAAACCGTGTGGTTAAGAAACTGCGTCGGAAGCCACAATAGAAAGTTCCAGAACCGTCGAAGGGAAGTTATATCTGCACAGGAAATGTTAAAGCCAGCAGTCGCATAAGCCATGTGACCAGAACTGTCGGAGTGACCGTCGGAGTCAGAGCCGCCAGTTGTTAAGCTAGAACAGCCGGATAGAAAGCCGTTGGACTGTTCACATGTAGGTAACAGACTCCGCACGGTTAGCCTAACCGTTGGGCGGATATTTTTATGATAAAGTCTTATTATGGGTTTTTTCATTTAAATTAGCACTAAAGTAATGCAACCAAATCGTATGTAATGGAACCTTTATCCAATGGTTCATGAATGAGGTGATTCAAAGCCTTATCACCACTAAACAATCTCCAACATATTTCTAAAGGAGGAAAACCAAGTTTGAAGATAAATCGATGAGGTGGAATGATTCCATGTGGGCTTTTGAAATGGATCAGCTTAAGAACCGAATTAAAGAGGTTCATGAAGTAAGTTAAATTCAAAGGCCTTATAATCTTAACCAAAATCTTAAATTGGTTTATTGAAGATTGAGGCAGCAACAATATTTGCCATGAAATTATGAGCTCTTATGTATAAAAGGAGATCATGTATTCTTTTCAAGAGTTAAGACAGAGTGTGTGAGCACTTTTTGAAGAGTGTAGGAGGCACTTTTAAATGAGAGTGTAAGAGAGCACCTTCTTGTAATGTAATGGAGAGTGTTAGCACTTTTTGAATAGAAGTTTTTTAGAGTGATATCTCAAGAGAGGAGAGTTTTCCCTACTTCAGGAGGAAGTAGGCCCTCTTCAAAAGACAGATAAAGTAATTGGTGGAGAGTTTGTTCTTTGTAGGTTATTGAAGGAGAAAATCTTCCTACTTGCACAAAGACAACGTTGAAGTACATTCATAATCGATGAGTTCAACTTCAACATTCTGAAACTCTTTCAGCCACCAGTTTGTCGATGGTCCATAAAATTTCAGTCCTCAGTTTATTTTGGTGTGCAAATCATCCATGTCCTTTCTTATGTTTTGAAAGAAAGGAGTTGTATCACTTAGCCTGTTCATGGGAAGGTCCATATCTGCAACATTAATAGTGAAACTGATGATTCCTTGTAGCATATTTTCTCTTGACTTTAAGAATACAACGGACGCACAATTTTGAGGCCAACCCAGAGATGTAGTCCAGGTGGGACAAACTCCGTCACAAATATCTTTGTCTTATGGTATGATTTGTGTGATTGATGTGAAATTGTTCAATCTTTATTTCATGCCTAAACAGTTAATTCACATAATAATTGTTCAGTAAAATTGCCAATCACATGTTGTGCAAGGACTAGAAACGATCTTGGTTAAAATTCCGCATTTTAATAACCTGAGTGTTAATTTCTTTAAAGTTCTATAGATAGAGTCTGTAGAGGGCTAGGTAGCCTCTGGATCTCATCCTTCTCTTAAGGGTGACATATCTAGTAAACGCCCCTACAGTCAATCTCTGAAATAGAGCTAAGTAACTTGGGTCATTTTCAGATCAATAGAATGGAAGAGCCTCTCCTCCTCCTCTTGTAGCATCCTCAAGTGATGAGTTCCTCCAAAAAAAAACATGCTTTCTCATCAATGTGTCCTCAAGTTGTTCCTCCCATGTGTAAAATTATGTCTTTGGTGAAAATCCAAATGGCCCTCATCATGCAAAAGTGGGATATCCATGGAAACAACTATATATGGTCTAGAGGCCTTCTTGAGGCATGGAATCAGAAAAATATTGGGAATCGTCATCCCCATGTGAATCCTCCATCCCCAAGCTATCATTCATACAAAGTGAGCTACCCTCCAACATGGTAACTCCTGAAACATTTCTTCCACCTTGGGCTGCTGCAAAGGAGGTGGGCTATATAGCTGAATATGTGGGTATAAAATTTCCATCCCATGTTGTTTCTCTCTCCACTTATGATATGTATGGGGTTGCTGCTGATCTTGGGCTGAAATATTATGATATTCAAGAATGACCAAAGTCACCCCACCAATCAAAACATCCATAAAGTGCCTCTCCCGAGAACTCAAGTTCTCCAAATGGCTCCTCCAACATAAAGACAAGAGGTGTAGTGTGGAAATCATGGTTTGCCCATTCTTTCTCCTAAAATATGTAACATATGAAGTATGAAGAATCATACTCCCATTGGGAACCTCCAAATCTTGTGCCATCCTCTAAATAAAGTGTCCCACAAGAACAAGAACATCATCAATACATGGAAGCAAAAACAAATAGAAACAAGTTGCCATATGAAAATGAGGAGGTGGATCATAGTTCCATATGTGGAAGCAGCGCAACGCATCCCTTGCCTGCCTCAAAACAAAGTGTAA
The DNA here is from genome assembly GCA_034641835.2 of Pinus albicaulis. Classification (NCBI taxonomy): domain Eukaryota; kingdom Viridiplantae; phylum Streptophyta; class Pinopsida; order Pinales; family Pinaceae; genus Pinus; species Pinus albicaulis. The sequence continues at coordinate 1,588,530,297 of CM076570.1, forward strand.
TAAGTGTCTTTTCAGCCACTTGTTTGCTACCACAGTCATCCTACAAGATGGGATCATGGAAGTAAAACTTGGTTCCAATGGTGCACACCAAAAATCATGTCGCATTCCCCACAACCCACAAATAAAATGGCCAACATCAATATTGCAAATGGCCTCAAGTACATCATAATACAATACACAATAAGGAATGAACCTCCTTAGTACAATATGTTTCTCACAAGAAGTAAAAGAGTACAAATCATATTGCATGAATGTACATCATCTACCATGTACCTTGGTCATTGAGCTAAAATGGCTCAACGGAAAGTTCTCCCTCATTGTAGATGAGTAGGGAAGCGGTTGTGACAATATCTCCATCATCGTTTGGGCTATGCATCCCTCCATATGCTGATATACATCTTGTTGTATGCCCTCCCAAGTGAAATCCTCCATTAAGGAATGATGTGCATCAAAATGTATGGAAAGAAAGCCCACTAGTGATGCATGTAGATCTCTCTTCTTATGCTTGAAAATACAATTCAAGAAGATCATATCATGGTAATAGATGTCTTCATCCACTACTCCATCACTCTCATCTCCTCCATGCCCATCAAGTGCATCAGATGTGAAGTGATCTTGGAAACACTCCATCAACCAACCCAAGCTCCCAAGTGACAATGTTGTTAGCATTGGTAATAAGGCTCCTATCATCTCCTAACTCCATCCTTTGACATACCACATGTAAAATCCATCCATCATAATGCTACTATGTATGGAAGATTCCTTCGAAAGAGGAAGTACCTCTTGATCTTCCAAAGCTAATGTGTAGCCCTTTTGAACAATGATAGTGCAACCCCCTACTCATGCAACATCATGCAAAGTATGGGAGAAAATTGGGCCATACTCTCTCCATAAAAACCAAAGCAACAACAATTCTTGTTGCCTCCCCACACCATCAGCATATAAACCATGGAGCAATATCATAATATTTGACATGAAAGATATCACATCATCCCAATACATCAAAAATCTTTATTGTCATATGATGTAAGTGTCATGCCAAGTTCCATCCATGAACCAACTCTTTGAAATAGAATGTGTCACATGATGACCAAACTCTTTCAAGAGTAACCAACACAGTCTTGCCTCCTGTTGCCCGATATCATAAATATGCAAGTGGTTTTCCAACCTCTTGGTCATCAACACCACCCATCCAACCCATGGTGAGTGTCTATCATCATGTCCAAAATTGGCAGCCTTCCAATGGAGAATACCATCCTCCCAAATCATATTTTTGTATTTGCATTTCATGGGATGTTGAAATGCAATCTCTTTGAGATCTCCAAATGAAGACCACTCATCAATGACCAATTTGACCCCATAAGGATCCAAATAGGTGTTAGGCAAAAACCTCCCATCATAATGTGAAATATCCATCAAGAAATATCCATCACAACAATGAGAGACGTTATCCATCATAATATGTCCACCAACAACTATCTACCCATCCTTTTTCACACATATGGGAAGGTCATTGGAATGCTCCAACAATGGTTGAGCCCTCAACTCATCATTGCTACTCAATGATAGTGTTGTTGATCTCCATGATGGTGCATCTATTGTCTTCAATTCATAATTAGTGTTTAACACATAGTTCTGCATGGCATGGCTTAGGAAAATACTCATCCCATCCTCCAAAAATATACACTCCAACCCCAAGATTTCTGTGCAACTCAATAATGGTACTCTAGGATGAAAGTACATCTCCTCCTTGAGTAAATCAAGGTTGCTCAGTGTAGTGAAATTCTGCTACTCCAAATCAGCAATATGTTTTGACCCTTGGTCATGCAATAGCATATTCCCACAATCCTCCATATGATGTGCTGAAATAACTGGAAATGGAAACATGTGCATACCTTGGTAAAACTTTGGAACATATTGTACTACTATAAGGGTTCCTTCCTTCAGTGTGATGGATTCCATAGCTACTGATGATGATGGTTGCTCCTCTATAACTTCATCAGCACTGGTACAAGTATCCTCCTCCTCATGCATCTCCTGAATAGTACATGGGACTCTATAAGTCAAGAGATCAAGACTACCTCGCAAAGGTGAAAGTATCTTTTCTCCTGATGTAAGTTCTCCGGCAATAAGTGGCGGTGAAGGATTCTTCTCCTTTGATTTCTTCTTGTCAAAATTTTTAACCAACATTTGAGTAAAGTCTACAAATGCACTCACTCTTGCATGACTGAAATGGCTGAGCTACGAAATTATTACTACACCCTCAAGGTGCACCGCTGCAATCTCAACAGCTTCTTTCTCTACTACAGGATGTAGTAGAAAAAATTCATCCGACTTCTTTCCCAAAGCTCTTTTTGTGCATGAGGAGGACCCATAAAAAGTATACAATATATATATATATTGCCCTTTATCCTTCCATTGCTGCAAGGTCTCCTTTATTCTTTGAGCTGAACGAACTATGGGAGAGTTAGATTCTTCTTGAAATCTCTAGGCTGAGACTTGTATTCTGCGAGATACTCACTTAGAATCTCATGATCTAAGTTTCCTCCATATCCATGCCTCTTGTATTTAAAAGAAAAGGGCATATAATGTTTCTCTAGAGCTCTTTGCAATACCAAATCTTCTTTTCGCTAATAGAAAGTACATGGAACTTCCTCTTCTCGAAACCCTAATGTGGTTTCAATTTTTTTCTCCATTCTTCTTTGCTTGACCTCCTTGGTGAGGTCCTTTTTAGATTTGAAAAGAGATGAGATGAAACTCATTCCTTCCATCATTTTGATCTCTTTCTCCTTCTTCTTATAGCATATTGGCTAAAAACTCATAGGTTGAGCCAAGATGATGCTCCCATACCACTGTAATATTCCCAAATGGGAAAACTTAGCAATACATGCATAAATAACACAATTTTCTGAAATGTATGCAATGAAAGTTACATGTAGCTCTGATTCCACTGTAATATTCCCAAATGGGAAAACTCAACAATACATGCAGAAATAACACAATTTTCATAAATGTATACAATGAAGTTCAATGCAGCTCATGGATCAATTCATTTATACATTATAACAGCCAAATAGAAAATGAAATATGAAACAAATCATGGTAGCTTAGTTAAACAAGCCTCCCAAGCCATTATTTCTCAAAAATCATGCAAAAAGAGGGGCTGCAACCATGAATAAAACTGGAAATACCCTGACAACATTATTTTATTACTTCTGCAATAGTAGTAAGTTGTACATCCAACCTAGAGCTTCTATGTGCATAACAATTCAGATGTATATCATATCCATGCAATATACATGCTCCTCTAATGAACCCCCTTGGGGATTTCAGCAAAACACGATGTACAAAGTGTAGATCTGAGATCTAAGACTGCAGATCTATGGAAATATTCAGATATGGAAAGTGGATCTGATCTGATATATGAAATTAAATGATCTCCAACAACAGATCTCTAACGTGAAGGGAAAATCCCCAACACTCAGAAAATCAGCTCTCCAAATGATGTGTTGAATCACCCTGCATCTGCTTCTTCATAAATAATGCAGATCTGGATCTATATTGCATTGTAGGATAAAAAATGCAGTTGGTCTGATGCAAAGATCTAGAAACTATGCTTAATGCCTTTAATATTGATCTCCCAATGGAGTAGAAACCTCCTCCACTGAAAATGAGCACTGAAACGGCCTAGATCTAAAGATCTAGTCTCCACTTGATGCATCTTACTGAAACAGACAAACCCTCAACAAGATTTGTGTTGTCAAAGGAAGATGAAGCTTGTCCTTTAGTCATATAGTGGCCAATATAGTGCAAGGCTCCTCCAAGAGCTACTCAATGGAAGAGATTGGATTCCTGATCAAGAACACCCTATGCTAAACAACACTCTATCTCAAATAAACAGCCAGAGAAAGAAATATTTCTAAACAAACCATATATCAAAAAATCATAATCATAAGCTAACCCCATATGGCTGCCATCCTCTTCCTTATAAAAAATTTGAGCCTTCTCAGCTTGGGTCCCACTCATTAGGGTTTCCATATTCATGCAATTAATCTCCCTCCAAAACTACGTTGTCTGAACACCAATACCACTCCTCCATAACAACGCTGATAGATTTGTTCAATATTGACTAGATCTCCATGCAATGCCTTCTTCCACACTCAAGGTGGCTTTGTTCTAACTATCTAAATAGATCTGTATTCCCACTGAGTATCTTCATTAATGTTCCACATCCTCCAACTTAGCTTTGTTGACTTGGTCAAACTTGACTTTGTCTACATGCATTTAACCTTGTCCACACATGAAGGTGTTTTATTCAGCTATGAATATGATCCATTTCCCCATTAAGAGGGTTTTTATTGTTGTTAAAAAGATTTATGGGCCTCCCTACCCATTTATTCATATAACTATGTGTTAAGAGAAAAACTAGTATTCCAATTAGCTGCATGCTAATTTAGGAGAGAGGAGATACCACTGTAATATTACCAAATGGGGAAAGCAGCAATTTATAAAAGATATGCAGGAAAATAATGCAGTTCATCTAAAGAAAAGTAGGAAGCCAATAAAATGGCTCTTCAAAATTATTTACAGCAATAAAATAGATGTATAATGAGGCCCATAAGATGCATAGCTGGATATACAAGACACCAATAGAAGATAATCCCTTAAAAGAGGTACTGCAACCACATGTATAGACTGAAAATTCTTTGACAACATTATTTTATTGGGCTGCAAACTACTCTTGATTACATTTCAGATCTAGAGAAAATTTGTGCATGAAAATTCAGATCCATACAATAGAACGGCTCCTCTTTCAGATTCGCTTGGGGATTTCAGCATAACACCGAGTAAAAACAGTAGATCTAAGATGTAAGTCTGCATATCTACATAAATATTCAGAAATATGCAGAAGAATTCAGATCAGATCTCATATATACAAGAAATTAGATCTTCTTCAATGGATCTCCAAGGTGAAGGGCAAATCCCCAACACTTGAAAACTAGCTCTCCAAATGGTACACCAAAACACCCTACAATATTACCTAAAGGAATAACACATATATAAAAGGGAAACTATGTTTTAGGGCTTAGATAATAGTTGGCCACATGCCAAGATCTGAAAATGATTCCCACACACTCCAATACACTCCTCCCAATGGAGTAAAAGACTCCTCCACTGAAAAAGGCCACTGAAAAATCCTAGATCTGAATAGATCTAGCCTCCACTTGCTGCAGCTTGCAAAGACAACCAAACCCTCAATAGGATATGCATTGTAGTTGAAAGGAGAAGCTTGGCCTCAAGCCAAATAGTGGACTATACAATACAAGACTCTACCAAGAGCTACTCAATGGGAAGAGGTGGGATTCTTGAACATGAACACCAAATGCTAAACAAAATTTGCAATATAGGCTAAATGGCCAAAGAAATATATATGGTATAAACAAAAAATATATCAAAATATCATATCATTCAACAACCCTCTTTGTGATGTACCAAAAATCGGAACAACTAGCAAGGCATGACTGGAAAATGCATTTTCTAGTAATGGCTGCTACATGAATTGAAACCAAGACCTGGATCCCTTAGAACAATGTGTCTAAGTGCTAAATCTAAGAGGAGGCTCCAAATAAATCCCTCTAAGGTGGTTAAATAGATCTCCCACACTTAGATGTCCTCAAAAAGTGTCTCGTGAAGGGATTACAACAGTACATGAGCAAGGATTGACTATACAACGTTATTTTAATGAGCCATGACACATGAAGATGAAAATAGATAATAAATGTATAATATAGCAGCAAGAGAGTACAATGCTTTGAGGAATCACTCACTCAAGCTAGGAAATGAAAGCCTCAATAAGACATGTACACCAAATGTGACAAAAAACTACTACATAAATATGCCTTAGCTATGACAACATTGTCTATTGGAGACACTCCAACATATAATATGAAAATAAAATGATATAGCAATATCAGCTCAAGAAATGTGGGGGAGAAATCTCTCAACCCCTGAAAATGACAATACAACAATAATACACAATCCTTAGAACAATTGGCTGCAATACATGTACAAATGGAAAATCTGTAGAAATGTTTGGGTTGTTGGTTAGCAGCTACAACTCTCAAAATAACTGGAGATGGATGAAGATGATGTGAAAGCTAAAATAAACCTCCTCCAATAGATCTCTCAAGTGATAGGCTGATCCTATCCCTGAAGATCTCTTCCTCCAAGATGATGGCGCAGCCCCTCACTACAAGTGTGCACTGAAATAACGTAGTATGGAGAATGGACTACGCTGTCTATGATGGTAGATGTTGGCCTTGATGCCAATATGTGAAAATTAGCTCTGAAATCTCTTTCACTAACCTCCCAAAGGAATAAGAAATTCCTCCTCTGAAAGATAAGTCAAAGAGAAGTGTTGTGGAACCCTCCACTGCAACACCCAACAACACTACATTATACTTCAGCAGAAATAACGCAGTGACTAAATAATGGCTTTGGCCCTAAGCCAATATGTGGAGAATATCAAGTGCAATCCTTCAAGATGCCTCTCAAGAAGGAGAGGAAATCCTAAACAGGAATCCCTCGTGCTAAGTAGCACTACAACTCAGTTGAATAGCTGGAGACCACAATTTGTCTCAATAGACAAATATCAAATAATCCAAGATGTCTCACTATGGCTACCTCCTCCTCCTCTCATAAAAGTGAATGCCTCTTTTCCATGGACCTCACACATTAGGGTTTCATCCACAAGGAATATTTCTCCCTCCAAAACTATGCTATCTTCCCAGGCAAGCTACACCTCTTAGGCAATGTTGTTGACTTGGTCAAACTTGACCTTGTCCTCATGCAAATTACCCCTTTTCACACTAGAAGGTGAAAAATAAGCTGATCCAATGATCCTTTTCACACTATGAAGGATATTATTCCTACTCATGGGCCTTTTACCCATTTTATTCACCTCCTAGATGAAATAAGAAAAAATTAATGTTCCAATTTTCTTCCATGAAAATTTTGGAACATTACAGTCCTCCCCTTTCAAAGATTTCTTATCCTCAAGCAAGTGCAAGGATATAATGAATTATTTTCTCCTCCTCTCCCTATAGCATCTGTGTATGATGATTCCCTCCAAGGAAAGTGATGCTATCTCATCAATCAAGCCTCCACATTTCCCCTCCTCAGTGTGTAAGTTAGCTATCAAGCCATTATCATGTAAAGGTGAAATACTCAAGAGGATAGCAAAGTGATTTCTAGAGGTTCCCTTGAAGAATGGGATCTGAAATATAATGGGAACTATATTTCCCATATGGATCCTCCATCTCCAAGCTATTGGCCATGCAACATGAGTCACCTTCAAACTAGGCAACTCCTGAAAGCTATCATCCACCTTTGGCTCCGGAAAATTAGGTGGGATAAAAATTTGCACATGGTAAGCAATGTACCCTACCCCACACTATCCATCTCTCCACCTAAGGTAAGTGTAGAGTTTCTGCTGATCCTGGGCTGCAATAAGGTTTCCCTCAAGTGTCAAAATGAGGACTAGAGCTCTAAAGACCTCTCCTCCAATGGTGCAAATCGAGCTAGCTCAAATATCCCCATATATGATGAGTTGGAAATCATCATCATATGGCATCATCTCCATCATATGGCTCGTCTCATAGGGAAAAAAATGTGTTGTGAAGGTGAACATATCATGTCCCATGTTCCCCCCCAAACATGTAGTGCAAAAAGTGTGAGGAATTTCTCCCTCAAAGGACACATCCACACAATGTGTCTCTCTCCAAAGCATGCTCCTCATAAGAACATAAACAGTAGAGCCATAGGGAGAAAAAATGAGAATCATACTTGCTGCCATATGCAACAAATGAGAAGGACAATGGTCCCTCAAGTGCAACCAGCGCAGCTTGACCCTCAACTGCAATAGAGACTGATGAAATAAGTGGCTTCTCAACCACATTCCTACTACTCCAATCTCCTCATAAGTATGGAGGAAGTGAATAATGTATGGTGTGCAATGAGTATGCCCTCCATAATATCTATCTTCCCCAAGTCCTCCTAGGGAATGCCCGTCAATCATGCTTATGGCCTCAACTATACCATGAAGCTCTAAAGAAAGAATGCTCCTCCTTGGAGAAATATCCTACACATGTATGGTTAAGGGACATACATCATATAAATAATCATGTGAACAACAATGAATACCCTTACCATATTTTCTGCTCATACCAATGGAGTGGCTCATAAGTGAGTCTCCTCTTATCCTCAAAGAGAAAAGAGGTGGTTGTGCTAACTCTAGCAAAGAGTTATGTCTCTCCCTCATCTCCATCTGGTCCATGTATCTGCTCATATGCTGATATATCTCCTCCTCAAAGCCCATCGAAAAATACCCTTCCATGATGGTGTGGTATGCTCTCATAGAACAAGTGGGACTGAAAAGGAAATCTTGCCGAGTTACTTGTAGCAACTTCTCCATGAGCTTGGAAGCTCTAGGAAAGAAGATCCTGTCATGATAAAAAAATACCCCATCTCTAGCTAAATATCCCTCCTCATGTAACTGGTCATCCAAGATCATGAAAGTGAAAAGATCCTTGGAATACTTCGCCAACAGCTAGGAGTTCCAATATGGATATATCCTCCATAGTGACAGCGCTGATGATCTCTCATGAAGAGCACCTGTCATATGGTCACCATCTGCTTTGACATCTCCCATGCCAAATATGCAAGTTGGAAAGCTGCTATCCTTCCCCTGCTACTTCTACCACAGCGTAGAATCTGAAATGGAAGTGGGTGATGCTGATGTTGAGAAATGCTCCCTCTCTCCTTGAGTCTACCCTAGCCTCCCAACACTGTATCAATCTCTCCCAAGGTTCCCACTCCTCTAAAATCACTGAGTGGTGCCTCAACTGATGAAGCATCCATCCTCCTCTACTGATCTAGTGATTTCCCTGGCAAAATGTCTCCATGCAATGAGACATCATCATCAAGATATGGCTGAATAGATGAATGGAGATAACCCTCCATGCTTCCACTGCATAATCCAATCACCCTCTTAGGTGCTTCAACCCCCATAGATGGATAGGGATGTGTAATCCTCATCTCATGATGCTAGGTCTCCTCCTTCCTCCCTCCTTTTGGCTCCATGGTTTCACACCTCCTCATCAATGGCACAGGTAAAACATGAGTTGTGCATTAATCTCCACACATGAGATCCTGGGGATTTTCTTGCAAAGAGGCAAGCATCCCTCTCCTTGGAGCAATAGCTCCTCCTCCATCTACATGAGGTGTTAGATCAACTCTAGATCTAACATCGTTGTTGCCCTCAATCTCTACAACATGTATGGGAAACTATCCAATGATTGGATCCCTTTTTGAAAAAGATATTTCCATGCTCCTTTGCTCAAAGGTATGAGATGAAAACCTTTCTTCCCGCAAAGTATGGTGCAAGTTTGAATGCAAGGGTTTTACTTGAGTTTTCTAGTTTTTCTCCACCATATGTGTTTCATGAATCATTCTATCAAATATTTTCACTAATTCCTTAGTGAAACTAGCATAAGATGTAATGTTTACATTTCTCAGAGAAAAGGATGCAAAAATCCACCAGGAAAAAGCCTTACCTCTCAAATGTAGCGTTGCAACTTTGATGGCTTCATCCTCTGGCATTTGGTGCTGCTACATGAAGGTCTCTAAATCCTCTGCCCAAGCTTTGGCTGAACATGTAGGTGAACCTTCAAAGGTAGATAGAAGAAATCTATCTTGTTTCTCTCTCTCATTCACCTTCATCTTGCAAAACTCTGAAAAACTGAGATGATCTCTGAATTTCTGAGCTTGAGACTCATACTCCATCAAGAAATTACTAAGGTTTTCCCTCCTATCAACCTCTTCTTCTCTTTCCATCTCTCTTCTGGCAATACTGGGCATGTGACTGCGTTGTACAAGATGGTGTGTAGTTGCTTGCTCACACTCCTTATGTGCATGTAATGTTTCAAATTTTGCAATAAGGTAATTGGAACATTAATATTGTTTTTATGATAATAAAAGGAATAAAATGGGTAGGGGAGCCCATGTAGCAGAAAAATAAACTCTCCTAAGGTGCAAAGAGTCACTTAAGTGGCTAAATTTGGCATTTCCTAGTGTGAAAAGGGCCAAAAGCAAGCTAACTAGACCATGGTTGACCAAGTCAACAAAGTGGCTTAGAGGAGAAGCTTGCTCATGAAGACTGTGCAGTTTGGAAAGGAAGGAAATTAGAGGATGAGAGAAACCATAATGGGTGGGGTCCATTGCAAGGAAGCATTCCTTGCATAAAAAGGTGAAGGAGAGCCATTGTTCATTTCATGCTTGAGAATTTCAAATTGCAGCTCTCTCCAGTTGTTCAACTAAGATAGCTTGTGTTGCTTAGCACAAGGGATATTTCTATTTATAAGTCTTCCCTCCTTCATTAGGAAGCCTTGGAGGAGCTGATCTTCATCTTCCTCACATCCAGGCTTGAGGCCAAAGCCATCTCTTTCAGCTACAACGTTTCTGTTGGGCAGATTCATTGGAGTTGCTGGAGGTAGCAGTGAGGGATCTTCATCCCACCGTTTCCTAAGCTAGTTTTGAAGAGGATGAGTTCTTCTTTCTCTATGAAATCAGCGAAGGAAATTTCCAGATCTTATATGGATATTTTTGCATAGGGCCAAGTTTTTCATCTCAGGCCCAGCGCAATCACTCCCTCTTACACCGCTATTTTTAGAGGGCATTTGCAGGAGGATTCACCATGGGGATTGGAGAGTGTAATCTTTAGTGAAAGGGGCAGCCTTTAACTTATAAGATCATTGCAGGAGGTCATAATTTTGTTTGCATCATCTTTCCCCTTCTCCATTCATGTATTATTATTGAGTTGCAGCAACTACACTGCAACTTCGGCATTTTGGTATTCTATCATTTGTACATGTATTGCAACCAATCCTTCTAAGGATTGTTAGTTAGCCATTTTTAGGGCTTGAGAGCTTGATCCCACTCCTTTCTTGAGCATATAAGGATATATCATCATGTTTCCATATTATGTGTAACAGTCTCCTCATGTAACTGCGCAATCATGGCTAGGGCAGCAACTTGTAGTTGTGTAGTCTTGAGCTTTAATGCATATTCTTGGTTGAGGCTATCTTGAGAGGTTTCTTCCACAATATTTGTATATTATTTGCTGTTGCTACTTTACATATCAGCCATGTACTCTTCTTATGCATTATGATGTATTATTTCACTGTTGTTCATTGTTAAAGTTCAGATGTTGTTGTAGCTCATTCTTTGAGCAGGATCTTCCTGAAGGAATAAATACTTACATAGCTATAGGCAGAGTCTGAGTAAGGGCTAGGAAGCCTCCAGTTCTCACCCTCTCTTTAGAGGTAAAATAACTAGTAAAATCCCTCTCAGTCCATCTCTGAAATGGCCTTGTTCATATTTCTGACAAAAGGATTTCTTCGAAAGTGAAAAAGCTACTAATTTTCATTTCGGAATATTACAGTGGTATCAGAGCTTCGAACTTGGTTCAGCCTGTGAAGTTCAAATTTCAGAGAAGAAGAGGCTAGAATGATGCAGAGGATGAGATTAATCTCATCTATTTTCAGACCCAGCAACAACCTCTCCAAGGAGGTCAAGGAGATAGAAAAGGGAGAAGAGGAAGGACCATGCACTTCCTATTCTCACAAAGAAGCAGAGAAGAAGCATGAAGAACACTTGGAATTCGAAGTTATAAGTGGGTACCCTACTGAATACAGAACAAACCCTAGATTTTTCCAAGAGACTCTATCCTTCCCTCACCATATTCAGCAGAAGGAAGAAGGAATACCCTACAGTCATGTGATGATGAAAGGCAATAGGTTTCTGTTGTCAACATTTGATGGGTCACTTACCTGTGCAGCAAAGGATTGGGTTAAGAAGCTGGAGGCTTTCTTCCTGCTACATCCTATAGCAGATAGAGATGTTGTAGCAATTAGAGCGCTACACCTTGAGGGAGAAGCAAAAACTTGGTGGTTCAGCCATGGGAGGCATGCAAGGGTTTCTACTCTTGCTAATTTTTCTCAGATCTTGATCATAAGATTTGGCCAAAGGAGGGAGGAGACCTCACCACTAGAAGAGAGGGCACATGCTAGTGCTCTCACATTCATGGAGGAGCAGCCTTCATCTCTAGTAGTTGAGGCAGCCAGTGCACTCGGGGAATAGACTCTTGCAGCCACACAAGACTCTTCCAAACTTTACCAAGGCATGCATGAGTTTTCATTTCCTTTTGATTCCATACATGCCATGAGGGATTACATACCATGGCAAGTTGATTGTCTAGAACATGAGACTCTTACTGCATTGTGCCACCATTCTCATTCACCCTTGATGATTCATGCACCACACATGAGGTTTGGGTTTGAGAAATGGACCATAGAGAGGATTGCATTTCAATTTCCCATGAAATGTAAAGGTGATAATCTGTTTTGGGATGATGGCAGGTCTTGTTGGGGGGTGCCAAGTTGCAGAATGATGGGATGCATCCACTAGGACCTGAGTGGATGTGGATGGGAAGCAAGAGGATGGTGAGCCTCTTGCAGATCTATGATACAGGGTAGCAAGAAGCCATGCTGCGTTGGTTGCTCTTGAGGGAGTTTGGCCAAAATGTGACCTATTCCTTTTCATGGGGTTTGAAAGCGAAGAGGAGATGGCAGGATACTTACACCATGAAGAAGAAAGGAGCATGGGTGAATTATGATGGGACAACATTATTTTTACCATTCATCATGTTCCCATTTCATATTTGGAGTGGTGGAAGTATGAGGGGGCAACAAACAATTTTTTTTCTCAAGTTCTATTTGGTTGTTGCAGGAGCAAGAGGAGGCACTAGCATAGTGCAAAGGGATTGCTATTTGATCTTGGATGCCCAAGCAGCACCTTCTTCATGGGAGGGGCTCTACATTTTCAGCAACATGATGGGAGGAGTCTTTTGCAAGATTCATGTCAAAGAGGGGAGCTTTGAGATGACAGTCGCCCTACTCCAAAGGCCAACAACGTTGTCACTTGATAGCTTGGATTACTTGCTGAAGTGTTCTCAAAACCACTTCACAAGTGATGTGTCTTGGAGGCATGTAGGAGAGGAGGATGAGGAAGTAATGGATGGTAGCATCCTGTGCTATGTTTTGATCTTCTTGGCTTGGGCTCACAAGCACAAGAAGAGACACCTACATGCAGCAACTTTGGACTCTTCTTCCATGCATTCTCATGCATACTATCTTCTAATGGAGGAGTCCACTTGGGAGGGATTCCTAATGGATGTATATCAACATATGGCTAGATGCATAACCTAAGAGATGATGAGATGGTTGGCACAACCACTCCCCTACTATGTTGCAGTAAGGGGTACTTTTCACTTGAGTCATTTTAGCTCAAAGGCCCAAGTAAATGATGAGGGAGGTCACTACTTGTTTCATGCTTTGCACTCTCTTATCTTTATGAGCAGAATGTCAGTTCAAGAGGGATATTTCCTTCTTGAATGCTATGTTTGGTTATGCTAATGGTCTATTGTAGAAAATATGATGGCTATTTTAACAGTGGATTGTGGGGGAAAGCCACATGGATTTTGGTATGCACCTTTGGCACCAAAGTATGTTTTCATGTATACATCTTTTGAGATGATTGTGGCAGCAAACAAGTGGCTAGGAAATCACTTGTTTCTTTCTATTTTGATGCAAGCAGGGAATGCACTGTGCAGGTTCCATTGGTGGAACAATGATCCACTTTCTAGTTGTCATGAGACAACTTGGTTCTATTGGTTTTTGCTTCCACGCATTGCAGATTTTGCTTGGTACATGGAGAGCTTTGTTTGGAAAGTGGGACATGAGTTGATGATACCCATTTGGAGTATGATTCTCCATATTTTACATGTTGTATGTTTCAGGAGAAACAATGGGTAGCCCATGATTGCCAAGCTTCATCTCTTTCCTTCATGTGGGAGGAGCTATTTGGAGAGTTCAAAATTTTGGAGGAGGCATTTCATGGTTTGTATGATTGATGGGCTGGCTTGGGTCTCTTTTGAAGACCATTTTATTGCAGCCATATATCAGCAGCAGCCCCATATGCATCATAAGGAGGGAGGAACTAATTGGGTGGATGTACCCTTTAGGAGGAGGGACCTCCATTGTTTTTGCAGCTCATGCTCCAAGGGGAGTATGGGAGATGATATGGTCACCATGTTCAGCCATTTGTTTTTCCATGAGCTGACCCATATGATTGTTTGGATGCCATATGATGATGAATTCCAACTCATCACATATGAGATGATTTGGGCCAGCATAATTTGCAGCGTTGGAGGAGAGATCCTTGGAGATCTAGTCTTCATCTTGCCACTTGAGGGAAAGTATTTTGTAGCCTAGGATCAGCGTACACTCTTCACTTATCCTAATTGGAGAAGCAGACAACGTGGGGTAGGCTATTTTTTCTACTAGGATCAGAATTTCAGCCCACCTTTTCTACTTGAGAACAAGGTGGAGGAGTATTTTCAGGAGTTTCTTAGTTGGAGGGTGACTCATTTTGCTTGGTTGATTGCTTGGGGATGGAGGATCTACATGAGGATATTTTAGACTCCATGCCTTGAGTGGAGGACCTTCTTTCAGTTCATCCTTGCTCTTGCTTGAGGACAAGCAAGTTTTCAGAGGGGAGGATTGTAATGTTCCAAATTTTGCAATAAGGTAATTGGAACATTAATTTCGCTTTTATGATAATAAAAGGAATAAAATGGGTAAGGGAGCCCATGTAGCAGCAAAATAAACTCTCCTAAGGTGCAAAGAGTCACTTAAGTGGCTAAATTTGGCATTCCCTAGTGTGAAAAGGGCCAAAATCAAGCTAACTAGACCATGGTTGACCAAGTCAACAAAGTGGCTTAGAGGAAAAGCTTGCTCATGAAGACTGCGCAGTTGGAAAGGAGGGAAATTTGAAATGAGAGAAACCCTAATGTGAGTGAGGTCCATGGCAAGGAAGCATTCCTTGCATAAAAAGGTGAAGGAGAGCCATTGTTTATTTTCATGCTTGAGAATTTTGAATTGCAGCTCTCTTTAGTTGTTCAACTGAGATAGCTTGTGCTACTTAGCACAAGGGAGATTTCTGTTTAGAAGTCTTCCCTCATTCATTGGAAAGCCTTGGAGGAGCTGATCTTCATCTTCCTCACATCTAGGCTTGAGGCCAAAGCCATCTCTTTCAGCTACAACATTTCTGTTGGGCAGATTCATTAGAGATGCTGGAGGTAGTAGTGAGGGATCATCATCCCACCATTTCCTGAGCTTGTTTTGAAGAGGAGTTCTACTTTCTCTAAGAAATCAGCAAGGGACATTTCCGGAGCCTTATTGTAGATTTTGGCATAGGGCCAAGTGTTTCATCTTAGCCCCAGCGCAGTCACTCCCTCTTACAACGTTATTTTCTGAGGGTTTTTCAGGAGGATTCATCATGGGGATTGGAGAGTGTAATCTTCAGTGAAAGGGGCAGCCTTTCACTTAGAAGATCATTGGAGGAGGTTTCTATATTGTTTGTAACATTCTTTCCCTTCTCCATTCATGTACTATTATTAAGTTGCAGTAGCTACACTGCAACTCTAGCATTTTTGTATTTTATCATTTTGTACATGTATTGCAGCCAATCCTTCTAAGGATTGTTAGTTAGCTATTTTCATGGGTTGAGAGCTTTCTCCCCCTCATTTCTTGAGCATATAATGATATATCATCATATTTCCATATTATGTGTTGCAGTCTCCTCATGTAGCTGCACAGTCATGGCTGGGGCAGCAACTTGTAGCATTGTAGTCTTCAGCTTTAATGCATATTCTTGATTGAGGATATTTGAGAGGTTTCTTTCTCAAGATTTGTATATTATTTGTTGTTGCTACTTTAATTATCAGCCATGTACTCTTCTTATGCACTATGATGTATTATTTCATTGTTGTTCATTGTTAAAGTTCAGATGTTGCTATAGCTCATTCTTTGAGCAGGATCTTCCTGAAGGAAGAAATATTTTCATAGCTATAGGCAGAGTCTGAGTAAGGGCCAGGAAGCCTCTAGTTCTCACCCTCTCTTTAGAGGTTAAATCACTGGTAAAATCCCTCTCATTCCATCTCTAAAATATCCTTGTTCATATTTCTGACAAAAAGGATTTCTTCAGCGGTGAAAAAGCTGTTGATTTCCATTTCGGAATATTACATAATTACAATGTTCCTTTTCCTTCACTCCGACTAGGAAATTTAAATTCCATGCATGACTAGGAGTATTTTTAGTAAGTTGTTTAGTTAATTGAGAGATCAGTGAGTTGACAACAGTCATACCTACTTAACTGAACTCATACTAACTCAACTAGTGACTAGAACTCAGTTAACTGATTTTAACTAAAAATAACTCCACTAGATTGTTAAACATTAGAAATCAATACATGCACAACTCTAATTGTAGCCTACAAACTCGAATTTGTTGATCTAACTAGGAGGCAAAGCCATGCCACTCCAACTAACTTTAATCCAAGTCATCCTGCTGACGCGGAAAATCAAATTTCTCCATTTGACTAAGGCACAAGTCAAATGAATTATTTTCTTGCTATAATTGTAACACTCCCTCTTAGCAAGAAAAGTATTATTCAACACCTCTAACTTGCTCCTATGGAGCTCAAACTTGCCTCTTGACAATGTCTTTTTCAAAATATCTACATCCTGCTCCTTTGTGGGAATGTACAACAATATCATGATTCTGATCTGCACACAATCTCTCAAGTGATGGTATCTGATACCAATCTGCTTGGACCTGTCATGAAATATTGGATTTTCAAAGATTTTGATACAACTCTTATTATCATAATAAATCATAGTGGATCCATTTCTTTACTGAAAATAAAAACAATAATTTTCCTCATCCAAATGGCCTTGCATGTTGCTTGAATAAAAACCATATACCCAGCCTCCGCTGAGTTGAGTGCTACATATCTCTTTTTGCTTCTATACCAGGAAATAATTGTTGACCCAACACTATAAATAAATCTCGAAGTGCTCTTATTTTCTGATGGACTCCCTACCCAATATGCATTTGTGAAGCGTTGGATCTTCACACCATCAATCCTCCTGAACCATAAACCAAAATTTGTTGTGCCTCTGAGGTATCTAAGAACATGTTTTTCTTCTTTCTAGTAAATCTTGGTAGGATTCACCATAAATATACTAACTTTATTAATTGAAAAACATATTTTTGGCCTTGTGTTGACCATATACATCAAGGACCCCACAATATGTTTGTAGATGGTGGCATCTACTGCCTCTCCTGAAGAATCATCCTCCTTCCTCTAGTTGGTAGCTAGAGGAGAGTGCATAGGCTTGCAGTCCTGCATGTGGAATCTCTGAAGTATTTCAGTGATGTACTTTCCCTGACTCACAAAAAACTCTCCATCTCCATGCCATACCTCCAACCCAAAGAAGAAATGCATCAAGCCCATGTCATTCATCTCGAACTATCTTGCAAGGTCCTCCTTGCAAGACTAGATCAACTATCATCCCCTATAAGTATCAAGTGATATAAATACAATACCAAGATAAGAAACTTTACATATACCACAATGTAGTAGAGATTGGTATCTACTTCACTCCTGGTGAAGCCCAATCCACTTAGGTAGGAGTCTATGTGAGTGTACCAAGCATAAGGTGCCTTCTTGAGACAATAAAGGGCTCTCCTGAGTCTACACACATGTGTCTCCTTGTCAAATGTCTCAAAAATCCGAGGCCACTCTATGTAAATATCTTCCTCAACCACTTGATTGAGGAAGGTAGTCTTCACATCCATTTGATGGATCTTCCACCGCAACTATGCAGCTAACTCTAGAATGCTTCTAATGTAGGAGTATCTTTCCACTTAGGAAAATGGTTCCTCATAATCAACTCCCTCTACCCATGAGAAGCCTTTCGCCATATATTTTTCCTTATACTTATCAATACTACCATCTACTGCATTTTCACTTTTTATATCCATTTAGAACCAACCATTGAATTTTTATT
The DNA here is from genome assembly GCA_034641835.2 of Pinus albicaulis. Classification (NCBI taxonomy): domain Eukaryota; kingdom Viridiplantae; phylum Streptophyta; class Pinopsida; order Pinales; family Pinaceae; genus Pinus; species Pinus albicaulis. The sequence continues at coordinate 1,588,548,328 of CM076570.1, forward strand.
TGGTCTAGGCACCACCTCCCATACATTTTTATTCATAATGGAGTCATCCTCCACCATGGCATCAACCCACACATGTTCGGAAAATTCTTCCTAAAATGAAGAAGGCTCAGAATTAATGATTTATGTCATGGGTGCCATATAACCAATATATTTGTCTGGTCACATCCTTTACCTGTGCAAGGAAGTAGGATCTCCCACATGCTCTTGAGCATATTGCACCAACCTATCAACCTCTCTAGTTCTCTGCCTCCCCTCTCTAAAATATTTTGGTTGAGTGGGTGCCTCCACTTGTCCTCCTCTCTACTCCTCCACATGTGGCTGCTCCATAACATCCTAAAGCTTAGTCTAAGGCTCCTCCTTTGGCGCTAGCAACTCCTTGTTTAGTGGAATACTTAAATCTCTCTCTAGAGATCTTCTCAGGACCTTCTCCTCATAAAATATTTCATCTCTCCTCATCATTGTACTCTTGAGTGACGAAAAATGCACCAAATAATTATGAGGTGTTTCTGTGTATCCTACAAAGATCCCCATCTTAGATGTAGGCTCCAACTTTTTCCTGCTATCTTTGGAGACATGCCAATACACTGTAGCTCCAAAAATTTGAAAATGGGATACATCTGGCATTCTACCAAAGAAATATTCTTCACATGTTATCATGCCAAGAATTTTGTGAGGGAAAAATAATTTTAATAGATCCATAAACTCCAAAAATTAATGAGCATCCATAAACATTATTAATACAAATCCATAAATTGAAATAGTTAATGCATGTATCAATAAACTATCCATATGAAAATATATAAAAATTACAAATATCACATGCTTAAAGGAATCCCTCTTCTGAAAACAGGACTCCAATCAATTGTTGCATGGGCACTTTTCATATTACTCCTTCTGACCATGCTTAGCAACCAAAACCTAATGTAAAACACAATAGAGTGTATCCATGTTTTTTGTGAAGCCTTGGGCTCTACAATAGAAATGGGAAAGAAACCGGGTGCTACAAAGGGAACTAGATTGATATTCGAAATTGGATTATGGTACAAGGGTGCACTTGAATTCAAAATTTCAAATTTATTAGGATTCACTTTTCTTTTCAAGCCTCTATCGAAGAACTCCAACTTATGATCATTCAAAAATTTGAGAAGAACATTGACAAAGGGATCACAAAGCCAATTCTCCTAGTTTACTAATTCCAAGTATGTAATAAATTGTTCGATGTGACCCATGTATACTATTCTTCTCACGAAGTTCCCCTTCTCTAAATTCTTACCAAAGGTGGTAAATTGTTTCGAGCCAATTTAGAAGGAAGCAAAGGCTTTCATAGAGTCAATTGGAAAGTATGTTTCCTACACAAGGTATGGCGAAGAATAGCTTTGGAACAATTCCAATTCTTTCAAGAAAAATAAGGCCATCAAAGGGGAAATAGATGGATATGTTCTAATCCTATCTTGGATGTCAGACTCGATAAGGGTTGGTGGCTCAAATCCAAGCATAGGCATGGATTTTCAGACTATGAACAATATGGAAGTGTTTCATTAATCCCACGATGAATCTCTTTGCTTAGTCTCTGGTATTTTGTGACCTAGCCTTGGGACAACAACTCCAATACTTAGGTGCAACCCAACCCAAGTGGTTGATTTATGTCGAAAAAGGAAATGATTCAACAACCATTCTAGTTTTCTAAAATTCCCAAGTTAACCTGGTGATAATTAATTAGAATATAAGTCCTCCTCTTCATCTAGAAACAAATAAATACAATGTTTGTTCAAAAAAATAAGCTTAATATAAGTCTTACATGGTGCAATGGTGCAATGACCTATACAAAATTACATTTGTAGTTTACAATCTCAAAGGTCAAAATGGAGATCCTACATTAAGCCAACTAATTAAGTTTTTGGGTGATGTGCTTGTCACCGTGAGAAGGAAATCACTCTCTAACTCCCCTTCTTTCTTTTCTCACTCCCATATATATTAAATTCGTCCCAAACACCACGTTGTCCAAGAGTGAAAATAATTTCAATAGCTAGCCTCCTCTACTTGTTCAAAAAATTAAAAGGTTTACCATGGTACCACTAGATATATTATAAGATGGAAAGCCTCTTGAGCCTGGCCAAGGAAACAATGGGAGGGAAGCTATCATCACATACCCTAAACATACTATTGAAGGTTGGAGACCAACCCCAAATATGCAGATGACCATCTTCCTGACACGTGCATAAAAAATATTGTTGCATGACTTCTAGAATCTTGCATGCAAACAAATTGGCCTCCATTTTGATTACAAAATTTATTGTAGGTTTTAAGGTAACTTCTATTATAGCCACAATGTCATTTTTGTGCTTCATTTGACATGTTACTAGGTTGTCAGGCTTTTTAGACTGCTTGTGGTGGTTGTTAACCCAAATGGTGCAAAAGAGACAACATATCCCAATGAAACAAAGGAACCCAAAAAACATATAAAAAAAGTACCACTCACCTAGAAATCAATTATGGCACGAATAATTATGCATCGAGACAATCCTCAATAGGTCTATAACATCCAAAAACTCGATTTAAACATGAAGAAATCAACAGTTCATGTGATGGCAAGTGGTTGGGGTAGGGGCATTAATAAAATTCTCAATTTCTTGTGAAAATAACCATTGTTCTTCCCATCTCCAAATTTCTCTAGAATCCTTATATACCCCCTATTTCCCCAACTATGTAAGAAACTAGAAATATTCGGTGAACCTCCTGAAGGTTTCTCTGGGACAAGCATGTATAGATTAAGATATGTAACTAAACAATTCACTCGTGAAGAGGGAAATAAATCTCTGGATGGTTTAGCACAAAAAGTGTAAAGGGTGTTCTCTCGTTCCTAAAACATTCAGTATTATTTTCCCCTAACCTCATAGTGTATGGGTTGCCAGAAGGTAAAGACATATATAACTAGGTTAGCAAAAAAAAGTCGAAAGGGAGCTCTCTAAGTCTGAAAACATGTAGTAGTATTTTTCCTTGATCTCATAGTGGATGAGCCATTAAAAAATGTGATTCTTGTTTATATTTGGCTTCTCAATTGGGATAACATGAAAACCCTACTCAAATGTGAGAGGTGGTAGTTTTTCTAAATCCAAACTCTTTGGGACCCTAGCTGAAACTAAGCAAGGGGAACCCTAGAGGAATGCATCCACTGTATGCATATGTACATAGGTTGAATGATATATGAATGAAGTCATATTATATTGGACTGAAGTACAATGTAATTTTATTATATGACCATTATGATATCCTACCTCTAATATATTACTAAGTACATATGTGCATTGTTTGTACTGAATTTGAACAAACCTCTTAAGCTCGAGCTAAAGATGTTGATATGGAAAAAAACTCCAATGTTCGTTTTTCATATCTGGAAATGTTCTCAATGGTCTTGCTTAGAAAATGTTAAAGAGTATATGGCACTTAAATATTGTTAATCTCTAAATGATTTTTTAAAATCTATTATAAATTTAAGTTAAATATAAAAAATTTCCAAGGATTAATTAATTAATTTTTAGTGAATTCAATAGATTTATCCTCATAAATTTTTCAAGCAATAATTAGTGGAATAAGGCTTTCATGCCTAAATCTTTTCACTAGTAAGCTTTCTTCTATAATAGTTGTTGACCATAATTATGAAATACAACAAAAATTTAGAATATATCATAATTTCAATCTATTTCCCACACATATAACCAAAGAGACAAATGATATAAAGTAAATATCTATGAATTCAAATTCATTCCAAGTAGATCTTCTAAAGTTCACCTTCTATCTCGAGGGAGATTCACTAGGGGAGCAATACTATATCATGTTCATTCATATTGGGGGATGTATATTGAAAAAAATGAAATAATATATTCAGCATATAATAGCGGGTAAAGGGTTTTTATATGTTGTCTATAAAAAATGGAGTTGAAAGTTAATGAAAATATACAAAGGGATATTAAAAATGCTAATGAAAAAATGGATACTTGTGATCTCTAGTGAAATTAGGGGTTTTTGAAATTGGGAAGGTGTTTTGGGCTCATATTGGTAAGGGGTTAAATAAAGTTATTTTTATAGGTATTTTCCATTATGTATTCAAATTAAGGGAATTTTTTAGTATGCCACAAACGCACGTGCTATGTCATAGGTTCATTGATTGAAGCCTCCATGCTAGCAATCTTGATAATTCTAACACTTGAAAGATAGCTTTAAATATTTCTTGAGTGGTGTTGCAGGGTTGATCTATTTACTACAAATGAATTGAGTTTAAAATAATGAACTTTCCCTCATCCATAATGACAAGCATGTACACATATCTCTCATCATTCTCTAGTACATACATGATGTTTATCCTATTTCTAATAATTTTTTTCCTAGTATAGAATTTGATTGTTTTCATCCTTAGTGGCATAAGAGAGTTGAGTAAGAGGATCGTTGGATGTAATCCATGTCACCTAAAGGTTTCTCTTAGCATTCAATGAATTACTAAGGTATCTATAATTATAAACAATAAAATATTTCACCTAACATATTATGTTTTGACTTTCCTTTGTATTTAGTATATTTAGGAGTTTGTAAAATTGAGGTGTTTCTTTTAAGAAACATATCATTTAAAATGAAAAAAGAAGAAGAAAGAGGAAAATATATGGCAATTTTTGTTGCTATATTGAAAGAGAGTGTGTGAATAATCTTAAAAAATAATTATTTGGCATAGTTATCTTTAAGTGGAGAAAAAAGTATCTAATAATTTCTCTTATCCTTGAATGATGTAGTGAATTACATGTAAGGAAAAAGTGTAGATAATTCAATTTTACATGCAATATCAGCCTAACATGCTAGTGTAGTGTTTTTTTTTTTTTAACTGAAACGGTTGTAACTTTATTTATTTTGGGAGGAATTTGGACTTACGCCACTGCTGCCATCATTACATTTCATACTACTCTGTTTCATGTTATATACAGAAAAATCCTCATGGATTGCAAAGATGAATAGAGCTTTCCCCGTTTATGAGAATATGGCCTTTTTTCAAGGGTGCAGCCCTTGTTTGCCAAAAGATCGGCTTCCCATTGTTCGGATTTCGAGGATGTGGAAACATTTGAAGGATTCGAAGTCAAGGAGTACATCCTTTAGTCTCGCTCGTGGTTTTGTTTAGGCTTGCATTGGTGAATAAGTTCTCCGAATTTAACTTGTTGATTAAGATCTCGGAATCTCCGAAGATTTGAATTTCTTTATCCCCTCTATCTCTAGCTATTTGGCGGGGCTTTGAGGAGGCTTAAAATCTCAGCTTGATTATTTGATTTCAGCCCAATGCCCCAGGGAGAAGCTATCCCTTCCGGCGCCATAAGGAGCGAAGATGACCCCACCCGCACCGCCGACCCCGGGGTTGCCTTTTGAGGCACCATCGAAGAAGATCGTAGCAATGTTTTGTTTTTTTCCACCACTCTTGAAAGTTCTCTTCGGGTTCCCTTATTCTCCAAACAGGGTCTCACCGGATGAGGAACTCGAAAGCGACTCTCCGGGAGTAAGGGGTGAGAGGCCTCGACCATCTTTCTTCTTCGAGATCGGAGCAAGGGATCGGCAGAGAAATACTGCTGTTGGGAAGCTTCTAGGAGGAGTGATTTCGCTTTGACAAAGCAACGAAAGAAAAGGAGTGTGTTCCTTTTCTTTGAAAATCGGGTCGTTCCGGGCCAACCAAGTCCGCCAACAAGTGAATTTAGGTATGGCATTCCGGGACTTTCCTCCAAAAAGATTTGTCGGGGATTTCATATGTGTAGCTTTGGTTCCGGGAGTCGAAAAGATCAGCTACGGAGTTGTACTCGGGAAACGTTGATATGTAGCTCCCGTAGAATGAGGCTCCACACCTCTTTGGCAAACTTGCGGTCCAAGAAGAGATGTTTGGCGGTTTACGCACCGGTTACGCAAAGCGCACATCTATGAGGGCCGTGATATTCCTCTTTTCATCGATTGTCTCCGGTTAACAGGTTTATTGTGTGCCGGCGTCCAAAAGAAGAAGTTGACTTTTGGCAACGCTAGAGGCTCCCGCACTCTCTTCCGAACTCTGAATTTCGATGTCGTTCTTGTTGGGTTGAAGCGCTTTGAACGCTCGCTCGTCGTCGTGTAGGTACCGGATGGCCCCCCAACCCCCACTCGTCCTTCGCCCTTCGTTCACGAGGGCTGCGTCCTCCGGCCTCTCTTCGAGCGCTCTTTCTCGGTTGAATAAGCGTGGAGGGATGCCATGGAAATCCCAGCCTTTCCATGCTCCACGACGGTCCCATAAGGAAAGATCGAACACGCTGTTGATGCCGGCACGCTCCGACCCGTTTCTTATATCCGCTATCTCGTCGTCTTTCCGAGAGGGGGGCTCTATTCATTATACGATCGAGCCACGGCTTTGAGTGTTTACCATTACCCGGGATCTTATATACTCCATTTTTTAAAAAAACTCGGACTTTTTCGCTGCATAATTTCCATACCCGGGAGACGTTGGTTGCTTGAGACGCCCGGAGATTTCGAAGAGGGATGTCGTGAGCGTACTTTGCTTTCGAGTTTCACACACGGGATGCGTGGGATTGCTATGAAGATTCCAAAGAATTTTTCCTCCCATCACTAGATTGAGCTGTAGCGGGGTCCCGGATTTGCGGTCCTCCTTCGCAAAGGGGCGTTTGACCCTGCTCCCATTTCACCGGGTGTATTTTATGGGCATTGCCCTTCCCACCTTGCCACGAAAAGTCTCGAATCAGCTTGGAGATATGCTCTGTCACCTATTTTGGCGCAAGGAGGAAGGCAACTTGGTAGATTGGGAGTGCCGATAGCACGAGACTTGATCAAGATGACTTTTTCCTCCGTAGGTGAGCCAATATCCTCCCCAATTAGTGATCTTTGACTTGATTTTGCCGATGGTTTCGGACCACGACCCTCTCTTGTTACGACCATTTATAATAGGTAGACCGAGATATTTTATCTTCTCCCAATGGACTTGACTATTGAAGCCAAGGAGGGAAGAGATATTAGAGAGCTCTGTTGTTCGATGTTCCGACCATATACTTCACTTTTCCTTTCGTTTATGGAGGCTCCCGTAACCACCGCAATAAGACTTTAAAACATTGTCAAAGGCTTTGGCAATTCGGAGGAGGCACCTCCAAGCGAGGGAGTGAGTCATCGGCGAATAGAGCATGGTTCGTGCGGAGAGAGAGAAAGGAAGGTTTAAGACCGGGGAGGGAGCCGGCAGCTTGTTCGAGCAGTGAGTTTTCCGCTAGGGTATCGACCAACGAATGTATAGGAAGGGAGAGAGGGGGGCAATCCCGCTCGAGACCTCTCCGGGCTTGGAAAAAGGTGGAGGGGCGACCATTGACTAGGGGGGGGGGCAATCCAAGGGTTATCGGTGCGAGGCTTTGATGAGGGAAAAAAGAGAGGGGAGAAACCAAAAGCAAGGAGGACTACGTGCGGGAAGGCCCTATTGACTCGATCAAAGGCATTGGCCATGTCTAGTTTGATTAGCATCCCTTTTTCTTTTTCGACTCGGCTTGAATGAATGATCTCCCTGGACTTGGATTACATTGTCCGGGATGTGTCCGCCCTCCACGAAGCCTCCTTGATTACTGGGAGATGAGTTTGTTGAGGAGAGGCTTGATCCCTGTTTGCTAGAAGCTTTGCCAAGATTTTGTAGGAGGCATTGCACAATGATATGGGCTCGAATCTAGCAAAGGTTTCGGGGTTAGATTCTTTAGGGATGAGGGCCGGGTAAGTGGAGTTGGTGCCTCCCCCTACCTTGGCTTTATTTCTGAAACCTTTGATCATCTTTAAAAGATCAATCTTGATGATGTCCCGAGCACATCTTGTAGAAATGGATGGTAAAACCATCGAGTCCGGGGCCTTGTCCGGGTCCATAGACCCGGATCACTTTTATGACTTCTTCTTCCGTGAAGGGTCCGTTGAGGGCTGAGTTGTCTTCCGGATCGATCGGGCAGAGGAATGTTAGAGAGGAAGTCAACATTGTCCTCCTCATTTGCTTGGTTTCCTGCGGTAGAAAAGCTGTTTGTAGTGGTTAACCGTCGCCTCTTTAATCCAGGCTGAAACCTTTGCGGATCGCCCATCTGCAGCTTGTGATTTCGAGAGATGTGATTTACGCAAAGTCTTGCTCTGGGTGCGACGGTGGAAGAAGGTAGTATTTCCGTCTCCTCGCCTTCAGCCACAAACTTCGGGATTTGATCCTCCAATACTCCTCCTCTCGCTCGGAAGGATTGGAAAGAAGAGCATTGGGTTTTAACTTCTTTATCCAAAGCAAGGTTGGGGGTGATATCTCTGTTTTCCATGTCCATTTGCGGCTCCTCTAGGGTCCGCACAATTTCTTTTCGTTGACTAGTTGGATTTGGGATAGGGTTTTCGATCCACTCCTTCGGGGCTCGCTTTGTAGCTTTGAGCTTTTGTTCCCATACGAAGCTAGGAGACCCTGAAAAAGATTTGTTCCAAGCCGATTTCACCGTGTCAAAAAGTCTTCTCTTTCGATCCCGAGAGAGGGTCGAAACGAAAGGGATAGGACCCAAGTCTTCTTCTTCTTCAAGAGAGAGCTGGACGAGGCTTGTGATCCGAGGTCGGTTTGGGGAGAATTTTGGTGGTGATGATCTTGTTGGTTGTCATTAGAGCTCCCCTGGACCGTAAATCGATCTAACCCAGGGCAGAGATGTGATCCCCTCCCACTCTATTGTTGGACCAAGTGAAGAGTCCTTTTCTCGGGATGTAATCGACAAGGTCCCAATCCCGAATGATACCCTCAACTAAAGGGAGGAAAGGATCTCTACTAATATTGCCTCCTCTTTTTTTCCTTGTGTTTCAAGACAATATTTAAGTCCCCAGACGAATGATGTTTTTTGGGGGAGTGCTTCTCAAGGAAAGCTATTAGAGAAGTCCAAACGATTCTCTTTTTTCCGAATATATAACAGGGAACATAAAGATTAAAAAAGGGAGAAGTTTAACTTACTTGGGATGTGCAATAATTCGAGTATAGATCCGAGTGTTGTGTTTCATGAGTGTTTTTTAGTCGGAAGAGCTCTTCGACCGCGAGAGTTGCAAGTCCTCCGGAAGAGCCTCTTGAGCCGACGGCTTTTCCCGCATTTTTTTCTCCATTTCTTCTTGCTGATGTCTAGGAGGGCGCCGCCCTCTATCTTTGTCTCTTGGAGCAAGAGGATATCCGAGGGTTCCATTTTGAGCGGGTCTTTGATCGCTTCGGCTTTCGTGGGGTTGCCCTGGGCCTCTGCAGTTCCAAGAGATGAGACGCGTTATTTACCCGGGAGGTGGAGAGAGCCTCCCTTGGGAGGCCCGGGTCCCGGTATTTCTCCCAATTGACATCTCGATAGTAGGTCGGGCTTCCTTGGGTTTTGAGCCTTTCGAGCCCTCCTCTTCCCTTTCTTCTCTGCGCGATTTCCCTGCCAACTTTCTTTGAGGGTTGTTCGAAGGTTTCATCCTCCGAGGATTCGGAACTGTCTATAGGCTTTTTCCTTGTGACATCTCGCATATGAGGGGTTTGAAGGGCTTCCTTGGGTGGCCTCGGGGGGAGGCTTTGCCCCACCATCTTGTGGAGTGGTGGGGGGGGGGTCCAGTGCCGAGCCTAGGATTCCCGATTTGCTTGTGGTCTGCCTTATTCGATTGCTTTCTTTGCCGTTTGAGTTTATACCTTGAGTGTGATTGGAGTCGCTTGGAGCCTCTTTCGGGGGTCTTTCCCGTTGCCCTTTTTTTTGATGTGAGGGTTTTTGGACTAGAGTCCATTGCTCTCTGTTTTGGTTTTCGGGATGATCTTCGCCTTTTTCTTACAATGTTTGGCGAAGTGCCCGTAGCCATGACAATGTCCCGCACTTGAATGGGAGCTCGTTCATAATCCGGCTCTTGGACATGCGTCCACCCCGCGACGATTAGGTTAATGGCTTACGGTAAGCCCTCCTCCCGGATCTACTTCGACGCGGATGCGAGCGCGGGAGTATTGATCTTTCCTTGGGGCTTGATCAATATATTTGCCTAGGGTGTTGCCTATGATCCGCAAAGACTTAGGGTTCCAAAGCGGTGGAGGGGGGAGGTGGGGTAGCCGCACCCACACCGGAACCCGCCGATGGAACGTCCTGGGTTGGATCAAAATCGGGCGTCCATTTGTTGAGGTAAAGTCCTTGCGGCCCCATGAAGTAAGGACCGTTCCCGAAGATCAAGCTTCTCGTCCTCCGCACCGTCAAAGACAAAGACGAAGAAGCCTTTGCCGACAAAGTAACTTTTGACTCCTTCTTTCGTGAGCGGTTTCCGGTTCCTTTGAGTCCAATCCTCCACCGACTTGGGGGAGGGCCGGAGGCCCGTGAACCGACCTATTAAGCCACGATCTACCAGATTCAGGGGGCTGCTTTGCGGGTTTCTTCCTCGGGGAGAGCTACGGTGGGAATGGACTCCATCTTTTTGACGATTTTTTGCTGACTCCCAGAGGGAGGGCGCTTGGGGCCTTTGGCGATCATATCTTTGAAGGCTAGAACCTCCGGGGGGAGGAGGCGGAGCCGTACCCCCGGAGGGCTCCATGACAGGGAGCGGCAGAGACAAAGGAGCAGAGAGGGCTCGACAGCCCTAGGGCAGAGGCGCAGCCAGGCCCGATCGCATGCAAAGCACAGCGCGGCCAGAGCAGTCGGGGCGGTGGAAGCTAGCATGCTAGTGTAGTGTTTGATTCTCCTTCGTTTAGTATATTTAGCTTGATCTTGTGATAGTATGGTGCTTTGGTAGGAAAAGAAGGCTTTAAAAAGAAAAAGAAAAAATACACGCAAGAAGTTTTTAATGGAGTGAAAGAGAAAACATGCAAAACAGATCAATTTCTTTCCAATATAAATATCGTCATATTAGTAGTGAATTACTTGTCTAATATAAATACATACATATTATTAGTGAATTACATCCACATACATATCGCTTGTAGTGAATTACATCCTAAGATCCACATCATTCCACTCCCTTATGAACATATTTATAAACTAGGTCTTAAATAAAATAGTTGGCATCCATTTTACAAACATAATAATATAGAATATAGGGGCTAAACCAAGTCTATATTCTTTGCCACTTGCATATGAAAAAATATTCTTGCCTCAACGCTTCCCCCAATTATCATCCTATGTTACAATAGGAAGGGACAAACAATGTCTCTTGTTACATGTTTTAAACATTATTTTATACAAGATAATACAAGGCATGGAAAATAACATCTCAAAAGTTAACATGTAAATTAGTAATCAATGATTTACTATAAGGTTGCAAGTTTCACATACCTCGTGTTTCTTATAGTATAATGGTTTTCTTGTTAATGTGCCTTCCTCTATTTAGGAAGAATTAGAGCTAAAAAGAAGCATAAAAATGAGAAAACTCATTAAAATTAGGAAACTATAAATTGATGGCATATCCATGAAACATTTGGACTTAAAAATGTTGTGGAACATAATTGGACCTTGAAACATTATTGGAACATAACATAACACAACACACTATCAAAGCACGTTCTACTTTCCTTTTACAACATATACACTTTGTGTGCACTTATTGTCTTCCCCACTTTGGAATATGCTAGTAATAGCTTTGTTTTGAATATTTAGTTTTTATATTATAATATTTCATTAAATTTTATATAAAATTATTTTTTTTCAAAATTTTAAATTATTGTGTAAAAGGAGCTTTAAAACCTAGTGTGAGGGAGATGTGGGAGTGGAGTGTTAAACAAAATTTAAAAAGAATTAATTTTGGGTCCATTATCAAAAAGATATTATAGTGAATATTTATATAAGTTGTTGTAGTGAAACATTAAATCAAAATAATAATAAAAAATAAAAAATAAAGCATAGTGTTGCCTCAATTAAAAAAGCTAATAAGAACAAAAGAAAATTGATAAAGGTAAGAATAAAAATATTTATTTAGCTTAATTAAATTAGTTAAGTTGCAATTTTTTTTATCAAGGAAATTATAGACAAATTCCTTGAAAAAAAACATAAATACATATATATATTAAAAAAAATTATAGAATAATGATTCATATTTTAAACAATTGATATTTCTAAAATTCATGTTTAATTTTAGTTAATAATCATATAATGACTTAATACTTATATGTAATGTAAATACTATTATAAAGAGTAAATATAGATTTATCTTAATTCCTTATAAGCTTTCAAAGGCATAAAATTTCTTGATGTGCAAATATTTCTTCAAATTTAGCGCTCAAAAAAGAGTTTTACATTTTGAGAAATTTTATCTATCTCAATGCTTGGTAGTTCTATAAAAAATTAAATTTATATTATTTTAAAAAATATGAATTTATTTTTTTATTTAAAATAATTATTATAAATAGTTAAACTTATATATATATATATATATAATTTAAATAAAATATATTTAATTTAATTTAATAAAAATTATATATCTATCTATATAGAAAATAATTAACTAATTTGGGATATTTATATTGATTTTAAGTAATCAAACCTATGTAAGGGAAAACTTAGGCTATAAAGTTGGAGATAATGATATACATATTATGAACATATAATGGTTAGGAAGGTATAAAGGTTAAGATTTTTTTATAATTAAGTTGTATAATTATTATATAATTTAAAATTTGTATTATAATTAGTATAAATTTATTTTAATTATAGATTTATTAAGATTGAGATAGGTTAAATTTTTTGAGTTGTAAAATTTATTTTTGGTAGATTTGTGGTTATATATATATATATAGATACTAAATTTCTAAATGTATAAATGGATTCACACAATGAAAATCTCATTTAGAAAATAAAACAAAAAGTTAAATAATAAAACTGCTTAAAATATTTTAACTATATATATATATATATATTTTATTTTATTTTCTTTCTTTCTTTCTTTTTTTTTTTTTTTTAACTATACGACATTAAAATCTTTATTCAATATAAATATTGAAACCACAATTAACTCCTTATATAAAAATATAGTAAATTCACAACACTTTAAATTTAAGTAAAAAATATTCTTCTTTAATATATATATATATTTTTTTCAAATTTTTTATTATTATTATTATTATTGAAACATTTAACATAATTTTTTATCAAAATTTGAAAAAAATATAAATATAAATCAAATATGTATCTAACCTTCTTGACACTACCCTAATTCTTTAGCCGAAATAAAATACATTTAATCACATTATAGACATAACACAAATTGAGATATATTTCAGTCAAAGTATACAAACATATCAAATCAGTTCATATAGACGTATAATGTTGATTGTGTCCATGCATAATATAAATATAGTCTATATTGCTAACCATGTCAACGTAAACTTGCACGATATTTTTTTTAGTCCAAATAGAAATATATGCGGTCAAAGTATAAAGCTATTCGGTGAAAATAGAGATACAATAGTGATTCGATCAAAAGTAGAGCATATATTTGGACGAACAGGGAAAACCCATTAGTATTTACGGAACATCGATTCAATACCGATCCAAACATAGCATTGATCTTCAATCATGATACAACATAAGTGGTGGTATAGCAATCTAAATATCTTTCTAGGTTTCTAAAAAAAATTCTCCTATTTTAGAATGTCCCTAAACCAATGTGCAAAAGCCCTTAGATATCTTTTCTAATTGTCCTTGTAGTCCACATAATATAAACTGAATCGATAATTATATCCACACTTAATATAACCCTAATAAAGATGCCAAGACTCTATTATAATTCCGTATCCAAGAGCGCACATCTTCTTACTTATATTTCCACACATATTTCGAGCGACCGCATTGGATTCGAGTAAATGGCATTCAATGGTGTCTAGAATGTATTTCGTCTTATAGTAATCGTCACATCTCTCCTCCAAAACATAATTCATCATAGACTCTTGGTCTCGCACCTTTGCAAAATCTCACGTTTTGCACAATCACTTTGATCTAAAAAAGAACAACGAAACCCTCTGCGCGGGCCGGTGAATGCATGTCATGTCATAATTATATTCAGAATACATATGGGCCATTTCAAATCTTTGTAACTACAAAGCCATTTTTTTGAAATTTGTTGCGGTAGCTTCTTCCGTCAAGGTGTAGTTGCTTGATCTGAATTTGAATGTTAGTTTCGCTGTGCTAATTTCATCTTGAAATTTATATTAAAAGTGTTGATCTTTGTTTCTTGTACATGGGCTTTTTGAAGTTCTTATGATTGATTAACAAGTAAATGTGTGGAGGTTAAGTTGAATACTTGAACATAAAAGCATGGAAACTAAATTTTGAACAAAAAACAAACAAACACACATCAAACCATCATAATTGAATCAATAACACTTTGTTTTGATGAAGGAGTTCACCCCTCCTTAGCTACATCTCATTGGTCTATCTTCCATGGCATGGGCCTTTGTATTAGCTCAATTATGCAAATAATTATGTTTACAAGTCTCCTATTGCCTTTGCAACCTACTCCAATGTGTCCGAACATCAACATCTTCCAAGAATGACTCTTCCTAAGCCAACATTGGTCGAAAATTGCTTCGATTATGGCCAAAACAAATTTTCCTACAATATCTCCTCCAAATCTGGAGAAGGCTCTAGATAACTCGACAATTTAGTGGATTCCATCGAAATAGGCGGTTACGCTAACTCTGTCGCTAATTAACAAGTGTGATTAATTAGCAGTTAATATTGTGCTTAACTTTGATAAGCGCATCTTAACTATGCATTATCCAAATCTAATAAACCTATTTTAATTAACAAAATCCTATAGATTAGTGGACCGATCATGGTTTAATTAACAATTAATCTCCGTTGTTGCATTTAGCTCCGCCCATGGTCCCGCAGTTTAGTCATTTCCCTGTATAATATATTCCTGCATGTCCATTGTTTAGACCTTAGTTTATTTGAATTATATGCACCCTGATGTCATGCCCGCCAGTCTGCCTGTCCCATAGTTTGAACGTTGGGTTAGTAAAATATATATATAGCCCGAAATATATATGTGTCAAGAAATTTCATATATACAAAATCAAACTTTTAACATATTTTTTTGACCGAGTTCCAAAGGTTGAATGGATCCACTAGAGGGGGAATGTGGCACCCTATGGCTCTACCACGTGTCGAGCTCTAGTTGGAATATTCCAACTAAAAAAAGTTCTCCTTCAACCTTAGGATAATTGTAAAAAAATTTCATCTCCAAAGTTCACTCGTGAATGTTGTTGTGACACTTGTCACGGTGTCATTGGGATAAAATAGGAGAATATTCCCCTGAATATTCCATGTCATCAACTTGTCACTATTCCGTAATGTTTTTAGCTATTTGATAAAATGAACAACGGAGTCATAACTTCCTCATCCGAAGTTTTTTTTGATGAAATGAATTGCTTTGGATTCTTGGCAACAAGCTCTTCATTGTCATTATGGTTTGGAGCATTTATGAGCAATTTCAGTTTTTAGCTTAATATTGAGCCTCCGATCATTCCTCCCCACTAGAACCCTTTTAGACCCCAAAACATACTATCAATGGTTCAAAGCGGTGAGGGTACAACTCCCTCACTCTTTCAATCTCCATCCATTTGGCCTTGGAAGGATTTTGTCCCTTGAGTCCTACTCTAAGGTATTTGATATTCCCTCTTCTTGAAGTTCTAGTTTTTTTTTCAAGTATGACATCTTGTTGAAGTTCATCAAGATATTCTCGCGATAAATCATCTATTGATGGTAGCTGAACATGATCTCCTTGATCATCGACTCAATGGAGGCTCAAACAATCTCAAATTCTCAATATCAACAACAGAACATATTTGCATATAAGGAGGCAAATCTAGCTTAAATGCATTGTTACCAATCTTTTCCCTGAATTTTAAAAGGACCATAACAGATTGTTTTAAGATTTTTACCTTCCCCTTGAAGTATTTATTTGTTGATATATAACCAAGCATCATCTCTAACTTGGAATTTGTGATCAACATCGTGCTTATCATGCCTTTCCTTGTAGGTTCTTTGACTCTTTTCAAGTTGTTCTTGCGAGTGTGTGATGTACCAACAAACTTTTCTCAATGAACTTCCTTGCCTCTTTCTATGTCACTATGACCATCTATAGCGACATTTTTTTCAAAGATGAAGTCCAAAGGTGATATTGGCAAGTACCCAAGACATGCCTCAAATGGCGATGTGTTTGTGGAAGAATGCTTTGCCCTATTGTATGCATGCCTTTGAATGTAATGCAATTTTTCATCCCACAACCTCGAATGTTTACTCGCAATAACCTCTAAGAAGATGAATGATTGTTCTTTTAACCACTTCGGCTTGACCATCCGTTTTCGAATAAAAGGTTGTACTCTTTTTTCAAATTAGTGTCCATCATGTCCCACAATTTTTGACCAAAAATTCCCAACAAACCGGGAATCTCAATCACTTACAATAAAAATAGGAAGACCAAAATGAACTCATACATTTTGAAAGAAAAGATGAGCTATTTTTTCAGCTTGTAATTTTTTTTACATGGCATTAAAAGACACATTTTGCTGAACCTATCTACAACTACATACAACTAATCATCACCTTTCCTTGACATTGGAAGACCTCCTACAAAATCCATTGAAATAATATCCCAAGGACGTAAACGTACTCGAATTGGATTGTACAATCCTAGTTTCTGTTGCTAGGCTTACTTATTGCACACAAAGAACATCCTCTAATTAAACAAGATACATTATCAATCATGTGTGGCCAATAACAATATCTCTAGAGATTCGCTAGCGTCTTGCCTACAATGAAATGTCCGGCTATCAATGAAGTATGCGCCTCCCTTACGATACTCGTTTCTTTCTCCCCGTGGAGTACATAACTTTCCCAAGTGATATAACAAATTGTTACGCACATGAAAATCTAAATCTTCAATTTGGTTTTCTTGACTCAAGCTTTCATACACATCTTGAAAATCACTATCATATGCATATTGTTCAATATAACTCTCATGCATAACTGAATTTTTTCTTGAGAATAACAGATGAATTTACAATAGGCCTAGAGAGAATATCAACTACCTTATTTTAGATTCCATATTTATACTTGATAAGAAAATGGAATTGTTGTAGAAATACCATCCATCCGAAATGTCTTGATTGTTGCAACTTTGATTGTGACTGTAAGTACTACAATGGATGATGGTCGATATGGATAATGGTCTCTCTCCCCATAAAATAGTGCTTCCAGCTTCTTTACACTTTGTACGAATGCGTATAACTCTTTTTCATAGGTGGGATAGTTAGTCACAGCTCCATTAAAAAATTCCGGAATGAAATGAAATGGGTTTACCATGCTTTCGCATGAGAACTGATTCCATGACATAATCACTAACATATGTTTGGATCTCAAATGGCCGCCTAAGATCGGGAAGAGCCAATACCGGTGTTGATATTTTGTTTTAAAAAATCAAATTATTTTTGCTACATATCTCCCCAATGGAAGACTTTCTTAACACTTGTCAATGCATATATCATGAGCTACAATGGAAAAAAAATTAGCAATGAATTTCCTCCAATATTGTGCTCCCCCAAGAAAGCTTCTTACCTCCGTGAATCGTATTGGGCTTGGGCCAATTCACAATGACCTCAACCTTGGAAGGGTCTATCTTCAACTCACCTCCTCCAACAATGTTTCCAAAATACACTAAAGAAGTCTTGCTAAACTCACACTTCAACATATTTAAAAAATAAGCGCTCTTTTTTCAAGACATCAAGTACCTTGTTCACATGCATGACATGCTCATCTCTTGATTTGTTGAATATCAAAATATCATATAAGTAAACAATGATGAATTCATCTAGAAATGGTATTAAAACATCATTCATAACTCTCATGAAAGTAGCTCAAGCATTTGTTAGACCGAATAGCATAACAAGCCACTCAAACAATCCTTGTATAGTTTTAAACGCAGTTTTCCAAATGTCTTCCTCAACTATTCTAACTTGATGATAACCATTTCATAATTCTAGCTTAGAGAAATAGTTTTCATACCTTAACTCGATCAAGAAATCATCAATTCGTAGGAATGGATAGAGAATTTTTACCGTGATTTTATTCAGGGTGCATGGAAATCCACACACATGTGCCTAGTCCCATCCTTCTTTTGTACCAAAACAATTGGTGAATCACATGGAAAAGTAGATGGGCGTATGATACATTTGTTCAAAAATTCTTGGATTTTCTTCTTGATTTCCAAACTCTCCATGATTGACGTGTGATACATACCAATGTTTGGAGGTGACCCACTTGGTTCTTTAAACATCTTGCCATGCCGACTTACCACATCGAACAAATAAGATTTTAATTTTTTCATCAAATCCTTCAAAAGATTAATATTCAATATCATTCTTTTTCTTGATCATGAGAAGCACAAAAGTTTTACTTGCATTAACTAGTCTCTTTATCTACCCTCCATTAACTAAGGAAATATTCAACTTTTTTACGATGAGCTCACAATATACTCCACCCCATCCTTGAGAAAATGATATTTGTTCTCATGGCGATAAAATATCGCTTTCCTATCATACAAATATGGAATTCAGATAATTCCATAAATTTCAAGTGGAAGCACATCTAACTCAACTTCATCAACAAAGTTTGTAGTAATGGCAAATCAAAATATCCATTTCCTTGTAACCTATAAATTGGAATTCTTGACTATCCAACCCAAATAATATGGCTTGTGATGTGATACGAGTTTCAAGGTTAAGTTTTTTTTACCAAGTCTTCCGAAATCATGTTTGCTTGTGACCCACTATCAAACAATGCATCAATCTTTGTATGATTTGAAATCACCTTTACATGGAATAATTCTATCCTTATTTCTTCATTTGGAGTGTTTTTGTGACAATTTGAGGAAATAATACTTGCTATGGCTTCTTTTTCCCTTTTTTTACCATGGCTACAATGTTGGTCTCATTACTAGAATCGGATCCAAGATCATGTTGTGTGGTGGAAGTCGTCTTTTTGTTTCCCCTTATTGTTTGGTTTCTTAGGCCTTAGTTCGAGATGTAATTTACAATAGTGGGTTTCATCATGCCCCTCTTTGGAACAATGTTTGCATGTAGTTTTCTCCTCTTCTTTATTAACACTTGAATTCTTCTTTCGCTTCCATTTTCCTCCCTTCTCTTTTCCCTTACCCTTGAATGGCTTATTCTTACTACCCTCCTCCCTGAATTTTCTTTCCCCTTTCTTCAAGACGCGTGGCTTGCACACATACTTCATCTAAATTTCTTGGGTTAAACATAAGGATAGTATGTCTCAAACATGAATGTAAACCCCCTATGTATTTCAAGAGTGTATATTGGGAATTCAAGTTTATTCCTAACAACAAAGCCCTTTTTCTAAACTCCCGGGTATATTATTGAACTGTTTGACCTTAAGTTGCCTAAAGTTTTGCCAACTCAAAATGGCTTTTTGCATATAATCTACGAGGATAAAAGCGCCTTTTAATCGAAGTATAAACTCAACCCAAGAAATTGATATCTTACCATGGGCTCACATTTCCTCTTGAGTCTTTGCTTCCCACCGTGACTAGTGTCTGCTCCTTCTAGCCTTAATGAAGCAAAAAATATCTTTATGTTGTCTTATTGTAGGTTATGAATTCTAAAATATACCTCCAATTGATGGATCTAATTGTCAAACTTCTTTGCATTTACCTGGCCATTGTACATGGGAAGTTCAAATTTAATGTCCAATTTGAGTAATGGAGTTTTTCCTTTTGGGGCTTTTGAATGAGTTTGGGTGGTTTTTGTGGTGGAAGTGGAAGATGATGATGATGAATATGATGAGGATGAGGATGGTGGAGATGGAGATGGATTTCCTCAACTTCCCTTTGAAATATTATCTTCACCCTTCTTATCATCTAAAGTTCCTTCTCCATGTGGAGGCTTAGAACCTTATCCTCCATTTCTAGCATTGAATGCATCAAACATAATTTTAACCACCCTCTTTATGCCATTGAAGTATCTCTTGACATATTCCTCTTCGAATTTCCTTGAGTCTTTCCAACACCTTGCATGATGGCTATGGATTCAAGCTCAGCTTTCCCCGATGCTTGTACCTCTTCAATAAACTTAGCTTCTTGTGCAATTTGTACCTCCTCAATCTCAACTTCTAGAGATAAGAATTGAGGTGCTTCAAGTGCAAATATGAGTGGAAATTTGGGTGTAGACTCTTGCTCTTGTAGCTCTCCTTGTTCCCGGTCCTAAACTTAGGACTAGAAACCAATAGTTTCCCTTCTCCTCTCTCGCAACTTCAACCTTGTAAGAATCGTAAAATTGCAACTATTAAAACCCTTCTTGCACAAATCTCAAGAAAAACAAGCAAATAACCTTTGCTGCGATACCATCTTGATTTGAATTTGAATGTTATTTTTTCCGTGCTAATTTCATCTTCGATTTATATTAAAAGTGTCGATCTTTGCTTCTTGTACATGGGCTTATTGAAGTGCTTATGATTGATTAAAAAGTAAATGTGTGGAGATTAATTTGAATACTTGAACATAAAAGCATGGAAATTAAATGTTGAACAACGGCAAACAAACACACAACAAACCATCACAATTGAATCAATAACACTTTTTTTTTATGAAGGAGTTCACCCCTCCTGGGCTACATCTCCTTAGTCCGGCTTCCATGGCATGGGCCTTTGTATTACATCAATTGTGCAAATAGCTTTGTTTATAGTCTCCTATTTCCTACGCAACCTCGCTCCAATGTGTCCAAAACATCAAAATATACCAAGAATGACTTTTCTCGAGCCAAAAATTGGTCAAAAAATTTCTTCGATTATGGTAAAAAAAAATTCCTACAATATCTCCTCCAAATATGGAGAAGGCTCCGGGATAACTCAGACGGTTTGGTGGATTTTGCCAAAGTAGGCGGGTTTCACTAACTCTGCCACTAATTAATAGTGTGATTAATTAGCGATTAAGGCTGCGCTTAGCGTGATAAGCACATCTTAAATACGCATTATCCAAATCCGATAAACCCTGTTTTTAATTAACAAAAACTCGCGGATTAGTGGAGTAATAATGGTTTAATTAACAATTAAACTACGTCATTACATTGGGCTCCGCCCACGGTCCCCGTAGTATAGTCATATGGGAGGGAGGCGGCCCGCGGGGTTGGCCCCTCTCCCGAACCCTCGCCATCAGAATCGACAAAAAAATAAATAGAGGATGCGACCTTATAGGGTTAAGACCCAATGGAGAGATGAGACGGTAAGGTGGTGGAGTTGTGTGGGGTAGGTTGTGGGTTCGACCCCGACCCACGCACTGAAATTTTTCTCCGTTGTGTATTGTTCAACCCTTACCCAAAAAATTTGGTTTAAAATATACATTTTTCCACATAATATATTCCCACATGTCCATATTTTATACCTTAGGTTAATTGAATTATATGCACCCCGATGTCATGTCCGCTGGTCTTCCAGTCCCATCATTTGAACTTTAGGTTAATGAAATATATATATATATATATATATATAGAGCCAGAGATATATATGTGTCTAGAACTTTGATATATACAAATTTGAACTTTCAACATATTTTTCAACTAGTTCCAAAGGTTGGATGAGTCCACCAAATTGGGAACATGTGTTTGCCTCTGTCGCACCATGTGTCTAGCTTTGGTTGGACTATTCCAACTAAAAAAAAATTCTCCTTCAATCTTAGGATAACTGTAAAAACATTTCACCTCTAAAGTTCACTTGCAAATCTTGTTGTGACACTTGTCATAGTGTCATTGGGCTAAAACTAGAGAATATTCCTTGAATATACAAAGAGTGCTTGACTAGGTTGCCATGTCATCAACATGTCACTCTTTCTGCAATTTTTTTTAGTTGTTTGAGAAAACGAATAATGGGTCATAACTTCCTCATCCGAATTTGGTTTTTGATGAAACAAATTGCGTCGGATTCTCGTTGACGAGCTCTTCGCTGTTGTTCTGGTTTGGATAATTTACGAGAACTTTAATTTTTGAGCTTAATACTAAGCCTATGATCATTCCTCCCCACTAGAATCCTTTTTGGACCCCAAAATATACTATCAATTGTTCGAGCAGGGTGAGGGTACAACTCCCTCACCCTTTCAATCTCCATCCTTTTGTCCTTGGCGGGATTTTGTCCCTTGAGTCCCACTCTAAGGTATTCGATATTCTCTCTTCTTGAAGTTATGGTTCTTATACCAAGTATGAGACCTTGCTGAAGTTCATCAAGATATTCTAGCGAGAAATCATCTATTGATGGTAGCTAAACATGATTTCCTTGATCATCAATTAATGGAGGCTCAAACAATCTCAAATTCTCAACATCAACAACGAGAATATATTTCCATATAAGGAGGCAAATCTAGATTAAATACATTGTTACCAATATTTTCCATAATTTTAAAAGGACCATAATGGATTGGCTTAAGATTTTAACCTTCCCCTCGAAGTCTTTCTTTGCTGATATATAACCAAAATTCATCTCCAACCTAGAATTTGTGATCAACACGGTGTTTATCATTCCTTTCCTTGTAGTCGCTTTGACTCTTTTCAAGTTGTTCTTGTACTTGCGTGATGTACAAAATGAATTTGCTTAATGAACTTCCTTGCCTTATCTATGTCACTATAACCATCTATAGCGACATCTTTCTCAAAGATGAAGTCGAAAGGCAATCTTGGCAAGTACCCAAGACATGCCTCAAATGGTGATGTGTTTGTGGAAGAATGATTTGCCCCTGTTGTTGTATGCATGTTGAATGTGATGCAATTGTTCATACCACAACTTGGGATGTTTGATGCAATAACCTCTAAGAAGATGAATGAGCTGTTCTATTAACCACCTCAGTCTGACCATCTCGTTTTCGAATGAAAGGTTGTATTCTTCTTCAAATTAGTGTCCATCATGTCCCACAATTTTGACCAAAACTTCCCAACAAACCCGAAATCTCAATGACTTACAATAGAAGTAGGAAGACCAAAATGAACCCTGTACATTTTGAAAGAAAAAGATTATTTGTATTTTCAGTTGTACCTACATGGCATAAACAAACACATTTTGTTGAAATTAACTACAACTACATACAAGTAACCATGACCTTTCCTTGACATTGGAAGACCTCCAACAAAATCCATTGAGATACTCTCCAAAGGACATGAAGTTGATGGAAGTGGAGTGTACAATCATAGTTTCCTATTGCTAGGCTTACTTATTGCACACAAAGAACATCCTCTAATGAAACGAGATACACTATCAATCATGCTTGGCCAATAACAATACCTTTGGAAATTCGCTACGATCTTTCCTACATCGAAATGTCTAGCAATAAATGAAGTATGCGCCTTCATTATGATATTGTTTCTTTCTCCATGTGGAATACATAACTTTCCCAAGTGATACAAAAAAAATTGTTATGCACATGATAATCTAACTCTTCAATTTGGTTTCCTTGACTCAAGCTTTCATACACATCTTAAAAATAACTATCATATGCATATTGTTCGATGTAAATTTCATGCATAATCTGAATTGTGCTTGAGTATAATAGATGAGTTTACTATAGGCCTAGAGAGAATATCAACTACCTTATTGTAGATTCCATTTTTATACATGATAACCAAATGGAATTGTTGTAGAAATCCCATCCATCTCGAAATGTCTTGATTACTGCAACTTTGATTGTGACTATACATTAGGGGAATTTTGAGGTCTAAAATAGGACTCCTAAGGAAATTATAAAATAATAGTGAAAATAATAAAATAAGATTTGATTACCATCACATTTTAGAGGAAAAAAAAGGAAAAAAAAGAAAAAAAAACTATTTTTTTTCAACTCGTATTTTCAACTTATCTCCCAAAGTTTTTACTCAAATTTCGAGAGGGAGTACTCATTGGATGAAATATTTAATTCCTCATCAAAGGAGTACCCATGTTGCATACTTTCTATGGACACTGCTACATGAAAAATGAGAAATACATGAAAAAACGTGATGACAATCATGCTTTTTCATGTATTTCTCATTTTTTCGCATAGCAAGGTCCATTGAAAGTATGCAACAAGGGCGCTCCTTAGATGAGGAATTAAATTTTTCATCCAATGAGTACTCTCACTCAAAATTTTAGTAAAAACTTTGGAAGATAAGTTGAAAATACAAGTTCAAAAAGTAGTTTTATTATTTTATTAATTTTTAATATTTTTACCCTTTTACTTAAAAAAATGGTGAATCATCCCCCATGGTTGACATCATCATCTTGAATCCTATTGGTTTTTATATATTTTATTTTTTGTTGTACATTTTTCTTAGGAGGCCCATTTTGGACCCTCAAAATTCCCCTAATGAAGTACTACAATGGTCGATGGTCGGTATGAATAATGGTATGTTTCTCCATCAAATAGTTCTTCCATTTATTTACACTTTGTACCAATGAAAATAACTCTCTGTTATAGGTGAGATAGTTAGTCACGAATCCATTAAAAATTCCAGAATGAAACGAAATGGGTTTACCATGCTGCATAAGAAGCGCTTCCATGGCGTAATCAACGGCATCTGTTTGGATCTCAAATGGTCGTCTAAGATCCGGATGAGCCAATACCGGTGCTAAATTGATATATTTTTTTTTAAAATCAAATGATTTTTTGATGCATATCTCCCCCAATGGAATACTTTATTGACACTTGTCAATGCATGTAACAAAGCTCAAAATGGAAGAAAAAATTAGCAATGAATTTCCTCCAATATTGTGTTTCCCAAGAAAGCTTCTTACCTCAGTAGCTCGTATTGGGCTTGGGCCTTTTCACAATAACCTAAACCTTGGAAGGGTCTATCTTCAACTCACCTCCTCCAATAAGGAGTCCCAAATAAACTAAAGAAATCTTTCCAAACTCACACTTCGACATCTTTAAAAATAACTTCTCTTTTTTCAAGACATCAAGTACTTTGTTCACATGCATGACATGTTCATCTCTTGATTTGTTGAATATCAAAATATCATCTAAGTAAACAATGACGAAGTAATCTAGAAATGGTTATAAAACATCATTCATAACTCTCATGAAAGTAGTTTGAGCATTTGTTAGATCGAATGGCATAAGAAGCCACTCAAACAATCCTTGTCTAGTTTTAAATGTAGTTTTCCAAATGTACTCCTCGGCCTATTCTAACTTGATGATAACCACTTCGTAAGTCTAGCTTAGTGAAATACTTTGCATACCTTAACTGATCAATAAAATCATAAATTCGTGGGAGTGGATAGCGATTTTTTTACATGATTTTATTCGAGTGCACGGAAATCTACGTACATGCACCAAGTCCCATCGTTCTTTGGCACCAAAAAAATCGGTGAACCACATGGCGAAGTAGATGGGCGTATGATACCTTTTTTTCAACGATTCTTGGATTTGCTTCTTTATTTCCAAACTCTCCATGATTGACTTGCGATACATACCAATGTTTGGAAGTGGAACATCTTGCTCGCAATTGGATCTCCACTCTTGGGAGGTAACCCACTTGTTTCCCTTTATAGTTTGGTTTCTTAGGCCTTAGTTCGGGATGTAATTTCCAATAGTGGGCTTCATCGTGCCTTTATTTGGAACAATGTTTGCATGTAGTTTTCTCCCCTTCTTTATTAACACTTGCATTCTTCTTTCCATTCCATTTTCCTCCCTTCTCTTTTCCCTTACCCTTGAATGGCTTCTTCTTACTACCCTCTTCCCGAATGTTCTTTCCCCTTGCTTCAAGATGCATGTATTGCACACATACTTCATTTAAATTGCTTCGGTTAAGTACATAATGATAGTATGTTTCAAATAAGAATTTAATAAGAATGTAAACCCCAAATGTATTTGAAGAGTGTATCTTGGGAATTCAAGTTTATTCCTAACAATAGATCCCTTTTCCTAAACTCCTAGGTATATTCTTGAACTATTTGACCCTTGAGTTGGCTAATGTTTTTCCAACTAATAATGGGCTTTTGCATATAAGCTAAAGGATAAAATTGTCTTTAATTGAAGAAATAAACTCATCCCAAGAAATGGATATCTTACAATGGATTCACATTTCCTCTTGAGTCTTTGCTTCCCTCTAGACTAGTGTTGCTCCTTCTAGCCTTAATGAAGCCAACTAGATCTTTATGTTGTCTTCTTGTAGATTCTGAATTCTGAAATATACCTCCAATTCATGGATCCAATTTTCCAAATTATCCGTGTTTACCTTTCCATTGTGTCATGGGAAGTTCAAACTTAATGTCCAATTTGAGTAATGGAGTTTTTCCTTTTGGGGTTTTTGAATGAGTATGGATGGTTTTTGTGGTGGAAGTGGAAGATGATGTTGATGAAGATGATGAGGATGAGGATGGTGGAGATGGAGGTGGCTTTCCTCAACTTCCCTTTGAACTCTTCTCTTCATCCTTCTTATCATATGAAGTTCCTTCTCCATGTGGAGGCTTAGAACCTTCTCCCTGCCATTCCAACAGGTTGAATGTATCAAACATAATTTTAACCATCCTATTTATGTCATTGAAGTATCTCTTGACATCTTCCTCTTCGAATGTCCTTGAGTCTCTCTAACACTTGGCATGGTGGCTATTGATTCAAGCTCAACTTCTAATGCTTGTACCTCTTCAATCAAATCAACTTCTTGTGCAATTTGTACCTCCTCAATCTCAACTTCTGGATAGAAAACTTGAGGTGATTCAAGTGCAACTATGAGTGGAAGTTTGGGTGGAGATGATGTTCTTGTATCTCTCCTTATTTTGGTCCTAACCTCGGGACTAGTAGCCGATACTTTCCCTTCTCCTCTCACGCAACTTCAACCTTGTAAGCATCACAAAATTGCAACTATTAAGACCCTTCTTGCACAAATATCAAGAAAAATAAGAAAATAACCTTTGCTACGATACCATCTTGATCGAATTTGAATGTTAGTTTTTTTGTGCTAATTTCAGCTTCAAATTTATATTAGAAGTGTTGATCTTTGCTTCTTATACATGGGCTTATTGAAGTGATTATGATTGATTAACAAGTAAATGTGTGGAGATTAAGTTGAATAATTGAATGTAAAAGCACAGAACTAAATGATGAACAACATCAAACAAACACACAACAAACCATCACAATTGAATCAATAACACTTTGTTTTGATATAGGAGTTCACCCTCTCCCGGGCTACATCTCCTTGGTCTAGCTTCCACGGCATGGGTCTTTGTATTAGCTCAATTTTGAAAATAATTTTATTTATGACCTTCTATTGCCTCTACAACTTGTTCCAATGTGTCAAAAACATCAAAGTCTACCAAGAATGACTCTTCTCGAGCCAAAATTGGTTGAAAATTGCTTCAGTTATGGCCAAAACAAAATTTCCTACAATATTTCCTCCAAATATGGAGAAGGCTCCAAATAACTCTCGATAGTTTGGTGGATTCTCACTTAAAATAGGAGATTCTCGTTTAACTCCACCTCTAATTAATTGTGTGATTAATTAGTAGTTAAGACTGTAGCATAACTATGATAAGCATGTCTTAACTATGCATTATCCAAATCTAATAAACTTGTTTTAATTAACGAAAACCCGCAGATTAGTGGAGTAATCATGGTTTAATTAACAGCTTAAACTCCCACTGTTGCATTTGGCTCCGCCCAAAATCTCGTAGTGTATTCATATGGGGAGGGTTGTCCCATGTAGCCGGCACCCTACAAACCCCTCGCCATCGGAATCAACAAACAATAAATAGAGGATGCGACCTTATATGGTTAAGATCCAATGGAGAGCTAAGGCGACAAGCAGTGAAGTTGTGTGGTGTAGGTTGTGGGTTTGACCCCGACCCCCGCACTAGAATTTTGCTCTATTGTGTATTGTTCAACCCTTAGCTAAAACTTTGGTTATATATATACATTCGCCCGCATAATATAGTGCACGATTGTCCATTTTTTAGATCTTAGGTTAATTTAATTATATGCACCCCGATGTCATGTCCGCCTGGTTTGTCTCCATCCCATAGTTTGAACTTTGGGTTAATGAAATATATATATATATATATAGCCCAAAATATATATGTGTCTAGAACTTGATATATAAAAATTCGAAATTTCAACATATTCTTCAACAGTTCAAAGGTTGGATGGGTCCACTAGAGGGGGCACGTGGCGGCCTCTGGATAGCATGTGTCCAGCTCTCATTGGACTATTCCAACTAAAAAAAATTCTCCTTCAACCTTAAGATCCTAGTAAAAAAATTTCACCTCCAAAGTTCACCGGTGAATCTTGTTGTCACACTTGTCACAATTTCATTGGGCTAAAACTCGGCAAATATTCCCCAGAATATATCAAGAGTGTTGATTGGGTTGCCATGTCATGAGCTCCGTCACTCGTTCTACAATTTTTTAGTTGTTTGAGAAAACGAACAACAGAGTCATAACTTCCTCATCCGAAGTCGGTTTTTGATGAAACGATGTAGCTGGATTCCCGGCGATGATCTATTTGTTGTCGTTCTAGTTTGGAGGATTTCTAAGCCCTTTCATTTTTTAGCTTAATCCGAGACTTTAATCAATGCTATAGGATTACCTTCCCCCCCGTACAACATACATTAAACGTGATGAAAGAAAACAATTTCCCCTTCGAATGTAATGTGGACATAATAGCTCTAAAGCCAAAAAGAGAGTACAAGACTTGTTAGCTTAAAATTTTGGAGGGAAGTTTTGTGTGTGATGCCATACGTAAAGAGCATGTTCGGGAATGGTGATTAGAGATTTGTAATGAGCACCATTTTTGCGTATTCCGAATAAATCATTAACATATGTGTTGAAATTTTCCACAACGAGTCGTCGTTATAAATAATGAAACCAATGTTTCCATGACGAGGGTTTGAGTCTGTATGATCCAACATAGTAAAGCGTGCATCCATATTGAACAAGATCGAACCACTGTTGTTTCCATTTCTTTTCTCGTGAACATCGTATGTACTATTTTCAGTAAACAATGTTTTTATGATATAGGCTTGGAGGTGTCTTTCAAATTTTGAATTTAAAATTTCATTCTAGATTTGAGTGAGAGTGGAGCGTCGCGTTTTTTTTAAATTTACTAATTATTAAAAAATTAATTAGAATGTGGACATGGATGCATGTATCTATGTCACCATGATCCTTTTATAATTATGGCGAGGACTTATGGCGATGAGAAAGGAATGGAAATTTAATCGAGAAAAAAGGATCTTCCTCAATTGTCATATTTTCTAAAAAATTTGCATTATAGAGTCGTTCCAAAACAAAATATGCCAAGGACAGTGGGTTAGTGGGATATGAGCCCTGATGTCCCCGCCTCTAATACTGCATGGAACTGCTACACTAGGGGTGGTGGCTTGGTAAAATACGTCACCCAATCATTACTTAAGCCATCACATTTCATTTCCATGGGGAAGGAAGCGGCGAAACAGAGAAT
Source organism: Pinus albicaulis (assembly GCA_034641835.2). Taxonomy (NCBI): domain Eukaryota; kingdom Viridiplantae; phylum Streptophyta; class Pinopsida; order Pinales; family Pinaceae; genus Pinus; species Pinus albicaulis. The sequence goes on from CM076570.1 coordinate 1,588,577,773, forward strand.
ACAACGGAACCTTGACAGAGTTCCAGAAAGGTGGAACCTTGCCACCTTCCCGAGATGCAGGAGTGGAACCGTGACTTGGAGAATTTTTCCAGGAGGTAAAATTTCACTTTGTTAGAATGATATCAAATTTATAGTCAAATTTCACGAAATTTCATAGGGAACACAATCGTCAAGTAAGATTCTCCATTTGAGTAGCAGAATTTCAGGTGCCCTGCATGGAAGCATTGTTGAAGAAACACGAGGAATCTAAAATATTCTCGAAGGCCTTGATTTTGATGATGTCAGAATTGGATGTGTGGATAGTCGATTTTACACTACTCGGCGCTGAGAATTCAGTAGTGCAGTCAGTTTCAACGGCTAAGCCTTTCAATTTTGAGCCATATTCAAGATGCAATCATGTTATGTTATAGTTTTTTATCACTGAGATGATGTATTATTCCTAAGATCCCTATTTGACATGATGTTGAGGGATGATTGTTATCACATTATTGTGAGATTGTGATGTTTGTTGCCATATTATTATGATATTTTATTATCTTGTCATCGTCGAAGGAAGCTCCCCTTTGGAGTGAGATTTCCTGTAGAGAGAACATCTCATGGAGAGACAAGCCACTCTGTTTTAGCGTGTATGTCCTGTTATGACAAAGAATAGTCTATGTACTTAATGATCGTTTACATCATTATATGAAGCAACCTACACTCGCTTAACACTACACCTGAACACGTATCCCACACTAGATGAACTCTATTGTCACTAGATGAACTCTATTGTCAAATGTGTCGTGTTCTTGATTTATTGATTGTCGATATGTTTCCTCTTGTTTAAGCATGCACATGTGTTATTTTATTCTTTTTTCAATGAAATTATTCTAACATCACATAAGTAAAATATCTTGAATAATTCTAGTAGTTGACGGACCCGAATCAACCACAGGATAGAACCCTATTGTTAGTGATTTATTTAAGTAAGAGGAATGATCCCATGAGTTTTAATGACCAATGGTTGAGAAAGTGTGGGATCCCTAGCCATGAGTTGTAAGGGCTACTGTCGATGAGTGTGGGCTTAGTGGCCATGAGTTCTAAGAGCCAATGATTGAGCAAGTGTGGGATCCCTGGCCATGAATTCCTGCCAGCTTTAGAAAGGCTAGTGTTTTATCCAAGAACTAATGGAGTTCTATTAGCTAGTTCTTTCCATAAAGTTAAGGTTTTTCCAAGGTATTTATTGGTATTTTTCATGTTGTGTTATTTGTTCTATATTGTATTCATGGTTATGTTTATTTACCTTTCACTTCTAAACATAATAGTGGTATTATAGCTAGAATTGTAAGTATCAAAGCCTAAGGTGGATGTACCATAGTTTAGATTCAAAGTGATGCTTTTCTGGCCAAGGTTAATTTGAGTTTATCGAATTAGGTTTGATAATGCCTCAGAGGTTGAAGCTACAAACATGGTGAAAATGAAAAGTGTGAGAAGAGATATTGTTGTGGTGTGCCAACAATCACAAAAAGATGTTAGTGCGAGCTTGGGTGGACTAGATCGTGATTTAGAAAGAGGTGATGAGGCACATCCCTTGGACATGGTATGATCTAGCAGGGAATATGTTGTTACCTCAATCACTATGACATTGGTGTTATTTGCAATAATTTGTAGGTTGGCAATGTGAAAAAACCTGAAGTGTGTTGGAGGAAAGAACCCTATAGGTAGTGTTTTCTTGAAGTAAGAGGGATGAGGTTGTGAGTTGTAAGGGCGAGGGGTTGAGAAAGTGTGGAATCCCCGACCATGAGTTGTAAGGGCCAAGGTTTGAGAAAGTGTGGGCTTCTGACTATGAGTTCGCCTATATGGCTTGGCCATATTTTTGGCCAAGGACTAACAAAATTTCGTTAATTGAGTTTTCTCGAGAGTTGGGGTTTTACTAGGGTATCTATTATTGTTGTTCATTTTCTGTGGTTGCTACTATATTATATTCATGATTATACTTATTTAATTTTCCCATTAAAAAAAAATTGCTCACCTAAACAACATGATGTTTAAATCTAGAAAAATGTCGAATATATAAAATATTTTATTAAATAATTAAATGAAAACTTAAAATATTTAAAATATTAATAAAATTTAAACATTAAAATCAATTTTATATTCTATATTTATTTTTCACAAATAAATATAAATAATATAAAAACAAATTAAATATTTAACTGTTGGTAGGAGAAAAGCCGAGGATTCATCCTAGGATTTTGCTCTGAGCATTTCCATGACACTGTGAGGAGTGGATTCAGAGGCCCCCTCCTTTCCTGAAATCCATGTTGGCAAAGATAAGGAGCCAAAATTTTTGTTTTTTATAAATTTAATCACTTATAATGCTTTCAAGAAGCTTACTACCAATCTCTCAAGAGAGGGAGGGGAAAGGAAAAGCTCTAACAAATAGTCTGACTCTCAACCTATAGGCTCCAGTGGAAAATCTCAAACTTTGTCGCAAGCTACCAATCCATGCAATACCAAAAAAAACAAGATATTGACCCAAAAGATCATGGAACTGGATGTGCACTGACTTTCGGATTATATGCAAGAGAATGCAATCATTTGTAAGTTCATGGGCTTTTGGACCACAAAGAAGATCCTCAACTGGTAGATCCAAATGAAATATCGCCCCAAGGGAGAAATCAAGGTTTGGTTACACTGCAAAGGTTTCTTCACATTTATTTTCGATCTTCTCGAGGACAAGGATATTATATTTGAAGGAGGCCCCTACATGTTCAATTTGGTTGGTCTCTACATGCGTTATTGGAAAGAAAATTTCACCCATGAAAAGGAGGATTTTATAAGGATCCTTGTTTTGGTATGTTTATACTCCATTCCCATGGACTATTGGTCTCCCTCTATCCTTAAAGACACTTGAGATGAGATAGGAGAGTGCCTAAAAATGTCTGAAGGCACAAGAGAAGGACACAATGTTTCCTATGCTCGCATCTTTGTTTACCTAGATGTTCCAGGTGCTCTATCGAAAGCTGTCAAATTAGTGTTTAGGGATGAAATGTGGCTCCAGGGTATATATTATGAACAAATACCATTCGGAGGCGAGGAAAGGTCGTGAACATGGGAACCTCTTCAGTGGAATACTCTCATAGTGTCTCATGAAACCACCAATCCTCAAACTCAAAAGAGGACAGATGAACAATGCTTCACAAAAGTGGCGCCTAGAAATAGAAACAATCGAAGTACCCAAGGGAAATAGGCCTTAGCGTCCCAAGTTAACACAAAGAAATTTGAAGCTCTAGATGAGGAATAGGAAGAAAAATAAAAGGAAGAAGCCATAATTGTTGAAGGATTCATTGATCAACCATCGCTCATTCATCAAACTCAAGACCAAAAAGCCAAACCAAGAACAATTCTAGATGATGTTGGATAAGGAACTAATGATATAGATATGGAGCAAGATTACAACAGTGACAGAGTGGAGGAAGAATCACTACAGGAGGTCCTGTGGTGAATGGATCTCAACATTATTGAAAAATTCTGGGACAAGCAAGGCCTAGCAGTTATCCATGAGGAGTATATTAAAAAATTAAATGAGGCATACCTCTACGAAGAGAAGCTCAAGCAAGCTACAACAAAAAGAAAGTATGACAACCAAAACAACACGGGTATAAAGTCTCACATCCTAGTTGAGAAATACAATCCCAAAGGAGTGGGAAGGAAAAGAGGTATAAAACCAACAAGTCAAATACCGCACAAGCTCATAGAAAGGTTGATAAACGAGTGAAAGGTAAGATCACTAAAACTAACTCAAACACCTTCTTATTGAATTTGATCTCCTGGAAGATTAGAGATTTGAATGGACACACAAAAAGAGGGCTTCTTAATGAGAAAATAATGGCAATTAAACTAGATATTGTGCTCATTCGGGAAACTAAAATAGGAATAAAAGACATACCTACTCTTCAGAAGAAAAATTGTAAGGGCTGCAACCGCATTGAAAATTCTTCCAAACGTATGGAAGGTAGACAACTAATAACATGGAATAAAAATATATTTGAGCTTAAAAACATCCATAACCACCCAAAACTCGATAACAATAGTCCTTCAACTAATCAAAGCTCCTAAATTTTTATGTGTTACCAATGTTTATGGACTACACAGAGTAGATGATAGAATCCACATGTTTAAAACCCTGAGAACCAATGAAGATATTCCTTACCACCATAAAATAATAGGTGAAGATTTCAATATCATTCTCAACTTTTATGAGAAAAAATGGGGTCTCAAGAGATTGGATAGGGACGCGGAGGATTTTAAGGAGGCCCTAGATCTGATGGAAATAGTGGATGTGCAGAGAACGAATGGTACACACATGGAACAACATGAGGATTGGGGAAAGAAAAAATTGCCTCACGTCTCGATAGATTCCTAATTTCAAAATCCATTTTCCTCGCAACCTCAGAGATAGATGGTAGAATCCTTCCTCATGTCAGTTCAAACCAATGGCCCATTTACTTGAAGATCCACCTCTTAGGAGCCCCTAAGGAAATGGCCTCCAAATTTGAAGCTTTTTTTCTAGACCACCGTGACTTCCAAAACAACGTGAAAGAATGGTGGAGTTAAAATCCTCCCCAAAAAGGATCCCATATGTTTTGATTTAAATAAAGTACATCAAGAATAGAATCAAACAATGGAACAAAGAAATTTTTGGGAACATTTTCAAGGAAAAAAAATATCTAGAGAATAACATGTAGTAAATTAAGAAAAAAATATTCAACATGGAATCACATATCAAATGAAGAGTAAACTATACCTACAACGAAGATGGGAAGAAAGATCCAAGCAAGAAGAGAAGTTGTGGAAAGAAAATTCCAAATTTCGATGGTTTAAATGTTGGGATCGAACAACCAAGTTCTTCCATGGATCCATGATCCAACATACGAATACCAATAGGATCCTATCCCGTAGAAGAGAAGATGGGGAAATGGTATTCTCTCAGGAGGAAATATTTGATGAATTGAACACCTTCTATGGGAACCTCCTAGAGGAGCCCAATCTAGATAGGTACCAAGTAATTAGGGAGATAGATAATAATATTCCTACAATTCTCAATCAAGACCATAATACCATGGTTGTCAAATAAGTCACCATACAAGAAGTTGAGGAGGATGTAATGAAAATTCCATCAAGAAAATCCCCTGGGTTAGATGGTTTCACCATAGAAATTTTCAAAACTTGTTGGTCAACTATAAAAGAGAAATTCCATGCCATTATAGGAGACTCAAGGAAAGACAAAACAATGTTGGGGCTTTTCAATGCAACCTTTTTAACTCTAATTCCCAAGGAAGAGGGTGCAAAAACCCTGATTAGATTGCGACCTATTGCTCTTTGCAATGTGATCCATAAGATTATCTCCAAGGTTTTAGCCAATAGGCTCAAACCTTTTCTACCACTCTTGCTTTCTCCCAACCAATCAGGATATGTGGAAGGGAACGATTCCTGACAATATAATTCTATTCCATGAGACTATCCACTCCTTCAAACAACTAAGAAGCTAGGATGTTAAAGCAGTTTTCGATATGTCAAATGCTTTTGGAAAAATAAGTTGGTATTACATGAAGGAAGTTCTTAGAGCTTTCGAGCCCATAAGGACTTCATTGAATGGATCATGGCCATAGTTTCAGGAGATTTCTTCTCTATTCTCCTTAATGGTGCTCCAGCCCATCCCTTCATTCCTACCCAAGGAATCAAGAGAGGATACCCTTTATCCCCTTTCCTCTTCATTCTCATGGAGAAGGGTCTTGAAAGGACAATTCAAGCAACTCATACCAATAACCAGATGACAGGCTTAAAACTTCATGCCAACCCCTCATCTTCCACCCATGAGTAGTTTGTGAATTACACCCTAATCATGGATACCCCAACTATGATAGAGGCCATAACCTTCAAGCATATTTTGAACCTATTCTCTGAAGATTTGGGAACCACTGTCAATCTGCAAAAGAAAAAAAATATTTTTCTTCAACATCCCCCCCCGCTATACAACGAAACATTATCAGGATCGTTGGATTTTATATTTTTTCCTTCCCCTAAAAATACTTGGGTTTCCCTCTCACTGATAAGATGCTCCATAAGCCAACCGGGAAGATATTTTTGAAATCGACTGTACATTGCAATTGGACCTTCAGGTCCCTCAACCTTGTTCGACATATTGTTTTGGTCAAATTAGTGCTCCAAGTTATGCCCTTATATCTCCTCTTCCCTAGCCACTCCTAACTCTGTCCTAAAATCCATACACAACATTCAAAGAAATTTCCTTTGAAGAGCCTTCAAGCAGAAAATGAAATGGTCCCTTCTCTGTAGGGAAAATATTTGCAAGCCAAAACAAGTTGGAGGGCTTGGTATGAGAGACCGAGAAATCATGGGAAAATCTTGAGTGGAAAAACCTTGTGGAAGTGGCTGGAAATCCCCACCACCTCTTGCGCTCAATTTTTGAATTAAAAATACACTCCTAACCATCATCAAAGGGACCTCATTCGAATAATAGGTCAGGTGTTGGGATCAAAAATCTGGAACCATGCCTGGAATAATAGATGGATAATATTACAACATATTTTTTGGGAGAACCATAATGGAGAAAGCGCTATCTTCTGAGACGATGCATGGAAACAACTCCTAAATCTAAATGAAGAGAACCATGCCCCCTTGAAAAGGATAATGCAGGGTAAATGGAAAAATTTGGTAGCTCAATACTGGAAACCCATCCCTCAAGGAAGCATATGGAGAGAATGTCTTAACAAGTAAGAGTGGCAACACCTTCCTGAAAATTTTGACTAGGATACTTTCGAAATGCTTCTTCAGGGCCACTAGATCTCGATGGATCAGGAAGATGGCAATGTGAGTTGGGGTAAAAACCCAAGACGTTTCTTCAATCTCAAGGAAGCCTACGGTTATTTTTCCAATAACAGACAAATGGAACAAAATCATCGTTGGATTTCTCTATGGGCTAAATAGAAGTGGTAAAAAATAACTCTATTTATTTGGATGATTCTCCATGGAAAAAATGTAACTTGGGATAACCTTTGGAGAAGAGAGTTTTTGGGCCCATATCGATGTTATATTTGTCAAAACTAGGGAGAATCCATTAATCACCTCTTGAATTCATGTTTCTATGCATCTACTCTCTAGGAGTGGGGGACTGAAGTTTTTAGAATGACAAATAGAAACATAACTTCAGTTCAAGACACCCTAGATAACTAGAGACCTCACATCACTTCTCACTTGGTGGTTAACAGAGACTAGAACCTATTTCTAGGGGCCCTTTTCTGGGTAATATGGAAATAAAGGAATGCGATAATTTTCGGAAATTATCAAACAAAAATGGAAATTCTTCTTACCAAAATCAAGAAGATAATTCAGAAATTAATCTCTATCTCCAATATTCTCCTAATGCAAGGCCCTCCACGTGCTCTAGACCTTTGCATTATTCAACTTCTAGACTTAGAAAACATTCCCCTCACTGTAACCAAAACTTCCTCTACCATCTATGATATCCTTGATACCCGGTACCCTCTAAGAAGCAATGTTATTAAACTCCAAATTAATAGATGGGGCCTCCAAGGGAAAACACTAAATCAATAGGCTTCAACGGATTTTTCTAAAATCATTGTGGGTGCAGTATCTAGATCTACTTTATGAAATTGAACTTCAAGGATAAATACCAACAATGCAAGCCCGATATTTAGGCTTGATCATCAAAGGAGACTCCAACATTGGCCACGCTTCTGGCAGTGCCATAATGAAACTTCGACTAGTAAAGAGGCCGCTGGCGGAGGCCGATGAAAACTCTCCAACGCATCCAACAACCGCATCATCAACTTAGGCAAAGGTTGACCTCGAGGCGGCCGGGAGAAATGCCAACTCCATGGTTGGTCGGTTGGTAAACAAGGGAATAGTTGGTGGCGATTGCATTGCCTCCCATTCGCGAGGAATCTGCGACAGCCCTTTTCATTAGGAGTTTTAAGTTCCACCAAAAAGGATAGGAGACAAATGCCACTAGCAGCGATGACGGGCCTCCAAACCTTATCCTACTAGGTCCACATGTCACAACCGATGGACTCATAAGAGATTTTAACAGAGGATTGTGTGATGAACTCCATCACTTGTACCATTAAAAATTATTTTCTCACGCATTATCTCTAGAATGATCTTGGATTGCAATCATCGCCTCTCTCCACTTCCACCCAAACGAGGATGAATCATTCTCGTCCCCGGGGTTGATCTCATTGTACGAGCTAACATCTCAAAGTATTGATGTACGTTGATGTTCTCATTACTCTCCTCGACTCTTCTCAATGCGCATAGGCCTTTCTTATAACTTCCCTCCCTGAGTCCGCACTGTTCTCGATCACCCTTCTCGCTTCCGAAATTCTCCTACGTCAAAGCTTTACGCACGCTCCCTCCGGGATATACCAAAGATATGGCTCGCATCCCTCACTCTTGCAGGTGACCCCTCGCCAAGTCATTAGACACAGGAGGCGTGAAACATGGATCAATAGGCGGTAAACAGCGAGTGAAAGCGAGAGCCGTACGAAATCGCTACCTCGACAATCTTCTCTAAATTTTTACAATACCATTCCTCGTGGAGATTCGAGAGCACATACACCATTTGAGAGGATAAAGCTCATGAAAAATCGTGAGATATACCAGCAAAAGAGGAGGTGGATGTTCACATCACAGTAGATTCGAGACACGGGATTCACCGCAGAGGCAGGAGAAACCTCTTTAGTCGTGATATCGAGCTCACCTGGACCCTATGAAAACCATAACGTGGTCTAGCCATCTTGTAAGAATATCCCGAGCCGAGCCATGATTTGGAGAAAAAATGAAACTTACTGAATGATAAATTCACTGCCCTTGTTGAAATGGTTCACCCTCGGAAATTTGTTACCAATGAGCTTTTGAAGCAACGAGTAAGGAATAATCTGACAAAGGAAGACAACGCTTCCCCCAACCTCAACAATATGGAGCAAGGAGGTGCGAGAGTCGACCAAATGAAGATTGATGGTGTCCCTACTAACAGGTTTCCAGAGAAGTCCATCATGGTCGAAGAGGATTAATCCAGCCCAAATAAGTCCATGTTGTGGGGTACGTCTCATGTTTATCACTGCATTATGGGTTTGTCATTTCAGAATGATTCGCTCAAATTTGCGTTTCCAAGAGTCGTTGGACGGTGGTCTTCGAGGAAACTCCTTCAAGGAGTGTTTTGTCACAAATTTGGCACGTAATGCTAGTATTAAGGTCAGTAGGGTGAGATGTATCAAACAATATAAACTTTCTAAGGCCAAAAGCTTTTGCAAATGTTCCAACTACACTGATGTCGACTATGATTATTAAATATATATGTTTTATTAAATTTTCAAGCATAATATAAAATCTATCTTATAAAAAATTAAAAATAAATAAATAAATATTTAACCATGATAAATCAATAATTCAATGAAGTATTCATAAATATTTTTTTTAAATATATATGACATTTATAAGTATGCACGATTCTTTTCATATTAATTTAAATATAAACCAAATTAAATTAAAAACGTGTCATACATATTTTTTAATGAGCGGTTTATGATGTAGGGCTTGGGATGTAGAAGGCTTTTCCATCTCCACTATTTATTAATACTTAATGTGTCACCTTTATAAATTATTCCTTTAAATATATATATATTTTTAAAAATAAAAATAAATTTATTTTACGATGTGAAAATTATACTTCTTCATGGTGGGTGATCATGTGGAGAGGATAGTAGGATTTAAAACAACGACATGGCAGGTGGGTGGTGCGAATTTTCTCGCTACTTCTTGCTTGCAAATGCACATAATGGAATGCATAGTGAAATCGCAGCATAAGGAAATTTAGACTATGCACTCTATCTTATATTAGTCAAAATGGTTACATATATATACATGAAATATAGTTTCAAGATAGGAAAACTATCTTGGATGCATGATAAGGTGGTTGAGAGAATATCTCAATCACACACCAAACTAGGAATATCTAGATTTAGCTAGTTCCTATGATATAGGGAAGAAACTTCCTTACATGAGAGTCACAACTGCTGACAGGCAGTGGAATTCACATATTCCAACACCCCCCTTAATGACTACTTGTCTCGATATCGATTCACAAAATCTAGTTATGGTCGATTACTAACGAAAATATGTGCGCGACTCAAATCCACCACAAAGCGGGAAAATCCGTGTGTCCGAGTAACCAACAGAAAGATGTCCGTGACTCGCATCCACTACAAAGCTTGAGCGAATCCCATGTGTAGAAGCGCCAAAAGAGAGATCAACGACCTTTCTAAGCCAAATATATGCACCCAAATAAAATGAGTCCCAAAATTGGCATCGGGCCCTATCGGCCCTAACGCTAAGCGGCCGGTGCGCCTTTCGGCGACCGGTCGGTAGAAGCACGTCGACCCTCTCTTGTGTTTAGACATATCTCGAGGACCTATGAGCGAGTGTGCTTTACCGGAGTTCACCTGCCGCGAGAATTTGAAGCTCATGTGCGCACCGAGGCACCGCTGGCCACGAAGAGGCTCTATAGTCGTGAAGGCTCATGGCCACGTAGCTCTCATGTGGTTTCCTAGTTTCACCACAAACCATCACTTCAAAGTGAAAAAACATGCAGTCGGTCAGGACCATGAAGCCCGTAATTACAAAGTGGCAATTACAAAGTGGTTTTCACACACACCACGAATCCTCACAGGGATACATATGCCTTTACAAGTCTTATATTACACAGTCCAACTCTTGGAGTTACCAGGTATATATAATGACCACTACAAAGCCATCCTAGACTTGCTTACCATTAAACCGTGTGAATCATAATCAAGAGTCTATTCCACAAACTCACACAAACTTGATTGTCCATCCTCCTCTAATATCTGATGTAGATCCAACCTCTATCCTTTGATGCCATTTTCACCTTCAATGTCTTCATCATATTTGGTAGTAAATAATTCTTGCAAATAAGTTTGTCTATTGTTGGAATGGACATTCCAAGAACAAAGATTCCACACTCATGACAATAGTTTGCGAACCTAAATGTACAACAACAATACAACATCTAATTCTTTTAACTCGAGATTTAACATGAATGCATATACATGTTAAGTTGTTCGATCTCAACCTGAAAACAAGAGTTCACGGCACGAGGTAATCACCATCAAAGAAAATATATGTTGGAAATTTTTAGTTTCACCTTCACCTTGTCTCCCTCCTTAACCATAAATGCTGTCGAATGCTACACATCAATGTGCACCTACCATGACTTCGCTGCAACTCACCAAAGACCGCCTACCGTATACGAACAAAGGCACGTCTAGGCGCTAGCCCACCTAATCGCCTCTCAGCAATTGTAGAAAATATGTTGTACCACACTTCACCGTCGTGCCACGAGACCAAAAAAAAAATGCATTCAACCTTCAACCAGGTTGATTCCAAAAATAGAAAGTTGGAAGCCTTCCAACAACTCCATATGCTCCATCATAATAAGTTTTGTTGCTTCGTTACCTCATTTTTCATTGTTCACATCTTGGGCATCTTTGTCTTTGTCAATTAAATCTTGGGACTCCATGCTCAACCTGTCATTTGTTAGACTCTCAAATTCTAACAATGTGACTTTACCTACATTAAGTTAGCTAGGCTCAATAAGGCTCAATAATTTTAAACATGATTCCAAGAAACAAAATAAACAGAACATCAAATTTATCTATCTCTCCCCAGAGATAACTATTTCCCAAACATAACAACAACCATTTTATTCTCCAACGATACCGCAGAGGGGTCCACCGATGGGTGCTAATTGATCAACATGTTTTCTAACTCGCCTCACGTGCGGTCCAATGTGCATAGATGATCCAGACGTGGGCACTCCAAGAATCCACCATCCTATCCTGAGACACCGACAAATTCTTCGTTGAAATACATAAGATTTGACAATTTTTACACAAAATTCTCGTTTTCACATCCAATTCCCTTGATAGTATATTTTTTCCCAAAATAGAGCCAACAGAGTATATGTGGTAAACAATAACAGACCAGACATATCAAGAAAAACATGTAGCAAAATCACCGGGTTTGTAGAAATACCCAGCACCCAGCTAAACACGAAACCCCTCAACAACGGGATGAAAGCAGAAGATGATATCGGGCGACGGAATTGGCAGTCACATGCACCAGCTTTAAGGAAAAGACTTCCGAACCTATGGATCCAGACTTCTGAGTCCCACCATCCTCAGAAACATCTGATGAGCGAGCAAATTAGCCATATCCTATAAAAAACACATCCAAGCCATTGCCAAAGAAAAAACTTCGCATCTGACAATATCTTCCAAAAGCATTAAAAAGGCAACGTGGAAAAACTGAAATTGAAGCTGCAGACCATTAAACATCAGCTTTAAAACCATAGTAGAATTGAAACCACAACTCAACGAAAAAAACGCTATAAAACCCCAGCCTCAAATCTTCCATTTCTCCATGCACAAAGGCTACGCACGCTCTCCACGATATTGCACAAGTGCGTGAGAACCCAAAAAACTTTAGTAACAAAGGTGGCCTTTTCAATGGCATTAGAGGAAGTCGGTTTCTTGGTTTTCCTCACAGTGTGTTGAATACGGAGTTGAGTTTTCGACTTCTTTAAGGCGGAAATCAGTTGGAAACATGAGCCTGAGACTCACAGTCTCAAGACCCTCGCATCATAAATCCGCGATCACTGAGGGTATTTTTCTTCTCAATATCTATGTCTTCCTAGCAGAGATCTTTACACGACATAGCCACAATAAGGAGAAACTTCAACTTCACCTTGCACAAGTCGGAAAACTTCATCGTGTGTCCTCACATGCACTCCTTCTCTATCACGGCTGATGGGCTCCAATCACACAACGACCTCTTATCCTTTGAACGAAGAAACAGAGCACGATCCACGAATGAGCAATGTTGTCTCTCTAATCACTGCAACAAAAGGATAGATCTAAATAGAAATATAGATCACCAAATCGAAAGATTCTGAGATTTTACATGTGCGTGAAGTGGTCATTTGTGACGACGCAAAGCACACAATCACAGATTCGATCTCATGCACGAGATCAACGGATCGATCCGTCTGGCACTCGCCCACCGTAACTTCGATCTCGTGCATAGATCTTGCTCACAATGTTCCGATGCAGTGTGCCGTGACCATTGTGGGCCTCATAATCCTACGCACCGCACTCCCACATAACGCGCCTAGCAACACACCGACAAGGCTGCGGAGTGAGCGACTCACTTGCCGAAACACTCGGAAATCACTCTGTAAAAATAAATGAGCGAGAAATGCTCGGCTCCGAAAAGCACTTCTTGCTATAGAATCGTAGAACCGGCGCGTGTCCAAAGCCAGCCAGTATGGGGACACGCCTGCCCTGAAATCTTTCGGCATCTTGGGTGACTCTACACACACGATGAATGACGTTCGGCCTCGAATAGACAAACTACTAAACAGATATCCTTTCCCTCTTATTAATTCCCTTAGCTGATGAGCCAAGGTCTAGGCTCGTATGGGCTACGATACCTTCATAAAATCGAGACGATGCACTTTATCTTATATTAATCAAAATGATTACATATATATACATGAAATATAGTCTCGAGGTAGAAAACTATCTTGGATGCACGATAAGGTGGTTGAGAGAAGATTCTAACCACACACCAAACTAGGGAACATCTAGATTTTAGCTACTTCCTATAATATAAGAACAAACTCCTTACATAGAGAGTCACAATACCGTAGAGCAAGTAGGAATTACATATTCCAACAATTACAAGTTTAAATTGGGAACTAAGTATACCACCTCCTTAACATTCTACTCAGACATTATGAATACATTGTATCATATTGTGTGAGAGGGTGAGTTTGTGCTAGAGCACTTTTATGGTAGAGAAAGGGTTAGAAAATTGATGGTAATATGAACTTTTTTGGAAGTATGCGTTTAGCTTGACCTTCGTGGGTTTTGCTTTTGATTCATGAGGATTTTTTCCTTTATTTATTTTGGAAGGCCTAAGGTAAGATATGGTGCATTTCTCTAATTGGTGACGATTTTAGCACTTAGAAAAATGTCACATGTGATATCAGACGAAGGTTTGGGCTCTCACGAGAGCTATGGGTGCTGGGCCGCCTTTTTTTAGACAAGATATCATGCGTAGTGGAGCTTTGTGGAGTGAATTAACAAATTTTTCTTAGTGGTCTTAAATTGCATTTGAGGGCTTCATCGTGACAAAAGACTTTTCAACACAACAATCGAGAACCGTATTATAGATATCTATTTTTTCCATATTTATTACCTCTTAGTCATTGTAGTAGGAGTGAAACGCACACTTTTTTTAAAACATACATGAGCGAGATGGGTGAATCTCCTACTCTACTCTTTTTCCAACTTTTGAAGTACACACCATTTTTAAACTCGTCTTTAAGGTTACGAATATTCCATATTTTCCTAGAAATAATGAGTGAATGCAACCATGCAAATATCGTGGATCAGGTGCAACTTTCCACGTTGAGGTTGAACGCCTAAATAAAGCTTCTGTGGATAGAAACAACCTTGATGTGCAGTCTACTACACATCTTACCGAAGTTTACCTTTTGGGTCTCCAATTTACTTAATATGAACAATTCTCAACCACCAAATCTCTTTTAGTTTTAATCAATTCACTCATGTTATATGATTTTTGTCACACATTAGCTTATGAGACGATAGCGTTATAAAGGCTGCACATTTTTTTGGTATGAAATTTGTAGATATCTTTTATACAACAATGCTTTTCAAGACTATGAATCCACCACTATAACACATTAATACTACTTGCAATATATATATATATATATATATATATATATATACACAATTTTTTTGGTATGAAATTTGTAGATATCTTTTATACAACAATGCTTTTCAAGACTATGAATCCACCACTATAACACATTAATACTACTTGCAATATATATATATATATATATATATATATATATATATATATATATATATATATATATATATATATACTTGGAAAATTTATAATTATTTATATTAATAAAATAATTGGTATTTATTTGTTAATTTAATATATATTCATAATTAATATTTAATTGTATAAAATTATTCACATTATAAAATTAATTATAACTATATAAATTAAGAGAATATATATATATATCTATATATATATATATATAATTTACTTAATTAAGATGAATTTAGGATGGATTAACTTTCCATATTTTTCTTCAAAAAAGAATTAGCATTTGAATTTTTTCTAAAAATGATTTGCACAAATTTTATAGAATAAAATTATTTTACCTTTAAAATCACAAAACAATTATAGATATTATATAAACAAATCATTGAATATTTAGAATACTTTTTGCAGTATCACTAAAAATTTTCCTACATTTTTTCACATCATGCCAAACTCCAGTCGAGCATGGTGACATATATACTACTATTACATATAATATCGTCTAAATTTATCTATCCCTAATTCCTTCAGATCAAATACTCAGCATTGAACCATCATATTTTCTATATTCCATGTAATAATTACCCCAATAGGTGTCTATTTCTAGAATATGGCTTTCCAAAATTTTAGTTTGATCATCGACTAATTATTAGATGAATGGTAGATTTAACCTCCACATGTTCTTTAGAATATCTCTATAGCCGAAAAATTAGGTTGATATTTTTATGTGCAAAGGCATTTATAATCGCTACCTCTTTTAATTAAAGGGACTATATTTTTAAAGAATAACACATGAACAAGTTCCATATGGAAAAACAAGTGATGCAGGGAACACATAATTTATGCCATTGAAATTATAGATTATGTTGCTACAAAATTTGCGCATAGAATATGCTAACACTATACGCATAAAATTACCTATACTACAGTAAATATTTGTGAGGGATATTAATATATATATGGATAATATTTATATATATTTTTCCACTGTTATAATTTAACTAAAAAAATGATTATTTTTCATGAAATCGTTTTACAAAGAAAAACTCAATTTTATATAAATATAAGTTTGTTACACTTTATATTTTCTCGAAAACTCTTGTAATTAAATTACTAGCGAAGTGGGAAATACTTGATTTAAATCACATTTACATTATATGGATATATAAAGTAGATGTGTATGCCACATTCATATAGATCTCGAATTACAAATTATTTAGTATATAATGCACAATTACATAGTATTGACCAATTTAGCTTTGTAATACTTAACTTGATGCTAGAGTCTTTAGGACCAATAATGTGAAAAATTTATGAGGGATTTTTCTTGGTTTATTTTGGATTAAGCATTCAACAGTCGACCATCTCATAACTTGTTTATGTTTTTTAAAAAGAGATGAAGAAACAATATTTATTTAATTCTTCTTTAATTTTCTCAAAGATTATCATACTATGTCTAATAGCTTTGAAAAATGGAGGAAAGTAGGAATTCAACTGTACTCGTGACAAGGCGTAAACTTTCTTTGACCATAGTAGAAATTTCACTGTAAAATTGGGAATTCAAATAATTGATAAAATTATAAGAAATAGTCAAAATCAAGAATAAATAGAGATGAAATACAAAATTATGTATTAAAATAATTCCTTATATATAAAGACTATTAAAACAACCCTATATATATATATATATATATCAAACTAATGATGTATTAAAATACAAACATTAATTTATTTTGTATATTATCAAATTAGATATAGAAATACAAATAAATGACAATATAAATGCATACCTAAAGTGAATCAAATAATTATATTTTTCATGATAAAATGTCAAACAACCATAAATAAAATTCCCATATAGGACATATATATATGAGGAGAATCATAGTACATGTTGAAGATAATAGGAGAGTGTAATATTGGTGAAGATGCCTGCCTACAAACGCTAGATTAGAGGTGGTCTCTATTCTTCTAGGTAAGTTAGCTGTCCCAACTTCCCATATGCTTGAGAGAGACCTACTTTATTCACGAGATTGTAATGATGTGACTGGAAGCAAAGCGTTTCTTCGTGCAGTCTCTTCTATGTGAATCTCCCCATCCTAGGGCCGCTCAGTTCATCCAGTGAAGTCAACTCTTTCTGCTGCGTGTATCATGCTAGTCAAAGTGTCTAGCTGTTGAACCGGTGCCAGGAAGTGCTTTGGATCGAGTAGAGTGTCTCCAAGGTCGGTGAGTCAAATCTAGAGTGTGATCTGTGGAGAAACTGAGTGCGGTGGAAGGGAGGTCCCTAGATTCCCAGCATGACAGTAGTTGTGTTCTCACTCGTGTGTCCGTTATCAACCGCCGTACTAGAAGAAGAGTGATGTTGATCTTGTTGTTTCAACGCATGGTCCAAGAAGGAAAACACACTAAGTTTCGACTCAAAGGAGAGACGAAAAGGGTGAAGGATGTCGACATGATGCCTCTAATGCAGATTTGAGAGCTGAAGTGCCTTTAGTCTGTTGGCATTCGTGTAGCCGCGCAGGAACAGATGCAGCGTGGAGGATCAGAGGAGTTGGTCCCGGTGGGAAGCTCAGATGCAGAAGGTCATCGGCCCAGTATCGTCAAGGCGATGGTGGCGGCGTCGCACGGAGGTGTGGAGGATCGTGCCCTAATGAGCGTGTGGACCAAATGTCGATTAGACATGTCCATTTAATTGAACGACCAAAGCCGAAGTATTGGTGAGAACTCCACTGAGGTTTAAAGGTACAGGCAAAAATTTTATCGTCCATTTTTTAAATTAGCCATGTCAGTACTCTTTTGAAAGCAACTCCTCAGAAGAAGTGATTTTTTGGCCACAGAAGAAAAAGTGTCTCAGGCACATTTTCTCATATGGGGTTATTTTTGTAAGAGGATCCTCTAATTTCTTTCAAGTTGTCTCTACTTTTCCGATCGCGAATCCGTTTTTAATTGCCCGCAGGTTGATTTTTTCTACATAAAGTGCAGATTTGAACATGCTAGGAGGCACTGACCTTAGTGAGAAATAAAGCTCTAGACGGTTCAATTACCTACTACGATTGGAAACTCAAGCGTAGAATTTGCTAGAAGGGCATAAGCATGGAGTGATCGTGAGTGAGAGTGCATGAATTGAAACCCATAGTTGTAGGAGGCATATCAGGTTTCGCTGGACAACAGGATCAGGAGAAGAGGGAGAATAAAGGCGAAAGAAACGAAAGATGTCACGGTACAGCTGACATGTATACCTCACATCGGAGAGTGTAGAAAATCAATAAATCGAGGTATTTGGACAACACGGATCTGTGACTGAAATTAGAAATAAAAATTGTCTTTTGTCTCTTAAAAAGCAAGATTCTCTGCCTTTAAAATGGATGGTAGAGAATGAAATCGGTAGTACGTATTCATCTCTCGCATCAAGGACCTTTAAAAGACAAAGTCTGGTGACATAGGGAGGCATTAATTAGGCAATCAGTCCAAGCGAACAATTTACCATGAATAGAAATGAATAACAACTCATCAGGATTGTTTACCCAGACAGGCTTCAATGCGAGAGACAGTGCTCCAGCTTTGGAAGGGTGAAGATCCGGATCATGGATGGAGGAAGAAAGTGAAAGATGACCCAGTTCCCATGAGGTTCATATCCGCTACTACAATGAGTGGAAGCCGCTTTAGAGAAGCAATGGGAAGTGGACAGAGAGGTGGAGGCTTACCACAAAGAAATTGGCTCCATCTCAATGTATGTCGATCAAACATAAATTGAGTCATCAACCCAAATCGTTTCTGCGTGGTAAGTTTGTCATAGAGCTCAGCATTTACGGATAGAAGGTGAATTTTGTTGAAGAGTCAACTTATAAACATAAGAGACATGCAGGACTACTTTTCTAGTCATGACCACAATCACGGACCTCAGACGTGTTTATGGTTGATTCTAGATGAGACACCATGAAGACAGATCAGTGGATTTTTAGAAACTACGAGGATTTCCAATCACATGATAATTAATAAAAAAGGTTTGAAGACTTCTAAAGAAAGAAACCAAGAATGGTGAAAAAATCTACCTTTGGTGATGACATGAAGGGTGCCAAACTAAAGACTGTATGGTACATGTTCATGTCATACTGTCCGATGGGAAATATTAGCAACGTCAAGATGTGATGTATGTACCTTAATTAATAATAATATGATTTATGTTTTAAATGATAACATATCACAAACTTAAGGTAGTGTTTTTAAATTCATATTGTGTTATTAAGGATTTGAGTGACTGTATGAAGACAATTGGGCAATGTGATTCGAGTGAGGTCTTTACAAGTTGAATGTATAAGTGTGCCAAACCAAGTACTCATAATTATCGTGTTGACCTGAAGATTTATGTTAAATTATGTAGATTCACCATTTAATTTCAATGATTTGTTTATGTATTTCAAAAAAAGGAGGTATGGTCATTAAAATCTCTGCTTTAAAGCACATATTCTTTTGTCAATGTGAAGCATTCTTGTCTCAAATAGTTGCACATACATGAGTTCTGTAAATATAGACAGAAAGTAGACAGATATACGGAGAGCTAGTCCATCACTTCTGCAAGTCACTGTCACCAAAGTCATTGGGAGGTACTATTATTTCTTATTATTTGTTGATGACCTAAAATTCACGTGGGTATATTTTCTGCTTAAAATATTTGTACTTTGAATATTTCAAACAGGTTTAGAAGCATGATTGAGAAGTAGACAGATAAATTCACTGGCTCTATGCTGGCACTCAAGGGGGAGAATACAGGAAGGTTGATTTCATCAAATATTGCAAAGCCCATGGAATACTACAAAGAATTTATAGTAGTACCTAACACCTCTTCAAATGAAACGGGTTGCGTAGAGGAAAAACAACCCTCAGGAGTGTGCTCGCAAAGATGCTTTAAAAGGTAAGAGTCTTTTCTAATGTATTTTGGGCAATATAAAGACTACGTATATTTGAAGAACAACGAACCGAGTTTAAAACACATTTAGTTTTTATTATTTTTGTCATGAAGCAAAACACTGAGATTTTTTGGCTCCAAAGCTTTTGTTCATGTTCCAAAGGAGGATAGGAAGAACTCTATCCGTAGACCAATAAATGCGCTTTTGTTGTGGTGTATTGTACCGAATTTAAAAGCTTCACAAATTTTTTGATCCCTCTACTGCAAGTTTTTGCAGTGGAGATGTAGTTTTTCCCGAGTAGGTCAGTAAGGATGGAAACAATGATAGCCAATAACAAGAATGGGACATTCCTTTGTTGATGGAAGAAGGGAGGATGAAGGATGGGATGTCCAGAGTAGCAAATGGGAAGCAAAGAAGAAGCATATGGTACATATGTAGTAGCCAAACCAAGTCCGCAAAGGGATGACTTAATAGGTGAAGAACACTCACCACCGAGGATATCCGGTAGGAAAACTCAATTTCCAACAAGATATATGGAAATTTATTTTATAACTAGAATGTTAAATGTTGTTGAACCCTAGGTTATAAAGAAGCTACCAATATAATGAATGGATAGTAGCCATAACAGGAATATGAATCAATACTTAAAAAACTTGGGAGTAGTTGAATCTTCCGAGGAAAACAACTTGAAGGTAAAATGGCTATACAAGTTTCAATGGAAGTGCAAGATGGTAATAGAGATAAATATAAAGCTAGTTTTGTTGCAAAGGGGTATTCGTTAAAGAAGGTAATTATGAGAAATATTTGCCTCTCTTGATAAAACTAAACACAATCGGAATGTTAATTACATAGCTACCAAACACCATTGATGATACATGAGATAGATGTGAAATCGCATTTTTAATTGGGGAGTTGATAGAGAAGTGTACTTAGAGCAACTTGAGGGGTTTGTTAAATAGGGGAAAGAACATTTAGTCTCGTAGATTGTTAAAGTATTATATAATTTAAAACAGAAGTCTGTGTCATGGTATGATAAAATTGACTCATTTTTCTTGCAACATAGTTATAAAAGATGCAATAATGATCATAATATGTATATTGTGTTTGACAAAGAGGCGAATTGTTTTGATTTTTATATGTACATGATCTTATCATTACGTAAAATGTTGATGAACTTATTAAGGAAATCAGAGAGCAAGACAATACAAGCTTGAGATGAAATACCCTAGTGAGATACGCTATTGTTTGGTCTTGGGGTGTCTTATATATTCAGCGTACTTTTCTATCACAGGGTAAGTATTTCAGAGTCTACCGAAAAATTTCAAGATACTGACCAATATCAAGAAGAAGGTTTTTGGACATATAGAATACTAAATCCTTAGGGAATGATGACGGTTCTAAGGAGGTAGATGCAAACATTGTATAGACACAGCGTTGGCTGGGATTTTAATGTATTTCGACTCACTACTAGACAAGATTTGGCTTATCTAGTTAGTGAAGAGTTGAGCACTTTATGTCCAAGCCACTTGAAAGTCATTGGATTGCAATAAAGGAAAATCTTATGGCCTTCAAGGAACCTTAGAATTTGGTATTATTTATACCGATTCATTTGATCTTAGATTGACAAGTTTTTCGTACTCCGATTGGGTTGAAATCTAGATGAAAGACGATCCATAACAGTTTTTATGCATTCAACATTGGGTTTGGTTCATTGCATGGAGAAGCAAAAAAGCAGAATATCCAGATTCCTTGTCTTCGTGTGAGAAGCCTAGGGTATCTTGAGCCATGTGTGCAACAACATGAGGCAAGTTTTTGTTGGAGGGGAGACTTTCCGTATGCCGAAGAAGAACAAAGATGCAAAATTGTATCGATGAGCAACCAGAGTCTATCAAACTTGCAAAGACACTCCCGTGTTTCATAAAAGCACAAATCATCGATACACAATTGAATTTGTTAGGGAGAAGGTTCAAGCCAAAATAAATTTATTGAATATTGTAATACTTGTAATACGTCATTGATATTTTTACTAAGCCTCTTGGAAGAGTTAATTTTGAGTCATTTAGGGAGATGTTAGGATTTTTAATGAACCCTTTCTCCATTAAGGGGGATTGTTGAAGATAATGGAGAATGTAATATGAGAGAGTCAATTCAAAGCATAACCTTAGATTAGGATTAGTTCTCATTATTTAGGTAAGCTATTCTAACTTCCTATATGCTTGAAAACTATTTATTCATGATTGTAATGTGATTGAGGTAGAGTACCTTCCATGGCAGCCTCTCCTAGTGGAGTCTCTCTCATCAAGAGCCGTCCACCATTGATTAAAGTCAACTCTTATATTTTTGTATCAAAATTAATTTTAATTAATTACATATATATAATGAAAACGATTAAGTATGTAACTAGATAGGATAATATTCATCAAAAAATAAAATGAAAATACTCAATATAAATATAAACAATTTTTTGTTCTCAATCTTATAATATATCCATAGAACATATAATGTTTGTCGTACTCCAATATTATGAGATGAAAATACTCAATATAAATATAAAATAATTTTTTTACTTATAAATCTTACATATATCCATAGAACCTATAATGTTTGTTCCACTCCATAACAATCTTATATTTGTGAAGATAGACTTATTACAAATAGACGGATTAAATGTCTATGGACCATTGCATGTATACATGTACATGTAGCTATGTGCACAAATTATAATTTAGTTAATTTATACTTTTTAAATTTAATAACATTATATATTAAATTTTTTTTATGTCTATTATGGATTAATGCCTATTAAAATTTAACAACTACTTAGAGAATTTATATATCCAAACTAATAATACAATACATTGCATATTTAATAATAAAATAATAATAATAATAAAAAGTACTATCTCAAGTTAAAGGTTTAAATAATACAAAACCAATTATATATATATGCTATTTTTCTATTTATTTTTTTATAAAGTTATTCTCATTTTTTATTATTTATTTTATATACCTTATTTTTAATAATATAGTATTTTTAAAATTACAAACAAATTTATTAAATAAATAAAATCAATATTACAGTTGTTATTTTTATTATTTATTTTATATATCTCCATTTTTAATAATATATTTAAAATTATAAAAACAAATTATTAATAAATAAAATCAATAATATAGTTTTCAAGATATTTTTTCTTCATCTAATACTTGCTAGAGAAAACAGAAAATGTAGTAAATATATAAGAAAATGAAATCAATATTCTCATAATTTCATTTTTCTTTATTATTAAATATTGTTATTTAATAATATATCATATTAAATATTAATTAAAAAATAATGAAATCATATTTTAAATAAATAAATAATATTTTTAAAATTTTTTAATAATAGATATTTAAATGATGAAATGATATTTAAAACAAATAAAACATAAATATTTGTTTTTAATTTTTAATAAATAATAGATCATTGTAATAAGTTTAAATCATTAGTGGATGTGGGTGACCAAGGTTTATGGGCGCTAGGAATGGTGCCACGCACACTAGCCCACCTAGGGATCGAGCACGCGTGAGGGGCATGCAAGAGGCAATGTGGGGGCAGGCATGAAAGAGGAGGAAAATATAAGTGGGGACAGATGGTGGCAATGATTAGTGGAGTGCAACACCGGAAAACGGAGGCAGAGGAAATGGGAATGCAGGATCCCGAGCGAGGGAGGTACTAGCTTTGTCCAAGTCTGCTTGAGTGTGGAGTTATTGGCATCGGAAGGGGTAGGGAAGAAGGCAAAGGAGAGTGGGGAGCTCGGGACGGGTTTATAAGAAGACAAAGGGGATGAGGTGGAATTGTCTTAGCTTAGGCAGTAGGGTGAACCAATAGAAAGGGGAAGGGGTATCAGTAGCGACACAGGTGGTAGCAGTAGTGGTCTGTCAATGCTCCACCATGGAGGGGAGAATGGTGGGTCGCCTTACTTAGGCTCACCGCTTGGTGGAGTGTGGAGGAGGTAGAGGCAGAGGAGAGGCGTCCAAAGGCGGATAAGAGGGGCGACACAAGTCTAAGCCAGAGATCGGGGGCAGAAGGCTGGATTTGGAGGCGTTGTTCTTCGCCGAGAACGACGACGAGGATGCTTCTGACATCTCCAAAATGGAGACGGAACTGGTCAAGTCCCTGCGGCAGGAGTATTGGGAGAGGGTCGAGGTGCAACTGGTCTGGGTGACACGGATGACCGTGGGCCGCGTGATACGCGAGAGGAGAATTGGCCAAGCTGTGGGAGAGAACCTCTGCAGCATCTGGGAAGGGCTAGACAAAAGTATCGGTAAGTTGCAGGACACCTTGATGATTGCAGGGTATCTCGAAATTATTTGACCTGACTATGCGCCTCTTTCGGATGATACCGGGGACAGAGAAGAGGAGGATGTCATGACAATACAAGAGTCGAACAACCTGGGAGGGGAGAAATAACACCGAGACTGATTAGGTGCATTTTTTGTGAAATAATAAGCTTCTGGTGGGCTTTTAGCCCTGTATTCTACATAGTTCGAAGTCTTAGCAGATTTAGTTGGTTACAAGTTGAAGCTCTAGCTGTTCTACCTGTTTTATGGGTCATTAGACTTGATATTTCTCCAGTTTCCCGTGATGAGCGGGGACATTTTGATAATTTTGGACACATGATCTGGTTTCTAGCTAGCTGACAGATTTATGGTTATAAAAATTAACCAGTTAATAAAAAAAATTCCATACTTGCTAATAAATAAAAAAACAAGTCTAAATCACCTTTACCACAAATATATTTAATGTGATCAAATCTTTCACTCCATTTTATTTTTTTAAAGGTTATAAATGTAAAGATTTGATTAGAATTTAAGAGATGTTATAATTTTGAGCATTTGATAAGAATTTAATATTTAAATTAATTTATAAAAATTGTGATTCTGAATATTAAAATTATTCTAAATCCAAATGACAGCAGCAAAACTCCTCGATCGTTCTTTTCATGTTGGCTGCAAAGTGATGTTGTTATCATAACATAGTGGTGTTGCACGACAACTTTTCTTCAATTCTTCCACCATTATCATTTCATTAATTATGACCCATATAATGACAAACGACATCAACCTGCAAGCTTGCTCATGTAGATTCGAACAATTTACAGAATCGCTTGTTTATAACATGCTATGGTAGTCAGAATCTAATGTTTTGTATATGATTTACAATGTCATGCGTAAGTCACCGATTATATAATTTGATATTTTTCAATAATTTTTTCGTCGTTATAATTGTGGTCAGCTTTTACAATAATCAATTTTATAATTGATGCAGTGATAAGTTACACGAATCACATTATTTAAAAGGTGTGAGTCATGATATATTTTCAGCATTAAAATATAGATTTTATAATTGATGCAATCATATGTTACACGAATGACATTATTTAAAAAGGTGTGAATCGTGATATATTTTCAGCATTAAAATATAGAAGAATCTGGAATATGGTTTAAAAAGAAAATATTGATATAATGATATTATTTTCAATTTCAGATAAGTATTTAATCACATTTACATCGTAGAGATGGTAACATCGGCAGAAGGTGCGAAGAGATTAATCAATAGGAATGTGACCAAGAGTAAGATCCTTATGCTGACAAAGCAAAGAAACATCTTAAAAATACACACATAAAGTGTCCTCTCGCTATAGTCGAGGAACTATTTATTTAGTTATGCTCTTTCAATATTTTTTGAACTCTATATTCTATATTTGATTGCAGAACAACATCACAATAAAAAATACTAAATAAATCCATATATGTAGAAGTTTCAGTCCTGTGCATGAAAATTCCAGATGAAATATCATAAAAAACAATGAAAATTAAACTACATAATATTAAGGAAATTAAAATAAAAAGCATAAAAAAATCATATATTAAAGAAAATAAAATAAAGAGTATGAAAGAAAATCATATTTAAGATGAGATGGAAGCAAAAAGAACTCATAAATGAACATTAAAATATTAGACCAACAATTGCATTTTGAGCTCAACTAAAGGTTTGCTCCTCTTCCACCTTCTACTTGTTTCTTCCTAGTAAAGAAATAAAATAAATTAACATCTTTCATAAAATTTCCCATTTTGTTCTATAACGAAGAAATATACATTTTTAATATTCAAATACGATTACCAATAAATGATATATTGGAATAATAGTAACCTGTATGATAGTTTGTCATCATAGATATGAAAGAAATCAGCTTTTAATTACATTAGCAAAGTAACGACCACATGTACGATTTGGTTCAAAATTTGGGAATACTGCAACTATCACGTTAATAATATGCGCTCATATATATGTATTACTTTTTATCATTTTGTTTAATCTTGGAAATTGGCGATTCCTGTGAACTGTTTAAGGTAACGAACTATGAAATGAGATGTACAAATTTTTAAGTCAATGAAATGCTAAAATTAAAATAAAATAAAACTGTTTTAATTGTTTATAAAGTTAAACATTATAATTTTTTATGGATGGTCAATGTAAAACGAATAGTGAACAATAGGAAAGTCGATGGCTAGAGTCTTATTTTGGAAAAAACTAATAAGTTATGTTTTTTTAAGACGTGGTATTGATCAGCAGTAAAAAATCTTATTTATTGCATCAATTCATTCTATAGAATCATATGAGGGATATTTCATTTTATGCTCAACCTAGGTTGACATATGTGCCTTTTAAAATAAAAAATAAAGCAAATGAAAAAAAACAATGTTGGGTATGATAAAAAAACACAAAAGAATATTCACTTTGATTTGTTCTTTCACCAAGAGACTCATTCTAGTATGAAGGAGATGTATAATTCCTTCCATGCTACTCTAAATAAAAAAAAATGTCGGTTTTAATATATATATATATATAGAGAGAGAGAGAGAGAGAGAGAGCACTAATTTTATAGTAAGAGTGAGATTATTGATGTTTTATAATGCTTCTCATAACTAGCCAAGATACATCCTAACTCCAGATCTATCAACCAGGTAGGATCAAATCTCTTTTCACTCTAAAAAATATTTGCACCCCAAGAGATTTGATCCCTCTCGAAGCATAGTAAATGATATATATATATATATATATATATCATTGGAAAAATCATGTGTTATGAAAACCTAGAGCACAAAAATCACCAACGGTAAATTGACTATTTCACTTCATTTTTTTTTGTAAGTTTTGGGATTACATCATCATCATCATGTCCAATATATCGCCTTTATCGGGGAAAGGAATTGAACTAGTGGCTTCACATCAAGGAGTGCCCCGATCACTACCATCAATCCAAGACCAACTCAACCACTATTGCACTTCAATTTAGTTTGAATTCTTAATTTTATTTTATTTTTATTTTTATTTTTATATAATTTGATTGAGAAAGATGTTTACACAACAATAATTACAACACCTCTTCCATACTAGGCTCAAGAGCACCTCTAGGTGCAACAAATCTAACCAAACATGTATTTTTGTTTTTTGTTTTTTTATGTCTTATAGGTAATGTGAGTCGTGAGATTACTCGCATGGGTAAACTCTAGTATGACTAATCATGACTTACCAGCATCTAAGCCATCAAAATCAATGGAGGATCGTACCTAGCGTGGGCCACACCATCACTTAGAATGGTTGGATGTTTTCCAATAAGATTTGGAACCGGTGACCTTCTGAACATGGAGTGCCTTAACAAAACATCATGTGATCAATTATTGTATACCCTATTGCCATATTTTCATTTTTTATTACATTTTCTTTTATTTATTTATAAGATATTTTATTTTATATTAGAAAATACAAGTGTGAATTCAAGATTAAAGATGGAAATAATTGCACATATCCTTCATATTGACTTGTATTAAATATATAAAATAAAAAAACTATGTAAAAAATTAAAAAAATCAAATTAAAAAAAAAAAGATAAAAGTTCAACTATACCTTTACCAATATATTTCAACAATATTTATAAATAAAAGATAATTTATTATATTGAATAATTTTTTAAAAAAATCAATAATTAAAAAAAAGTGTTGTGTGGACATATGGTATTAGTAAGTTGGCCCATAGTATTGTAACAAGTTCATTAAGAAATTAAAAATCTATGATTCTTCATACTTAATAATATTATTATATTTTTTTAAAGGTGTAAGTTATATAATCATTTTTTATAATTAATAATAATAATAATCCAAAATAAAATTATAGATTTTATTACTATTTTTAAATTAGAAATATGAGATAAAGGGTATAAATTTGATTGGCACAACTACCTAAATATTAGATTTTATTACTATTTTTAATTTGATTTTTAGTTTTACCCATCATTTAAATATTATGTATACTCTTTTTGTTAATTTTTTGTTGTGAGTATAAAAACAATTTTTTGATAATATGAGTTTTGTGTTTTCTCTTAGCAAATTATTATGACTTGACCATACCATAGATGTATATGCTTTATATTACTTTACAATTATCTATCATATTAATAGGTTATTTTGTATTATAGAAATTTAATTTTTTATTATGTATTTGATTTCTTGAATTGTGAGGAGCTCACTTCTCTTTTTCTTTTCCTTAAGGCAAGAGAATTCACTTAAGTGGATTGGGAGGAGAAAAATAGAATCTCATATGAGAGGATAATTATTCTTATTAATTAAATAATAATAATAAATAAATTAAAATGATGATTTAATTTTGATTATTGAATAATTGTCTTTACCTTATTAGATTATTTATTATGATTTGTTGTCTTTACCTTATTAGATTATTTACTATGATTTTAAAGCATACTCTCAGTATTATGCAACCATTAATTTTTTATATATAAACAATGAACATGACTTTAGAAATAAATAAATTCAAATTATGAGTAGAATCATATGGTGCTAAGTGATGAGATGCATGAGAAAGATTCATTATATAATCTTGATTCCCAATACTCTTGAGGTAATTATTTTGATTAATTAAATAATAATAAATAAATCAAAATTATAATTTACCTCCAATTATTGATTAATCAGCTTTATATTATTAGAGTATTTACTATATTTTAAAGCATGCATTCAATTTTACACCACCATCAAATTTTTTTTATGAATAAACTTGAATTTAGAAATAAATAAATTAAAATTAAATTAAATTTTTATGATTTTAAAACATACTTTCAGTTTTATGCAACCATTAAAATTTTATGAACAAATGTGAGTTTAAAATAAATAGATTCAATTTAAAACTCACAAGTCTAATCTATAGTACTCCTCCTTAACCTCTCATTTCTTTTGGCTACAACTTTCTCATTAAACAACTTAGTAGCTTCATGGTCACAAACAACCAACATACCTTAAATAACGTTCATTAAAATTAATTCAAATCAAAATAAATGAATTGTTAGAAAAACAAAATTGTGTTAAGAAAATTGTAAATTAGTTGAAAAGATTAAACTTATATATTTTGCATCAAAGTGGGTGTGTTGTGAATCATTGAATGGATATATATAAATGGGCTACACTACTATTGCATTCCATAATGAGTTTCCTCGAGCCATAACAAATAATGTGGGCAAATATTATGGGCTTTTAGTAAAATATTATGGGTTATCAAAACCTAGGGCCCTAAAAGAGTAATTAATAAATTTTTATTTATTATCCAATCAAAATATTTACATAACAAAAAATAATAATAAATTACAACATTTTTTCCATATTAAGTGGAGAGCTTCTTGTTATGAGGGAAATCAAATTATAAATTTTATATTAAAAATATTTATTTTCTTAAAAAATTATTATGGATTATATATATATATATATATATAACAATTGAAAAAGTGAAATAACCATTAAATACTCATCCAATTTAACCAAATATATTATGGAATAAATTTTATAAATTTAATAATGTAAATTTTATTATAAAAATAAGTTTTATATAAACTTTATTATAAAATAAGTTTTATAAATTTAACAATGTGAAATTTTGTGAAATGTGTTTATTAAAAAATAAGTTTTATAAATTTAACAATGTGAAATATAAGTAAGGGTTTTTATGAAATAAGTGTTTTGACAATATTTAAAAGCTTTTTATTCTAAGAAAGCTAACCAATTTTTTTTAATAGGATGATGAGAAAAAATCGTCGGTCCCCAAAGTTGTTCAACGATATTTGCCGACTTCAAGAAGCTTCTTCAAATTAAGGGAATTTCTCTCAGAGGCTACAAATTTCCTTGTGCGGATTAAGCCTTCTCCATCGTTAATTATTTGCTTGCTTTCCGGATTTCTGAAATTTGGCTATCGCTGAAAATCTAATTTTGTCTTGTCTTCTTTTACCGCTCAGAAAGATATTATTCCAGGCGACGCCAAGACGATTGTTCGCGGTGTTCTTCAGAATATGGGGACCGCACACCTGGTTACTACAGGCCTACTGGTGGTGGCAAATATACTTGAGAGATTCGAAGAGGTTTCGAACAACCGAGGTGAATGCCTTTACCTTTTGAAGGAGATGATATTTTTGGCCAAAGTTGTAAAGCAGATCAAGGAGCGCCCTCGGTTGGAGGAAAAAATGCACGATGAAGTCAAAGACGCAACGGAATTGATTGTGGAAGCATCCATCAAATGCTGTTCTCAAATGGCTTCTTCCCAGTTTTCCAAGTGAGTGATCCACACCGGCCTTATTTGTTTACCAATATGTGTATATAGTGGAGGCATTTCTCCTAAATCAATCCAATGTAAGGGAAGGTCCCTGTTTAGTACGTAGTTATGGGTTCTTTAAAGGAATTTCGTTCTTTAATTGCAGGTTCTTCTCCACGTCAGTAAACAAAGAAGAACTGGGCGACCTTGCTAAACAGTTAGATACCAAGTACAAGCATATTTATATCCAGATGGGTATGGAAATATATAATGTTAGTCAGTGTCAGAAGGCAAATCCAAATATATCCAGGCTTTATCCGGAGCATGCTGGTAAATATCTTGTCGATTTAATTAATTTATATTTAGTGAAATGTTGTTACTATTGTAAATACCTTTTAATTATGGCTGTGATGTTTAATATCATTGCAACAGTCGGACTTGAGGAGGCCATTAGAGAAGTTATTGATCTACTGGAATGGGGGAGTGAACAGAACGCTGTCGCAGTCATATTGCATGGATTTGGAGGGATGGGTAAGACCACCCTCGCAGATGCTGCTTTTCTCAGTGCTTAAGGTTGAAGGATGTCAATATTCGAAGATTCAATAATAGAACTGCAAAATTTGATATTAAAAGATTTGATGGGATCTGAAAATATTCCTGAAATTAGAAGTTACCAAGATGGACAGCGAGAGCTGAGTCGGGTGTTAGAGGGCAAGTGGTCCTTTATCTACATCGATAATGCTTTGGGTGAACGCGAGCTCGGCCACCTTTTACCCGAGGATATGACTAAGGCGAAGAAAGTCAGGTTCCTTATTAATGCACGTGACTTAAATGTGCGTAAAGCATGCCCACTGAAATTAGCTCCCAAAGAGTATAGTATGAGAGGTATTTCGTCTACGGACGCTACCAATCTACTGAAAGTGCAAATGTCTGGTGAGAATGTGGTGGAATTAAAATCTTACCAAGTCAACCACATAATAAGGAAATGTGGTGGAATTCCCTTAATGTTGAAGTTAGTGGCGGGAGCGTTACGGGTCGCAGAAGACAAACAAGAAGTTGATGAAGTGCTGGACGAACTAGAAAAGTTAAAGGGTGAAGACTTTGGCCCCAGTAAAATTGAATCGTACTTCTTCGCTTACGACAAGCTTCCTGAAGAGTGCAAAGATCCATTCCTGGATATTTGTAAATTCTTTGAAGGATGGGATTGGCACATATTAGTAAATATTATGGGAGAACGTAAACTGAAAATGTTAGCACGGAGGGCACTTATCAATAAGGACACAAATGGGGTGATAAGTATACATGATGTCATCTTAACACTGGGTCGCCGGAAGTCAGATTGAGTGAGATTCGTGTTCACCAATGGAAATCAATTTAGAAAGCTTTTGGATCAGAAGACAGAGGAGGTGCTAAATTTTAAATTTAATTTCATATATTTTGTTTCATACAATTGCTATGTTAATATTGACTCATTAATGTTTAATAATGGCATGCAGGAAATTCAAAACATTAAAGGAATATGGTTCAGTGAAAACAGGGATCTACTGTCTATGTCAGCAACAATATTGGACTCTATGCATAAGTCATTGAGAATACTTAAACTTGGAAAATTAATTAAAATAGAAGGGAAATGCAGTAAAAGATTTGAGAATTTGATATTTTTTCAAGGGGCAGTTCCACGTCTTCCCTTTGGTGTCAGGGAGTTGCCGAAGTTTTAATACTTATGTTACCAACCCAAGGATTTGAAACTACTTGAGGCAAGTATATTTCACATAAATCTTTAGTATCCTATATTTCACTTATTTTGATTCAAATGTTTTTATCAAAACAAGAGGATGTTCTTTAGTTCTAATTTGCAGATATCAATCGCATAAATTGCAGATACCATATTCGACTCTCAGACACATGGAATTTGATGGAAAGTTACATTCCCAGGCTTTTGAAATCTCTTCTAGGGATTTTGAGCCGTTCAAGGAATTGCGAATACTGAGATTGACCGGATTTGAAAAGTTGAAAAAGCTGCCAGAACAAGCGGGCGATCTAGTAAATAGTTTAGAGGAGCTGACTCTTTCGTATTGCAAATCTTAGAAGAAAGAAGAATATTAATGAGATTGTTCTCACATAAGATACATTTTTCATACATTCTTCTTCTTTTAGAGAATTTAATCATATAATTATTATAAATATCATTAAATAACGGATGTTTAGATATTTTCATTATTATAAATATTATATTTAAAATAATAAATTTAATTATTTTAAATATCATATAAATAAATTAAATTTCAATTTAATGTATTATATAATTATATGATGGAATCAAACAATGATTGAAACTTGTAAATATAAATAATACCCAGAATGATTATGTAATTTTGCATCATATGGATATGATCAGGCTAATTATGGTACCCAGACAATGACTCTAGACTCTATACTGTTTTTTATTAATAGAAACCTCGTTTTTATGTTTTCTGGAAAAAAAAAAAAAAACTAATGTCACTATATTTTTTTATTTAATATTATTTAATTTGAATAATATATATGGAATAAGATTTTCATTTATAAACATTTATGATTATTTGACGTGGAGAATTACTAACATATTTAAGTATATTTTAAGTGGCTGGATGAATATGACATGGAAATGACATTATTTTAATACTAATGAAATTACATAAATTAAATGGTTGCTTCATAGCTTTTAATTCATAATAAATATCAAAAAAAATATTTTATTATAAGTATCTTTATATTAGTGTTGCAAGGTAATTATTGAAATTATGAATTATATTACTACAAATTTTGCATATAGAAATTGCTAGCATGAGACATATAAAGCATATTGTGAAAGATTTAAACTTATATTAATATAATATGGAGGATATTTATTATTCTATGAAATTGTTTTACAAAACATAATTATATTTATATTTATATGAAAATGCTTCACAATTTATATTTTTCCAAAAAAAACAAAATCTTGTAATTTAATTAGGGAGTAGAGACTTTGATACGACTTGTGCAAATCACATTTGCATTATGTGCATATACAACTAGATGGATATTGTTTAGTAGACTGCACAATTACATAGTGTTCATCAATTTGGCATGACACTTAACATGATGCTAGTGTTTTTCCTAGGCATGGACTAATAATGTGAAAATTGTGAGAGATTTTTCCTGGGTTTCTTTTGGCCTTAGCATTTAATGACCATCTCATAACTTGTATATGTTTTGAAAAAGAGATGAAGCTTGTTTGTTTTTTCTAAAAATTATCAAACTATGTCTAATAATTTTAAAAAATAAAGAAACAATAGGAATTCAAGTAGAGTGGAGAGGAGCTACTTTTGAATTATATGAGAAGTTCAATATAAAATTGAGGATTTCAATAATTGATAAAATATGAAAACTTCTTTGTAAAATTGAGGATTTCAATAATTGATCAAATTAGAAGGACCAATCGAAATGAAGAGTAAAATAGAGATGAAATAAGAATTTCTTCTCTATTTGACTTATATATAAATTAGTTAAAAATTTGAATTATAAATAATAGAAGAAGTATACATATAAGAAGTTATTCTTTGTTATTGTTAATTTATGTGGATGAAGTTGTGCTATTAAAAAATCATAAAAATAGGTTAATCATTTCATATAATAGTGATATTTTCTTCTTAGGTAATATCATTCTTATTATTAAAACTCTTGAGTAGCGAAATAGATAACGATGGGCATATGCTTTCTATTGCATACATAATAAATGAAAAAAAAAGAAGAGAGTAACAACAAGAGTTTTATATGGTTGTTGTTTAAGCTATATAAAGTTAGTTAAAAAAAAATTGGAAGAAGGTTATCTATTTTATAAATAGTAAATAAAAAAAATAATAACAACAATTTTCTAGAGTTATACCGGTTATAGAGTTAGTTAAAGAAACATAGAAGGTTGAAAACATCAACAAAAATGTATTTAGTAAAATAATTAGGTATGAAAATAAAAAGTAATTACTAAAGTTTAAAAAGCTAAACAATAATTTATAATATATTATCAATTCTAATCATAAAATTATAAATAAATACAAATAAAAGTTAAACAAAGGTTATCTGTTTCATATAGAATGATAGAAAATCTGTAAATAAATCTCAACTAATAATACATCTAAAGGAAAATTTATATACATAAAAGTATAGACTTTACAAATAAAAAAAATTGAGAACCAAGTACATCTAACAAAACATGATACTATTCACTAAAAATAAAATCAAAATACTCAATGCAAATATAAACAATTTTTGTTCTCAATCCCATAAAATTCACTAAAAAAAATGAAAATATTCAATGCAAATATAAACAATTTTTGTTCTCAATCCCACAAAATTGAATTTCACTTTACCTTATGTATCCATAGAGCATGTAATGTTTGTCTCACTCCATAATATTATCTATGGATATAGAGTGATTGAATATCGATAATGTGTTTTGCATGCAAGGTAGAGATGGATTAAAATGTCTATGGGTCGTTGAGTTTCTGTATGTGCGATGTTCACCTGATACATGTACATCCAACTCACTCACTCGCCTTCACATTTTTAATTATCAGTGAGTATCTAGCATCAATTTTTTTACATAGATGTCTAAACCATCATTCACACAATCAATCAACTTTTGCGAAAATGCTTTATCTAAGTGAACATTATCTTCCCTTGTACCTAACCTAAGTGAATTATATATAAGATTTATCATAACACAAGCACATGTGAAGCAGCTAGAACATGTTGAGAACCTGCTCCAAATACATCTCGCAAGAATCTTATTGTAAGAAGTTCAATAAGCACATATAATTGCATACTAATAGATGTTATATAAATATGCTTCTCTTGAAATCATTGGCTTAGAATATTTAATTCACTTAAAACATCTACAAAAAATGAATACAAAATTGAACTTGAAATATTGTTCCCATTTTATGCATTTTTTTATTATCATGTTTCCATTCCTATATTAATGCTAGCACACTTTTAACAATCATGTTCATCACTTTTCCTCTAGAAAGCCATCATATTTGATGAATTTGAAGTATATGTAACTTATCAATTTGAAATATTCCCATTAAACTTTTAGATTCTCCATGCCTCTTTGCAATTTTCTCAAACAAGAATATACTTTATTAGCCAGATTATCAATATAATTAAAATAAGGAAAATGACTTGAAGTATTAGTTATACCTGGTGCCTCACGATGTGCTACACAATGAATGCATAACAAATGAGGCACTTCATGAAGAAACTTAACATCCAAAAATTCATGAATACCTCTCATAGATCAATCTCCATATGACCCAAATCCTACCATTTTATATTTTGATAAATTCATTTCATATAATAATTCCAACAAGAAATCATACATTGGTTGTGCAGTACTAACCTTGATTTTCAAAAGACAGATATATTTTGTTGTGCTTGGGCCTCTTCCTCCATCTAGTAAATATGTAATATATACAATAAGGTGTTTCTCCATTGTTTTATTTGCGCTTTCATCCACAAAAGTAGATTAAAATGGACAAGAACAAATTTATGCCTTCAATTTTTCTCAATAAATTATTTTCGCTGCTAATAAGAATTATTTTCCAAATTTAATATGAATATAAGAAGAATATTCATTGGTTAAAGGAATATTAGGTGTTCCCTTGTAAATTTGTAGTTCACATAAATTTGTGTTAAACTCTAAAGGTAAATATTTTATAGCTACAAAATACATATTTTCCATCACACTGATTATTCTATATCATACAACATCGAGCATAAGTTCAACATGATTCATGATGGGTAAATATGATTTCTTTCATTCAATATCTAAAAGTTGAATTGAACATTTATGAGCCTCTGAAATAACATGACCATTCACTCCACTTAGTTAAATTGTAATACTACTTTCCATTGCATATGGTGTATTTTCTTTGAATTTAGTACACAATGAAAACTTTGTTAGCATTATGGAAAGTTGGCATTGATGTCGACTTGTGATAATGATGTGGCTGCTATTTATTTTTGTTTATTTCGATTAATGTGATGTTCCATGACTTTAGTTACCGAAATTTGCTACATGAGCTCTGGTTTCTATCAAACACAAATGTTACAACACTTCACTTACCGAAATTTGTTATAGGACCTTAGATTGCTACTAAATTTTTTTCATGTTTGATGTGGCCCATACTATTATAGTTAATCAATGCATTGATTTGGTCACCTTGATCTAGTACATTGTAATGGGACCAATTAAATTTCCACTTGATGGTTTCATTTCCATAGGAGTAAACACATCAAGAGTTTAAGTAATCACTTGATCTAATCACAACCTTAATTTGATTGATTGTTATCTTGTTGATCCAACAATGGTTAAATATTATTTCATGGATTGATGTGGTCAAAATAGTTATGGAATCATTGAATTGATTGATCATGGTCCATGTTGATTTAAAAACTAGCTAATACTGATTGAATTCCTTCAAAACTCGTCCTTTGTTTTTGCTCATGGTAAAATGATAGGTGAACAGAGTTAGCCCTCCAAGCTCATATATATATATATATATATATATATATATATATATATATATAGCTAGCTAGTGCCCAATGATGTGATGCACAATGAATGCATAACAAATTAGGCACTTCATGAAGTAAATTAACATCCAAGAATTCATGAATACCTCTCATAGATCAATCTCCATTTGACCCAAATCCTACCATTTTATATTTTGATAAATCCATTTCAGATAATAATCCCAACAAGGAATTATACATTGGTTGTGCATTATTATCCTTGATTTTCAAAAGAAGAATAATTTTTTTTTTCTTGAGCCTCTTCCTCCATCTACTAAATATGTAATATATATAATAAGGTGTTTCTCCATTGTTTTATTTATGATTTCATCTACAAAAGTAGAATAAAATGGACAAGAACATGTTTATTCCTTCAATTTTTCCCAATAAACTAATTTTGTTGATACTAAGAATTATTTTCCATGTAATATACATATAAGAAGAACATTCATTAGTTAAATAAATATTAGGTGTTCCCTTGTATGTGTCACATAAGTATTTGTTCGAATCTAAATGTAGAAATTTTATAGCTACTAAATACATAGTTTCCATCACACTGATTATTCTAGATTTCTCAACATCCCGCAGAAGTTCAACATGATTCATGATGGGTAAATACGATTTCTTTTATTCACTCTCCAATAGTTGAATTGAAATTTTATGAGCCTTTGAAATAGCATGACC
This sequence comes from Pinus albicaulis, assembly GCA_034641835.2. NCBI lineage: Eukaryota > Viridiplantae > Streptophyta > Pinopsida > Pinales > Pinaceae > Pinus > Pinus albicaulis. Next base: position 1,588,615,633 of record CM076570.1, read on the forward strand.
ATTCAATCAACTTAATTGAATTGTACTACTACCTTTTCTTGCATATGGTGTATTTTTTTGAATTTAGTACACAATGAAAATTTTGTTGGCATTATGACAAGTTGGCATTGATGTCAACTCATGATGTGGCTACTATTAATCATTTTTTATTTTGGTTACTCACATGTTCCATGACTTCAGTTACCAGAATTTGCTACAAGATCTCTGGTTGTTATCAAACACAAATGTTACAAGACTTCACTCACTAGAATTTTCTATAGGAACTGAAGTTGCTACTGAATGCTTTGCATGTTTAATGCAGTCCTTGCTGTGATAGTTTATTAAACCATTGATTTGTTCACCTTGATATGGTGCATTGTAATGGTACCAATTAAATTTCCACTTGATGGTTTGATTTCCAAAGGAGTAAACACATCAAGAGTTCAAGTAATCGCTTGATCTAGTCACAACCTTAAATTGTATTGACTGTTATCATGTCAATTCAACCATCTAAATATTAATTGTGTAATGGTTTTTTATGGTCCATTGTATAATTTGATCATTGAAAGTAAATAATTTATCTGAAACTTCATGAAATACATAATCAATAGAATTGGTTTGTGGTGTGATGAAATAAATTAAAATGGTTCAGAAAGAGTAAGCACATTACTTTGGTCCATGCACCATGGTTAAATATTATTTCATGGATTTATGTGGTCAAAAAAGTTATGGATGCATTGAATAGTTTTATCATGCTCCATGTTGATTTGAAAACTAACTACTCATGATTGAATTCCATCAAAACTTTTCCTTTGTTTTTTCCCATGGAAAAATGACGGGTCAATAGGTTTAGCCCACCAAGCTCGTGTGTGTGTGTGTGTGTATATAACTTTGGTCCATCCGCCATGGTTAAATATTATTTCATGTATTGATATGGTAAAAAAAGTTATGGATGTGTTGAATTGGTTGATCATGGTCCACGTTGATTTCAAACTAACTACTCCGAATTGAATTTCATCAAAGCTTTTCATTTTATTTTTCCAATGGAAAAATGACGGGCCAACAAGGTTAGCCCTCCAAGCTCGTATATATATATATATATATATATATATATATATATATATATATATATATATATATATATATATATATATATATATATATATATATATATATCAAAGGAAATAATTTGAGCAATGATGTGTTAAATATTCACAGATCAATTGTTATGTGTTCTAGTATAGTGCAACAAGGTTAAGGAGATAGCGACTAGATCTAGGAAATGGACTAATCAATGACCAAATTTTGTTTTTTCTTTATGTTTATCTTTTTTTCTAACACAAAATTCTGAGAGTTGATTGAGTGGATTGTTCCATTTAAACTAATGTTGAGATCAAGACATTGGTGTAATTGTGATAGTTCTGAAGAGATCATTTGAGACTTTTCATCTATATTCAATACGTGAAGGAGATTTGATCTATGAAATTGTTGGAATGTCACGGTTCTTAATTTATTTTGGCATAGATCATGGAAAATATAAAATTCTTGTGCTTGGTTCAATCTCAGCTAAGTGCACAAGGTAAGAGACATGGAATAAATATTACAATTAGAAGGGCATATGATAATGAAGTGTGATGGGTCATTGACAACCGTGTTATAAAATCAACATGTAATTTATATTTTCCATTAATTGGTTGTGATTTTTGATTAAAGCACTTATTTACATAATTTTATGGGTGTGTGTGTGTGTGTGTGTGTGTGTGTAATGCAGATCAAATGCGTTGAAATGTGTATAACAAGGCATTTGATAAGGTCACGTGGAGAAAAGTCTTGTAGTGAGTTGAACACAAATAAAAAGTTAAACAACCAATATATGAGATCGTAACACCTGTGTATCTTCATGTTCATTTATATTATAGTAAGAAATGATGATTTATGTTTCTTCTTCATTAACCCTAAAAAAAAATTCATGTGCTAAAATCCCTAATAACTTGTTGAAATCACTTGCGAGGGGTCGCTTCCTAATGCTTCAAACTTTCCAAGGTCAGGAGGAGCCACCGCTCACCTTGGTTAATCTTGCATAGATGAAGTTTTTTATGATTTTATAACATGTTTGAATTATTTTCATTACCTTATCAGAAATAGAATACTATGTAAATCAGTGTTGAAAATATTGGTATCAACAAAATATCAGCGAGGGTCCAAAAAACATCTTACCGACAATAATGATGAAAATATTAGAAAAACATTGGTAAATATCGAAAAACATAAGAAATCACAATATATATATATATATATATATATATATATATATATATATATATATATATATATATATATATATATATTCTTTTCAGATTTTTAAGCATATATAACAATAACAACATGAAATAAACTAGTAGATACAACTGGGCTTGGCTCTGCAACTAATGATGGTGGAACCTTAACGATGGCAGAACCCTAACAATGGTGGTTCCTCAACCGAGCAGTAGACAGCAGATAATGGTAGCAAGGGGGCTCTAGTGGGCCTGAGCCTTTACGGGGCAGATGGGATCCCTGCGTTTGGACAGGTGGCAGTCTTAGACAACATTTTCAAGGCATTGGAAGATGTCATTTGCACACAACGGAGGGTGAGCATTATTGGGTTTCCATGTTCGATTTACCAATAAGTTTTTATAGTTTTTCTATTTTCTGCTTTGATCAGAGGTTAGAGGTAAGGACCAACAGGTGCATGCGCTCTGGTTTAGGAGCTCAGTGGAAATGGTTACCAGCCGCTGCCGAAAGAAGGGAAAAAACACCATGGTCAATGGCTCGGAAAGGGTGAAGGTGTTGTTTCTCTTGGTGTAGAGAAACAATGGGTGTTGCAGAGCTAGGCTAATAACTAAGCTCTCCTGTGGCCCCTTTCAGAAAGAAAACAACAAGTGGGAGAATGTTGGGTATGTGTTATATTATTTCCATGAATAGTCATGCGCGGGGGGCGGGGAGGGGGGGGGGTGACATCTCCCACTGTACGTTGTGCCGGGTGTAGTAGGGGGGTCACATGGGGGGAGGCGGCCGCCCCCCCTACTCGGGGTCTAGGGTAGCCACCGAGAAAAATAAAAATTAGACCTATTTTTTGGTGGACAGACCCGCCCATGGTTTTGTGCATGGGTTTGCACATGGTTTTGGAGCATGATGGTTTTCTGCCCCTGGTATTTTGTAGATCCATTCAAGGGAACTATGGTTATGTTCTAATCCAAGGTTAATGGATTGGGGTTTATGTATGATTTTGCATGTATATATATGGGTTGTAACACTAAAAGGAATATAATGAAAAATCAAGTTGGTCATCCCGATTTGGGATCCAAGGGAAAATCTCTGTGTATATCTGTTTTATGTTTTATGCTCTCGCTATTGTTTATTTTATGTTTTAAGATTCGTTTGTAAACAGTTTCTGTACAGGGTTAAAACCTACATTTGGTATCAAAGTTGTTTCGGCTTCAAGCGGGTGCCTTTGTTGCTGAGGGGTTTTTTTTCTCAGGCTTATGGTAGACTCTGTTTAGTGGGAGATCTGCGAGATCGATTCTTGTGGTAAAAGAAGATGGCGAGTAGTGGAAAGATAGAGTTTGAGAAATTTAATGGTCAGAGTTTTGAGTTTTGGAAGCTCAAGATGGAGGATCTGCTGGTGGATAAAGACCAGTGGATCACCATAGATCCAGGTACTAAACCAACGACAATGTCAGATGAAGACTGGAAAAAGTTGGATCGGAAGGCGAAGAGAAGAATACGGTTGTGTGTCTCAGATTCGGTATTGTTGAATGTATCTGGGGAAGCTACAACAAAGAATTTGTGGGAAAAACTTGGGACTTTGTACAAATCTAAGTCTCTGGTGAATAAATTGTTCCTATAGAAAAATCTGTATAACCTGAGGATGAAGGATGGAGACTCGATGACAAAGCATCTAAACGCCTTCAATATTGTGGTGATTCAGTTGTCATATGTTGATATTAAAATCTCAGATGAAGATAAGTGCTTCAGTTTGTTGTGTTCTCTACTAGACTCGCGGGACAGTCTGGTTATTACAATAGGTAGCAATACAACTACCTTGAACTTTGATGACAATTTCTCAGCCTTGCTATCGGAGGAAATGAGATGGAGAAATATGGAGGGTCAGAATGGAGATGATTTATTTGTACGAGGAAGGTCCCAGAATAGAAACAAGAATAAGGTTTCGAGTGGGAGATCTAAATGTAGAGGGAGATCTAAATCTCCTGGAAAGTTTATAAAGGTGTGTTGGAAATGCGGAAAGGAAGGGCAGTACAAAAAGGACTGCAAATCTAAAGCTCCTGAGAAAGGAAAGGGATCTGATGATGCTCCTTCTGCAGAGGCAAAAACCACCTCAGATGAAGGTGGGGATGTGTATTTGGATTTTTCTTCAAATACACATGTAGATCATGAGTCATGGTTGATTGACTCAGGTGCATCCTTTCACTTCACTACCCATAGGGAGTGGTTCTACGAGTATGAGAAATATGATGGAAGTGATGTCTTCTTAGGTGATGATAGGAAGGCCAAAATTGTCGGACATGGAAAATTCAAGCTGAAGCTGCAAGGTGGAAGGATTAGAACACTTCCTGGTGTTCTGTACATTCCTGCATTGGCCATAATTCTGATTTTTGTAAGCAAGACGGATGATGCAGGTGTAAAAACAGTGTTCGAGAAAGATACCTGTAAGATGGTTCGGGGAGAACTGGTATTAATGCGGGGAGTTCAGATTGGAACTCTGTACAAGCTTCAAGGAAGTGCTGTTATTGATGGGTGCAATAGTTCTGTGGTTCTCGAAAGTGGAGCGGAAAGCCTAGCGGTCTCTGGAGAAAAGACCATGCTATGGCATCAAAGGCTTGGACATATTGGAGAGAAGGGCCTTCAGATACTGCATGGAAATGGTATGGTAGAAGGTATGTCTAATAGCTCTCTAGATTTCGATTTCTGTGAACATTGTGTATATGGGAATCAAAATCGGGTGAGCTTTCCTTCTGGTGCTAAGAGGGAGAACAAGATATTAGAGCTTGTGCATAGTGATGCGTTTGGACCTGTGTCAGTTCCATCACTAGGTAAGTCTGTGTACTATGTTTCATTCATAGATGACTTCTCAAGGAATACATGGATATATTTCTTGAGGAAGAAATCAGAAGTCTTTGATAGATTTAAAGAATCTAAGGCTTTGGTGGAAAACCAGACAGAGAAGAAGATAATGGTGTTGAGGACAGATAATGGTGGGGAGTTCTGCAAGAAAGAATTTGAAGAGTTCTGTAAGAAGTATGGTATAGCACGAAAAAACACTACTCCATACACACCTCAGAAAAATGGAGTTGCAGAAAGAATGAATAGAACGCTGATGGAAAAGGAAAGTAGCATGCTCAGTGGTACCAGGTTAGGACAAGAATTCTGGGCAGAGGCATTGCAGACTACATGTTACTTGGTTAATAGATCACCTTCATCAGTGTTGGAGGATAAGACTCCACATGAGGTATGGACTGGTAAGAAACCCTCTCTTTCACATCTGAGGGTATTTGGATGTGATGCATATGTACATGTTCCAAAGGATAAAAGGACCAAATTGGATAATAAATTTGAAAGGTGCATCTTTATTGGGTATAAGGATGGTTTAAAGGGTTACAAGCTTTGGAACCCAGAAACAAGGAAGGTTGTGTACAACCGAGATGTGGTGTTTAGAGAGGTGAAATATGTTGTTAAACATGAATTCCTAGCAAAGGAACCTGAGAATATAGAGTTTGAGCTAAAGGAGGATGAATCAGGCTCTACAACAAAAGAATACTCAAAAGAGGAAGAGCCACAAACTCCAGTTGTGAGAAGATCAATTCAGGAAAGAAGACAACCACAAAGGTATAGTCCATCTGCTTTCTGTTCAAATTTTGCTTTAACTATAACTGATGATGATCCCAGAACCATCAAGGAGGTAGTAGATTCATAGGATGTAAGACTCTGGAAGGAGGCCATGGTTGATGAAATGGCATCCTTGAATAAAAATGAGGTATGGGATCTAGTGGAGTTACCGACTGGAAGGAACCCCATCGGGAGAAAATGGGTGTTTCAGAAGAAGATGAATGTAGAAGGAAAGGTGGAGAAATACAAAGCTTGGTTGGTAGCAAAAGGCTATTCCCAGGTGCCAGTAATTCATTTGGTGATATTTTTTCTCCTGTTGCCAAACTTACTTCTATTAGATTACTTTTATCTGTTGCTGTTGCATTTGATTTTGAGGTAGAACAGATGGATGTGAAGACAACATTTCTTCATGGGGATCTAGAAGAGGAGATTTACATGAAACAACCTAAAAGCTTTATGGTGAAGGGGAATAAAGAACTGGTATGTAGGTGAAATAAGTCTCTGTATGGGTTAAAACAGTCACCAAGGATGTGGTATCAGAAATTTGATACCTATATATGGGGACTTGGCTTCACTAGAAGAAAGGAGGATCACTGTGTTTATTTTAAATTAATTGGTGGCCGTTCTATTTATTTGGTCTTGTATGTGGATGATATGTTGTTGATTGGAAATGACAAAGAAATTATCCAAGATTTGAAGACCCAATTTTTCTCCAAATTCGACATGAAGGATCTTGGTGGCGGAAACTATATTTTTGGCATGGAAATTAAGAGAGATCGAGAAAAGAGGAAGCTCTAGTCAAACCAGAGGAAGTATGTTGATACTATACTGTAGAGGTTCAATATGTAGGATAGTAAACTGGTGAACGTTCCGATTCTTGTAGGTGTAAAGTTGTCTGCTGAACAGTGTCCCAAGACACAAGAAGAAGCGAAGGATATGTCCCGTGTTCCATATGCAAGTGCTGTGGGTAGCCTGATGTATGGAATGGTCTATACTAGACCAGACATTGCACATGTAGTGGGAGTATTGAGTAGGATTATTTCAAAGCTAGGGAAGGAACATTGGACAACAGTGAAGCGGGTTTTCATATATTTGTGTGGCACTAGTGATTATGACTTGTGTTACCAGGGAAGAACAGGATTGGATAGAGTGCTGGACATTCGTGGTTTTGTTGATGCAGACTGGGCTAGAGATCTGGACCAAAGAATATCTACAAGTGGGTATGTGTTTAGTATATTTGGATGTGTAGTCAGTTGGATAAGTAAAAGACAGTCTGTAGTGGCTCTTTCAACTACAGAGGCAGAATACATGGCAACCACTCATGCAAACAAGGAAGCATTTTGGATGCAGAGATTGTGTTCAATTATGGGGTTGGTGAAACAAGCTATAAGGACAGACTGTGATAGCCAAAGTGTAATTTTCTTGGCTAAGAACCCTGCTTATCATTCAAAGACAAAGCACATTGATGTTCAATATCACTTTGTGAGAGATATGGTTGAGGCTTAAAGGGTGTTGCTAGTAAAGGTGGACACTTTGAAGAATGTTGTACATGCATTGAAGTCGTCTGTGAGCACTCAGAAGTTCTCTTTGTGTAGAGAAAAAATGGGTGTTGCATAGCTAGGCCAATGACTAAGCTTTCCTGTGGTCCCCTGCAGAAAGAAAACAACAAGTGGGAGAATGGTGGGCATGTGTTATATTATTTCCACGACTAATAATGCGTGGGGGGGTGATAGCTCCCCCTGTACGTTGTGACGGGCACAACAGGGGGGTCACAGGGGGGTCGGGATAGCGCCCTGGGAAAAAAAAATTGGACCCTATTTTTTGGTGGGCGGACCCACCCATGGTTTTGTGCATGGGTTTGCACATGTTTTTGTGGCATGATGGTTTTTGGCCCTTGGTATTTTGTAGATCCGGTGAAGGGAACCATGTTTATGTTCTAATCCAGGGTTAATGGATTGGGGTTTATGTATGCTTCGACATGTATATATATGCGTTGTAACAATAAAAGGAATATAATGAAAAATCAAGCTCGTCATCCCAATTTGGGATCTAGGGGAAAATCTTTGTGTATATTTGTTTTATGTTTTATGCTCTCACTATTGTTTATTTTCTGTTTTAAGATTCGTTTGCAGATAATTTTTGTACAGGCTTAGAACCTACATTTGGTATCAAAGCTTTTTCGGCTTCAAGGGGACGCCTTTGCTGTTGAGGGGTTTTTTTCTCGGGCCTATGGTAGACCCTATTCAGTGGGATATCTGCAGGATCAATTCTTGTGGTGAAAGAAGATGGCGAGCAGTGGAAAGATAGAGATTGAGAAATTTAATGGTTAGAGTTTTGAGTTGTGGAAGCTCAAGATGGAGGATCTGCTGGTGGATAAAGACCAGTGGATCACTGTAGAGCTAGGTACTAAACCAACGAAAATTTCAGATGAAGACTAGAAAAAGTTGGATCGGAAGGTGAAGAGCACAATACAGTTCTGTGTCTCAGATTCGGTATTGTTGAATGTATCTAGTGAAGCTACGACAAAGAATTTGTAGGAAAAACTTGGGACTTTGTACCAATCTAAGTCTCGGGTGAATAAATTGTTCTTGTGGAAAAATCAGTATAACCTGAGGATGAAGGATGGAGACTTGGTGACAGAGCATCTAAACCCTTCAATACTATGGTAAGTCAGTTGTCATCTGTTGATATTAAAATCTCAAATGAAGATAAGTGCATCATTTTTTTGTGTTCTCTACCAGATTCGTGGGAAAGTCTGGTTATTTCAATAGGTAGCAATACAACTACCTTGAATTTTGATGACATTGTCTCAGCCTTGCTGTCAGAGGAAATGAGACGGAGAAATATGGAGGGTCAGAATGGAGATGCCTTATCTGTATGAGGAAGGTCCCAGAACAGAAATAAGAATAAGGTTTCGACTGGGAGATCTAAATGTAGAGGGAGATCTAAATCTCCTAGAAATTTTGTAAAGGTGTGTTGGAAATGTGAAAATGAAGGGCACTACAAAAAGGACTGCAGATCTAAAGCTCTTGAGAAAGGAAAGGGATCTGATGATGCTCCTTCTGCAGAGGCAAAAACCACCTCAGATGAATGTGGGGATGTGTATTTGGCTTCTTCTTCAATTACACATGTAGATCATGAGTCATGGTTGATTGACTCGGGTGCATCCTTTCACTTCACTCCCCATAGGGAGTTGTTCTACGAGTATGAGAAATATGATGGTATTGATGTCTTCTTAGGTGATGATAGGAAGGCCAAAATCGTTGGAAGTGGAATAGTCAAGCTGAAGCTGCCAAGTGTAAGGATTATAACACTTTGTGGTGTTCTATACATACCTGCATTGGCCAGAAATCTGATTTTTGTAAGTAGGATGGATGATGCAGGTGTAAAAATAATGTTTGATAAAGATACTTGTAAGGTGGTTCAGGGAGCACTGGTATTAATGTGGGGAGTTTGGATTGGAACTCTATACAAGATTCAGGGAAGCACTATTATTGATGGGTGCAATAGTTCTGTGGTTCCAAAAAGTGGAGCGGAAAGCCTAGCGGTCTCTGGAGAAAAGACCATGCTATGGCATCAAAGGCTTGGACATATTAGAGAGAAGGGCCTTCGGATACTGCATGGAAATGGTATAGTAGAAGATATGTCTAATAGCTCTCTGGATTTCGATTTCTATGAACATTGTGTATATGGGAAGCATAATTGGGTGAGTTTTCCTTCTGGTGCTAAGAGGGCGAACAAGATATTAGAGCTTGTGCAGAGTGATGTGTTTGGACCTGTGTCAGTTCCATCACTGGGTAAGTCTGTGTACTATGTTTCATTCATAGATGACTTCTCAAGGAATACATGGACATATTTCTTGAGGAAGAAATCTGAAGTCTTTCACAGATTTAAAGAATTTAAGGCTCTGGTGGAAAACTAGACAAAGAAGAAGATAAAGGTGTTGAGGACAGATGATGGTGGGGAGTTTTACAAGAAGTAATTTGAAGAGTTCTATAAGAACTGTGGTATATCATGACAGAATACTACTCCATACACACCTCAACAAAATAGAGTTGCAGAAAGAATGAATAGAACGCTGATGGAAAAGGCAGGAATCATGCTCAGTGGTACCAGGTTAGCACAAGAATTCTGGGCAGAGGCATTGGAGACTGCATGTTACTTGGTTAACAAATCACCTTCATCAGCGTTGGAGGATAAGACTCCACATGAGGTTTGGACTGGTAAGAAACCCTCTCTTTCACATATGAGGGTATTTGGATTTGATGCATATGTACATGTTCCAAAGGAGAAAAGGACAAATTTTGATAATAAATCTGAAAGGTGCATCTTTATTGGGTATAAGGATGGTTTAAAGGGTTACAAGCTTTGGAACCCAGAAACAAGGAAGGTTGTGTACAGCCGAGATGTGGTGATTAGAGAGGTGAAATATGTTTTTAAACATGAATTCCTACTAAAGGAACCTGAGAAGCTAGTGTTTGAGCTAAAGGAGGATGAATCAGACTCTACAGTAGAAGAAGAATTAGAAGAGGAAGAGCCACAAACTCCAGCTGTGAGAAGATCAATTTGGGAAATAATAAAACCAGAAAGGTATAGTCCATCTGATTTCTGTTCAAATTTTGATTTAACTATAACTGATGATGATCCCAAAACCATCAAGGAGGTAGTAGATTCAGAGGATGGAAAACTCTAGAAGGAGGCCATGGTTGCTGAAATGGCATCCTTGTATAAAAATGAGGCATGGGATCTAGTGGAGCTGCCGACTGGAAGGAAGCCCATCGGGAGCAAATGGGTGTTTAAGATGAAGATGAATGTAGAAGGCAAGGTGGAGAAATAAAAAGCTCGATTGGTATACAAATTCTATTCCTAGGTGCTGGGAATTGATTTTGGTGATATTTTTTCTCCCGTTGCTAAAGTTACTTCTATTAGATTACTTTTATCTATTGCTGTTGCATTTGATTTTGAAGTAGAACAGATGGATGTGAAGACAACATTTCTTCACGGGGATCTGGAAGAGAAGATTTACATGAAACAACCTCAAGGCTTTATGGTGAAGGGGAAGAAAGAACTGGTATGTAGGTTAAAGAAGTCTATGTATGTGTTAAAACAATCACCAAGGATGTGGTATCAGAAATTTGATACCTATATATGGGGACTTGGATTCACCAAAAGCAAGGTGGATCACTGTGTTTATTTTAAATTAATTGGTGACCGTGTTATTTATTTGGTATTGTATGTGGGTGATATGTTTCTGATTGGAAATGACAAAGAAATTATCCAAGATTTGAAGACCCAACTATTCTCCAAATACGACATGAAGGGTCTTGGTGCTGCAAACTATATTTTGGGCATGGAAATTAAGAGAGATCGGGCAAAGAGGAAGCTCTGGTTAAACCAAAGGAAGTATGTCGAGACTATATTGCAGAGGTGCAATATGCATGATAGTAAATTGGTGAATGTTCCGATTCCTGTAGGTGTAAATTTGTCTGCTGAATAGTGTCCCAGGACACAAGAAGAAGAGGAGGATATGTACCGTGTTCCATATGCAAGTGCAGTGAGTAGCCTGATGTATGCAATGGTTTATACTAGACCAGACATTGCACATGCAGTGGGAATATTGAGCAGGTATATTTCAAACCCACGGAAGGAGCATTGGAAAATAGTGAAGGGGTTTCAGATATTTACGTGGCACTAGTGATTATGGCTTGTGCTACCAGGGAAGACCAGGATTGGAAAGAGTGTTGGACATTCATGGTTTTGTTGATGCAGACTGGGCTGGAGATTTGGGCCAAAGAAGATATACAAGTGGGTATGTGTTTAGCCTATTTGGAGGTGCAGTCAGTTGGATGAGTAAAAGACAGTATGTAGTGGCTCTTTCAACTACAGAGGTAGACTACATAGTAGCCACTCATGCAAGCAAGGAATTAGTTTGGTTGCAGAGATTGTGTTCAAGTATGGGGTTGGTGCAGCAAGCTATAAGGATAGACTGTGATAGCCAAAGTGCAATTTTCTTGGCTAAGAACGCTGCTTATCATTAAGAGACAAAGCACATTGATGTTCAATATCACTTTGTGAGAGATATGGTTGAGGCTAAAAGGGTGTTTCTGGTAAATTTGGACACTTAGAAGAATGTTACATATGCATTGATGAAGTCTGTGAGCACTCATAAGTTCTCTTGGTGTAGAGAAAAAATGGGTGTTGCAGATTTGGGCTAATGACTAAGCTCTCCTGTGGCCCCCTGCGGAAAGAAAACAACAAGTGGGAGAATGTTGGGTATGTGTTATATTATTTCCACGACTAATCACGCATGGGGGGGTCACAAGGGGGGCAATATTCCCCCTTGTACATTGCGTCGGGCGCAGCAAGGGGGTCACAGGGGGGCGACAGCCCCCCCTGCTTAAGGTCTGGGGCAACGCCTCGGGAAAAAAAAATTGGACCCTATTTTTCAGTGGGCGAACCCACCCATGGTTTTGTGCATGGGTTTGCACATGGTTTTGGGGCATGATGGTTTTCAGCCCCTAGTATTTTTTAGATCTAGTCAATGGAACTATGATTATGTTCTAATCCAGGGTTAATCGATTGGGGTTTATGTATGCTTCGGCATGTATATATATGTTTTGTAACACTGAAAGGAATATAATGAAAAATCAAGCTGGTCATCCCGATTTGGGATCCAGGGGAAAATCTCTGTGTATATATGTTTTATGTTTTATGGTCTCGCTATTGTTTATTTTCTATTTTAAGATTCACTTGTAGATAGTTTCTTTACAGGGTTAAAACCTACAGAAGGTGGATCCCAAGCCTGGCGATATGTTAGCTATGTGGGGTTAGAGGTTATAGACCAAAATATGAATGATTTTATTGGTACAACATGGATGTGCTCCTGGATCTCAGGGGGCTCGGGGAAGGATCAGGAGACAGAGGGGTTTTCGACTTCTATTTGAGATTCCTTCTATGGTATGGAGAAGAGGACATTGTTCACTTCTTAAAACCTAGTGGGAAATCAGGAACAATTTTCAGTTTTCGGAGAGGCATCCCGAAAAATTTTGGTACTCGAAACCCCATTAGACCTGCGTTGACCCTATCTTCGCATTGGAGGTCTTGAAGACATTGTATCTAGCTGTAGATCCCAAAACCATTAAGGTTAGGCTCAGGGTTTTAAAATCTTGAGAAGAGGTGCCTTAATTTCAGAGTTGAATAGAGAAGGTAGGGCGGATGAGTGGGGGAATAATAGACCCCCGAAAGTCCCATGGGAATGGGAGAAGCGTTTACAAGGGTTTCTTCAGGGTAAAGGACTAGGATGCATAGTAGATGCAATTTCTGAAGGGAGACTGAAGAGAGTACTCACCCAAAGAAAGGAAGAGAGGCCCTTATCAACAGGAAGCCTTTCGGTCTTGGGAAGCACCTAGGATGCTCTTAAGGATATATCACATCGCACAGTAGGGCCTCAGGAAGGGAACCATCCAAATCTGTCACACCTGCACTCAGAAAATCCTGGGGTCTCTGCTTTCAAGGAAGGGGAAAAAAAGGAAATTATGATCTCATAAATCCAAATCATTGATCAAGGAGGAATTTGTGATACAAATATTGTTGGAGATTCAGATAGTTCGAGGGGCTTTAGGAAGAAAGAAAAAGGGGTTAAAAGGAAGGATAATATCCGAAATTTGATTCTGGGTATATATATTTCGGTGGACGAAGCAATGGAGATGCCAAACCTTACCCTTGTAAGGAGAGCCAAAGGGAAGAAACTGTTAGCATGCTACATCAGTGAATGGGCAAAAAAGGCATGGGCAGAAGCCCTTGACCCGCGATTAGAAGTGATAAATTTGACGAACGGGTGGTTCATGATAAAATTCAGGAATAAGGCATCAGTAAACTATGTCTTAGATCGAAATTGGGGCTTTGGCTGAGCTCCCATTCTGTTCAATATGTGGAGTCCTCTCTTCGATACGCAGTGAGAGAAGGTAGTTGATCTTCCCATATGGGTCAAGCTCCCAGGCCTCCCGCATCCCCTTTGGACCAAGAATGTTTTCAGAGAGATTGGGAATGATCTAGGGCACTTCCTAGAGGTCGATATGTCTTTCAAGCAGACTGGAGAACAAGGGATCGCTAGAATATTGGTGCGATTAAACCCGAGAGAAGGCTTATAAGAAGCAATCCAACTCCACTATCATGATTGGTCTTTCATCCAGGGATTGCATTATGAAAAAATTCCATTCAGATGTCATAGATGCCAACAATTTGGTCATATGGCAAATGAATGTCCTCTAAACATACGAAGAAGAAAGAAAAATTGTAAACGGAAAAATATGACAGAAAAGGAAGACCAGATTTTAGTGGGCATACCTTCATCAGAGGCCGAGCATGGAAATCATGGGATGATTCCTTCTCAGAAGGCAGTGGAAGGGGCTCAAAACTTGCAGATGGGGGAAATGCGTGACCAAGCTTAGGCGATGGCGGTGGATCCCATACAGCCTATGCCACAGGAAGATCCAGAGGCTATGATAGCTCCATTGCACGAGGGTACTTCTTCTGAACCCGCTCCCTCTTTTTTTGTTGTTGTCTCGGATGTTTTTTCTATGTTTCTAGGGCCTGGTCCTTCCAGAACTACTCTTAATAACTTCACTCAAACTCTTGAAATAAAAACAAGTGATTCTCTAGATAGCATAATCACCTATATCCCTCAACTGGGCCTGGAACCTCTCCCTTCGCCATCATTGGACCCGTTCCCTATCAAACAAGAGGGAGAGAAGGCCTTAAAATCTAAGACCTCGAGACAAGAAGGATAACTTGTTGGAGGTGTTTGGGGGTCTGGGGAATTCTAGGGACCCTCAGCCTGGGAAAAAACAAAGGAGTAGAAAATCCAATTTATCAAAAGCCTAGATGAGAGCTAAACTGTATATTGTTGATGGCAAGCAGAAGATGCTAACATGGGTACTTAGAGCAGGGAAAACCCCAGTTTTAGTGAAAAAATGATCTTTCTATCCTTTAATTATCGAGGTTTGGGTAGTAAACCCCAAAAACTAGCCTTTAAGGCTCTAGTGAATAAATATGGGCTGGATATCATTATTCTCTAGGAGACTCTGGGTGTTGGAGAAGACATCCTCCTATCTTTAGCAAAAAATTTCTTAGGTTGGTCCTTTCAATGCCATGATGCTAAGGGGAGGTATGGGGGCCTAGCTATAGGTTTTGGAGAAGAGAAGCTTGAAATTGATCAACTCTTGGGGCCTGGACCAAGTCCTGGCCATTGACGTCTATTCGTCAGAATTTTGCCAAAATTTCCTCCTTTTAAACATCTACATCCATTGTTAGGATCAGATTCTCTTTTAGAATGACCTATGGTCCAAATACTTCATGGACATCACTAATCTCATCATAGGTGGGGACCTAAACTTCTCAATTGGGCTGGCAGAATCTTCGGGGCCAAATGCTATGGAAGACCCCCTGTCAGATTTCTTCTCTTCAAAGATCATTGATGACAAGATGATGGACTTATTTCCTTTAAAGATGTGGCCAAATTGGCGAGACAAAAGAGTTGGTGAAGCCAGGGTAGAAAAGAGGTTGGACAGATTCTTGATCAAAGAGGAAATTTTGGATAACATTCCTTTGATCCGACAATAGATAGGGGAAGTGGGCGATTCAGATCATCACCCCATCCTTTTGGAAGTGAATGGGCCAAACTCAAAACCGGGTTCTCCATTTAAGTTCAATCCTGGGTGGTTAATGGAGGAATCCTACAACAAACTCTTTAAAGAGACTTGGATTCCTATGGAAGGTGAGGCGCACATTAATAAAGAAGGGTCCTTTCTGGACAACCTCAAGAGGATGAAGAAAGATACCATCGATTGGGGGAAAAAAAATTAGAATAGGAGGAAAGACTGACATGGATTGGTGAGGAGATGGCTAGATTCGAAGGCCCTGATGAAGATGGGTATGAGACAGAGGATAAAAGGGACTGCATCAAATCCCTCGAAATTGAAAGAAGGAAGATTATACTGGGAAGGGAGGAACAGTGAAGGAAAAAGAGCAGGGATATTTGGTTTTTCGTCGAAGATGAAAACTCCAAATTATTTCAGAAGTATGCTAAGGGTCGAAAGAACTTAAATACTATCTGGTGGATGAGAATAGAGGAGCACAGGATAGCTAAATATTTTGGGGACCTAGCATCAATGGGAAATAATTACTTTGGGAACCTATATAAAGCCCCAGGGGAAACTACTATTGCATAAGTAGTCAAGGTGGCACAACTATTCCCTAGATATGTCAAAGAAGAGGAGAATGAGATGCTAATTTTCCTGGTTTCCAAGGTCGAAGTGGAAGGAGTTCTAAAAGCCATGCAAAAGGATAAAATCCCATGTTCAGACAGATGGATAGTGGAATTTTACCAAAACTTCTTTGAATGACAGGGGGATGACCTTACAACGGTGGTGGAAGAATCAAGAGTGAAGGGAGACATACTAGATCGCCTGAACTTGACATTCATTGCTTTTATTCCTAAATTGGATGAGTTGGGCTCTTTTGGTGAATTCCATCCCATATCACTCTGTAAATTCCTATACAAAATCATAGCAAAGGTTATAAATTAAAGGCTAAACTGATTCTCTCCAAGAATATCTCAAAGGAACAATTTGGTTTTTTGGAGGGTAGGCAGATACACGAAGCCATTGGAGTAGCTCAAGAAGTCATGCATAGTATGAAAAGGTTCAGAAGGAAAGGGTTGATCATAAAGATCGATTTATCAAATGCATATGACAAAATAAGCTGGATGTACATCATATTGCTACTAACTCATCTAGGTTTCCCCTACGATTTTATCTATTGGGTGATGGGGTGTATTATTGATACAAGTTTTGTTGTATTGATCAATGGAGTGGCCTCCCAATTTTTCAAGAGCGAAAGAGGATTTCTCCAGGGGTGCCCTCTCTCACCTTTAATCTTCCTATTGGCTATAGAAGGTCTAAGTGAGCGGATATTGGAGGCTAAGAGGAAAGGGGATATACAATGGATTGAAGTGGCCACAAATTTAAAAATCACTCATCTCTTGTTTGTGGATGATATCCTTCTATTAAGTGATGGTATCATAAGGGAAATTATCCAAATCAAGTCCTCTCAGGATCTCTTCCTATTTTCCACGTGCAAGAGTATTAATGTACAAAATTCATCCATTATAGTTGAAGGTCTCTTGGGTGAGGAGTCCAGGAGAATAGCAGGTGCTATTCCCTTATAATTAAAGAAGATGAATGAAAGCTTCAGATATCTTGGGTTTCATCTCAAGCCGGACTCATATAGAATCACAGACTGGATGTGGATGGTGGCTAAAATTGAAAAAAAAATCAAGTGATGGAGCTATCAATGGTTTTCAAGAGCAAGTAGGCTGGTCCTAATCAAGTTTGTCCTAATGGTTATTCTGGTCTTCTGAGTTATGCTCTCGTGGATGCCTAAAGGAATCATGGAGAGAATTCAAAAAATCTGTTATAAATTCTTATGGGTAGGTACAAAGGAAGAAGTTGTGCTCAAATGTAGGAGAGGATAGCTAAGCCGAAGGAGTGGGGAGGATAAAAAATTAAGGAGCTGCCCTCTTTTGTTCCATCACTAGCTGCTAAAATGGGGTGGAATATGTTAGCAAAGGATTCCCACTAGACCATGGTAATGAGAAGGAAGTACATCGACCCAAGGCCTCTAATTGATTTGCTGAGGACCCTTGACAAAAAATCCTCCGACGACTCGGTGGTATGGAGGGCTACACTAGGATCCACAAAAATCATTGAGGAAGGTTTGGTTTGGAAGGTAGGTAACGAACATCAAATTCATCTAGGATTGGATCCTTGGGTGGGTTGCAATGTGGGGTATGTGCTACTAGAAGAGTTAAGGAACAATTTATGAGAAAAAGGCCTCTACTTTCTAAACCAAGTTGAAAAATCAGGATCCACAACCATATGGAAGCAAGGGTGGATGACAATAGAAGATTTGCAGTTGAACCTATGTGGATTGAGACTTGGCAACAATATATCAATGAGCTTATTAGATCCAACGTTTGTCTACGTGATAGACTAGATGAACTCAGGTGGGCACATGCCCCAATGGGAAAATATTCACCTAGGCTTGGATATGCATTCCTCATGGCGAAGAAGGGATGGGAAATCCCTGAATGGTGGGTTAAATCACTCTAGAAACTGAATTTCCCAGCCAAAACCTATCAATTCTTCTAGTGTATGCTAAAAAATAAGGTCCCCTCCTTGGACAACATTCAGAAAAGAAAGAAAGAAGGTCCTAGAAGATGCTCTCTCTATAAATCAAATACTAAATATGTCCTTCATCTATTGATTCATCGCCCTTACAGTAAATTGGTGTGGGAGGAATTCAGGAACCTGGTCAGCATAACTCATATTTGGGAAAGGAACTCGGTAAATGGTGCTTGGCAGATTTGGTGGAGCAATTTCCAAGAAGAGAAATCCAAATCCATCCTACTACTTATTTCCTAGGGTCTTTGGCTAACAAGGAACAGGGAAATTTTCAGAGACAAAGAGATTCCATACTACTCTGTAGCCTTGCAAAGTGCTGCCATATATGAACTACTTCCTGATCAAACCACAAAAAAAAACAAAGGGTAATCATTCCTGTGCATATAAGGGGAGACATCCCATGGTCCTATTTTGATGGAGCCTCTAGCTATAAAACAATTGTGGGGTAGGGCTTGTGATTCATTTAAGTCCGGATAAGATATTGGAGGCTTCCATTTCGCTTGGTTTGGGGACCAACAATTATGTAGAGATTAAATCTCTCCACACACATTTATGCTGGCTCTCTCATCTGGGGATAAATTCAGTTCATATTTTTTGAGATTCACTAAACATAATCAAATGGTTCAAAAACAAGTTTAACTGTCAAAACCTTTTATTAAGTCCTATTCTTGAGGATCTGTGGTTACTGAAGGATCGTTTTACTTACTTGGTTGTGTGTCACATTTACAGGGAACATAACTTTGTGGCAGACCTCCTTTCTAAGGAGGGTTTACAGCAGGATCAAAGCAGCTAAAGAATTCAAGAAATAGGGCCAGAAGGCCTTGTGGAGATGGATTACCCTCCATTTGTCTAAGAAAGTTTATAACAAGCCACATTCTCTGGTTATTGCACATTTTGTTGTTGTTTATTTTTACTTTTATATGTTCACAAATACTATGATATTATATTTGTACTAAAAAAATATATATATTTTTTAAAACAAAAATTTAAACGATATCAAGGTTACTACACTGTTTCTGTTTGGGTTGGTTTTTCCTCATTAGAGGACATCCGGGAACAGGTGTGGAGGCAAACTAGGCCAATCACTTTTGGCAATCTTCCCTCTACTGGGAAGGAAAGCAAATCACAATGTGACACCTGTTTTTGTGGGTGTTTTTTGGATGGGCTATAAAAAATGGCCAAATCATTGGAGGGCTATGTCATTGACCAATAAATGCTTCAATGCATGTGCAATGTAACTTTTTTTTTCTAATATTAAAAGATCAATTTTTTCTTTGGAAAAAAAACAACATGAAATAAACACATTGGCACATAAATTAAAAAAAGCACTCATATATATGATGTAGTGGATGTAAAATAAAAATGATACATCAAAGGCGATACCAAATTCTTCTGGTCCCTGATAATTGCCCAATCAAGGATTCAAATGTGGATAACCAATACAAAATAACATCACACATATAAAAAGTATCTCATCATCATGATTTATATGTAGAAAAACAAATTAAACTAGTATCTATCTATAAAAAAATTGTGCCCTCTCCCCCTTTTATGGGAAAACTTGTTGGGTTGTGTACCACGCCTATCCCTAGTAGTAGAAGACCCTTCCCTTGCACCTAATGTCAAATGGTACTAATGCTGATGCTCCCATAGTCTCCTCCTCCTCCTCGTCATCGTGCTCCTCCTCATGGTGCTCCTCCCTCGAATCTTCCTCCTCTTGCTGCCCCTGGTCTAATGGTTCCTCCGGCTCTAACCATGCAGGTGACTCCTCCAAGATGGGAACCTCAAACTCCACCCTCCACTGATACAATACATAAATATTATCTAAGGAAATGACATCTTAATCCATTGGTGTTTCTATTTTCTTCACTCGAAGTCAGATATTGTTATACACATATACTAAGTCATTTAGGCGTGATAACTACAACCTGTAAGAGTGTAAAAAACGCTAATGAGACTTGACTCTTGACACTTGAGGATCATAAATTAAAATTATAATAAATTTAATTGCTCATTTGAAGGTTTAAGCTCAAAGTTATATCTGTTGTGTTTTTTTTAGTATATTTTCTCAAATGCACTCCAATTGCACTCACACCCTGAAGAGATACATGTTTGACTCAGGATTCTTATTGCCATTTTTTGCAAATTTTGTGCCCTTGTACCATAGCTTCGCCACCAAATATCTACAACAAAATAAAGAAACAAAAATTACAAAAACTTAAAACATAATTAAACTTTGAAATAAAAATTACATAATTGTATTTTAAAAATCTAGAATTTTAAATAATTAAATTCTAGATTGAAAATTATAATTAGTGATGACTTGTCACTTACGTGGCATGAAGAGGTTCCTTTCCCTAATAGCATCATGAAAGCCAAATAGGCCAACAAAATCCTGATAAAATTGTATTTCACAATTTAGTTTGCTACGAATCTCAGGATCAGGTACCATCCTTTGAATATAGGAATGGAGCTCTTCCATCACCTTACTATCAAAATAAAAGGCACATTTCTATGAAAATGTAGGGTTGAGGAAGAGTGTTGCTGCATGAATGGGTTGATGAAGCATCCCTGTCCCTGACTCGCAATCACATCCCATAACATCATATATCTATCAAGCCCAGTAGAATCCTTGTCTGCATAATAATAATGAACGGCCTCATTGGTTGTATCCATAGTCTCATACAAATAAGTCATTCCAGGCATGTCCCTATCTACCAATATCAGAAATTTTACTGTAGGTTCAAGAACTGAGCACACTTCTTCTACTCCATTCAAAAATGTGTCAATGTACACAATTCTTACAATGGCTCTCCCATATTGTCTCTTTTTGTATGTACAATCACGCCACTTAGCAGAAACAAACATTTTCTTCAACTCAAACTGGCATCGAAGAAAATACTTAAGAGTAATAAATTTGGTGGAAAAATGTGCGATTGCAGGACGTCACAACTCCTTACTTTTTTTGTATGTCCTCATGAGGCTAAGAACAAAAGCATGTTTATCTATAAACTTGGGGGTGCTCCTAGCCATATCAATCACCTCCTTCATGAAGGATACTTTCCCCATATCCTCAAGCAATAAATCGATACAATGTGCTACACATAGAGTCCAGAACAATATGCGATTCCTCTCCATAAGAATCTTTCTGACAGACACATAATTAGTTGATTTGTATGTTATGACTTTCACCACATTTTGCACACCAATCTCCCAAATGAACCCATCTAACAACTCGCATATCATTTTTGTATATTTTATATGTGATGATGCATCCACTGATTTAATAAACATCGTACCTTTAGGAAAATGTACAAATAAATTTAGAAAGGCACTACCCTTCCTATCTTTCAAACCATTAGACATCATTGTGCATCTAGACACTTCCCATGTCTGTTTCAGCTTCACCAATCTAGAGTTGATGTCTTGCTTTTCTCCTTGAAGAATTGGCCCCCGCAACTCCTCATATGTAGCACTTTTGTACCCTTAGCCCAGAAAAACAATAAAATCACACATTGGATGCAAAGATGGATTGGTTTTGGTGATTCTTAGAGGTAAGTCACTCTAGAAAAGACACCTCCCCATAACTATATATGTTTTTTTCTTCTCCTTTTTTTTTAAATATTGATTTTATGGAAGGTCATGCTTCATGTCCTGATCAAGGAACAAAAATGATGAACTCCCACTTCTAGTAACATTAGCACTAGCATGTGACACTCTGGAGCCCCTTGCACTACCATCAACCTCAAAATTAGAATAATATATGCAGAAATATCTCGTTGCATGTTCAATGTTGTTTCTTTCTGCCTCTTTCTTCTCTCTGTCTTTTTCATCAATTGCTTCAAGATATTTTTGTATAAGCTACGCACTAGAAACTGTACAAATCCAAAAATCATGTCCAGGGAGTCTAGCTAGATGGTATTTCAATCATGTAACCCCTCCTTTCATCTTGGTCCTGTTACCACTCCCCCTTGTTTCCCAAGGCTGAGAATGGTGCTAAAGGAAGGTAACCACAAACCAAACTTTAAGTCAGGTAGATGGCCCTACCAAGACCAGAGAGGGCTCTCTTAATGTCACTTTGCAGCCAAAAGGATGTCTGGATATAATTTTTTAGGCTATTTATGATGCTCAGTATATTAGGTTTTTTTGTTTGTTTGGAGTTTTGTTGGATAGGAATGATAGTTAGGAAACTAGGTCTAGGGTTTAAGTTTGATTTCAAAGGTTCAGTTGTAGAGGTAAGAGTGAGGCCAGGTAGGTAAGCTTAGAAGCATGCTTAATTTTTCATTGTGTATAGAGTGAACTGAGAGGGATTCAGAATTAGCATTAAACTGAATTCATTCATTAGAAGAGCAGAGACATGTTTATGTAAATCTTATAAAAACAGAGCATGGAAAGCATGATTTCTATCTATATACTGATAATATTAACATAAGAGGAATACATGTGAAAGAAGTATAAAATAACATTCAATTTTTTAATATTACAGAGAAAAACAATTGCTCAAAGGCATACCACCAGAGTCTCAACACTATGTCTGCAACACTATCTTTGATTTCATTCAAAAAAAACTTGTACAATAGCTCCACTGAAAATAAAAACTATCCAACCTCTAAAATGACTTGAGGTGGAATACTTATAGAAAATAGAGTTCAGGAAAATTCATAGGGTCTAAATCCTATCCATAAAGCATCATAATTACATCATATGAGTCACTTCCTAGAATCTAGGGAAGTTAGAAACTAATCCCGGAAATTTAGCTAAAGACTAGGAGTGTGTGTCTCCTTCATTAAATTGCATCTTTCCTCATCATAAGAGGCAAAAATAAAATAAAATAAATCAAATGACACCTCATGGGAGAACTAGCATCAAATTCTAAAGTTTTCTTGGCAATGATAGCTATCTGAAAGGAATCCAATGCAGAAATCTAGCACCTTTAGCAGAAGCATTGCACCCATTCAAGGGTGATTTTGACCCACTAAAAAGCATCGAAATGCAAGTCTGAAAGTTAGGTTGAGTATCCCTATGAGTCTACTTTCTAGTGCACCTTGAAATTGTAGAAAATTGTTGGAATCACGATTTCCATTAGACCAAAACCTGCAGGCATTAGTCTTCGCTACAATCGTTAGAGTTAGGATCCACGAGAGGCAGTTAGTCCATGTCGCGAAACACATGGGGAGCGTTGAAACCAATGTCCAAAAATATCCCCCCCCAATGCGAGCAGGGTGAGTTTCGAACTCGAGACCCGTCGCTCTGATACCACTTGTTAGAATCACGATTTCCATTATACCAAAACCCACAGGCATTAATATCCGCTACAATTGCAAGAGTTAGGATCCACGAGATGTGGTTAGTCTATGTCACGAAACACATGGGGAGCGTTGAAATTAATTTCCAACAAAAACACCCACACAAACACCTCCAAAACTTGTTTTTTCCCAACCTTACTCCATAAGTTCCGTGCCTAGTCAAAAACACTGGCAGAAGCATGAAGATGAGGTAGTTTTTTGGTTTTTTATCCACAACTAAGGGTTGTTATGCAAAACCAAGACCTCATCTGAAATGTGCAGGGGAAATGGAATATATCCATGTAATAAAATCTCCATTTGGATGCCTTGAGAGAAAGTGTCGCGTTGCTGTGCGGCGTTTTTGTGGAGACAAAATTTCCAGAATTTTTGAAAAATCATCAAAAATACTCAAATTGCTCAAAATTTCTCAAATTTTTTTATAACACCTATAGATTATAGGCTAAACAGCCAATGATGCCTCAGTAAGAAATTCTAGGTTATCCTTCTCCTCGAGCTTCTTTAAGCTTTTTCTTCATTTGTTTGAACTTGATTTGGGAAATTTTGTTTCTGACACAATAGTGATTTTCCATGTCTATGGAGGTTATTTTTATTTTTGGCTTTCTTCAGAAGCTTCTCAAGATGTCCATTCACACTGTCATGCCAATAATATTTATCTTGATTGATTTCATCAGGAAATAGTTCATCAAAAGTTTACCAACCTAATTTAGGAGCTGATTCTCTTTCTTTCTGAAGCGCCCTCTTGAGGCCTATTCTCCTTAGTGTTAACACTGGAAAATCATACAATTAAAGACAACATTATTTAATGTCAAGCAGAAGGATTTATAGGGCTGAGAGACATTATAGAATCTGGAAAGTATTTAAAAATCTCTAAGGTCTAAGGAAAAATCAAATTTGAGAAAGTCATAAATGATTTTGCGCACAAAATCCTTCGATAAGAGTGCTTTTGCACGCCTTTTGACCCAAAAAGTACTCAATCCTGGGAGTGGCGGAAGTCACTTTGTAGGACCACAAAAAGCACACTCCAGGACAGTGATTTCACACTTGAAGCCACCTAAGGGCAGCCACCAAATCCTCCTTAGGACATCAAGGGAGCACACAATGGAATCATCCCCCTCTCTTGGGTCACCATCCATAATGTACCAAGAGAGGGAAGGAGGATTTGAATTCTCCTATAAAAGGCCACCAAGAGATGAAAAAATTGAGAGCACATTGTTATGCTGGCCAGAATTTCCCCAAGAAATACTAGCAGTGTGTGATCGGGATCAGAGATAAAGGGAACTCAATTGTTGTCCATCCAAAAACTTCAGTTCACCATAGTAGAGAGAGGGAGACTTTGCATCGAGGCAAGCTTGTAAGTAAAGACATCCTTGCATCGGGACTTAGAACCCCAAGTTCTAAGGGTCCCTTGGCAAGTGGTTTAAAGTTTCATCCTCATTTCCTACTAACACTCAATAAGAGGGGTCGTAAGCACCACCGTTTGGATTATTGCAGTTGTTTGACTCTATTTAGATCTTTTGTATTATTTTTTTTAGTTTTAATTTAATTTTTATGTTTGAATGTCCATGCTATTTCTCTATTTATTATGTTTATGTTCTAGCATGTTCCAATAACTTTCTTGACTCCACTTCTTTTTCTGCCTATGACCAATGACTTAAGAGGGTAAACCACACCCCTTAAGTTGGTGTCATTTCGTACATGCGTGCACCAAACACACTAACACAAGATTGATGACTCCACTAACGTTTATTTCCAAGTTTATGTGGTTGTGCCTTTTTGCAGAGACCTTCATCTGTGTTGTGAAGTTGGGCTGAAATTGCCCCCCTTTTTCCCCTTCAGTCCCTAGTTCATCCCAAGTTATAGACTAAATCAGAACAACTCCAAAAAATTACTTTTGCAAGAATTTGCGCGCTTTTCCCTCAGACAGACACACCCAGGGCAGGCATTTAGAGTTGACCTACGGACAGACATCGCGCCTGTTGCAGCCTTTCGCGCACAAAAGAAAAAATGAGAAGTTTCTCCATATTTCTATTTTTTCCTGCCTATAAAGTGCCTGGAAGCCCATAATACATCTGCTAGCACTAGTTGAGGTACCCTACAGCTCGCTAAAGCTCACTCTTAGCTTATTTTGATAGGCTTAGTGTTAGTTTTATTTCAAGTTGATTTTTGTAAAGTTCACACATAGTTTAAGTAGGGGGGGGAATTAACTTGCATTCCGAAAAAAAAAACTATGTTTTGCAAATTTAGGTACCAAAAACCTAGATAATTAGCCAAAGTAAGTGGCCCAAGTTCACGCATACTTAGCTAGTTTCTTTTTTCTAGTATAAAAGCTATTAGTTTACTTCAATTTTTGCACTAGGATTTCAGGAATAAGATTTAATTGTCGATAGAAGAGCAAGTAATATCTGTTGTCTTTGCACCCTTCAGTGATCCTAGGCACACTCTCTATTCACAACTCACCATCTCCCTGTAGTTGATCACATAGATTAACTAGGAAAAATAGAAAGCGACCCATATCCCAACATGTTTTTATTTTGAGCAAGGAACAATAGAACATAGTTTAATAGGGGATTTTGAAAAGGATCATCGCATATACACACGTTCAAACTATGTGCTCATTCGCTTTTTTCTCACACACATCCACACATTAAGCAAAGCAAAGACACCTAAAACTAACTTAGCAAAACTCACTAAATTCTCCCCACAGGGGCCACAACAGAATTTATAGTTTAAGTTAGGCTCAAGGGGGTAGGCATCCAATAAGCCACCTTCATCATTCTTCATCTTGAAACATAGAATTTTACTATTTATGGAGCTCTTAAACCCACCTATCAACCCATTTAAAAGAAAACCTGAGTGCGGAAAGACTCGTTTCAGAGGGGGTTAGGCCTAGGAGCCATGCGTGCGGTATCAGTTGGGGCTACCTGACCCGACTGATACTCGGTACTATTAGCTGAATTAAAAAGAAGCCCAAGACTCAAATGCTCACGTGGGACAATGGTACTTAGTGGCCAGAATTAGGGCATCCTTTCCCTATAGGTGATAGTGCAGGCAAGTAGTAGATCCTCTACCCTCACCTTGGTGGATTTTCTTCGGCTGAATGGGGGCGTCGCCAGCTCTTACGGGATGTTGTGCCAACATTCACAAGATATCTTCTCAAGGCCCAGTAACATTTCAGTGTGTGAGGACGATTAGGTCTTCTAGGATTTGAGTATCATACACAAACAAAAAAAAACCACATTTTTTGATTGATTGATCACATAGGATTAATTTAAAGGGTAAATTAATTTTATTCTTGCTTTGTTTTATGTATGCGATTAGAATTTCGCCTTCATCATAAACTCTATCCTCTCAAATGTTTCCAAAGCCAGACCTAGTCGGCACCAGAACGGACCCAACGAGACCTTGTTGATCTAGACGTCTTTTGGACCTCCCCCCATTACCGGGAGGGGTTCCAGGTCTTTCGCCATTTAGGCATCAAAGACAGAATGTTGCCACCATTATTGGTTCGTCCTTTATTGGGGCATCCTTAGTTGTGAACCCTGGTCAGTCTCCCAACACCACACCACATACCACTCCTCCCACAACCCCTAGAGGGCAGAGGAGTGCTAGCCATTCGGGAAGCTAGTCGAATACACAACAGGTTACGTTGCAGAAAAACCCTCTTCCTAACTAGAACTTTGTGTTTTCACAAGTGGCAATGGCTTCAACCTCGTAGTCACCCTTTTTAGCTTCGTTGAATCTACTAGATTTAACCAAGCTGATGAATGACCCCATTGTACACAACCCTACATGGCCTCCCATCCCCACGAAGCTCCCTTTAGACATTCCAAAGTTCAAAGGAAAGCAAGTAGAAGACCCAGGAAATCATGTAATGACTTTCCACCTGTGATGCTCATCGAACAATATCATTGACAACACTATTCAATTGAGACTATTTCTATGCACTCTGATAGGAGTAGCAGTGAAATGGTATGTGGAGCAACCCTCTACTGCACATGGAACCTTTAGCACCCTTGCCACTGCGTTCCTAACATATTTTCAGTTACCCATCCACTATGATTTTGGAATGGAATTACTGACACACTTTAGGAAAACCCCCGTTGTCCATATCTTGGACCATCTCCACGAATGGCGATGACATCATAGTTTATATAAGGCTAAACTCAAAGATTGGGTACTGTTAGACCTGTTCCTGAAAACTCTCACTACAGATATTTCAAAGGATGTGGCACAACAAAGGCCCATATCTGAAGAGGACGCCATCAGCAAGGCCCAACAACTTGAGCTGATTTATACGCAGTTAGGATATATTTACAATATCCTGCCAAACGCCCCATGCCTGCAAACTTATAAATAATTTCTTGGTGTGTCGAATGCTGTAGATGGTATAATTGGGTCATTGAGCCAAAGTTACCTAGGAAATATTAGTCAAAACCCCAGTTATACGTATTATTCTACCCAGAACATACCACAACTCGGTTTTCAAAGTCATCATATACCTCAGAAAAATTTGACCAATAGGGCATTGTCGTATCACCATGGAGAACCCTATCCTCTGGCTCAGGGGACCTAGTACGCAAATAGACATACTGATGGAAGAGAGACCCCCCAACAACCAGTTGCAACTAGGGACCGCATTATGCTTAGTCCCCAGCATAAGACTGGCCTATGCAGAACAATGCACAGGTGAAATTTGTGCAGCCTTGCCAAAACCAACCACACCAATAATAAAATCAGGAGAACTACCCTCCTAACATGGTTAAGAAAAAAGGAGAAGAAAAACCCAAAGGGAATACTAGACAGTGGGGCAGCAACCAGGAACGCCCTCCATGATCTCAGGCTAGAGGCAACTCCAATCGAAATTGAAGCCAGGAGCCAAGCAATGTCCAATGATAGAGAAAAAGGCCACCTCTTCGAACAAACCACTCTTTTCCAATCTATGGTGAGTACGTCCATTACACTCACCACTGTCCCAATCTCCCTGAGCTGAAGAAGCTACAGAGCAACCGAGGAGAAGGAGGATCTTCCCAAAAAATAGCTGTGATGTAGGAAGATCCCCCCCATCAAGGGACAGTTAGCACTCAGCAAAAAAATCTCGACGACTCCAGAAAAAACAACCACGAAATTTACATGACTAGCGAAGAGATGTTTTTTCAAACATGGAATCGAAATTATGAAACCCTGCTAGACACCAACGCGTCAGGGGCTAGTACCAGTGCACCAACTGCACCTATGACCATTTCAAAGATGCCTATCGAACCATTTCCAAATATGGCTAAGGGACCAAATAGGCGAGCATGAAACTACTCCAAAGAGACCCATATTTATACCATTGTGGATGATCTAGCCCAATCTCCCACTCCTATGTTAGCTTTGGAAGTATTGTATTCATGCCTAAAACAACAGAAATCCTTGCTTTCTGCATTAGGCACTATCGACCCTATCGATACGCGCCTAATGGATTTTGATTTAGAGAAATCCACCCCTAGGCTTCCTTCAATGGTCTCCTTTTAGATACCCATGTCACTCCAGAATATCACCATTCACTGATGTTTCATTGATGATGGTGCATCCACGTGCATCATGTCAAAAAAAATTTGGCAGAATTTAGGGTCTCCCGAACTAAAACCATCAGTCATCACGCTTAGAGAATACAATGGTCATCCTTCAACCCCCATCGGTCTCCACCAAAACGTCCTGGTCTGCTTAGCCGAAAAGACAGTCCTTATAGACATTGAAGTCTTGGATGCTCACTTGGACTATAATATACTCCTTTGTTAGAGTTATATGTATGCCATGTCAGCCATATCCTCTTTTGAATTTCAGATTATGATATTCCCCCATGAGGACCGCATCATTACTGTTGACTGAGTAACGCATAGTGAAAAACGACCCCTAACAAACACCGATGTAATTCTACCTTATGTAGATACATCCTCGGACATGTTATCATGGTACCAAGAATATGGCCCTGGCCAGTTCAAGTCATCATCCGTCCTAAGATCATTCCTAGGAGATCCCCCCATTATACCTAGGTCATCACCTGATGTCACAGGGGCTCCAGTATGCATGATGTCCACATCAAGCATCGGAGCTAGTCAAGACACAGAAAAAAGCAACAATGACACCGAGTCCTTGACCACGCTAGCCTCTCTATCGTACACCGCTTAACAAACCCTTTTCCTCTACCCCTCAACTAGTTTCGTCTCCCAGTAGGTTTTGGAAACAATGGTGTTACCAAACATATTGTTTTCAATACCAGTTTGGTATCTCATCCCCCTTACAGGGAGATGAGCCACACACATCACTCCCACAGGGTTAAAGCCCCTCAGTCCCGAGGAGGCCCCACCTGTTCAAGAAACGGTCAAAAACATCCCAGAAAAGGAAATTCCCATTGAAAAATTGATGATTACGACTAAGAAAACTGAGAAGAGAGGAAAGAAGATGGAGGCCCCTTTCATACAACGAGAATCACCAGTCTGCACCATATGTGACGTAATAGGTCACCCTACCCATATCTACCCAAAGTTATATGTATTAAAACCACTCCTCGGCTCTGAGGCAAACATCGCAACGTTGCGTTCTCATAAAAAGGAACTTGCCGCCAAAGGTAAAGGCAAAGCATTGTGTACCAATCACGCATGCACTATATGTAGCAATTATGGGAACTATACCCATCATTTCCCAAAGATACCACAATATAGGGATGCCTTACATTCCATTGAGTGATCCTATCAAGAGGACCCCTCCACCCAGTCTGCTGGAGATGAACCTCGTATCATCCTGTACCTACAGAAAGAATGAAGAAAACCAGAAAGACTCCCAGTCATGTCCCCTCCCGTCATACGCTACACACTGTGTGATGAACGTGGTCACTTCCTTGAAGAATGCGCATCCCTGGAACTCATCCACAGTTGATATCCTATAGAACGGGTTTACTACGTTGTATTGCGGGAAACACAATTCACATGACCTTTATGCGTTGACAATCACCTTCTAGAAAATTGTCACTATATCCCTCAATTTCGGTTAGCCCTCACTAGTTTGCACTGAACTATAGTTTTCCTCTCCCAAGAAGATGACATGGACTCGGAATCCATGAATAGCCCGACAACACAAGAACATGTGATGAGCAGATCCATTCTATTCTTGTCAGCTGAAAAGTGACCAATTAGGGAACCCCTAGTTACCCCCAATCACTCTCTACAGAGAATACCAACATGCGCGTTATGAAAAATTCCCAATCATGTGCTTGCCATTTTCCCTAATTTAGTAGCGTTACGATGTTGGTACGCTGCCAGACCACAAACAGAGCATGACGGGACCCCCATATCTAGGCTTCTTTTCCTAGTATGTTAGAGAAATCACTCTGGACAACGTTGTACTTATATCCCACAAGTCTGTCCCCTCATCGATATGATTCATACAATAGAGAATAAATGGAATGATGAGCTCAGACGATATAGAGAGTACATCACCCCTAGGCCAGTGACCCCACACCCACATGGGTGTGATGGGAAAACTAGGATGACACACCAACCAAGCATGACCCAGGCCAAACCTAGTATAACATGAGGACTATGCACCTGAATGACCACTGGGTCAATCAGTGTAAAGAACTAAAGCCCCTCACAAGAAATTTTCGCACAATCTCTTATCTGCCACAGAGACTTCTCTCTAACCAAGAGAAGATCACACGTACCTATTGCCAGATTTGTTCACACTTTCACCATACGATTAAATGTGCACATCTACCCAAGGTAAGAGTAGTAAGAACAGAGTTAACTCTACACTCCCCAAAAGAGTTAGACACACCCAAGCCAACAACAAAAAAATGGAAGCATAAGGCCACCTCTTCTACAATAGATCCTTTCCAAGCATCTACATTAGGGACGTCGAGTACTGTTGATTCCCATATAATCTACTTAGTTGGCACAGTGGTACCATGCACCATTTTCACTAGCCAAGACAACGAGCCAGAGGTATTCCCGCAAATGGAAACATTCAAGCACCTCTACACCAAGCGCAATTTCCACCCACAGGAAATTGACCATTCTAGCGGGGAACCCAACCTTGTGCTTACGCGAACTCCCATCACGGAGATTCTGCCCCCACCGTGTTAGACTCCGTCTTGTCAGACTGCTGCAATCAAATTCACCAAGGTTCAGTTCTCCTTATTTGCAGTCATTAAAGAGTAATTCTGCAGTTCAGGGTTTAGTTTTCAGAGGTAGGCTAGAGGAAGCTTCAGTAAGTCTTCATTTCAGGAATGTCATTGTAAATAATACATGATTGATTCTTCTTCAAAACCCTGTTTTGAAGAAGAAATCATTAAATGTGGTCTTTTAGAATATGTATCAAATTCTCCAGCTCTTCAAAAGGCAGCAGCTTCTTCAGCTCTTCTCTGCAAAAAACACAAGCAGAAGAAAACAAAACATCATCAGCAATCAGAGGCAAAGTAAGTTACAAGCTATTTGGAGAAGTCTCACTGGAAAGCCCAAACAAACTTCATTGTCACGGCTATTGAATCAAATGATTATGTTAGCGTTGGGAATGCCCTGCGTCTTATTGATCAGAGGAATGTGATCCGAGGTGATTTTGTGCTTGTTAGTAGTGACACTGTGAGTAATATGTCTTTGAGGCAAGATTTCATTCTGAGCAGCATGCTTCTGCCAGATTTTAGGGTTGTTATGGTTGGGCCCCCAAATATTGTAGTTGCAACACCAGCTTGTATTGGGGCATGTATTTCTAAATATATTCTTCAGTCTTCATCTCTTGAGGAGTCACTTGCTACGTTGGTTTTAGATGAGAGAAAAGGAACTGGCTATGTTATTCACAAGCAGCACTATGGTTATGAGCGCTAACACATTGAATAGTATGAGAGGTTGAACCAATGATAATCATATTGTAACTTGCCATTTGATGTCTGTGTTGCATAACTAATCTTGTTGACCTAAATCCTAATAGTTGTTCACCTTGCTATTCCAGTTCAATGCAACACAATGGAGCTGACATTCTGTTCAAAAATATCCAATCTGTCCCTCCTTGAGATGTGTCATTGCTTCCTTGATTTCATGTCCATCAACGGGTTTGTTTGATTGAGATTATCTATTTCAAACCACTCCTTCACTATTGAAATCTTGCTCAACTGCCTCCCAAGAGCCTTCAAGCACACAAGTTTTTCACCGCTTTCCTCATATGCACCCTGCTATTGGATTCTTCCAATAAATAGGGCTTTTCGAGGAGACACTACGACTCGATAATGAGTAAAATTAGCTACCCTGTCTACAATATTCAAAATGCCATTCTGAAGAAACCACTACATAAGATTTTCAAACGAGTTCAAGATGTTGTTATAATGAAAGTTAAAACTACTTCATAAGGTTTTCAACCAAGTTCAAACTACTCTAGAGTAAAGAGAATACTCGGCCTTTGCACATCAAATGCTGGGCAGGACAGAATCAACATCTTGTTGAAGACAGTAATCAACATCTTGTTGAAGACAGTACTTGCCATGGAGACAGAGCCGTGTCTAATAACAGAGTGGTTCAAAATGTTGAATGCAGATCTCAAGAACCATGTTCAGTGTACTTAATTACTTCACCTACTAGAGCACGGTAATCAAAACCAAGGTTCCAAGCAATAAATGAATATTAACATTGCAGCAGAGCGACCCACCTGGGTTACTTCCGCAGTGTAAACTTACAAGCTAAGCGACCCACACAAAGCTGAGCGACCCACGCAGAGCTGAGCGACCCACACATCAACAGAAGTCCGGAAAATGGTTGTATGCGCCCAGTCTTCATCCAAAACGACTTCAACGACATCCAAAACGACTTCAATGAATTGCAAACATGTTTTAACCTTGGCTCAGTAGATTTTTGTCGTGGTTGTATTGATATTGGGAAACAAGCATTGCGTGAGGAAGTACGGGAGTGTTTCTTAGACCTGGGATCCTTTCCAGAGGATAGGAAAATATGTGTGGATGCATTATTGGACATCTGGGTTTATGTGAGAAAGATGGAGTGGCACGATGCTTTTGTTATCTTATTGGAACTTACCAGTAGGAATCTGTTAAATTTAACAAGCAATCTCAGGAGTTGTGCAATCAATTATGGCCCTGTATTTGGCATCTCGAGACTGGATTGTTAACAGGAAGAGGTTGTTTATGCTAAAAAAAGGAGAATGGTTTTCCAGGAAAATGGGAGCTACTCAAAGACCATGCGTTTGATGCGCAAGTTGTTTCCATTCACACAGGTGCAATAGAAAAGGATCAGTGGTGAGATGAATTTTTGATAAGCAGAGTTTAAAAAAGCGTTTTGTTTAAAAGTAAATTTTTATTCAAATATCAAATGCCAAGGTCAAAGGCTAAAAATAAACAAAGACATCAACCGCAACAGAAAAATAGGAACCAATTTCCTATTTCAAGACCTCAGAAATCAAAAAGATCTGCGCTCCATGTTTATTAGTCATCAGAGGATTTTTAGAAGGATATTGTATTATTTTAAAATAGAAGGCTGTTCTCTTTTCTAATTTTTGTAATTTCAGTTCAAATAGCACCCTGATTGTTGGGTCGATCTGTTGTTTTTGTTTTAGAATAGTTTATAAAAATAATCAATTGTGGAGGAGAGATTTCTGAGCGCTGGTGGAGGAAAGAGAACAGAGCTTTCATTGTACAGATTTTAACAGAGATTTTAATTAAAAAATGCAGCTCTGACCTCTGAGATTCCTGTGGTATGAAATTTAACATTTGTGTCCTCTTTTGTTTCATATGTAGCCTGTTATGTGTTCATGTCATTTCATGATCGTTTCCATTTGAACAAATGAAGTGTTAAGGTAGAATTCATAATTTATATGCTCTGCCTTTAAGTTTGTTCATATTTAATGTTTTCTTCTGTTTGACAAGGATTCATCTTCTATGCCCTTGTCAACTCCTCAGCAGTCCAGCCATTCCATTTAATTTCAAATTTGATGTTAATTTTCTTGCTTACCTTGCCTCAGGAGATAATCTGTGTTTTTGATTATATTTCTCTGTTCAAGCTGTCTTTGCCTCACACAGCCCAGAAACCCCAACATTTATCAAAAAACCCTTCCATATCTCTTTACTAGCCTAAGATTAGTTTCCCTTATTAGTCATCTCAGCCCCTTGAAGATCCTTTTGCTGAGTTTGACCCGGAGAGAGCCCTCTCCTGTCCTCGTAGGGCTAGCTACGAGGCTGAGCTTGGTTTGATGTTGCCTCGAGTTTTGCCTCTTTCAGCCTGTGGCAGAATCGAGCGCTAACACACCGAACACTGATGACTCGATACACCACATACGATTTGTATAATTGCATATTAGAAATAGAATTGCAGTCGCCCCCACATCCCAGGATTTCCACCTTATTCATGTCGCAAAAGGTCAAGGTGCCTTGCGCTTTTTCATTGATTTCCACAAGATCCTGAATTTGCATGCTACCATCAAAATCCTCAATGATACCCAGCCTCTAGAACAATGCCTAGTACAACTAGAGCTCATTGAAAAAATCCAACGATAGTCACTACAACACAATGAGGCCCATAAGAAAAGGGTAAAATAATCATTCGACCGCCACATCAACCCTCACTCATTCACTGAGGGAGAACTATTCCTCCGCTATGATGTCGCAAAAGAAGCCCTAGGGCTAGGAAAGTTCAAAATCTTGTGGAAAGGAACCTACATCATAAAACATTGCCTTCACCAGGGGGCATATATCTTGACAAAATCGGACAGGGCATGCCTTAGCAACCCCTTCAACAACCTTTACCTCAAGAAGTTCTACCCATAAGGGCCGAGATGGCCCTGTCGTGGAGTGAACGTACACCAACCCAACCACTTTAAATTTTTGACCAAAAGACTTATTACAAAACGCGCTCAAAGTGTCGCCATGGATTACTAACCTGAACCTTTCTTCATATTTGTTGACGGAGCATCAAGATGGTCTCAAATTTTAGCAGCAACTGCTTGGGTCATCTATCACCCTAACCGATCAACACTCCACACAAATGGTGTGTGCATCTGTTCAGCAACAAAAAGTCAGGCAGAATATGACGCTGTCATCAGGCTTATGTACGATGCCCTCCATCAGGGCATACGCCATATGCATGTCTACCTCGATTCCCAGTTAGTAGTGTCGCAGTTAAACCAAACATTTGAGACAAGAGATTCACATCTATTTAGAAAATATTTGCGTGCAAAAATATTAAACAGAAAATTTGACTACATCACATTTACACATGTACCAAGGAGTCAAAATCAAATAGCTAATCACATAGCTAATAAAACTCTAAAATGGAATGCATCTCGAATAAACCATCATACATAAAAAACCAAAAAAATAGATATCCATCAGTATAACATAATCCATAAACAGAAATAGGGGGCATAACATGTAGAGCCGCAAAAAATATCTCTCATATATATATATATATATCATGGTGTATATGTCTGAGTACAAAAAATAGTGTCACTGACCCATCGGCCAACCCAAAGATACATAAAACGTTGTCAAAAATAGGGGAATCATCCTCATAATGGGTGCTTTCCACATGTACAAGTAAAATCTAGAGCGGTGCTCCCCCAGGAGGGGTACCTAGACCCACAGTTGTTCCCGGTACCACTAGTGGAGCCACTGTCAAAACAGAGACTGCCACCCGACGTAAAATAGGTTGATAGTCCCTCTCCCGAGCCATCACGGTCTCCAGCCAGACCTCCTAGAGGTTATAAAAAAAACCTTGAGAAGGCATCCCCTGGGTCAAGCGGTCCACTCGACCCCTGGCATCCTCCAGAACTGACACCTGAGTAGTCAGCACAACAATGCGAACCTCCGCCGCATCAGCACATGTTGCCTTTGCATCGGCACAAGCTCACTCTGTCGCAGCCTCGGCAGCAGTCGAGCTACTGCCCTGTCCCGAAGGGCCAGCACCACCACCAGGTCTACCACCCTGAAGCTATGCAGCATCTCCTCCAAGCCCTCCATGACTGCCCCGAGGCCTATGAAGAGGATACTGGCCAACCAATCGAGCCACGGGGCAACCTACCTCGCCAGCATCTGCAAGAGTAACCAAAAATATGTCAGTGTCACCATCAAAACACATAAGCACATATATACTCAAATAAATGCAGAAAACATAAAAACATACCTATTGGACCCCAAGCATAACCAGGAGGGAGACCCATCTCTGGATCCCCCCGGAAGTCCATCCCTACATATGGGAATGGCAGAAACATCTGGGTGTTGACCCTAAACCAGGCCTCTTTCATGGCGTTCTAGTAACACCCCACCATACTGCCACCCCCCCGCTACATCACAGGAACCCGCCTCCACATATGAGGCTCCCATGGTCCCCCAGGAGGCACTGCCACCACCGGTCTCAACAGCACTACCCTCTCGTACATAATGCTGCATAGAATACTAGCGTAAGAAAACAATTTTGATCGTTCCGGACCTTGTTAAGCAGTTTCACCATCCCGTCATAGCAGAAATGGTTAAAATAAAAGAAGTTCCCAGAGCTCAGCCATCAAAAGACTCCAATTTGCAGGCCCGATGCCTGATGAGGAATCGATGACCCTGCAAGTTGCACAATAGCTGCTAGAGCACACCGCTCCACCAAGTCTGTCACCGAGGCATTGTTGATGCACCCCTCTGTAAGGGGCGCACCGCCACAATGAGATGCCCAGAATCTCTCCAAATCTACCCTCCCAGAAGGGAGTGGATACCGCAACGCCTCACCATGAAGTAGTAACCCGGTCACAAAATATACATCTGTCTCAGGAAAGATAGCAAGGTTAGTCCCACACAACACAAACATGTTGTGCCTCATATGCCAATGTTGGATTAAGTAACGTAGCAATTGGTCCTGCGACCAAAGAAGCTCATTCTCCATGAACCTCAGGAGCCCCCATTGCGCCAACAGTTAGCACACCTGACCGTCAATAGCTAATGCAGTACGAAGCTCGGGCCAATCTCTCTCCCTCCACAACAACGTGTCACCCAAACAGGAACCCATCAGCAACAGAAAAAACATCAAAAATAGGCAAAAAATGCAATTTTTTTTGCCTCGATCTTTTTCACGCCTGTCCCCTAGACATGTGTGCTCAAGGCATGCCTGTATTTCCCACAGGCATGCATAAGGCATGCCAATAAAGGAGGACAGAGCACTTAAAGTGCACAAAACCCTAGAAAATGCACACAGAGGGCGCGCCCTTACCCTGATCGCCCGTGCAATCTAGGGCAAAAAATCACTGAGAATTGGTAAAAACCAATTTTGTATGGACCCCAACACCCTCAGACTAAAAAAATCAAAGTAAAGGACATCATGGAGGTTACCTGGGCATGATATCGCTAATCCTTGGTGCTCAGGCTAACCGCAACAACAAGAACTGCTTCGCAGAAGCCTCTGACCTCTCAAAAACTAAACTAGTATAAATGAATTGAATTAGGGCCATATTCACCTATATATCGCCCTTTTCAAAAACTTTGGAGGACCATAACGAGAGATCAGAAGGTCTGTTCTCTGAACTAAAAGAAACACTGCGATCAACACTCCATAATGAACAGAGGCGATGCCACACATTCTCACTCCTGAAAAATAAATTTTTAGTGCTGGCAGGTATGCCCTCTCTCATATTCTTTTTAAAAGATCATGAATTTCAATAATATTTGATAAATAATATGCTTTCACTTGAGGTAGTTGTTTTTGCAGGAAAGCTCTCAAACCATCCACAACTCCATCCACTAAAAGTTCCAGAGAAGGTATCATTCTACCCCCAGCATGATAGAGCCCCAGAAAATGCTGCATATCCTCACATAATTTCTCCATCAAAAATCAACCATAGGTTCCACATATTCGACCGTGTTTATCATCACCTCACATTTCACATGATAAACATCCTCGTTGGTTGGTAGAGCCTCCCCTCCATGGCGCTGATCACCCACACTAGACCATATATCATAGCAAAAGTGATGCCATGGCCATATCACTTTAGTCCAGGAAGCACCTCATGCCCATCCATCCACCATGAATAAGGTCAAGTTTTACCATACAAAATAAAACCCCCTTCTCGGACGGTCAGGTTGTACAAGAAGATCAAAAGCACATTACCGCGCCTCGCATTTGGCCCACCATACCTCCACCAGCATAATCCCATCTATGATACTTTTTCATCCGGTTCATCAACCGCATACATGAGACCAACCAATGGGGGCCCCACCCTCTGCAAAACACCCACCTCACGTTATTAATGAGTACTTTCATGTTTTGGGGCACCCGTCTCTGTGTTTTGTACAAACCAAACCCCATTATTTTATTCTTTTTGTAAGTGTACAAAGACCGCAAATGGTGCACTACGTACCCCACCCACTCATTCATTTTTTCTTCCATGACAACAGTCCCTAAACACCCTTGGTTGGAGTATCACACCCTCATGCAAAATCCACCATGACATTCATAACTAGTTTATACCCACCCTAGAAGTCCTACCAACTCTAGGGATTTCTCCATCAGAAATAGATATGACGGCCGCCAAGCTACTTATTATACTCCGACCTTGGGCCACTGGATCCCAATCATCATTTTTCAGTCACTCCTCGCCACCATGCCTATGTTAAACCCATCACTTCTAGGATCTTGATCCTTCATATCAGTGACCCCTCATTCAGTTGAGGCTTCCTTTTTGTCGACTTCAACACCTATTTTCCAAAAAGGAAGCGGTACCTTAGATCACCCCTCTCCATAAAAGGGGCATCCTCAAGTGGCACTATGGGAGACATCATTGCCCATAGATGTCATCGATCCTCCTGACATTCAACTACAACACAAGCTTTCATGTCAAGATGGTAACATACCTTACAACTATTGCACTTTGATCAAATTCATCAAAGACCCGTGCCTTCATAAGCGTCTCTTTCAACAATTCTTACACGGGAAGGTCCCAACCAACACCTATGCGTACAATGTGCAGTTATATTCCATACCAAGCTTATGCATATGGGTACCACATTCCACCTATTGTCAAAGAAAAACGCCCCTGAGGGCGTTAGCAGTCGTCGTCATTAAACACCAAATCACTACCATATTAGTGATGCAGATAGAACATGTATCTATCAAATAGATTTGTTTAACTAGCCATAGCATTATGAGCATGGGACATGCCTGCCTCGTAGAAAAGTTGTATATATTGTATTATATTTGCTTACAGTGGTCCCACATGACATGGACATTCTTCGAACAGTTGCAGGGTGTCTCCAATTCCGAGCTACACACAAGTATCTCTCTCTAAGCACAATATACAGAAAAGAAACTATAATGTATTTCGGCTATACAGTTCTTCCTAGACCTCACACATTAGGGGTCAACTGTTAACACTGGAAAATTGTACAAGCAAAGATGACATTATTTAATTTCAAGCGGAAGGATTTACATGGTTGAGAGAC
Organism: Pinus albicaulis; assembly: GCA_034641835.2. Lineage (NCBI taxonomy): Eukaryota > Viridiplantae > Streptophyta > Pinopsida > Pinales > Pinaceae > Pinus > Pinus albicaulis. Next base: position 1,588,655,493 of record CM076570.1, read on the forward strand.
ATTAGAGAATCTAGAAAGTATTTAAAAATCTCTAAGGTCTGAGGAAAAATCAAATTTGAGCAAGTCATAAATTATTTTGTGCGCAAAATCCTTCGATAAGAGTGGCTTTGTGCGCTTTTTGACTCGAAAGGCACGCAATCTTGGGAGTGGCGGAAGTCACTTTCTGGGACCACAAAAAGCACACTCCAGGATAGTGATTTCACACTTGAATCTGCCTATGGACAACCACCAAAGCCTCCTTAGGACATCAATAGAGCAAACAATGGAATAAATGTGGCACACAATGGAATCAGCTCCCTCTCTTGGGTCACCATCCACAATGTACCAAGAGATGGAAGGAGGATTTGAATTCTACTATAAAAGGCCACCAAGAGATGAACAAATTTAGAGCACATCGTTATGCTGGCCAGAATTTCCCCAAGCAATACCAGCAGTGTGTGATCCAGAGCAGAGATAGAGGGGAATCAACTGTTAGCCATCCAACAACTTCAGTCCACCATAGTAGAGAGAGGGAGACTTTGCACCGAGGCAAGCTTAGAAGTAAAGACATCCTTGCATTGGGACTTAGAACCCCAAGTTCTAAGGGCCCCTTGGAAAGTGGGTTAAAGTTTCATCCGCATTTTCTACCAGCACTCAATAACAGGGGGCTTAAGCGCCACTATTTGGATTATTGCAGTTGTTTGACTCTATTTAGAGTTTTTCTCTTATTTGCTTTATTTTTAGTTTAATTTTTATGTTTGAATATGCATGCTATTTCTCTATTTAGAATGTTTAAGTTCTAGCATGTTCTACTAACTTGCTTAAATCCATTGCTTTTTCTTCCCGTGACCAATAACTTAAGAGGGTAAACCACACCCCTTAAGTTGGTGTGATTTCGTACATGCGTGCACCAAACACACTAACGAACTTAGTATTCTTTCTTTTGTTTCAACTTTTGCATCCTCCAACTGATCTTCATCTACTAGTTCTTTGCCTTTGACTTTATATTCCTCAACATGTACCTTTGTCTTGTCTTGGAGGAGTAGTTTCACTTTTAACTGAAGATTCTCTTATTGTAGGAATGCGATCTAAGAATTTTCCATTGAGAAAACCTCCCTCAACTCTTCTATCACTTCATATTTCTCCTTTATGATTTACTCAATTGAATTATCCTTCACCTGCTCTGGCATATCAACCCCTAAGGGTGCTTTTTCATCATGGTGCTACAATGATGACACGCCATCATGACTAGGTGGTTGATTCACTGTTTGTCTTTGCTCAAGTGTAGTTTTAGGTTCCAATACACCTCTGCTAGTCTTAGGAGAAAAAAATATTCTCTTACCCTTCTCATAGGTTTGAGTGATCCCAACACTAGGTCCTTTTGAAATCTCTGCTTGCCTTCTCGAAAAGTCAACTTCCTTTGGCTGTGTTGATGTTGTGCTATGAACAATAGGTGGACTAGTAATAGGTGTAGATGCTACTTTCTTCATGAAATCTTCCCAAGTCATATTTCTCGTTGATATTTGGTGCAAAACAATAAACTTGACCAAACCATGGTGGAATAAACTAGGATGAGGATTATTACCTTTGGTATGCACCTTTTCTTTGTCGTTATTTTTGACTTTTTGATAATCAGGTTTGTTTCTACACTCAGTGCATTTCTCTACATTTCTACAAGGGTTGATGGATTTATTTCCCTCAATTGGTAACCCATATCAAGATTGAAACCATCAGGGTAATGAAGTAAAGTAAGGCCTAGAGGATGCTTGATATTTTCAGGAATATAATCATAAATTATATTGAATCTAGCTATAAATTCTTGTAAAGACTCATTACGATTCCTTGTCAAGGCTTTATATTTAGCTAGGATTTGCAATGGATTCTTCTTCTCCTCAAATTTTGTCATAAAAACGTTAATTAGCTGTTATTAATTATCTACTGAACCAGCTGTGAGAGAGCGGAACCATTTGTTAACATTTCTTGAGAAACTCTATGCTATGATGCACATCTTTGTGTCATCATTGTTAATCTCTTCTAGATCTATGAAATCAACCACTTTGACAATGTGTTGATGAGAAGTAACCTGTGATGTTCCCTAAAAAAGGGGCAATATTTGACCATAATTCTGAGGTAGTTAGTACAGTGATTTGTTGTGGTAAGATCAACAGAATGAATCTGGCCATCATTAATGGAGGGGGTTGTAGAGGTGTTGATGGAGTGAAAACTTACAGAGGTAATGATGGAATGAAAGGAAGAGATGATGATGTACCTGTGTAAGAAGGTGTAATAACAGGTGGTGAAGAAAACATCTGTTGCTATTATTGAAAATAAGATTTTTCTGAAGTTACTTGAAACTTATCTACCAAACCTTGAAGTTTGTTAAAATTAGACCAAACTTCACTACCAACCTCAGAATAAGAAGATTTAGAAAATGGTAAAAAGGTCTCAAAATCAATAGGATCAAAGAAAATTTATGAAAGAAAAGTTTCAGACTAAGACCTAAAAAAAGATGTTTCAAATTCAAAATTATAGGAAAAATATTCTGAACAAATCTCCTAGGCAAGGAGTTTGATTTTATAAGTGGAGGACTAGTCTTTCCAACATTCCTAGATTTTGTCTTCTGCTTTCTTAAAAGACTCTTAGGATCATTAACAATTGGTGAGGGATTTGGGTTTGGATTTGACCTAGTGTGTCTTTTGGGAGCTAGGTTTTCTTGAGAAATTGTACTTTGGCTTGAATTTACAGACTCGTCCTTCTTTGAATGTTAGGACTTGTCACCTACAAGTCTAACCTTCAATGAACTAAAGAAATTTTCCTGGGGAAATTTTTTCAATTTCTCCCCGGCAACGGCGCCAAAAATTTTATCATTCCCGCTGCTTCCCAAGGCTGAGAATGGACCTGAAGGAAGGTAACCACAAACCAACCTTTAGGTCAGGTAGCTAGCCCTACCAAGACCAGAGAGGGCTCTCTAAATGTCAATTTGTAGCCAAAGTGATGACTGGATATAATGTTTTAGGCTAGTTATGATGCTCAGTAGATTATGGTTTTATGTTTGTTTGGAGTTTTGTTGGATAGGAATGATAGTTAGGAAACTATGTCTAAGGTTTAGGTCTGATTTCAAAGGTTTAGTTTCATAGGTAAGGGTGAGGCGAGGTAGGTAAGATTATAAGCATGCTTAATTTTTCATTGTGTATAGAGTGAACCAATATGGAGTTAGAATGAGCATTAAACTAAATTAATTCATCAGAAGAGCAGATACATGTTCACATAAATCTTTAAAAAATAGAGCATGGAAAGCATTATTTCTGTCTATATAATGATAAGATTAACACACATAAGTGGATATGTGAAATAAGGATAACATAACATTCAATTTGATAATCTTACAGAGAAAAAAAAATGCTCAAAGGCATACCACTGGAATCTTAACACTATGTCTACAACAATGTCTTTGATTTCATTCAAAAAAAACTTGTACAATAAATCCACTGAAAATTACAACTATCCAACCTCTAAAATGGCTTGAGGTGGACTAATAATAGAAAATATAGTTCATGAAACCTCATAGGGTCGAAATCTTATCCATAAAGAATCATAATAACATCATATGTGTCACTTCCTAGAATCTAGGGAAGTTAGAAACTAATCCCTGAAATTTAGCTAAAGACTAGGAATGTGTGTCCCCTTCATTAAATTACATGTTTCCCCATCATAAGAGGAAAAAAATAACTCAAATACATCAAATGACACCTCATGGGAAAACTAGCATCGAATTCTGAAGGTTTCCTCACAATGAAAATTGTTTGAAAGGAATCCAATGTAGAAACGTAGTGCCTTTAGCAGAAGTATCGCGCTTGTCTGGCAAAAGCATCACACCTATTCAAGGGTTATTTGGACCCACTTAAAAAGAATCCAAATGAATGTATAAAACTTGGGTTGAGTATCCTATGAGTCTACTTTCCAATGCACCTTGAAATTGTAGAAAACACCCACAGGAAGACCTCAAAAACATGTTTTTCCCAAAATTACTCCAAAAGCATCGCGCCTGGTCAAAAACACTAGAAGAAGCATGAAAATGAGGAAGTTTTTTGGATATTTCTCCACAACCAAGGGTTTTCATGCAAAACCAAGACCTTATCTAAAATGTGCAAGTGAAATGGAATCTATCCATGTAAGCCAATCTTCATTTGAATTCCCTAAGAGAACACGTCATGCCACTCCACGACGTTTCTGTGGAGACAAAAATTCCATAATTTTCCAAAAATCATCAAAAATACTTAAATAGCTCAGAATTTGTCAAAATTTGTTTTATAACACCTGTAGATGATAGGCTAAATAGCCAATGATGCCTTAGTAAGCAGATCTTGTTTATCCTTCTCCTTGAGCTTCACTTGAGCTTCTTTAATCTTTTTTCTTCATTTGTTTGAGCCTGATTTGGGAAATTTTGTTTCCAGCACAAAAGTGATTTTCCATATGTCTCTGGAGGTTATTGTTATTTTTTCTTTCTTCAGAAGCTTCTCAATATGTCGATTCACCTTGTCAAGCCAACACTCTCTATCTTGATTGATTTCATCAAGAATTAGTTCATCAAAAGTTTTCCAACCTGATTTAGGAGCTGATTCTCATTCTTTCTAAATTTCCCTCTTGAGGTCTCTTATCCTTGGTATTCTTGCTTCTATTTCAAATTATGAATCCTCCAAATGATCATCATATACTAGTTCTTTTACTTTTCCTTTATGTGGCTTAACATGTAACTTTGGCTTGTCTTGGAGGAGTAGTTTCACTTTTAATTGAAGATTGTCTTGTTGTAGGAATGTAATCTGAGAATTTTCCATTGAGAAAACATCCCTCAACTCTGATATCTCTTCATATTTCTTCTTTATGATTTCATCAACTGACTTATCCTTCACCTTCTCTTCCATGTCAACCTCTAAGGGTGCTTGTTCATCATGGTGCTGCAATGATGACTCACCATCATGACTAGGTGGTTGATTAATTGTTTGTCTCTGCTCAAGTGTAGTTTTAGGTGGCAGTATACCTCTAATGGTCTTAGGAGAAAAAATTATTCTCTTACCCTTCTCATAGGTTTGAGTGATCTCAACCCTAGGTTCTTTAGAAATCTATTCCTACTTGCTTGAAGAGCCAACGTCCTTTGGTTGTGCTGATGTTGAGTTATGAACAATAGGTGGACTAGTAGCAGGCACAGATGCTACTTTCTCCATGAAAGCTTCCCAAGTCATATTGTTTTCTGAGAGTTGGTGCAAAACAATCAACTTGACCAAACCATGGTGGAACAAACTAGGATGTGGATTATTACCTTTGGTCCACACCTTTTCCGCCATCTTGACCAAACTATTGAATAAATAGTTGGACAAATTGAGTGATTTGGTGGTTGTGAAGTGCATTAGTAACCTGACATGGTATTGGTACAGTCTTGAAAATATCCCTTCGCTTGTAAAATATTTCATGATTAGCTTCATTAGTGGGGCAGACTTATCAAGTAAATGCGTAAAAGGGAAAACATGTTCAGGTTCATCTCTGCAATGAGGTTTTAGGAACATTGGCTAGTTCTGAAGGTCCAATTCCATGCCCTTGAACCAAACTTCTCCTTCATTTGGAATACTTGTTGCTGAAGTGATCGCATCCACTGATAGAGTGAATTCAATTCTTGCTATGATGGCTTTGTCTATGTTGAATTTAGTGGAAAAAAGGATAGTCAATTGAGCATGACAACCTACCTCCATGATTCTCTCACAAAACCTCAAACATCGAGTGTTTTCAAAACATCTCTTGGAATAAGTGGAGGCATTGAGTTCTTGCAATGTCGATGGCTCAAAACTGGAATTTTGGCCTCCCTTTTGAACCTTATTTTCACTCTCCATAGTACTTATGAACAGGATGAAACCCTCCTAGATGAATTGAGTGGGTAGTGATAATGAATTTGGGAAAATAGGGGATATGGATAGGGTGAATTTAGGGTTTTTGATGAGGTATAAGAAGGTTAAGGAAAATTCCCAAAAACATTAGGTAGGGTGATGTGCTAGGTTGAGGCTACAAGTGAAATTTTTTGAAATAGGTATGGGGAGGTGGACCAAATTGTGAAAGCACAGGGATTTCCTAGTTTTCTTGTGGAAATGTTGTGGTATTTTAGGGTTTTGATTGAAACAATGGTAGAGAGGTCTATGAGTGATATGGGTTGTTTAGGGTAGGGTATATGGAGGATAAGTGAAGGTTTTATATTGGGGGATAAGTTTTTTTTTAATTTCTAAAACCAATAAGGAAAGGAAACCCTAAAATGTAGTGTAGCAAAAACCCTAACAAGAGATATAACTGATACACTAATGAATTGACTTGAAAAAAACATTTGTAGTGTCCACTTACTGGTTTTGGAGGCCACAAAAGGTTTTCACACTTTTTTTGAGGCTTAAGTAGCGTATTTGAAGGTTGAAACCAAAAAACGTAGCACTTTTGGCAGAAACATAGCGTTGTGGCAGAAGCATAGCACCACCTCCTAGAAACGTCGTGTTGCTTCCTAGATACATCGCAAAATGGATTTGTTTGCAATTTTCTCTGGTTTTCTTCCACCTTTTCCAATTTTAGAGTGTACTGAAGGTGAGATAGGAGCTCTATCGATCAAGACAGGATAAAATGAGTGAAAGAAATAACCATTTTCCCTTTATAACATTATAAAGCACCCGTTTTTGTCATTTAGTGAAAATTTGATCTTTTGAGGAACACTTTGCTTCTTTTGAATAATTTGACAATGTAACAAGAATTTGAAATAAGACAAACTGTCTTTATTTATTTTCCTACCTAAGCTAAATCCCTTTAAAAGATAATATGTATGCTGGAAATGACTCTTTTTTCGCTTTCTTTATGACAAAATTTGGATACTTATGGTGGCGAAATGAAAGACACCTAGACACTGACCTAGGTGGAAGCATGGTGACTAACCTAAGAATCTAGATGATAATGGTGGACATGAATCATGAAATGAGAATAACCATGAATAGACTGGAGGGTGTAGCTTTTAAAGACCTAGACATATCTAGCGAACAAAATTTTGTTTGAAAACTGACTTGGAAATATAAAAGTTTGACCTAGGATGACTACTAAACAAATTTGAAAGAGTACATTTTGATTGTTGGGTATTGGACACTAACATTGGCTCTAGTTGGGGATGGAATCTCCTTTAGGAGGTTTCAAGAACATCATAGATCAAGTAGCCTTATCCATTCGGCGATGGAGTAAAAACTGGAAACTAAAATAAAACTTTGACAAACTGACAAACTGACTTGAACTTTGACTGAACTTTTTGGAATTTTTTTGAAATAAAAACATTAGCTGATCATAGAAGTCTCATGGAATTCTTCTCAGCTTCAAACTTCTGTAACAACTTCTTATTCTTGACAGCAAATATAAAGTGATATTTACAATGAAAGTGAACCTTTTTCTTCAAAATTAGGTAAGGTAATGTTTGAGGAACCTACCATTCACTAGTCCTCCCATAATTTCTTTCCAATCAAGATCTTCTAACAAGAATTCGTTATTACCTCTGAATGTTTGTATCTTGTATGGGCCTTTTCATAGTTTATCAAACTTTTCGTGCTTACATTTGTCTTCATTCTGGGCATCCCACAGAAGAACATCTCCTACTTTGAAATCATCATCTTTGGTCTTCTTGTCATACACTTTCTTGATTTTATCTTGAATTTTTGAAGTATGTTTGAAAATTTCTTCTCTTGTCTATTGTAAATGAATCATTTGATTGATTCTTCTCTAGATATCACTTGGTTCACTGTCGATCTCTTGTATAATTTTCATCACTGGGACAGTTAAAGAAGTAGGAAACACTGTGTCAACACAATACACAAGATGGAAAGGTGACATGTTGATTGATCTCTTCATGCTAACTCCATCTGCCCATAGAGCATTTATGATCTTCTTGTGCCAATTTCTCTTGTTCTCTTGCAGCAGCTTCTTAATTATATTCACCGATGATTTGTTTGACGATTCAACCAACAAATTTCCTTGAGGATAGTATGTTGTAGAATGACCCAAAATTATGTGATATTTATCATAAAATTCAATCAATTTCTTAAACTTAAAGGTAGCTGCATTGTCAGTAATAATTTTCTTGGGCAGCCAAAATGAGACAAGATGTTGCTTTCCAAAAACTGAATATTGCCAAGTATCTGTAGCTTGCAATATTTGAATGGCTTCAATCCACTTTGTGAAGTAATCAATGGCAGTGAGTATCCATTTATGCTTAGATGATGAAGGAGGATAGACCTTGCCAATGAAATCAAAACCCCACTGCTGGAAGGGTGCTTGAACTGCGATGGGTTTTAAGGGAAATGACAAAAGATTTATTTTTCCTTGAAAAATATGACAGCTCATGACAGCTCATGACAGTCTTATAAACATCTGAAAATAAACTTGGCCAATAGAATCCAGCCCTCAAAATCTTATTTGTTGTAGTATTCCAGAAAATATGACCACCACAGTCACCTTTATGAAAGTCATTCATCACTTTTTCAACCTCTACTTCTACCAAGAAATTCAATAACACTCCACCCAGAGCTTTCCAATACAAAGCATTGTTAAATATGAAATACTTAAGATCCCTCAACTTCAAAGATCTAGCTTTACTACTAGGGAAGCTAGGAGGAGGATTAAAGTGTTGCAAAACATGAACAATATCAACGTACCATAGCGATGAAATAAAGATTTCAGATACCTGAGGGAATGAATCAACCTCTTGCTTGTCAGATAATGCAACAATAAAAATAATGTCCAAACCATGGTGATTGGAGTCTGCCATAAGCTTTTCCAAGCCTTGTCCCTTGATCAGTTTTGTAGGCTTGATCTCTAAGTCATACTCCAACATAGCAACGATCCATTTGCCACACCGACCTTCAGGAGCATTCTGTGTAAGCACATCTTTAACAACAATGTTTGGGACATATGCAATCACATGAGAATGAAGAATATAGACTTGGAGTTCCTTCAATTCTTTAACGAGTGCCAAGGCATGTTTTTCAATGAAATTGTACTTCAAGGCTGCATCTCTAATGGTTCTACTGAAGAAGGCGATGGGATGTTCTGTTTTCTGATTTTTGTTTTGCATAAGGACAACAGCTAGAGTATGCTCCAAAGCAAAAGAAAAAATGATGAAATAAAGTGTGTAATATGGAATAATAAGTATAGGAGCATGATACGAAGAAAATTTAACTTGATTGACATACTTCTTTGCCTCCTCAGACCATTTTACCTCACTATCTTTCTTTAGCATGTCGATAATTTGCCTTAAATGTTCATCAAGATTTGGAATAAACCTTCTCAGAAAATTGATTTTACCAGAATGACTGAATCTCCTTATTTCTTCTAGGGTATTCCAAGCTTTGAATTTCTTCAATTCTTGAAGGATATATTCAGATGCCATCTTTTGAAATGATGCGGCCCAACAATTTTCCTTCCTCCATAGAAACATGCTCTTCCTAGGATTCAACGATATGCAAAATTTCCTACATCTATAAAACACTGTTTTCAAGTGTTGCTCATCTGTATTAGAAAAAATAGTGGTATCATCAAGATATATGACCAAGAAGACATCCTTTTCATCTGTGAAGGCAATTTACATAGTTCACTGAAAAGTCGCTACTGCATTTTTCCACCCAAAGGCCATTTTGGCGTACATGAAGGTAACCCATGGTGTTGTAAAGGATGTATTTTCCTGATCATCTGGATGGACTAAAATCTGATTATACTTGGAGTATCCGTCTAGCAATGAAAGTCTGGAATATCCAACTACCCTTTGTAGAATATGGTCCATTTTTGGTAGTAGGTAATTGTCTTTTAGTGACACTTTATTCAGATTTCTGAAATATATACACGAGTGAATTTCTTCGGTCTTCTTTCTTACTGGCACTAAGATAGACATCCAATTTGAGAAGCGAAGTGGAACTATAATACCAGCAGTAAATAACATGTTTACCTATTTTTGAATGGAGGGCAGCAACTTGGGATTCATTCTCCTCAATTTCTAGCGAAAAGGCTTATGATCTGGTTTCAAAGGAATAATATGTTGAACTATACTCTTATCATATATTTTCAGATCAGAATACTCCCATGAAGAAACATCAACAAACTGATACATGAGTGCTACATATTTACCTTTCATCTCTTCGCTCAAGGATTTTGAAATCTTGACCATCTTGGGCTTTTCAGGAGTGCCAATATTAGGATCTTCCACTCCTACTTCTATTGGAAGCATAGTCAGTTTGCGTGCAACATCGTCTTGGTAAAAAAGCTCCTCCAAAGGCACAAGGCCTCCAGGAATGGATTTGTCTTTCAGCTGAATTACTTTAATTTTTGCTGCATGAAATTCTTGGTCATTTTCATCCATTTGTGAATTCACAAATTCCTCTTCCGTCTGCACGTAGTTTCTGATCTATTTGTCATCTTGAAAGACCTGCTTATACTGGACATTATCTGAAATAGTAGGCCAATGTTTGAAATTTATCTAATACTTCTTATTGGGATGGAATGGAATTTTAAACATGTTGGCTGAAGTGGAAAGAGAATTAGCAATAACATTGTTGTCCCTTGGGATCAATGACAAAGTATACTTGGTGAAGGTCTTGAGGATATCTAACACTGCATTTCAATAATCTCACATTCTAGGATGTTTGGCCTAGTATTCTCCTTTGACTTGTTTTATTACCAATTTGGAGTGACCATACACAAAATAATTCTTGGCACCTAACTTATTGAGAATTTTCAAGCTCGCTATTAAAGCCTCATACTTTGCTTCACTTTTCGAACAACAGAATGCTAAATTTTAAGAGGAAATTCATGGTGAGCCCTGGTATTGCACCAAGAATGCTGCAACTCACAGAGGCTGCCCTATTTTACTTTATCAACCCGGGGTTCATAAAAAATTGGAGGTGAGAGTGCTATATCCACAACAGATGCATTCCACTCATGTCATCCTCTTCTAAGCTTTACAAAAGGGTGCTACTTCTAGGGTTTCTGGATGAATTCTGTCACAATTCTGAAATTAGGCCTAGGGATACAAATGATTCAAATCAATGGCACTATCAGCATGTACAAAAATACACTATAGAAAGCAAGTACATCTAACTATTCTGCAATGAAAGAAATCTACTCATTAAACTATGATAAGAAATGAAAGCAACCTAGGCATCTTGCATGGAGTAAATTGCTGAATTGAAATGGCATAAAGGAAACTAATCTAATCACACTTTGCTGGGCCAAATGGCTAAACACACTCTACTTACTCTAAGCTCCATCTATCATGTTTTTAATCATGCAACTACTCATGACCTAACAATGCTTGTAAATGTGTTTTTTTGCAGCTAGGAGAAGAAAGTGCTAAGGTGGCTTATGGGAACACATGGGGGAAAGGCTGAAGGTGTATAAGTGGTTTTTTGAGGTCTAAAGGATGTGGATGGTGGTTTTTGGGCTTAAGGAGGGGTCCACTGGTGCTATCTCAAGTGTTGCTACAGGTTTCCTGTAGTGTTACAGGAAATTCATAAATTGCTATAGGAAATAGTCCGAGGGCAATCACAGGACAAAAATATGTGGAAAAAGGGTAGAGAATGTGGAGTGAAGGTGGATTAGGATGAGTAGAAAGTGGCCCACCCCTTGGCCAATCTTAGAACCTCTTAGGAGGCTTGTCTTGCACCCCTAGGGTTTACTTACGGTGTAGGGATGAAAAATCTGAAAACAAGGCTAATGGTGGTTTTTATGAGAAGAGGGTTGATGAAGGGTGAGAGATGAAGTTGAAGGTGCTGGTGAAGTTCTCCTTGGTTGTGCTACTTGTACCTGCAAGAAAATACCTATTCATGCAATAAAAATGGATAGATTCATGATTAAGACAATGGAAAATATGACTTTAATTTGTAAATAAAATCTACTCTAATCTACAAACAGAGATCTAACACAGCATTCTAAGCGTATCCATGGAATCACAACAACTAATCTTATCTATTCCAAGAAATCATAAAATAAAAAGAACTTTTGGCCTATGGGGAAGGTCTACCTCCTCAAGCTCCAATAAAAGAGATGAGAGGGGGAGGCTTGACTCACAGCTTTCTAAAGTTATAACATATTCTACCAACATGTAATCCAGCTAAATCTACAACAAAAGATAAATGGAAGCAAACTAAAAACAATAAATGAAAATACAAGCAAACTAGCTAAATACTCATAAGAAAAACTAGCTAAATGACATGAAAGTAAACAATGATTACACAAGAGAGGTTGAGGCACATGGATTGGGCCATAACCCAAAAACCTATCTCTTTTAAACTAGATTAGTAAAGCATAAACTGAATACTCATTTCATTTTAAGAGATAGTCTCATTACATCCATATAAAAGTCTCAAAAATTGATTACAAGGCCAAAGAGCCTAATGTATTTCTCCAAATTTCAAACCCTAATGATATATTTCTCAACCATATTTAACCTAAATGGTAGCTACCAACAGCTCCCTAAAAAGTAGGTGATAATTCCACTTGACTGTAAGTGAAGTATGGATTTAGTGCACTTGATATTAATTTTTCTTGGCTGCCTTTGATTTCGAGTTGTTGGAGGGAATCTCGAGGATACCTTGGTTTCCTTTGGTAGTTAAGGAGGGTGGAAAACCCCCTATAATCTCTCATTTTTTCTACTCCAAGTCTTGATGAAAAAATCTTCACAAAAATGAAAAATATTCATTATTTTCTTGCATTTAACTCATGTTAGGTACTCGAAGTATGATAAATCTAAATCTCCATCTACACTAGCATCATAAGACCATCATATAATTAAAATGCAAGAAAAAGAGACTTAATAAGGAAAAAATGTGACCATTAACCCCTTCAAATGTACCTAATGATGGAGCTCATCATCACCCCCTACTAAATGGTTGCTCATCCTTTGAGAAAATAGTCATCCTTTTGCATTTCTTTTAAGGCTTTGATGGACCCTCCGACTTTCTATGGAAGAAGTGTGGGAGTCCCTTCAGAAGGTCAAAACCCATCATTATTTTCTTCTTCCTCCCATTCTCTGTCCTACTCTTCTTGGTCCTTTCCATCACTCAGCCCCAACATCAAGGGTGGATTGAGCTTCAAGCCAAGCCACTGAATCTTTTTGGCCTACATGGCCCTCTTGTACAGTGGTGCTCTCTCCAAGGCACCCCTCAATATTTCTAGTGTGTGGTTCTCCATGTTTTTAAGGCTGTGAGGGAGGCTCTTCCATCTCCTTTGGCTAGCCATTATGCACTCATCTCCCAACAACATAGAAACGTCATCAAATTGAGCCATTGCTTGAGCTTGTGTATGGAGGTATCTCTTTGCAATTTCAGGATCATTTTCAATCTTCATATCGTTATTGATGACTCCCCTGGGGCTAAATTCTTATTCCATTATGTGTAAGGGCTCTCTATTTTCTCTTCTCATAACCCTTCTCATCTCTTGTGCTCTTGTCTCCTCATTAACCATCCACGATGCCAAATCCATTAATTGAATATCCCCCATCCTAGGATTGGGGACCCAAATATTTAAGTCAGTCAACACAAGGTTATGCATGTAAAAATATACCATTTTCACCTTTTCTTCCATACTTTCTTGATTGCAGAACCAATGAACTATCTAAAGTTTTGGAAAGGTAAGGATCCATGGGAGTCTAATGTTTTAATTTGAAAGAGTATCCACTACTCCTTAAGGTAAATTGCATATGAATATGAAGGATATATGTGTTGAATGGCTTCCATGCAAAAATCTGCCATGCTGGCCACTTGTTTACACTTTTACTGAAGTTGCTCTTGTAGTGCTACATTCTCTGCTTATGCCTTCTGAATTTTCTCCTTAAAAACTGACTCTTTGAACCTACTCAACTAATTTTCCTTCCATGACTCCTATGTCATACACTCCTTCAGATGTGGCAAGCTTCATCCAATGATGTGTGCGTGCCCTCTCTTCCTCCAGCTGATAAAACAAAGGAATTGTGAAATTTTGAGGAATTAATCTACCCCCCTCAATGTATGTGTAGTAAGAGTTGAGATTGGGTTGAGGGCTAGGGTTTGGCACTATTGAAACATCTTTGAGTATTTCTTTTTATGAGGTGGCCTCTTCCTTATCATATTTTCCTCCCTCTTTATCATCATGTTTTTCCTCTTGTGTCTTGCCCTTAGCTTCCTTGACCTCTTGCCCCTATGTGGTTGTCTTTTCCTCTTCAACCAAGGCCTTTTTCTCAAAATCTATGCTTGCTGGAGTTTCCTATAGAAAAAAAAAAAATTCCTATAGAAAACTCTGTTTTGCTTTCTGAAGACCCTCTTTTCCTTGTTTTTCACTCTTTTTAGTCCTTGGAGGGTGTGTGGTGGTTGCATGAGGTGTATGGGATGATAATTTGGCTGAATTTCTTCTGATATATGTTAGAGGGGTCCTTATGGGTGAAGTGACCTCTTGCACTCTTCCTTCCTCTAATATGATTTCTTCCTCCTTCTTTGGTGATTATTCAATGGTAATAAGGCTCTTGGTGGGATTTTGTGGTTTTCCCTACCTCACCCTCTGGCTCTTCCTAGTTCTGAAGCACAGAGGCGTCTGCCTCTTTCTTTGTTTTTTGACAGGTGTGCTTAAAGTAGTTAGGGTAGAAACTACCTCTTGATATGTGATGTCTAGTGACATGCTAGTGCCTTGAGGGGAGGTTTCACTACCTAATATAGGGCCCACACCTTCCTTTTCCTCATTCATTTCTTCCTCCTTTCCCTCAATTTTTTCTTGCTCTCTCTCTGTTGTCTCTATGTTTTCAGCCTCAATTTCCATCTCTTCTTTTTCTTCTTTGTTTTGTTCCTCCTCTTCCTCTTCTTCTACCTCCTCTTCTGCCTCCTCTTATACCTCTTCTTCTTCTTATTATTCTTCTCTTTCTCTAAGGCTAGAAGCAGAGGTTTTCCCTATTTGGGTAGCTATAAAGGCTTCCCTATCCATGTATATGAAATAATACCAAGATACAAGTAGGTTCAACCTTATCAAAGTATCATTTACAATTAGTTTTATTAGGATATGATGGGCCAAGTGTTGATATATCCTTTGCCTCACTTTATGGCTCATGCCAGTTATGGAGTTTAGGAGGAAGTGAGGGACACTTAATCTTTTTACAAGTGGGAGATCTCCTTGAAACCTTAGTTCATTTAACAATCTGAAATGATACCCATACACCACACTAAGTCTACCTTCACAATAAATAAAATTCATGATGTGGAAGGCTACATAATCCCAGGGGTATGGAAGGCTTTCTCTCCTCACTCCATTTTTATCTTCAATGTACTCCTCTCCTAGTAGAAATAAATTCTTTTTGGTTGCAATGCTAGGAATTCTTTCCTTAGCCCATTTGACTCCTAAGAGCAAGGTTGTATCTCTTCTCATGAGTTTAGGAGATAATGTGACGGGTGGTGGCTCTCTCTTATGAATGTGACTGTAGATCCACTGCAAATTATTTAGCTATCTCATCATCAGAACCTTTAAATAGCTCAAAGAACCTAACCATTGGTGATTTCGGAATATTTCCATATCCTGAGGGTGTTGCCTAATTCTCTTAATATAAGTATGCTCTATTTTGTTGAATCCCCCTCCCATTTTAATGTCTGTGATATGAAGGTGGTGAGAGGTTTAAGAGTTATGTCTTCGAGATGGAGATCTTGAAACAAAATGCAAGAAAAGTTTCTTTTACCCTTTAACTGTCAAATTTACTTTGTTGAGTGTGAATTGTATGGAGAAATATTAGTGTTGGAGGATGAAAATCCACCTACCTCGGTCCTCTGGTATTTTGGTTTGAGAGATGCAAGCTTTGGGAATCCAATTCACCCACAGGTGACTCTATGTTGTCTTATGAACCCTTGTCGATCTGCTTCTGACGTTGCATGTAGCAAAACTCTGTTTCTTGTAACACGATGGTGCATGTAAGATCAAACCTTGATGTTGCATATTTGATGGCTCCGACTACTCTCCTACTCTTACTGCTCTTCGAAATGCTCAATGTAATGGTGAAAATGAGACAAATCTTACCTTTATTGGGGTTTTAACTAAATATGGAATGATGTGGTGACTCGTACTTAACACGAGTTTCTTCTTTGAGACCATTGGCCCCACTTCAGTTAATCATTACTAAGCCTCATCATCACTTCCCTTCGTACCCATCCACTCTTACTTGACTCGGTTTGACTTGCCTAGGTGGCATGCACTTTCACTTTTCCTTCAGTTTCACTTTACGAAGGTGGCTAAGTTAACTGGCCACATTTTTTCCTTTTAAATTTCTAAAACACGACATTCAACTAATTTGGCCATTATGGATGTACAACGAGAGGTGAGAGGCCATACTTGAGCTTACCTGGTGTTGGTGAAGTGATGAAGGAGCTGGTGCAAGGAACTAGAGCTAGTGGTGGCAGCCTTAGTCTTTTATTTGTTGTGTCTTCATTTTTTATTTGTTTTTTGAGTGAGCTGTTTTTTCTAAGTGAGTTGTTTTTTTTTTTTTTTTTGAAGGTGATGCATGGAGGGCTTCAGTTTCCATGGGTATATTTCTTGTTCCTCTAGATTCTGCTGATGGTCTCCTAAATTCATCCTCATCAACTTTCCTTCATCTTTTGGCTTTGCAGTGCCACACATAGATTTGCTACAGGAAACTTTCTGATACATGTAGTAGTTTGTTTCTTGCCTCTTATTGCTTCACTTTTCTTAGAAATGGAAGGAAATGGTTCATGGAGGAAATGGAGGAAGTCATTGAATGAATGGAGTGGAGGATAGGTGAGTGAAAGGGGTCCCATGCCAAGTTTCCAATGATTTAGCTGCTAATGGTGCACCATAGGGTTTAGATAAGGGAACCTTGTGCATGGAGTGAAATAAGGGTTCGGGAATGGTAGGTATAGGCAATAAATGAATTATCATACCCTTATTGAAGTTCATAAATCCATACGAAGCCTTTTTATTTCATGAATGAGTTTCTTGTAGCATTTACAAGAGTTTCCTGAGGTGCTACGTGAATCCTGTAGTTTCCTGATTTGTCTATTGAAATTATAGTTTAGGGAAAAAATGAAATTGTTTCCTATATAATGGGTGAAATAGATAAAGGGATGTAGGATGGAGTGTATTATGGAGTGTGGAAGCATAGAAGAAGAGAGAATGAAGAGAAATTTCTCCTCTGGATCCCAAAAACCATCTTTAATCACGAACCTGCAAAACAGAAAAACACATAAATGCATATGTATTTCTTCTTTTTCCTTTTCTTTTTTCCTTTTTTTTTCTCTCTTTTTTTTTTAAGGAAAGTGGGCTACTTCCACAGAGGTTTTCAACCCATAGGCCTGCCTTGGGTGCCTTAGAGAGGTTTTCACCGAAGGATATTTTATTCTCTGCCTTTTTCTTTTTCTTTATTTTTTCTTGCTCCAGGACTGTTTCATGGAGGTTTTCAACCCTGGAGTTGGCCTAGGGCACCTCAGAGAGTTTTTCACCTATGCCTCTTTATTTTTTTCCTTTTTTTATATATTTTTTTTCTAGGAGGCACTGGAAACTATGGAGTTTCCCATGACATACACCTCCTGGTTTATGGAATCTATAGATTTTTCCCTAGACAGGGGCTTATTGTAAACCTTGAACCTATAACCATTGAAAATTAGGGGAATTTCTTCCTCATATATGGTTCTTATCTGAACTGCGCCATTATCATAACATTTTTCCACTATTGGCCCTTGTTTTTTATCTCTTTTTGTTTATGAAATACATCTTATTTAGCCATATTATCCATATATTCACCATCATATCCACATTATTTTTACCAAAAGATGCATATACGTGTATTTAAATTATGTTTTTCAATTATTAGATGTTTTTGTAAAAATTGAAATTTAAGTGCATTTTTGGACAACATCAGAAATTCCCGTAATGGCCTTATGGTTTCCCTATGTGCAAAAAACTTGAGCTCAAGCTGGATATATTTCTAAAGGGCTTTGGAAGTAAGAATAAGTGTACACCTGTTGGTACATTCAAGCTGAGCTTTAATAGGCATGGTCAAAGGTGGTCAAACATGACCTGTATTTATGGGGGATCCCTAGAAACTACGTCAAAACTCTTATTTTGTGGGATTTTATAGATTCTGATGGATTTGATGGATGAATTCGACTTGATTTGATAAGGTAAGAATAGTTTTGACTATAGGAGCTATTTTAGATGAGTTTTTTAGATACTTTATTTATTTAATCCTCAAACTTTGAAGGCATTGATATGTAGAACTTGTATGACTTAACATTATTATTTCCGAGACTTAGAGACATAATTGAAGATCTGTTCTATCATATTTGTTGTTGTTATATGGTGGTTGATTTTTTGAAGTTTTAAGTAGCCGAATTCACCTTCAGTGTGTGAGGCAAGGGTGGAGGGCCCCCACACCGAGCTAAGTGCACTTCTTAGTTTATTTGTAGTTGCGATTTCTGAATTAGCTTGCTTATGTTTAATTTGTTTACGTTGATTATTCTGAGTATTGATGAATTTAATGATCATTCTTAACTTGCATATGAAAGGACAAACAAATATTTATGTTAAAAATTCCTTCTATATAATCAAGATCTTCAGTTAGAATTCATCTTTACATGCTTTTACATGCTTTTACACGCTTTCCTGAATTTCTATTTTTAACAATAGAATTACTGATAAATGAATATATGATGAAGGACAATCAAGATCTCTTCAGTGAAGAGCCTCTTCAATTATTGCTTCATGTATCTTAATCTATTGTTAAATTAAGTAATTTTTTCATTTTGATTCATATGGTAATCTTGTTAGAGAAGGACAAACAAATCTATTAACTTAGGAGATACTTTTGCTTCTGATTACACATCTTAGTTTAGAAATTGTTTAAGTTAGATTTATATTTGTAATATAAATTTCCCTAATCATTAGTAAAACATCTTCTAAATTGATCACAACTGAAACCCATATATTTTTGGGATGCTTCTAAGTTTCACTAACCCGGATTGATAATAAATACTTGTGTTAGTTTACAACAGTAAATTGACCCAACATTTTGGTGCTGTTTTTGGGGAAGCATGTTCAAAACGGTCAAGTAGGAAGATAAAAAGATATAAAAAAAATATAAAATCACCAAAAACAACAAAAACATAGTTTTTCTTTCAAGAAATGTTTTCTTATGCCTACAAATAGATCAGAAGGATAGATTTGTGAAACAAAACCGACCAACAACTCATTCATCCACAAGAATCACAACAACAGTTGCTGGAAACCTACTATAGAAGAGTTAGAGGAAAAAAAGAGACCAGGATAGAGATTAACATTAGTTGAAAGACAAATCTTGTTATACTTAGAGGTAAAAAGAAAGCAATCACCTAAAGAATCTCCTTCTGTATGGAAACAAAAAGATGCAAGAAAATCAACTGTTGAACAACTAGAGCAACCTGTCCTTGAGGAAATCAAAGTAGCTGAAGAAATAGAAAATCAACCTCATATCAAAACACTACAAATATCTGAACAAGAAATGGCTAAAGAAGGAGAAGGATCAACTAGACTAAACATGACTCTTGAACAAAGACTAGAATATGAAATACAACAAAGGGAAT
The DNA here is from genome assembly GCA_034641835.2 of Pinus albicaulis. Taxonomy (NCBI): domain Eukaryota; kingdom Viridiplantae; phylum Streptophyta; class Pinopsida; order Pinales; family Pinaceae; genus Pinus; species Pinus albicaulis. Next base: position 1,588,675,097 of record CM076570.1, read on the forward strand.
GGTGAAGAAAATGAGAAGAAAGAAGAATTGAGGCGGAAAGAAAGGCATAGGAAGATAGAAGAGCATAAGCACTTATAATAATAGAGGAAGAAGCAAGAAGAGAAAATCAAAATATAAGAACACAAGAAAATAAGCAAGAAGTTAACAATGATCAGGAAACTACTTTTGGATTTCCAATCTTAGATGCAATGGAAATACTAGGAGAAGAAATAAAAATGAAAAACATTCCACCTTCCGTATTGCCTAATTTATATGGAATGTCAACAGAATATCCTGATGCATTCATGTTCAAGTTTGATATCTTGTGTAGAACTTATGGATATACTGATGACACACACAAGCTTAGACTTTTTCCTGCTACTCTAAAAGCGGCAACCTTGAAATGGTTCATGGGATTAGGAGATCATACAATTTCTTCTTGCGAGGATATGAAGAAATTTTTTCTTAAAAAGTATCAATCTTACTGTAGGGCTAGAGACTCAAAAGAAGAAATTTTCAGAATGATACAACAAGAAGATGAAATTTTGGAAGAATATTTGGAAAAATTTCTTTACAATTTACAAAAATCCAAACATCATTCTCTTAGTCCTGATACCATCCGCACCATTTTTCTTAAGGGTATTAGAGATGAGTATTTAGACATTCTTAACGTAATGGGAAAACAAGATATCTCCAATTTACCATTTGAAGAAATTGCTGAACTTTGTCAGAAATACTCTAGGGGAAGAGCAAAGAGTGGAAAGAGAGATATTTCATCAAAAGCTTCCAAATCTACAGCAAGTGTAGTAACAAGAGCAGAGATAGGCAGCCTACTAGAAAATTTTAAAATAGATCTCTTAAGCACTTTGGGAACACAAGTAGATGTATTGAAAGCTAAGAAAAATAAAGAAGAGCAAGATGAAATCTTAGAAATTTTCAGTCCAAAGTGTAGGCAAAAAAATCCACTCAGGGAATATCCTTTGCAAGGTATACAAGTGTGTGGAATTTGCATAGAAAATCATGCAACAGAAAAAACACTGTTACTGATCAAATAGGTAACCTGACCTCAAAACGGGAACTCTAGCCGAAAAAGACTCAAAAAACATGAAAAAACACCCCAAAAACAAAAAGTGTGTATTCCAGAACACACTTCATTTTTTTTAAGGTGAAATTTCAACATTTTATAAAATTATGGTAAAAACAAAATTGTTTCTTGAAAAAGGGATTGAAAAAACACCCTCAAAACAAAACAAGTTGATGCTGGAATAACAAAAAAAAAATTGTGTCATACTTTTGGCATTTTTAAAAATAGAAATAACATTTTTTAATTTTTAAAATTCAAACATTAAAAAAAAACCTAAAATTTAAGAAAAAAATAAAATTAAAAAATAAAAACATTTAAAAGCTTAAAATTTAAAAATATATGAAGATAAAAAAAATAAAAATAAAAACAAAATAAAAATTTTAATTCAAACATTAAAAAAAACCTAAAATTTAAGGAAAAAAAAATTAAAAAACAAAAAATAAAAAATTTAAGATTAAAATTTAAAAAATATAGAAATTAAAAAATAAAAATATTAAATTAAAAAAAAAACAAGTTAAAAAATGAAGGAAACTATAAAAAGTAAAATATAGAAATTAAATTTAAAAAAGAAAAAGAAAATGCTTATTAAATTAAAAAAAAAAAATTAAAAAAAAAAACATTATTTAAATTAAAAGTAAAAAAATAAAAATTAATTAAAAATAAAAAATAAAAATAAAATACAATGAAAATATTCAATTTAAAACAATATATATGAAAAAAACAAATAAACTATAAAAAAAAAATTAAATTTAAATTACAAAAAATAAAAAATATATATGAACTTAAATTAAAATATGTATATATATCAGATTTTATTAAATTTAAGAAAAAAGGGTTAATATTAAAATAACAAATTAAATTTAAAAACAAAAATATCAAATTTTAATAAATAAATGAATAAACAAATAAATTTTGAAAGAGAAAATAAATTTTAAATATAAAAGAAAAAAAAAACATTGTTAAAAGAAAAACTTTAAAAACTTTAAAAATCAATTAAAAATGGAAAATTGAAATATATATATATATATATATATATATATATATATATATATATATTAAATAAAAATTAAAAATTAAAAACAAATTAAAATTAAGTTTATTTTAAAAAAATCTAATTTTAAATACACAATTTTAATTGAATTAAAAAAATATAAAAATTTTATGTAATTAACAAAAAAAATTAATAAAAAAGTAAAATATTTTAAAAAGAATACAAAATTTATTAAATTTTATAAAATTATATTAAAAAACTAAACGTAAAAGTTAATAACAAAGAAAAATTATGAAATTAAAAAAAATAAAAATAAAAATAAAAAAGTCAATTAAATAAAAAAAGGCAAAATTTAATAAAAATTATTAACAAAAAAAAAAAAAAAAAAAAAAAAAAAAAAATTTTATTTTAAAAAAAAAAATTAAATTAAAAAAAAATTAATTTTTTGAAAAAAAAAAAAATTAAAAAAAAATCATTTAAAAAAAAAACATCGAGGTGGTGGTGGGGGGGGCGGCGGGCGGCTGTGAAGCCGGCTGGGCCGCCCCTGTGGCGCCGCCCGCTGGGCACCGGGGGCTGGCCGGGCGGCGCCACAGGGGCGGCCCAGCCGGCCTCACGGCCCACTAATTGGTCTTTGTCATTTCACATTTCAACTGATGCATCTGATACATCTATTGGAGCATCGCTTGGACAAAAAGAGAAATAGTTTAATTATGCCATATATTTCATAAGAAAAAACTTATCATCGGCATAATTGAACTACACTATTACAGAGAAAGAAATGTTAGTTGTAGTACATGCAGTTAATAAATTTCGACATTATATAATAGGTTATCAAGTTTATATCCACACGGATCATTCAACCATAAAATATTTAATGAACAAATCAATCACAAATGGAAAAATAACTAGATGGTTGTTATTAATGCAAGAATTTAATATTACTATACAAGATAGACCAGGCAAAGATAATCAAGTTGCAAAATTTCCGTCAAGATTACATTCACCTGGTGATCCAAATCCAGTATCAGATAATTTTCCAGATGAACTTCTATTTGCTATAAATTTCAAAAATCCATAATCTGCAAATATAGCTAACTATTTATCATCTGGCATCCTACCATCTCATTACACAAACAAGTAGAAAAGAATAATAATTAGAGAAAATTCTAGATATAGTTGGGTCAATGGAGATCTATTTTATACTGGTGCTGATCTAATGATTAGAAAATGTTTTAGAGAAGATGAGATTATTGAAATTTTGAAAGCATGTCATGATGAACCATGTGGTGGTCATTTTGCAGATAAGAGAACAACATACAAAGTGTTGAAACTTGGCTACTACTGGCCATCCATATTCAAAACCTATAGGGCCTATGTGAAAAGATGTGACAGCTGCCAAAGAATTGGTAGACCAGTGGCATCAGATGAAATGCCATTAAATCCACAAGTACTGATTGAACCATTTGAACAGTGGGCTTTAGATTTTGTGGGACCAATCAACCCTCCATCCAATGGAAAGAAGTACATCCTGGTATGTACAGATTATGTAACTAAATGGGTGAAAAAAAAGGCAGTAGCACGGGCAACAAAAGATACTATTGTGACTTTTCTGTTTGAAGAGATATTTATAAGGTATGGAGTTCCGAGACCGATAATAACTGACCAAGGCACACAATTCACATCAAAACTTGTTCGAAATATTATGGAGAAATAAAAAATCAAACACAGAAAATAAACTCCATATCATCCTCAAGAAAATGGACAAGTGGAATCAACAAACAAAGTCCCAGAGAACATCATGACAAAGACTATACAAATGAACAGAAAGGACTGGTCATAGAAATTGAGAGATGCACAATGGGCATATAGGATAGCTTGGAAAAACACAACTGGGTTCATTCCATATCAGTTAGTGTATGGAAAGGAAGTCCTATTACCCATATAATTTCAAATACATACATTCAATCTAGCAGCAGAATTGGGGATGGAATTGTTTGAGGCACAACAACAAAGAATTATGGAATTAAATCAACTGGATGAGATACGACAGCAGGTAGTAGAACACACATCTCTTGTCCAAGAATAGAGAATCAAATGGCATGATCGATTCATAAAGAATAAAGTGTTTCAGAAAGGAGATTGAGCACTCTTGTTCGACTGCAAGTTCAAAGATTTCAAAGCAAAATTCATGACTCATTGGCTTGGGCTATATGAGATTGAAGAAATATTTGACATTGGAGTTGTCAAGATAAAAACAATTGACGAAGCATTTGTTTCGTTTGTAGTTAATGGACATAGGCTTAAAATTTACAATAAGCTTATAAAAAAAGAGGATTTTCTGAGACAAATTTCAATAGATTTAGATATGGAACTAATGGGGAAGCATAGCAATATGCCTCCCATAGTTCGAGAAGAAGAAGAAGAATGATAAAAAATTAAAAATTAAAAATAAAAATTAAAAAAATAAATGAAATAATAATAATAATAATAAAAGAGTTTGGTTGTGAAAATCCAGGAAAATGACACAATATAAACTTGAATTCATATCAGAAAACCAACTTTTTTGGACAATATGAATTCTCTTTTTGTTTTAATTTTATTGTACTAAAATATTTTTGCAGATATACCCTCCAAGACATCGCAGACTTGAGGACAAGTCAAATCATCAGCTTGGGGGAAGGTGTGTAGTAAAAAAAACTATGAAAATAGTTTCAGCAGCTGAATTGAAGACAAAATATGAACTACAATTACAAAGGAACCTGGTACATCATTCAACATATACATAAGGGACCTGAATTATTATTAAGAAAATTATTCAGAAAGGGACCTGTATCATTACGAAAGAAGATATTTTAAAACATTATTGGAAATTACGTGAGAAGGGACCTGAACATTATTGCAAATTATGCCAGAAGGGACCTAAAAATTTAAAATATTAGAAGGGACCTGAGCTACATCAAATGAAGATCATATCAGAAGGGACCTAAAATGTCAAACTTTAACCTGCAGAAGGGACCTGAACAACATTATTCTAAATCAAATCAGATGCAAAAAAGAAATAAAGTCTCTACATAGTCTATAAGGGTCGTTGTAATAATAAACACAATGTCGACCATCATGAAAATAAAATGGTTTGAGGGAATACAAGTACAGTATGTAAAAATTTCTCTTAAATTTTCATTTTTTTTGTGAAAATATTCTAGAATTGTAAAGCTAATTTTGTACTGGTTATGCATTTTTATCACCTACATTTTTATCATCTACATCTTTATCACCTACATTGTCATCACTTACATTTCATCATCTATGATTTTTATCCCTATTCTATCCATATTCATATCCATACCACTATCCTAATTACTCAATAAAACATTCCATAATCTATCCATACCATACCCTACCCTATTTTTCTAAACAAAAGAATCATAAATAAAAGGCTAACATTAAACTCTTGGAGGACCTACAATAAACAAACAAGAGGTTAGTATCAAATGTTATAAATATTTAATTTTAAAAAATGACCATTTCATTGGTCAAGTTTAAAAATCAAATAAAAGAGCAAACCTAAAGTTCAAAATCATATGATAGCGCAAGTATTTCAAACAACAACAAAAAATGCAAAGAGCGCAATCATAAATGGTGATAAGCTAAGGTAATAGAGCAAGTGCACAATCATAATACAAACAGTGAATGAAAACTAACATAATGTATGATGCTATGACAAACAAATGCATGACAATGATGTATGCTATGGATGAAACTATGATGAGACCATAATACATGCAATAGTGGAGGAATGAAGAAATGATAGCATACGGTGATGTGAATACAAGAAATATGATGGCACATATGCAATTGGAGATGATTTGTTTTAATGGATGATGGAAGCAGACATGGTCATCAATGCAAATCATGAAAGAAAAACATGAAAGGGGTGGTGTAATAAGTGAAGCAAAGGACAAAATTTACACCAAAGTTAGCATGACAGTCAAGGGAAAGCCATGCATGAACCGGTCAAGCGATGGTTGATGAACGGTCAAAATAATTTCAAATGCCATATCACAACATTGTGTAAAAATTATGAGAACATTTTCACCATTATTAAGACCTGAAACAACTGATATACACTGTGTTTTTCACTATCATTGCCTTTCAAAGGCTTAGTGAGAGAAGGAGGGCATGCAATCAAAGCACACATCCATTTTTGCAACTCTATGAGAAACAAATAAACGCAGAAGGTGAGACAAGACAATGAAGAAAACTGTGAGCATAATAGAAGAGATATAATGTAGTGAAGAAGGAAGGAAATATAGCAGTGAAGAGAAATGGAGCGATAAGGGAATTGATCGAACTTTCAAGCCAAATAATCCAGAAATTTATCAAGCAACCACGCTATCCGGAGGCAAAATCTCATGAAGGATAAGGTAAGAAGCAGACTCATATTTGGTTGTTCAAAATAACGATGGTTGCATGAATAAATCTCGAGGTTATTAAAACGAACTGAGAGTTATAAAAGGAGTTCTCTATTTTCGATCTTTAAAGCTTGTCATTGCGTTATATTTTTTTTTTGACACCACTCATAAACGCTTTGACACCATTCATAAATACTCTACCATCAGTCAACAACTAAATCTTCTGTTGATTAAGTGAGTAAATGGTAAAATATTGAGTGAGTATTTTGATGAGATTGGCACTGATTGAAACACAGATACCTCAGTTAAAATAGAATGAAGAACATGAGGATCATAGCATAATATCACGAGGATCATTGCAAAGATAGGTAAGCTTGAACACGTCCTCATACACAATCTTCTATTTCAAAATAAATGAGAACGGAGAATGGAGAATTCCGGTTTGAATTGCACAAGTGAATTCCTTTTAATTGAGTTGTGTAATAGATTAATTTTATTTTCACACTCAGTAGAAGAATTCGAATCATGATTTGGGGAGGAAGATTGGTTTATAATACACAGTCAAACATGTTTTTGTATTTTTACATAGCAGAGGACAGAGTCTGGTGAATGTTTGAAGGAAAGTAGTGAACTCATTATGAGATTTTTGATGAAATGGTTGAAATTTTCTCTTGCATAAACAATGAGTTTATATTAGATACATCATGCTATGCTTTTGGAAAAGAATTTTGTATGAAATCAAAGGGTGACAAGACACTATTATTGTTGGCCGGATAAATCGTTCTTGCGAACAAGACCGATCTCCCTAGTGTCAGAAGACAATCTAGCAACAAACGAACAACTAAGTTTGTCTTTCTCTAAGTATATTCGTTTTACAAATAAATGTTATTAAGGTGTCGATCCTACCTTAGATCCAAATGCTTATTTGCGGTCGCAGTGCTTCCGTTCCATCAATAATCCTTTGTCGCAACAAGGGCCCTTTTGTCACAATAAAGTATTATCTTTCATTGATCTGCAATCACAAACAAGAAAATATCAATAGCACCTGTATAAAAAATAATCATAAAACATACCTATCATAGTGATCAAGGAATCTATGAAATAAACGATCAAACGACAGCTTATTGAATTAAACAATCGAACGACAATTTATTGAGAAAAACGGAACTTGATTGTATTAATCTTAAAATATACAGAAGAACCTTACAACCTTAGCCTTGATGTTCGAAAGGCCTTCCCGGGGTCCGAAGCAGGAATCTCCTCTACTTTGATAAGTCTTGCACTCTTCCTCCAGAAGCATAAAGAGGTATGTAATCTTTCCTCTCAAAAGCTCAGGAGAAGGAAATCTAAATCTCAACAGCACTTCAACTCCAAAATCTTCTCCAAAAAACTTTTTCTTCAATCCTCCATTAATTTAACTTCTCAAAACTTCCCCTCCAAAAGGCTACCCAATGCCTCCTTTTATAGAGCAGATGAGGAGGTATTGGATTCCACCATTAAAGGGATAGAACCCTCCTTCAAAGGGATAGGCTCCTCACATCAAGGGATTAGTTCCTTAAGGTGTGGGATACATGCACCTTACCAAAGCGTACTCATCCCCAAAAAATCTCATCCAGAACCTTCCAGAATTGACCAAAATCCAACTTTTTTGGTTTAATTTCGCGCATTTTTGACTTTACAGGGGGGGTACCGCATGCATTACACTGGAAAAATGCGTTTTATAACGCAGTTTATCTTCAAATTACCTGCGTACCCTAGCTAAAAACGCATGCAGGCCTCATATTGACTGCGTACCCAAGGCTTTTTTGAGTTTTAAGGATTTTTCCTCTAGTTTCAGGGCATGGAATGAGGAACAAAGGTTGTAAGACTTGCAAAGGAGGCATGTATGAGTGTTTAATGAGCTCATACAGTCAGTAGAATGTCAAAATGACAATTTTTAGTGTAACAGATTGCCCCCTAAAGTGCGAAGTCTGAAATAGATGAAGATGAAGTCTGTCATATATGAAGAGTGAAGTACTTTATCATTTCAAGGATCATCCTGTGGACACCCCAGTCGGAACCTGTAAAAACATTCAATGCAAAATATATATATATGTAATCATATCATCGCTGAGGTAGGCATTCCCATACTCAGATCAAAACTAACTAAAAACTAACTCTAAATTGTTCTGATACAGGAATGATTTTGAATACATCACAGTATAGACATATGTCGACACAGCATGGACGCAGCCATCTGTTTATAAATAGTCTATTGTATAAATGATAACAAAATTCCTCGCAGCCTGGATGGTGGAAACTAGATCCAGGGTCTTGATTTCCACATCTCGAACTAGTACGATTCTATCCATGTGAATAAATGTGTTGAAGTCGAACATGGTAGAAACCACTTGATTACCAGTCAATGATGTAAACTGTTAACAAGTGTGAGAGAAACCACCAGTAATGTCAATGGCTCTCAAAGTACTCAGTACAATCCATGAAATGTGAATGAATGAACTGAAGTCGAACATGTCACGGAATCATTCGATCGAAGGTCAATGATGCAACCTGTCGTCGAAGGCGAGAAACCTGCCATTGAGGCATGCAGATTTCAAGGTACTGATGATTTCTGGATCAACTTCCTAGATTATGAGTTGTCGTCGATAGAAAGTGATCCGTCGTAGGCAAGCCCACAACACGAAATCATAGATCAAGTTTTGAAAATATATTGGCAAGGACTGACTCAGGGATGGTCAAAATGGATGACAGATATTTTGCAGATGAATGGTTTATTTGAAATGTCCTCTTGAACACATAACGACACTGCAGATGGCTTGGTGACAATTGACCCAAAGCTAATACCCAGAAACCGGCTGAAGACTTTCAATATGGTTTGATTAACTGTTAGGCAAAGGATTTCCCAACCCAGGTGGACAAAAAGTGTCGTGTTCAAGAGTGGTTAATGGTTTTCCGAATAATCAAAATGTAACAAACAGGTTCGTTTTTCTCTCTTTTCCCCCACCATTTCTGGCAAGTACCTCTTTATTTTTTGACAAGCTTGAGGAGGATAACATTTGCTTGTTTATAAGCTCATCCTTCGGATGAGTCCAACTTAGTTTAAGATTCGAACCCTAAGAAGGAGTGGTTCGTTCTTGTTTAAAATTGAACAGGTCCTTTACTGTTAAGTTTTAACGAGTCCAGTATAGGAGAAACTCGGTGTTTTTTCAATTTTAGGGAGTCAGAAGAAAAAACTTAAGAAAACTCCATGGGTGTACTTTTTCATAAATTTAGTCTCTCGAGCCCGAAAAAGGATAAAATAATGCGGGAGAGAACTCTATTGACCGTATTTAGTCAATGTATACCTTTTTCGTAAATAGTCCATTTCAGTCCGTAAAAGGGGTAAACTTATACTGAAAGGATGATTATTCATTTACTTTAACGAGTTCGAATAATCAAGTACTCGGAAATCTTTTCATGTTTAGAGAGTCTGAAAAGGGCTTAAAAGAGAACTCCAAGGTTTCGCTTTTTCAGTAAGTTTTAATGAGTTCGAAAAAGGGATAAAAATGTACTCAGTAGTTTCACTTTTTCTGTAAGTTTTAATGAGTTCGAAAAAGGGATAAAAATGTACTCTTGTGGCCGACTTTCAATTTAATTTACGAGCAGGAAAAGACGGAAAGAACTCGTCATTTTCATGTGTTTTACGAGAATGAAAAATAGCAAAATGATCTCGGGATTTTCATGAGTTTAACGAGTCTTGAAAATAACCAAAATTGACTCAAGATAGGTTTCATTTTTTCAAAAGCTTGAAACAGAGAAAAACTATGCTTCAGAGTGGTTTCATTTTTTCACAAGCTTGAAACAGAGAGAAAACTATGCTTGATGCCCCCTAAGCGTAACTGCTAGAGCGCATGCCCCCCCAACTTCATTTCATTCAACTAAGTACACTAGTAATAAATAGTTGGATGGAATGAAGGTTCATTTACGAGATCATATGAAAGACCCGACCTAAAAACTAACCTAAATCTATAACTTAACATTTACGAGGTCTTATTCAAAGACTCGACTCAATTAGGGGAGGATTTGTTTCATTTTTTAACGAGCTTGACACAGGAAAAGAACTATGCTCATGGCAACATGTTTCATTTTTTAACGAGGTTGACACAGTAAAAGGAACTATCCTCGGAAACTACTTATTTCTAATCTACCTACATAACCTACTGATTCATTTTTTAATGAGGTTGACACAGGAAAAGAACTGTCCTCATACCTGATTCATTTGTTAACGAGGTTGACTTAGTAACAGGAACTATCCTCTGACAACTGATTCATTTTTTAACGAGGTTGACACAGGAAAAGAACTGTCCTCAAACCCTGATTCATTTTTTTAACGAGGTTGACTCAGTAACAAGAACCATCCTCTGACAACTGATTCATTTTTTAATGAGGTTGACACAGGAAAATAACTGTCCTCAAACCCTGATTCATTTTTTTTTAACGAGGTTGACTCAGTAACAAGAACCATCCTCTGACCAATTGATTCATTTTCTAATGAGGTTGACACAGGAAAATAACTGTCCTCATCAGAAACTATTTATTCTAATCTACCTATCTACTCTCTACAATCTACCTACATGTTTCATTTTTTAAGGAGCTTGACACAAGACAAGAACTCTGCTCCATGGAAGCTTGTTTCATTTTTTAAACGAGTTTGACACAAGAAAAGGAACTATGCTCCAGACACCTGTTTCATTTTTTAACGAGGTTGACACAGTACAAGGAACTCTCCTCAGCCTCACTGATTCATTTTTTAACGAGGTTGAAACAGTAAAAGGAACTCTCCTCACTGCACTGATTCATTTTTTAACGAGGTTGACACAGTACAAGGAACTCTCCTCACCCTCACTGATTCATTTTTTAACGAGGTTGACACAGTAAAAGGAACTTTCCTCACACTCACTGATTCATTTTTTAACGAGGTTGACACAGTACAAGGAACTCTCCTCACCCTCACTGATTCATTTTTTAACGAGGTTGACACAGTAAAAGGAACTTTCCTCACACTCACTGATTCATTTTTTAACGAGGTTGACACAGTACAAGGAACTATCCTCAGACCACTGATTCATTTTTTAACGAGGTTGACACAGTACAAGGAACTATCCTCAACCAACTGATTCATTTTTTAACGAGGTTGACTCAGTAAAAGGAACTCTCCTCATAAACTACCTATTCTACAGCCTGTTGGAGGTTTTCGGAACTCTGCTTAGGTGAAGCATCCGGTTGAGGTGAAACAATTGGAGTATTCGGGGCCAACGAAGTTGAAAATAACCATATTGGTAAACCTATTGTAAATCCAGGTAATGACAATGTAGCCATATAAGGAGGACCAACATTTCCAAAGCAAGGAAAAGGACTAGGATTCTCGTTAAAAGGGGTTCCTTGGTTGGTAAATTCCGGAACAGTTGCCATTCTATTCAACTTCAGTGAATTTTATTAACAATTCTAAAACTAAAATTAACAATTCACAATTCACACCTAACAATTAAAATTCACAATTCACACCTATGGTCTCTAAAAGTAAAAACAAACAAATTAACATGCGCTATCAAATCTAGGAGTCAAACCACACACAAACAGTAACTTCCCGTACTAAAAACACTAGTTGGTGATGAAATCAAACATCGTAGAATTTAATACAGAAAGGGCGGTTGGAACAGTTACCCCGACAACCTGCTTAATGAAACAGACTGGCACAAGTTTCTTCACAAAACCATCTCGTGTGAAGAGAACCCCCCAGAGAGTCCAAGTGAGTCTAGTCGACGTCTGCTCTAGGTACAGTGGGATCTTCCCTCCACCGTCACCTTAGGAAAAAACCCTATAGATTATGGCCACTAAGGTTACCAACAGAAACAAATATACCTGGGGGAACAGTCTACGATCCGATACACACGCAAGGGCAGAGTAACAAAGCTCAATCCCCTTGAAGGCTCCTTGACATAATCCAAGGTTTACCGACAAGTGACCCCAGGCTCCTCGACAATGGTCAATCTGAGGTTTACCGTTTTTAATACGTGTATATCTGTTATCGTTCCCAATGAGGAAGGATTGATTACCTCACTGGTTCAGATATGATCTCGTGCTTGACTCCTTTAGGAGGAGCTTCCCAGAGCATACATGCAACAATTGGAATTTTTCCTACCGCAAGATCGACTACTTGTTTTTTTTATTGTCTTGGAGAGTTAACTAAAACCTATTCCAAGACACTAGCCTAAGCTAGATTGGTGGAAAGAGCCCTAAAAATGTAAAAATTACTAGATGAATTTTAATTAAGCGCTGTGTTATTTAGGCTGTTATTACTCACAAAGGGTAAATGGATATGAAACCAATGGTGTTATGACCCGAACCAAAACTGAATGCAATCGAATATGATAATGTAATATTTTCAATTCGATGAATCCTACCTAAAGTAAGGAGAGAGTTTCCATTCACTTCCAACAATGCAAAGATTGATCACTAAGAGAAAATATAACAAATTCTCTAATGCACTAATTTCATCAATAAAAACTAATGCAAATCAATCCCAAAACAATTTTTTTTATTTTTGTGTTTTTAAAAAAAAAAAAACATAAAAATATCTAAATTCAAATCAAAGAAAACTGATCTAAATCTATGATTGATTTTTCAGAATGTAAACTATGCAATTGTAATCTATGCACAATTCACATGAAAAGTATGCAAATGTAATCTATGCACATTTTTCATTCATATTCTGAAAATGAGAATTCTAATTATGCAAATGTGATCTATGCAAGAGAATTCTCAAACACAAGATGATTCTAATGTAATCTAAGAATCAATCAAGTGGAAGTCAAGAAAATCGGGTGAGAGTTCCAAAGATCAAAAAAACACTCAAAGGCGATTAACACTCATACACAAACAACAAAAAGATGCAAAATTGTGAAAAGACTGAGACAAACCTTCAATTAATGACCAAAGGAAATCAAATTAAGAATTTCTCAAAAAGAGACTCAAAACACCCAATTAACTTAATGGAGATTGATGAGATGAAGAATGCTGAAAGAAATTCAGAAACAAGAGATTTTTGACAGAAAAATACAGATCTGGGTAGATGCTAAGAATCCTAAATTAAATCTAAACTAAACTGAAAGAAGAAATCTAATTTTTTCAAGACTTTTAACAAGGTCCGCAGGTCCCAGAAGTAACAGGTGCGGTCCCGCACTGGTTACTTAAGGAAAGTGCGGAGATGCCCGCACTGTGTGTGAAGACAAAGTGCGGTCCCCTGAAAACTTCAAGAAAAACATAAAAGACTTCAAAGCTTTCAAAAAAAAAGAAAACCTAAGCTACCCAGGCAGATATCAATCAATCAAAAACCAGGAAAAACTTTTTCTTCAAATCAAAATAAAAGAGAACCCAAAAAAAACAACAAGTTTCTTTCCCCAGTGGAGTCGCCAATTTGTTGGCCGGATAAATCGTTCTTGCGGACAAGACCGATCTCCCTAGTGTCAGAAGACAATCTAGCAACAAACGAACAACTAAGTTTGTCTTTCTCTAAGTATATTCGTTTTACAAATAAATGTTATTAAGGTGTCGATCCTACCTTAGATCCAAATGCTTATTTGTAGTCGCAGTGCTTCCATTGCATCAATAATCCTTCATCGCAACAAGGGCCCTTTTGTCACAAGAAAGTATTATCTTTCATTGATCTGCAATCACAAACAAGAAAATATCAATAGCACCTGTATAACAAATAATCATAAAACATACCTATCATAGTGATCAAGGAATCTATGAAATAAACGATCAAACGACAGCTTATTGAATTAAACAATCGAACGACAATTTATTGAGAAAAAAAGAACTTGATTGTATTAATCTTAAAATATACAGAAGAACCTTACAACCTTAGCCTTGATGTTCGAAAGGTCTTCCCGGGGTCCGAAACAGGAATCTCCTCTACTTTGATAAGTCTTGCACTCTTCCTCCAGAAGCATAAAGAGGTATGTGATCTTTCCTCTCAAAAGCTCAGCAGAAGGAAATCTAAATCTCAACAGCACTTCAACTCAAATATTTTCTCCAAAAAACTTAACTTCAATCCTCCATTAATTTAACTTCTCAAAACTTAACCCAAAAGGCTACCCAATGCCTCCTTTTATAGAGCAGATGAGGAGGTTAGGATTCCACCATTAAAGGGATAGAACCCTCCTTCAAAGGGATAGGCTCCTCACATCAAGGGATTAGTTCCTTAAGGTGTGGGATACATGCACCTTACCAAAGCGTACTCATCCCCAAAAAATCTCATCCAGAACCTTCCAGAATTGACCAAAATTCAACTTTTTTGGTTTAATTTCGCGCATTTTTTACTTTACAGGGGTATCGCATGCATTACACTGGAAAAGTGCGTTCTAGAACGCAGTTTATCTTCACATTACATGCGGACCCTAGCTAAAAACGCAGGTAGGCTTCATATTAACTGCGTACCCAAGGTTTTTTGAGCTTTTAAGGGTTTTTTCTCCAGTTTCAGGGCATGGAATGAGGAACAAAGGTTGTAAGACTTGCAGAGGAGGCATGTATGAGTGTTAATGAACTCATACATTCAACAGAATTTCAAGGTGACAATTTTTAGTGTAACAATTATATAAAAAAAAATTCATATTTTTTTACATAGTCAAATTTTTTTACAATATAGAGGGAGAGGATTGTTTTTAAAAAGGACAGGGAATTAAATGGAGAGTAGGATAATAGAAACATGATTTTTTTTTTTTATGTTTTCTTAAACCTCTCTATCAAATCTTGTGTTTATTTGAGGTAGTAAGCTCACATTTTCAAAGGAAAAACAAAGGATTGATTGAAAGAGAAACAAACAAGAGGTAAGCCTTACTACTGTGATAACATCTAGTACTTCAATTTTTGTTTACAAATATGAAGTTAATGACACTAGATGGGTACATCAAATGGTTTTAAGAGAATATGACTTCAAGAACAGAACCCAAAGATTTTCAAATTGAACATTGGAGTAGGGAAACAATTGAGAAACTTTATCAGTCAAGCTTAATAGGCTTTCTTCAAAAATTCAATGGGCACAATGAGGATGTCACAAGAGAATTTATAAACAATTACAAACAGGATGAAACCATGGTGGGTATTTTACATATTCCTTTGACTCTAGAATATATTTCCGAAGCTTTAGAGTTTCCATCATCATGAGAATAATACCATAAGGGATTTAATTTCAAAGACAAGGGTTGGACATTCTTCTTGTATAAAAACAAAAAGGGTTATTTTGATAGGTCAAAGGGGATTCCAAGGGAGTGGTTCAATGAACCTTGGGTAGAGCTAGTTTTGATAATTCAAAATTTTTTCACCTGTGATAATAGACACAGTTTAGTACACCTATATCAT
Organism: Pinus albicaulis; assembly: GCA_034641835.2. Taxonomy (NCBI): domain Eukaryota; kingdom Viridiplantae; phylum Streptophyta; class Pinopsida; order Pinales; family Pinaceae; genus Pinus; species Pinus albicaulis. The sequence continues at coordinate 1,588,690,965 of CM076570.1, forward strand.
GATAGGTTACTACAACATATTAAAGGAGATATCAAGATCAATTTGCCCTACTTATTTTATAAAAAGTTGATAAATATGATTGAGAGTGTAAAATATGAGACCAAGTCCAAAGAAGCCAAAAGTATTCACCAGGAACTCATAAAAATCCGTGTGGATTACCAGCTGAAAGTTAAGGGAATGGTTTGGGAAAATTTTCTGATTGAAAATAAGTTTGTAGAACAAGTAATTGAAAAAAAACTTAAACCAACACAGGAAACAAGAAATATTGTGCATTCACCTCTTTATCCTAAAACCAGGTCAAAGAAACATCAGGAGACAAATATGGTAGAGAGGGAAACATAATTTTTAACTATTTGTAGAAGACAAAAAAAGAGGAATTCAGTAGAACCAGAAGTGCAAGTCAGAGAGACATCTCCTTTTGTAGAAATTATATGCACTAAGCATGCATATGTCCTACATTCACCTGATCTCACAATATTTAACTTCTTGCAAAATACTGAATCATTCCACTATTAATCTTTTGCGAATAATTAATTGCACACACATGTAAGGCATAAATAAAAACAATCGCACATAACACAGTTTTTAACCGGGAAAGCCTGAAGCTGAAAACCCCAACTATATATTATGTATCATGGAGATCATATGACAATCCTCATACAAATCTTATCAATCTCTCATTATAGTACAATTGCAATACACTAATTAGGAACAATCTTGAAAATCCATGCACCGATCTCTGCCCCCTACTAGCTTGCCTCCACTGCGCAATCCCTGCTGAAGAATAGCTCTGAATGAATTAAAATTAATTTTCCATTGACTGCATAATCAATGCATCACTATAGTCACAATAGATAGTCCATCTTGCCCTTTCACCTATCTCTCCACTGGGTCTCCACTGAAACTTCCATGCACTGTAGTTAACTGCTGTATTGTTCAGTTGATTAATGAGTTATTATTTGTGAATTAATTAACTAATTAATTCACTCCACTCTCATTATTATATCATTTAGTTAGACTAGATACAACTAGCTCAACTGAGTCTAACTGAGTTAAACTGAATTCAACTCCATAAACTACTCTTCCAACTCTGTCATAACTCCACCACTTGAGTTCTAGCTGAGTCCTCCATGCATTAGCTCCAGTAAACCCTTGGGAATTTCGTAATTCCCTTAGTCCACTAATGTGCCACGTCTGTGCACTGAAACAAAGTGCTCCAAGAGAATAAGTTGTTGTTTAGAGTCTGAGTATTATTAAGAGCTAATAATAATCGACATGCATCTATTTTTAGATCAACAATCTATAAATAGACTTCGCCCAATATTCTAAAAACAGAATTTCATCTATTTTTCCAACTTGATCAACCATCCACAAATAACATCCTGCAACTTCTAAAATATGATCATCATGTCTAAAAATAGACGTAGTCTAAAAATAGACTTGTGCCAAAAATAGCCTACGGGCCCACTTAGTGAAAGCGACTCTTTTCACTAAGCTCATCATCTTGTTGAATCTCAACACTCCCTCTCAACAAGATAGGGATTATCCTTCACCCTATTAGCCCCCTATAATATTTTGACAAGCAAACAGGGGGCTACAAAGTTTTTGAGCCTTCAAGGAGTGCATTTCCCCTGAGAACACACCATCCTTGAATTCTTTTTATGCCCTTTATCCTTTGATAAATCCTCACTACTGTTTCATAAGTCAATAAGCCTCTCTGTTGTGAAGAAGAATACCCAAAGGCCTTTTCCCCTTATTTCATCCTCTCTTAGCCTCTTTTTTCCTTTCGTTTTCCCTCCCTTAATTCCTCTAAATCATCCCAAATCCCTCCTAAGCCTCACAAATACCCATTGTTTGGCCAAATAAACCCTTTTCCCCTCTACCGTTATCCCTTTTTGGCCTCAAATTGCATTGAAAATAGGCCAAAAAACCCATATTCTTCATATATCAAGCTAGCGGCTTTCGGCCAGCCCTCGTAAGCCATTTCTCCACATGACTTGGGCACTAAAACCAAGCGCTGGCCCATAATGCACTTATTGTATCAGTGGTCGGGTGCATTACCAGCTGTCGATCAACACCAATCTGATGGTCCGCGCTTTCCCTACAATGCACCCGCGCTTCCCCGTTCACCCCTCCGATCACATATCAACCATCGATCTGGTCTGCAGATCGACGGCCCGCAAATCATCTACTCTAGTGGTCCCCGCGGTCATGTCCCGTCCAAAACCGGTGGTTTTCATTGCACCGCTTTTGAAAGGAAGGTTGTATTTCTCGTTCGGCAGAGATCAACGTCACCAATCGACACGTGTCCTCAAGCTATTTTGAAAGCCCGCTCTCCCCGGGCGTTAAAAATTGACTACGGGCGCGGCGCGATATGCGTGCACGTCGTCCGATTTGAGGCTGGCCATCCGACGATGATCGCACCCCAAATATGCTTAGGGGATAGCCAAAGCAAGCAAGAGCCCTGGCTCGCAAGTGATCACCCTCTGACGCGATCATGACCGTCGATCTCCTCCTGAGATCCAACGGTCCAAAGTGAGTCTTCTCGCCTTTGAATGGGTCGCACCGCCAGAAGTCCACGTCATATGTTTTTCATTGCATTTTCCGTTTCCTTTGTATTTCGCCCAACTTCCAAAGTTTTTTCATTGTTTAGCCTCCACCGTTGATCATCACCATCCCAGCTGATCGGACGGCCCATGTTCATTCTTCCACCCAGCCTCCATTCCCACTGTGTACCACTTGTCCTCTAGACCTTCACCACGTGTCTTCCGCCACCCCTGATTTCGTAATTTGTTTATTTCATTTTTGTAGGGTTTGCAGAGTGGAAATTTTTGCTTTGCCCCCATAATCACAACACACTGTGATTCCGAAACACAACAGAGACGGATTAGAGGGATTCTAGCTTGTTAATTACACATTCAGCACCTGATCCTGCATTAAAGGATGAAGACACAAGTTGAAGACTAAACGCATAGAAAACAATATATCAGTTTCACCATCAGTAGAACGTTCTTTCCCATGAAAGGACGAGGTGCCCATACTATTTTCATTCTATACCATGTTCCAGAAAAGATCTCCTCCCTGAAAACAGTCCTAATGTTACCAGAATAATTTGTTACACAGTATGGCAGACCTGAAGAAATCTATCTACCTTTTTGTTTATTCACCAGAATACTCCAGAGGTACTACAGCCGAAAGTACAGCGAAGGCATACCTGGAGTAAATTTCAGCCTGTCAAAGACCACTCTTTCACCCAAAGAGTACCAAAGATTAAATTGCATAGACGTTAAATAAGAATGGGTCTCAACCCTCTTCTGACTCTGTTTTAATGTTTCATCCACCTCCTCAACCTCTCTTTCAGATATAAAAAATCATGAGAAAACATTGTAAGGTTGTTGATTGGATATCTGTGAACTGTAACCTATTTCTCTTGAGACATGTTCTCTGTGTAAAGTTGTAAGATAAGTTGAGGAAGATGTTTTTAGACTGAATATTGAGCTATTGGAAATTTTTTACATGACTGATGTTGCTCTTTAATATGACAAGCACATTTCTTTGGATCCTGATTTAAAGCAGCGATGATGTTTTTCTTACTTTGTCTTGATTTTCCTTTGTAGTTCATCACATTTCAGTTCTTCTGGCACGCATTAGAAATATGGCATAGGATTTACCCTTGTTTGGTACCCTATGTTTCTACTCTCCCTGCCTTCAATGTTTTCTGCTGTATGTGTTATCTAAGGATGGATTAAAGCTAATTTAACCAGTGTAGTAGCTAAAATTTACTGCTCGCTGATGTATGAATTAATGAGTCCGCTCTTAGATGTTTCTTGTTAGGCTTTAATTGAATGAATTGGGATACTAGGGAGTTTAGAACTCTGTCTCTGTCTCACTAGGGTCCTTTTCAATTAATTGAACCTTTCTAAGTTCCCTTAATCTGGATGCCAAAGCATTGAGAGTTCAAAGTCTCTCTCTGATCTCAGGTTTTCACCTTTGTGTTTAAATATTTTATGTTTCCTTGTCTGAAGAGTTAACCTTTTAGGTTTTGGATCACAGGTTGTCCAATGGCACATCCTGTCCCTGGATCTGATTCCAGAAAGGTCACCTTGGAGTTTTCCTTGCCTTTCACCCTCTCTCTTGCCATTTCATGCCACACTATCATCTTTAAGATCCAATGCTTTAGATGACTAGCCCAACTGAAGCCTGCATATTGAATAGCACGTAAACCCTTTCCTGACTCCATTGCCCAATGGTCTCGAGTTTTCTCTGAGTTATCTCGCCTTTGCCTAAAATCCTCTTTTCTCATCCTTGTCTTCTATTGAACCCTTCTTTTCTGATTCCCAACAACCAAAAAAAAATCAAACCAACAAACCCGTGCCTATAAGTAGCCTAATATCTTAACACAAAAGATTCAATGACATAAAACCTTTGCTTATATAGAGAGATCCCTCTCTAGACCCAGGAGGGCTAGATCCTGAGGTCTAAAAGTGGTTCTGATGTTGTCTCATCTTTTGGTATTGCCAACTTGCCAAAACATGGGAACCCCAACATAATGGCGACTCCACTGGGGAACCTTTGAGTAAAACACACCTTAAAACATCTCACGAACTCAAGGAAGACCGTAGTATCCTTAGTTTTTTGGTTAATCACTATGGTGGACAGTATTCCATTCTTGAATTACTCTAAACCTTCCACCTGGCAACTCCATTTTTCTTCAACGACCAAAGACTCCATTGGTGATTAGTAGGCCTTTTGATTATCTTGGTTCACATAAGACTCCACTAGGAGACTATCCCCCATAACAACATCAATCATATTAGAAGTAACAAGTAGGGTTAAGTTGCTTTGCTCGAAGGTGGCATTCTGGCTTCAAGAGCCATTCACACAAGAGCCTATCCCAACCCAAACCCACCTGAAATAGTTGACAACCCTGACAGCATACTCAGGAAATCTCCTACTCCTAAAAGACCAACTATTTCCAGTCATATCCATAGAGCTAACTCTACACTAGAAGACTTTACAGCTCTATCAGACACTCATCTTGACTAAGACCTACCAAACAGATTACCAAGAACTAGGTCATTTCGTGTTCTAGACCAGCCAGACCTTGAGTTTCCCGGTTCACCATCTCATAGTGGTCAACACATTAGGGATAGAGAGACCCCTCCATCTACACCTCCTGATATTCACTTCATTCAAAACTTGGGACCCAGTCATCCTAAATCAGCTCAACAGACTTCTGCTAGTCCTAGTATCCTTGTCATCCATATACCAGCTGCTCAAGCCAACCCCTTACCTCCTCAAAACATCATCATGGCAGCCTGGTATTCATCGTTGATGTTACCCTAGCCTCTAGTGCCTTTACCCAATGATTACCAATCAAACATCCCACACTTCATTGCAAAAGAGTCTACCACAGCTCAGCACCATGTAGACAGGATGGAAGATTCTTTTGACTACATCGAGATAGATGATGATATAGTCAAAATGAGAATATTTGCCCAGAGCTTAGGAGGTGATGTGAAGAAATGGTTTAAAGGCCTACCCCTTAATAGTATCCAAGACCTTCCTACTTTATATCAAACCTTCATGAATAAATGGGAAGTTAAGGCCAACTCTCTCCAAATCTTAGCAGAATACAAGAACCTTAAGAGAAACGTAGGAGAGAGTGTCCATGACTACTCTACAAGGTTTAACAGCGTTTATAACACTCTTCCTCCACACATGAAACCTCCCCAAGGTTTGGCCCTAGTGAAATACCATGAAGGCTTTGATGCTGACATGGCCTACCAGCTTAGGGAGAGAGATTACAGCGCACTGGAAGATATGCAGAAACGAGCAATGAGTGTAGAGGCTAACCTGATTGAGAAGAAAGCCAGAATGAGGGCTGAGAAGAGGGTAACATATAGAGATGACACCATAGCTTCCACATCTGACCCCAATTATGACCGTCTATCTAAAAAATTGGAAAAGCTACAGAAAATAATGGAAAAAATGGTTGTCACAGTTAGTAATCAGAATAGAAACCAAAATCATAACCAGAACCAGAACTTTAGAAGGAACAATACCACTCCCAACAGACAAAGAGAATCAGATCAACAAGTTATACCCCCATTTCAAGAGAACTTCCTTGATGAAGATGAGGGGATAATAGAAGAGTCTGAGGAGAACATAATAAATATGTTTGAAACAGATAACTCAATCCACAACTATTCCACGGAAGAAGATCAACCCTCACCCTCATATTGGGATGAGGAAAGATTAGAATCTAAGGATTACAGGCTGGGATTTGAAAATGCCATCATGCAGGTCAGAGAACAGTATGAACTTAGAAGCAAAAAGAGCCTAGACACTTCCAAACCAAAGGCTTTTGAGGTTACCATCAAGAAAAAATCTGAGAAATCCTCTAAAGCAACTACTGAAAGTAACAAATCAGCAACTGAGAGTTCTGGGAAGAATAAAGAAAAGGACAACCAAAACACTGATAAATAAATTCAACCAACTAGCAGCACTAGCGCTGCAGTTAGTGCTCCTGATAAAACTGTCACAAACACTGTACATAGTGAGAATTAGCACACTGATTCAACCACGAAGGCAGTGGCTAACAAAACAGAGTTAAGTGTCACAAAGAGTCAATCTATCTCCAATTTGTAGAGTGAGATTGCTAAAATTAAAATCTCTGTCCCACTCTCTAAGCTGGCCACTCAGGATGTATATAAAGGCCAAATTTTGAAAGCATTAAATCTAGGGGAAAACAGTGACACTGTCAATCTGAGTGATGATCAACCAGCCCTTCTGTTTGGCCCAAAGATAGAGGGGAATTTTCAGGAAGGGGTAATACCTCCTTTTTATATCAGTCTCAATATCCATGACAATATCCTTCACAATGCAATGCATGACTCTGGGGCATCACACAACCTAATGCCTAAGGTAGTTATGGAAAGGTTAGGCCTAGAGATAACCCGACCCTACAAAGATTTATATTCATTCAAATCTAGTAGATTAAAGTTTTGTGGCCTAATCAAAGACCTGTGTGTGAACTTAACCTAGATCCCATCAAAATGTATGGTCATGGATGTTGTAGTGGCAGATGTGCCACCTGAGTATGGCATGTTGCTATCGAGGTCATGGGGAGCCAATCTGCAAGGTACAATGTAGATGGACGGGGAATATGCCACAATCCCTGTCTTTAGCCAACTTAGGAGACTGTATAGAGAGGCACAAATGAAATTCCTAGTCAGCAGCCCTGAAAAGTCTGAAAATTCTCCTCTGTTTTATGTACACAGAGACCTAGACTCCTTTATCCTTTGCAATGATGAATCCTCAGACGAGCCAAAGCTAGAAAACAGAGATACGAACAACGAGGTAATGCCCATAGATTTCAACAAAATGTCCTCTCTAGCCTCAGAAGAAAACAAAGATGAAATTTGTGGACTCTGCACTGAAAACGAAACTCCGAGTAAACAAGAAGCAGAATGTGAACAGCTGGCTAGTCACCCCTCACAAACTCATACACCACACGAAGAACGAAACCATCCACAACCCAATACAAACCTCGAAACACAATAGACCAGTGAAACCCACATTAGGGAGGAAAATGACAATAAGCCCAAGAATGATCCCTTATGGGAAATGAATTTTGATGGGTCGCGCACCAGGAGAACCGTAGGAGCAGGAGTGTGGGTACATAACACAGAGAGTGACTATGCAGAGAGTCATGCCTTCAACCTAAACTTCAAATGTACAAATAATATCGCAGAGTATGAGGCTCTTATCCTAGGCTTGAATCTGTTGAAAAAATTAGGAGCTCGTAGGATAGCTGTACATGGAGACTCCGAGTTGATCGTAAAACAAGTGAATGGTGAATACACAGCGAAACACCCTAGGCTGAGAGCGTATAGGAATGACGCTATGGATTTATTAAAGACCTTTGTGGAATATGAACTAGTGTTTATTCCTAGGAGTCGGAATGTAATTGCAAATGGATTAGCCTGTATAGCTAGTTCATATCACAAGCCTCCTAGTGACCAAAAAATTATCATTCAGATGAAGTTCAGACCTGCAATACCTGATAATGAGAAATATTGGCAGGTTTTTGAGGGAGACAAACAGATTGAGGACTTCCTGATAGGTAGGAACGAGTTTGAATTTTCTGATTTAGACTCTAAGTCTGATGATAGTTGCTTAAGTGAAGAGCCCTCAGACGAGGAAAAATCACCCCGTAACATAGAAATAAACGAGTTAACCGAAGAAATTGGAAATCCAACTGAAAAATGCGAAAACGCAAATAAAGAGGAAGTAGAGGTGATACAGGAAAAAGATAAAAGCATACCCCGAGGTCTGGCACCTTTAGAGGACCTTTTTGACTTTGACGATGTAGCGAAAAAGCCCACTATAGAATACTCAGACTCTGATGTTGAGGAATGCAGCATAGGCACTGAAGATGAGCCTAAGGTGATAAAATTGGCTAAGTCCTTACCCGCAGACATGAAAAAGAAGTATATTGACATGTTCAAAGAATTCATCGATGTGCTTACCTGGAGCTACGAGGACTTAAAGGCCTACGACACAAACATCATACAACACAAAATACCTTTGAAAGAAAATCAGAAACCCTTCAGACAGAAACTTCGCAGAATTAACCCAAAACAGTTGCCTACAGTAGAAAAGGAAATCAAAAAGATGTATGAGGCAGGAATAACAGTTCCCGTGAGGTTCTCTGATTGGGTTTCAAACCTTGTAGCTGTGAGAAAGAAAACAGGTGAGATCAGGCTGTGCATTGATTTCAGGAACCTTAACAGAGCCTCACTTAAAGACAATTACCCTCTGCCAAAAATGGAACACATTCTTCAGAGAGTAGTAGGCTCAAAAAGGATCTCCCTGTTAGATGGTTTTTTAGGTTACAACCAAGTTCTAGTACTCCCAGAAGACCAACTCAAGACCTCTTTCACCACTCCATGGGGCACTTTTATGTATGTAAAAATGCCCTTTGGACTGATGAACGTTGGTGCAACCTTCCAACGAGCGATGGACATAGCTTTTTCCGATGAAATAGGGCACTTCATTGTCATCTATCTAGATGACATAACAGTCTATTCTAGGAATGATAAAGAGCACCTAAAACATCTGAGAAGAGTCTTTTAAAAATGTAGAAGGTTCGATCTGTCTTTGAATCCTAAAAATACTGTATTCGGGCTGCAAGAGGGAAATCTCCTCGACCATATCATATCTGAAAAGGGAATTAAGATAGACCCACAAAGAGTTGAGGGAATACTACAGATCACACACCCGAGAAACATTAAAGAGTTACAGTCCTTCATAGGGAAAATTAACTTCTTAAGGAGGTTTATTCTCAACTTAGCTGAGCACCTCAGAAATATGACCGATATGCTAAAAAAAGGTGTAGGGGTTAAGTGGACTGTTGAGGCTAAAAAATCTTTTGAATCGGTCAAATTTGCACTCACCCAGGCTCCTGTCCTAATTAGCCCAGATTTCTCAAAATATTTCCTAATCTTTTCATTTGCCTCCGAGCATAAAGTGGCTGCAGTCCTGCTGCAGAAAAACCCAGAGGGGATGGAGCAGCCTATTGCTTTCTTCAGCAAGGCTCTAAGGGATGCACCTTTGAAATATAACATAATGGAAAAACAGGCCTATGCCTTGGTAAAGGCCTTGAAAGAATTTAGGGTGTACATACTGCATTCTCACACCATAGCCTACGTACCAAACATAGTGGTTAAGGACATCTTGTCCCAAGATCCGGACGGGAAGAGGGGCAAATGGATTGCTATAATATTAGAATATGATCTTGAAATAAAACCCACAAAATTGATCAAAGGTCAAGGCCTAGCTCAACTAATGGTTGAATCAAATTTACAAGCCCTTGACATAAACATGGTAGATGCCTTGGATGAGTAGGAAGGATTTCCTGATCTCGCTGTTGAGGAGAAGTTTCAGAACTCTCCTTGGTATTCTGACATTCTGTATGTGCTCACAAACCTCAATGTCCCTCCTAAACTATCAAAAACTAAGGCCAGATTCCTAAAGCTAAAAGCTAGAAACTATTGCATACTGAATGAATGTTTATACTGGAAAAATACAAATGGCCTATTGCTCAAATTTTTGCCTGAAACTGAGGCAGAGAGGATTAAACAGGAGTTCCATGCAGGAGAGTGTGGAGGTCACCTGAGTTGGAAAGCCACTGCTAACAAAATACTCAGAGCTGGCTAGTATTGGCCCACACTTTTCAATGACATCCATAAGATGATAATTGCCTGCCATAAATGCCAGATCTTCGAGGGCAAAAGAAAGCTCCTCGCATTACCATTACAACCCATTACTGTTGAAGGTCCCTTTATGTAATGGGGCCTAGATTTCACAGGAGAAATACACCCTGCTTCTTCTGAACAACACAAGTGGATCCTAACAGCCACAGAATACTTCACTAAGTGGATAGAGGCCATACCTTCTAGGAATGCCACAGATTCTGTCATCATTAAGTTCCTAGAAGACCACATCCTCTCTAGGTTTGGCTGCCCAAAAACAATAATCACTGATAATGCTGCTGCTTTTGGATCCAAGAAAATGGTTGATTTTTGTCACAGGTATCAAATAGCACTCAGTCATTCAACTGCTTATTACCCACAAGGTAATGGGTTAGCTGAATCATCAAACAAGAGCTTGGTGACCATCATAAAAAAGCTGCTTGAAGAGAACAAGAAGTCCTGGCACAACAAGTTAGTGCATGCATTGTGGGCTGACAAGCTCACTAGGAAGAAATCCATTGGCATGTCACCATATCAGCTTGTCTATGGAATAGAGGTAGTGTTTCCTACCAGCCTTGGGGTACCAGTAATCAAACTTGTCCAAGAGATACAGATAGAAGAGGACAACATGGTAAGGAGGATAAACCAAACAATTCACCTCCAACAAACCAGGGAAGAGGTCTATAACAGAGCTCTGAAAGTTTAGGAAAATATGAAAAGGTTTTTTGACAAGAGAACCAAGGCTTCTGACTTCAAAATTGGAGATAAAGTTTTGAAGTGGGACTCAAGGAGAGAAGACAAAGGAAAGAATGGCAAATTTGATAGTTTGTGGCAGGGTCCATACATCATCCAGGCCACTGTTGGTCCGAATGCCTTTTTTCTGCAAGAGCTAGATGGTACAGAGCTGTTTGGGGGTCCTGTCAATGGCAGGATGCTCAAACATTACTACTACTGATTTCCATTTTCCAGTTTCCATTTCCATTGTAAATACCATTTATGTGTGTTGTTTTCGAATAAAAAGGGAAAATGTTTCAAAAAGAGAGAAGGAGAGGTTCAGCCATGCTCAAACCATGAACCTCTGAAGTGCAAATATTGGCTCTAACACGATCAAAACCCGAGCCAAATTAAGTGAAGACAGCTGGTTCTAACATGCCCAAATCTGAACCAGCAAATGAGGAAGAAGAGTCAACTCTAACAAGCCCAAAACCAGAGCTAAAATGAAGAAGAAAGTGACTCTAACCTACTCAAGAATTGAGTCACAAAGAAAGGAAGGATGCTTCAAAGTTTCAGATTTCAAGCCTTCAAGATTTTGATTTCGGTTTTCTACAAAGTTTTTAGTCCAAAGAGCAGTTTTGCCTTGTGCCTTGGATCCACAGCAAACTAGAGTGTCTAATACTAGTTTGACTTTTTTAAATTTCTGTTGTAGAATGTAGAGAAGAAATCTGCTAGACAGTTCAATCCCAACAGATATTAGATTAGGTAGAGAAACATGTGAGGCCAATAGTTTAACCTGGTCTCATGAAGCAATAAGGGTAGAAATAGAATAGGTTTATTTTCCTGTTTGTACAAAATTGATGATGTAAAGGGTCTACTAGTCCAAATGCACCCTGAAGAAAAATGATAGGACTATAGTCTGCGTAGGTAGTTTTCTGGGAGAATTTTACCGCTGATATGATGTCTCCGTGATTTGTGGCAGCTGGTCCAAGAAAGAAAATGGATGGTAGAAGTAGCAGGAATTTGGCCTACACCAAGGATCATTCTCTGAATTCTTGACTCCTTCAGGAAGAAACCATCCCCATGTGGAGCCACTGTTAGCCCCCTATAATTTTTTGACAAGAAAACAGGGGGCTACAAAGTTTTTGAGCCTTCAAGGAGTGCATTTCCCCTGAAAACACACCATCCTTGAAGTCTTTTTATGCCCTTTATCCTTTGATAAATCCTCACTACTGTTTCATAAGTCAATAAGCCTCTCTGTTGTGAAGAAGAATACCCAAAGGCCTTTTCCCTTTATTTCATCCTCTCTTAGCCTCTTTTTTCCTCTCCTTTTCCCTCCCTTAATTCCTATAAATCATCCCAAATCCCTCCTAAGCCTCACAAATACCCTTTGTTTGGCCAAATAACCCCTTTTCCCCTCTACCATTATCCCTTTATGGCCTCAAATTGCATTGAAAACAGGCCGAAAAACCCATATTCTTCATATATCAGGCTAGCACCTTTCGGCTAGCCCCGTAAGCCATTTCTCCACATGACCCGGGTGCTAAAACCAAGCGCTGGCCCGTGACGCATTTATTGTATCAGTGGTTGGGTGCATTACCAGCCGTCCATCAACACCAATCTGACAGTCTGCGCTTTCCCTACAATGCACCCGCACTTCCCCGTTCACCCCTCCGATTGCATATCAACCGTCGATCTAGTCTGCAGATCGACGACCCACAAATCATTTGCCCCGGTGGTCCCCACGATGATGTCCCATTCAAAACCAACGGTTTTCATCGCACCGCTTTTGAAAGGAAGGTTGTATTTCTCGTTCAGCAGTGGTCAATGTCACCGACTGACACATGTCCTCAAGCTATTTTGAAAACCCGCTCTCCCCGGGCATTAAAAATCGACTGCGGGCCCGACGTGATATGCACGCACGCTATTCGATCTGAGGCTGGCCATCCGATGGTGATCACGCCCCAAAGATGCTCACGGGATAGCTGAAGCAAGCAAGATCCCTGCCCACAAGCGATCGCCCTCCGATGCGATCACGGTCGTCGATCTCCTCCTGAGATCTGATGGTCCAGAGTGAGTCTTCTCGCCTTTGACGGGGTCCCACTGCCAGAAGTCCATGTCATATGTTTTTCGTCGCATTTTCCGTTTCCTTTGTATTTTTCCCAACTTTCGAAGTTTTTCCACTATTTAGCCTCCACCGTTGATCATCGCCATCCCAGTTGATTGGATGGCCCATGTTCATTCTTCCACCCAGCCTCCGTTCCCACTGTGCGCCACCTGTCCTCCAGGCCTTCACCACGTATCTTCCGCCACCCCTAATTTTGTAATTTGTTTATTTCATTTTTGTAGGGTTTGCAGAGTGGAAATTTTCGCTCTGCCCCCATAATCACAGCACACTGTGATTCCAAAACACAGAAGAGACAGATTAGAGAGATTCTGGCCTGTTAATTGCACATTCAGCACTTGATCCTGCATTAAAGGATGAAGATGCAGATTAAAGACTAAATGCACAGAAAACAATATATCAGTGTCACCATCAACAGAACGTTCTTTCCCATGAAAGGACGAGGTGCCCATACTGTTTTCATTCTATACTGTGTTCCAGAAAAGATCTTTGCCCTGACAACAGTCCTAATGTTGCCAGAAGCATTTGTTACATAGTATGGTAGACCTGAAGACATTTATCTTCCTTTTTGTTTATTCACCAGAATAGTGCAGAGGTACTACAGCCGAAAGTATACCAAAGGCATACCTGGAGTAAATTTCAGCCTGTCAAAGACCACTCTTTCACCCGAAGAGTACCGAAGATTAAATTTCATAGACGTTAAAGAAGAACGGGTCTCAACCCTCTTCTGACTCTATTTTAATGTTTCATTTAGTGTTTCATCCACCTCCTCAACCTCTCTTTCAGATATAAAAACTCATGAGAAAACATTGTAAGGTTGTTGATTGGATATCTGTGAACTGTAAGTTGTTTCTCTTGAGACATGTTCTCTGTGTAAAGTTGTAAGATAGGTTGAGGAAGATGTTTTCAGACTGAATATCGAGCTGTTGGAAATTTTTTACATGACTGGTGTTTCTCTTTAATATGACAAGCACATTTCTTTGAATCCTGATTTAAAGCAGCGGTGATGTTTTTCTTACTTTGTCTTGATTTTCCTTTGTAGTTCATCACATTTCAGTTCTTCTGGCATGCATCAGAAATCTGGCATAGGATTTACCCTTTTTTGGTACCCTATTTTTCTACTCTCCCTGCCTTCAATGTTTTCTACTATATGTGTTATCTAAGGATGGATTCAAGCTAATTTAACCAGTGTAGTAGCTAAAATTTACTGCTAGCTGATGTATGAATTAATGAGTCTGCTCTTAGATGTTTCTTGTTAGGTTTTAATTGAATTAATTAGGATACTAGGGAGTTTAGAACTCAGTCTCTGTCTCACTAGGGTCCTTTTCAATTAATGAACCTTTCTAAGTTCCCTTAAGCTGGATGCCAAAGCATTGAGAGTTCAAAGTCTCTCTCTGATCTCAGGTTTTCACCTTTGTGTTTAAATATTTTATGTTTCCTTGTCTGAAGAGTTAACCTTTTATGTTTTGGATCACAGGTTGTCCAATGGCACGTCCTGTCCCTGGATCTGATTCCGGAAAGGTCACCTTGGAGTTTTCCATGCCTTTCACCCTCTCTCTTTCCATTTCATGCCACACTATCATCTTTAAGATCCAATGCTTTAGATGACTAGCCCGACTGAAAGCCTGCATATTGAATAACAAGTAAACCCTTTCCTGACTGCATTGCCCAATGGTCTCGAGTGTTCTCTGAGTTATCTCTCCTTTGCCTAAAATTCTCTTTTCTCATCCTTGTCTTATATTGAACCCTTCTTTCCTGATTCCCAACAACCAAACAAAAATCAAACCAACAAACCCATGCCTATAACTAGCCTAATATCTTAACACGGAAGCTTCAACGACATAAAACCTTTGCTTATCTAGAGAGATCCCTCTCTGGACCCAGGAGGGCTAGATCCTGAGGTTTGAAAGTGGTTCTGATGTTGTCTCATCTTTTGGTATTGCCAACTTTCCAAAACATGGGAAACCCAACACACCCTGATCCTACCTCTATGGTATTCGAATTTGCTCCTGGTGAGCACGTTCGTAAAAATATCTGCATCCTGATCCTCCGTAGGAATGTCCGGAAGCAACATGATCTTCTGCTGCACACAATCTCTGATATGATGATACCGGATATCAATATGTTTAGATATGTCATGAAACACAGGATTAACTGAGAGTTTAATGCAACTCTGATTATCACAATTTATCACTGTGGGATCTAAATGTGAACCGAAAAAACCAACCAGGATCTTCCTCATCCACATAGCCTCACATGCAGCTTGACTTGCTGCCATATATTTTGCTTCCGCTGAACTGAGTGCCATTGATATTTGTTTCCTGCTGTACTAAGAAATTGTCGTAGATCTGATACTAAAAATCCCTCCTGATGTGCTCTTTCTGTTTGTTGGGCTTCCTTCCCAATCTGCATTCGTGATGCCATGCAACTTCACCTCATCTGTCTGTCTATACCATAAACCATACTCAGATGTGCCCCTGAAATATCTCAGGATATGCTTTCCTGCCTTCCAAAAGAGCTTGGTAGGCTTAACCATCGCTTGTGAAAGCTGGTTCATCGCATAGCATATGTCCAGTCTTGTATTAACTAAATACATGAGTGAACCCACCAACTATCGATAAACAATGGCATCCACTACCTCTGCCGATGTAGCATCCTCTTTCCTCCAATTTCCTAGAAGAGGAGTGTCGATAGGCTTGCAGCCTTGCATGTGAAACTTCTCCAGTATCTCTCGGGCATACTTTCCTTGAGACACAAACAGTTCACCTTCTCGCTACCATATTTCCAATCCAAGGAAATAATGAAGGAGGCCCAAATCCTTCATCTCAAACTCCTTTGCAAGATCTGCCTTGCATGAGTGTATCAACTGCTCATCACCCATTATTATTAAATCATCAACATAAATAAAAATGATTAAAAGCTTACCCTCCACCACAATTTGGTACAGGTTTGCATCCGCCTCACTCTTGGTGAAGCCAAGTTTGGTGAAATAGTTGTTGATCCGAGTGTACCAAGAATGTGGTGCTTGTTTCAGCCCATACAACACTCTTTTGAGACTGCATACATGCGACTCGCTGCTGAAGATCTCAAATCCTTCAGGTTGCTCAATATACACCTCTTCCTCAATGATCCCATTAAGGAACGGAGTCTTCACATCCATCTGATGAATGTGCCAACCCATCTACGCTGAGAGAGAAAGGATGGTCCATATGGAAGAATACCATGCAACAGGTGCAAAGGTTTCTTCATAGTCAATCCCCTCAATCTATGAGAAGCCCCAAGAAACAAATCTTTCCTTATACTTCTCGATGCACCCATCGGAAAATTTCTTTACCTTGTAGATCCATCTTGATCCTACAAATGATTTTCCCACCGGCCTTGGAACAATCTCCCAAGCATTGTTTCTGACAATGGAGTCATACTCCTCCACCATGGCATCTACCCATGTGGGCTCCTGCACTACTTCTTCGAAAGAAGATGGCTCTATCACAATACACTTGCTCATAAGAGCCATGTATCCAGTAAATCAGTTAGGTGACTGTCTCTGTCTGCATTGTGATGTAGGAACTCCTACATTCTGTGCTCCATCAAGCTTCAGTCTCTCAGCTTCTATGGTACGCTTTCTGCCTTGTCAGATGTTTGGTTCTGCATGAGTGGACTCCTCCACTCCATGAATCTCCTCCTGTGGCTAATCCACATCTAGAGGCTCATCTTTTGGAACAAGAAGTTTCTCTTCCGCATGCAAGTGTAGCTCCCTCTCAAGCGACAACTTCATGGCTTTCACCTCATTGAATTTTATATCCCGTCGCACAACAGTCATTTGAATGTCTGGCAAATACACATGATAATTATGGTGTGTTTCTATGTACCCCACAAATATCCCAACTTCTACAGTCGGCTCCAACTTCTTCTTGCCATCCTTTGTCACATGAATGTAAACAGGTGAGCCACAAATCTTCAAATGAGAAATATCAGGCTTCTTACCAGTAAAAGCTTCTTCAGGTGTACTCATGCCAAGTACTCTATGAGACAACAGTTTTGCACATAAACCGTAGTGTTGCATGCGTCCGCCCACAAGTGCATCGGTATGCCTTGGTCATGCAGCATCGCTCATGCAGCACCCACGATTATTCTGTTCTTCCTCTCCGCAACCCCATTCTGCTATGGGTTATGAGGCGCTATGAGTTCTCTTCAAATTCCTTCTTTGCTACAGAATCCTTTGAATCCGCCCGAGATGTATTCACCACCATTATCGCTTCGTAGATCTTTCACTTACTTCCCCGACTCCTTCTCCACCAATGATTTGAACTCACAGAACTTTGAGAACATTTCACTCTTATTTTTCATGAAGAAGATCTAGCATCTACGAGAATAGTCATGAATAAATATAACATAATACCTATGTTTTGCTATTGAAGCAATTGAGAAAGGTCCACACACATCTGTGTGAATTCTCTCTAGGATCATCGAAGCACCGTTCTCCTTCCCATGAAAGGTGGTCTTCACAAACATACCCATAGTACATCCCTTGCATTGATCTGACTGCGCAAGAGTACCCTTGGGAAGTCCAATAGAAATCTACTGCGAAAAATTCAAAGCGCCTTGGTGAAGATGGCCCAATATCCTGTGCCATAATTCGCCCTCATCCTGGCTCACCACTTCTTCTGCTTTTCCCACGATTGCAGCATAGCCATCTACCTCTAGCTTGTAGAGATTCTTAATTCAAACCCCTATCTTCTTGGTTTGACCCATTGTTTTATGTCGAAGGAAGGCTTTTCCCTCACTGAAAACAACATCATAACCTTTGTCTTCCAGCATTGCGACCGAGACCAAGTTCTTCTTCAGACCTGGAACATGCATAACATTCTTCAACAAGAATGGATTACCAGATTCCCTCTCAAAGGTAATGGTCCCAATTCCAGTCGCACTATACTGACCATCATCACCCATCTCTATATGCATCTGGAGGTCCTTCTCCTCCAAGTCACTAAACAACTCTTTGTCTCCCATCATATGGAAAGACGCACCACTATAAAGATACCACGCGGATCCCATATAGCTTGAAACCAAGCATGCAATTGAGGAGAAATCAAGTTCAAATTGCGAGGCTAAGGCCTCTCCAGCTGCAGCTCCAGCAGCCTTCTTGTTCTTCTTCTTCTGTGAACAGTTAGTGGAGAAATGCCCATGTTCGTGATAGTGAAAACACTTCACTT